>JAQQAC010002629.1:6917788-7077398 GCA_029783875.1 Phataginus tricuspis
TTTTGATTACCGATTCAATTTCGTTGCTGGTGATTGGTCTGTTTAGTTTTTCTGTTTCCTGCTTGGTGAGTCTTGGAAGGCTGTATTTTTCTAAGAAGTTGTCCATTTCTTCTAGGTTTTGCAACTTGTTGGCATATAGATGCTCGTAATATTCTCTTATAATTCTTTGTATTTCTGTGGGGTCCGTCGTTATTTTTCCTTTCTCATTTGTGATTCTGTTTATGTGTGTAGATTCTCTTTTTCTCTTAATGAGTCTGGCTAGGGGTTTATCTATTTTGTTTATTTTTTCAAAGAACCAGCTTTTGGTTTCACTGATTTTTTCTATTGTTTTATTCTTCTCAATTTTATTTATTTCTTCTCTGATCTTTATTATGTCTCTCCTTCTGGTAACTTTGGGCCTCATTTGTTCTTCTTTTTCCAATTTCAATAATTGTGTCCTTAGACTGTTCATTTGGGAATGTTCTTCCTTCTTTAAATGGGCCTGGATTGCAATGTACTTTCCTCTTAAGACTGCCTTCCCTGCGTCCCACAGAAGTTGTGGCTTTATGTTGTTGTTGTCATTAGTCTCCATATATTCTTTGATTTCTGTTTTGATTTGGTCGTTAACCCATTGATTCATTAGGAGAATGTTGTTAAGTCTCCATGTATTTGTGAGCCTTTTTGATTTCTTTCTGAAATTTATTTCTAATTTTATACCTTTGTGATCTGAGAAGTTGGTTGGTAAGATTTCAATATTTTTGAATTTACTGAGGTTCTTTTTGTGGCCTAGAATGTGGTCTATTCTGGAAAATGTTCCATGTGCACTTGAGAAGAATGTGTATCCTGCTGCTTTTGGGTGCAGAATTCTGTAGATATCTGTTAGGTCCATCTGTTCTAGTGTGTTGTTCAGTGCCTCTGTGTCTTTACTTATCCTCTGCCTGGTTGATCTATCCTTTGGAGTGAGTGGCGTGTTAAAGTCTCCTAGAATAATTGCATTGCTGTCTATTTCCTCATTCACTTCTGTTAGTATTTGTTTCACATATGCTGATGCTCCTGTGTTGGGTGCATATATATTTATAATGGTTATAGCTTCTTGTTGGACTGACCCCTTTATCATTATGTAATGTCCGTCTTTATCTCTTGCTACTTTCTTCGTTTTGAAGTCTATTTTATCTGATACAAGTACTGCAACACCTGCTTTTTTCTCTTTGTTGTTTGCTTGAAATACTTTTTTCCATCCCTTCACTTTTAGTCTGTGTATATCTTTGGGTTTGAGGTGAGTCTCTTGTAAGCAGCATATAGATGGGTCTTACTTTTTTATCCACTCTGTTACTCTGTGTCTTTTGATTGGTGCATTCAGTCCATTTACATTTAGGGTGATTATTGATAGATATGTACTTATTGCCATTGCAGGCTTTAGATTTGTGGTTACCAAAGGTTCAAGGGTTGCTTCTTTACTATCTAAGAATCTAACTTAACTTTCTTGTTAAGTTATTGTGAACGCCGTCTGATGTTTCTTTATCTCTCCCTTCCTATTCTTCCTCCTCCTTTCTTTATATATTAGGTGTTTTATTCTTTGCCTTTAGTTGGTATTTGGATGGTCTGCTTTCTTTGCTATGCTTTTATTTTCTCTGGTGACATCTTTTTAGCGTTAGGGGTGTTTCCCTCTAGAGCAGTCCGTTTAAGATATCCTGTAGTGGTGGTTTATGGGTGGCCAACTCTCTCAACTTTCTTTTGTCTTGAAATTGTTTAATCCCTCCGTCATATTTAAATGATAATCGTGCTGGATACAATATTCTTGGTTCGAGGCCCTTCTGTTTCATTACGTTAAATATATCATGCCATTCTCTTCTGGCCTGTAAGGTTTCTGTTGAGAAGTCTGATGACAGTCTGATGGGTTTTCCTTTGTAGGTGATCTTTTTTCTCTCTCTAGCTGCCTTTAATACTCTGTCCTTATCTTTGATCTTTGCCATCTTGATTATTATGTGTCTTGGTGTTGTCTTCTTTGGGTCCCTTGTGTTGGGAGATCTGTGGGCTTCCGTGGACTGTGAGACTATTTCCTTCCCCACCGTGGGGAAGTTTTCAGCAATTATTTCTTCAAAGACACTTTCTATCCCTTTTTCTCTCTCTTCTTCCTCTGGTACTCCTATAATGCGAATATTGTTCCGTTTGGATCGATCACACAGTTCTCTTAATATTCTTTCATTCTTAGAGATCCTTTTATCTCTCTCTGCCTCAGCTTCTTTGTATTCCTGGTCCCTGTCTTGTAATTCCTTGATCGTGTCTTGAACCTGATTCAATCTGCTGTTGAGCCCTTCGATGGCTTGTTTCATTTCTGCATTGTCTTTCCTCACTTCCCTCACTTCCTCCCTCAGCTCTTGCACATTTTTCTGTAGATCCGTCAGCATGGCTACGACTTTTATTCTGAATTCTTTTTCTGGAAGACTGTGCATGTCCATTTCTTCAGATTCTTTCTCTGGAGTGGTGTTTGTCTGAAGCTTTGTCTGTATCATATTCTTCTGTCTTCTCATGACTATAGAATTGGTTGTTGGTAGCAAGGAGAGATAAGAAAGGAGAGAAAAGAAAAAAAAGAGATTTCTACTAATAATAAAAAAGTAAAAGGAGAGAGAGAGAAAGGAAAAGGAAAGAAAGAAAAAGAAAAGGCAGCAACACCTAAAAGAAAACAGCAACAACAACAAAAAAAAAAAAAAAAAGAAAAAAGAAAAAAAACACCAAAACGCCCACCGGGGGTGGTTTCTGTGTGAATGCTGTAGGTGGCGCTATTGCTCCACTATTCCAGAGCCGTGGCCACGTCGCTCCACACGGCCCTTTAAAGCTGTGGCCGAGTGAGAATGAATGGGAGGCTGTTGAAAGAGAGAGAAAGAAAAAAGGAAAAGAAAGGGGAGAAAAAACAAAACAAAACAAAACAAAAAAAGCCACCGGGAGTGGGTTCCGCGCGAGTGCTGTAGGTGGCGCTGTTGCTCCACTATTCCAACGCCACTGTATAGTTCTGGCTGGGTTGGGAACGAATGGTAAGCTGTTGATCTCCGTGGGGTTCTCAATGGCGGGCACTGTTTCCCAGTCGCCAGCCATGGGGTCCAAAGCTCCCCAGGACTCCCAGCGTGCTGGGCTCAGTTTGCGGGGCTATCCGGCCCCTCTACTGAGCTCCTGTCTCTTTAAGACTGCTGAGGTAGAGCGCGCGCTTTTCTTCCCTTTTTTCTCCTTTCTTTCTCCTTCCCGGAGCCTGCTGCGGGCAACTTGCACGTTCCCGGCTGGGACCCTGTGTCCTCTGTCTCTCCTATCTCCGCTACACCGCAGACCGTGTGTCGGCGCTCCCGGCGCAGACTTCCACTCCCTCCTGGCTCTGAATCCTCTCCTCCCGCCGGAGCGCTGGGGGAGAGGAGCGCTCAGTCCGCTCGCGGCTCCGTACCTTACCCGCCTTGCCGGGACTCCCGCCAGAGTGCTGGGGTGGAGGGACGCTCCCGGCGCAGACTTCCGCTCTCTTCCGGCTCTGAATCCTCTCCTCCCGCCGGAGCGCTGGGGGAGAGGAGCGCTCGGTCCGCTCGCGGCTCCGTACCTTACCAGCCTTGCCGGGACTCCCACCAGAGTGCTGGGGTGCAGGAGCGCTCTGGTCTCGCTGGATCGTGTTTCCGTCCCGTCTCGCCGGGTGCCGAGTCCTCTGTCTGGAGTGTCTGGCCGCCGGATCTAGGTGTAGCTGTACGCTGTGCACTTTCCTGTGTATTCTGGTCTCTCTTTTAGGGATAGTTGTATTTGCTGTATTTTCGTGAATAAATATAATGTTGGGAGGAATTTTTCTGCTGGTCTGTTCACGATGCCATATTCCCAGAAGTCCTTAATTTATTTTTATTTTTATTTTTTATTAAGGTATTATTGATACACACCCTTATGAAAACTTTCACATGAAAAAACAATGTGGTTATTACATTCACCCATATTATCATGTCCCTCCCATACCCCATTGCAGTCACTGCCCATCAGCACAGTAAGATAACACAGAGTCACTATTTGCCTTCTCTGTGCTACACTGTCTTCCCCATGATCCCCCCCACATGCCAATCATAATAGCCCTCAATCCCCTTCTCCCTCCGTCCCCACCTGTCCTCCCCCTTGGCAACTGCTAGTCTCTTCTTGGAGTCTGTGAGCAAATAGTTGTAAAATTCATATGGAACCACAAAAGACCCCGAATAGCCAAAGCAATCTGAGAAGGAAGAATAAAGCTGAGGAGATTACGCTCCCCAACTTCAAGCTCTACTACAAAGCCACAGTAATCAAGACAATTTGGTACTGGCACAAGAACAGATGCATGGACCAATGCAACAGACTAGAGAGCCCAGATATAAACCCAACCATATATGGTCAATTAATATACAATAAAGGAGCTATGGACATACAATGATCCCTTTCCTTTTAACCCAGCTATGATGCTGGTATGGAATTTACATCTCCTTAATCCCTATACCCTTCCCTATAATTTTGAAAAGTGGTGACCATATTTCTGTTTGGAGGGAACCACATTGCAGGGAGTCCTCATTTCTACAGAATATGGCTGTAATAGGGTTCATGAAAATCGAAACATGCCTAGAACTACTAATAATGAGAAAATTTATGGTTCTGTGACCTTTAAAATTTTGTAAAAACATTAAAAACCTATTATTCTTCATTATAAATACATAGGGAAATAAAAATAGTAAAACTAATACTTAGTATACCATAATTTAAAACATGAGGTCACTGACAACAAAAATGTTTTCTTTTTAAAAATTGTGTCAGGAGAGTTTAAGCAGTGCTTATTCCATTCTTCTCATAGTATAACTTGCAAGATGATGAAAGTACTCTTTTTATGCTTTGGTGAATTTGTCATATTCCTTTCTAAGATTGGACCAGTTTTCCAACATTTTACCCTTTTCACTTTTAATTTTCATATTTTCCTTAATGGGAAGATTTTTGCTGGTGTCACTTCTTCTGAGACATCTTCACCTTTTTCACCACTAACACTTAGTCCTTTTATGTTGACAAGTTCTGCTCAGAATTACTCTGCTGTGTATCTACAGTCTCTCCAATGGCAGTGGATCCAGCATTTCCATGGTCATTTTGTTATAATTTTATTTATATTCTATTTGAATTTCAACTGCAATGTTACCACTTTTTATTTCTTTGCTGACTTTGATTTTTGTTGGTCAGTCTCTTCTTTGAATTATCCAACTTTTATAAAATGTCAGGAGTTGGTCACTCAGAGATAAGGAGGTAACACAAATACATGCTTTACTGCCTGTGCATGAATTGAATAACAGATGTGCAGTGACTAATCAGCAACAGACTCAAATAAGTGGTGTGATTGGTTAATTATGATGTGCATCTGTTGTTTGTATAGCCATTTGTGCATTGAAAAGGACGTAGCAGAGTTTCACTTTATGTAATTATTTATAATTAATACATCATGGACACTGAATTTGAGCCATGACATTTGGAAACTGGTGTTATTTCACTAAATCACAGCAACTGAAATTTGTGCATATCTAAGCCAAACCCAGAAAAGACTGCCTGTGTCTAATTCTTTGTTAAACAGCTGCTAATGGGGATGAGAATACAATGATTCCCTTAGGCTACTCAGAATGCACCCTCAGCTAGTTTCTAGGTCCCGAACCACATTGTTGCTACACAGCCTTGGAAAGGCTGCGGACCTCCCCCAACCACCATCCTTTTTAATTTCTTGACTCTGAAGTCCTTGGAAAGCCAAAAAGCTTGGCCAGTATAGCATGCCAAAAGCCAGAAGCAGCTTAAACTTTAAAAGGACTTGAGGCATGGGATGTCTGTCAAATATATCACTAACATATCAGAAACAACAAATTCATTATTAAAAGTATAAAGAATTATCTAAGAAACTATTAATTCTACTATAACACCTTCACTTTAAAATTCTGCTGTGTTGTAGGTGACACCCCTTTCCACTTTCTCTAGGATTTTTGTGGTATCTAATTTGTGGCTGCCTACCACTTTCTGAAACTCTCCTCACATTTGGAAAATGCCCGCTGTAGTCCGCCTGCTTCCCCATGTGGAAGGAAGCACACACGCCCTGCTTGTAGCTTGGGTGCTGACCTGACATGACAGCTATTTGCCTGGTGTGGGTGGAGGCAGAGGCGGTGTGGTGTCTTGGCAGCTGGGAGTGGGTGGTCCGAGTTTGACAGCAGCAGCTTTGCGGTCATGGTAGGTTTGCTGTGGTTTGAGGATGAGTGTCTGATGTGTTCACCAAGGCTTTTTTTTCTGATAATTGTTCATAGAAGCTCAGGCATAACTAGTTTCTTCATCACTCCAAAAAAATGTTTGGGTTAAGTTATTCTTCATTACATTTCTTAAATCTACTGATCTAGTTAGTGCCAACTCTGTCTTCTGCAATTAAATACCTAAATCTATGTCATAGTGCTTCATCACCTGCTGGCGCTTTTCCTGGATATGAAATCCCTACTCCTGCACCAGCTCTTCAACCTAGATTTAATGCCTTTCAAAATCATCCTACAGACTGATACCTCCTTTCATGAAATGGTCCCCTCATTAAAATATTGCTGTAGTCCACCCACTATTTCCGCTGTATAGTTCTCCCCTCACTGTCGCCACTTCGGAAACAGCAGAAGAAAGACACCAATGACATAGTAATGACCAACTCAAAGGAACACTTTATAGTTCTTGCTCCAACTGAATCTTATAAGAATTACAGATTATACCTTCCTTCTCCAAAAGGTCTTAGTTTACCAATCCAGTCTGGTTCCCCTCTCTCATCTCTGACTTGTTCTGTTTCTCACATGCTCTTGTTTTTTTTCTTTCTGTCCAAACATTATTTATGAAAACTCTCTCTGTCCCCAGATAGCTGATCTTGGGTTAAGTGCACTGTGGTTTTTCATTGTAATACTGTCATATAGTAATACCCACAGTGAAGGATTGTGAGAAAAATTAGTAATATTGATTATCATTCACCCGGCACATCTATGCCACATGCTCAAAAATTACAAATCTATCCCATTTCAAGTCTCCTTTCTGCCTCCCCCTTCCTTTCTTATTCTTCCTAGTATTCTCATATTACACAGTGCATTTAGTTTTGTTGTTTTATATGAGATAGCTCGCTACTGATTAAAGGAACAAAATTTCAGCTTAACCCTGCTTAACACTATTAAAGCTTTTATTTTCCTTCACATAATTGGAAACACAGTGTACATTGGGTTTCAAGTCACGGGTTTACATCCCTGCACTACTTCTCTGTGGGTTTGTGCTATCCCTGGTTTCTCTTGTCATAGAAAGACTGCCCATAGACAGATAAGTGTTTCTTTGGTCATGTCTAGGGGCACAGTCTGCACAGAGAAAGAAAAACAAGTCTTTGTTCCACGAGGCTTCCTGCCAAACCCTTGTAATGTCTTAGTGGCTCACATCAGCTTTACTTTCACTCAGGATGGAGAAGAGTACACAACGAGTAGCTAAGTCTAATCAGGACTCACCAGTGGAGCTAGTCTCAGATAAGTCGGCTGCTGATCCCGCATGTCCCCAAACCACAAGGAATTTGCCATCATCCGACGGCTGCTGCTGCGATGGTGACACCATCCACAGCCATCCTTCCGGCCTGCAATTAGATGGCCTCTGCTTGCACCGTCCTTTTAACCACACTCAGCCCACAGGAGGCAGCAGTGGGCCAGTTCTCAGGGAGAGCCGTCCAGGTCCGTTCCACCCTGCTTCTGAAATCTCAATCCGTATTGCAGTATACTACCGTAGAGACATAAAGGAAATTCTCACACTGCTCAAAATGAGCTGCCCACATACCCACGTTCCTAAGAATCTTCTTTCTCTCCGGTATAATAATAATAATACGGCGATGAGGGTGATGGTGATAAGACTGGAAGAATGTAGAGTTTTGCCTTTATGTGTCCACACATCTTCATCTATCATCTACCCTTTCTGGTACTTGCACACACACTCACACTCACAGTCACACTCCTTCAGATGTCTGTTAAGCTTAGTAGTGGTATATATAATATCATACTGTCATTGACTTAAAGAAATTACAGTTTCTGAACGTTTCAGAGCAATGAAGTCATTAAAGAATTATGAAGAAAGACTAGCTTTTTTCTTTCGATACTGGTTAAATCTTATAATAAATGTAAGCATCCAGCTGAGGAGAGAAACACTTGTTAAGAGCGTGTTGCAATTACCATTCATTTCCTGCTCAACTTTTTCTTGTTTAACTGTAAATCGTGACCTCTGTTATTTGCAATAATAAAACCAATTTGTATTAACAATAAGTCAAAGAAAACCTTAAATATTTTTTTTAAAAGTTAGTCTATCTAAACACTTAGAAAACAGTCCCTTGCCCACTGCAATTTCTTGCTTGGTTGCATAACAATTTTCTGCCAACAGCTAAATTTGTGGGGGAGCTAAAATATTTCTGGGGTGGGTCATACACCTAACTTCATTTTTTTTTTAATATTACTTTTACATTATCCATGGAATTGTTATTTTCCTTTCTTGGTAGATATCCTTTCTGTAAGTTTTACTTTCTCTCAGTACCAAATTAAATACACACGCACAACGCAGAGAGAAGCCTACATTTTTTCTCTTTTAAAAATATTTTATCTCTGTCCTAGACAATGAAGTTACTAATACTCCTAAGTTCGTAATACATTATCATAACCTACATATATAAGATTTCTCCCTTGGTCTGTTCTATTTTATTTTGTCTTCTCCACCATAGTCTCTCTATTTGTTTTTCATAGGCATCCTTTACCATATTTCTGATCGTTCCTTCTTCACTTCTTTCACATTATGTTATATATTTTGTTATCTGGAAATGGGCCTAGTTCCCAACTTGTGTCTGTGGCCAAGCACCCCATGGAACACACCACTGCGCCTGATGTCACCGCCCCCTAGAACGGAAGCCGGGGCTGCCCCCACCTCCTCATTTCCACAAGCAGTGTCACTTGGACATCTTAACGACCACATGCTGGGATCACTTTGCATATGGCTATTTAATTTCTCTAAGTATATGGCCAAATTGCTTTCCAGAATTCTTTCACAGTGTGCTTTAAAGTGCAAGCCTCCTTCATGCCAGCGTTTGTTATCATTTCTCTACTTCTGCCCTTTTCGTAAGCGTGAAGTGCAGAAACACGCACGGGTGAGTGCTGTTGGAAACGTCCCTAACGGCGACGCCATCTCCCGGACTCCGTGCTGCCTTTCAGCGGAGTGTGTCCTGCCTTCTGCCATCCGAAACGGAGGGGATTTCCAGAAGAAAAGCGGGCACTTAGTGTGAGGTTTCCAAAGAACAGGGGTTCTGGGTTCAGGGCAGAGTGAAAAAAGCTACCGATGTAAATATCCATTACCTTCGTCTCTCCCAATTACTTTATACTGAAATCGCCTATTTTTTAATGTCGTGGATTCATAGGCCTGGAACCAGGCATCCGTGCCCCCTGCCGGGGATGCTGAGGGGGCTGGTGAGGATGCTGTCCTCCGCAGCACCCCTGCCCGTGCTCTCGGCCGAAGCGCAGTCTTTGACACCCGCAGCTCCGCGGCAGGACTGTCACACCCCGTGGCAACAGCGCGGACCCCCAGCGCTCCCGCTCCGCCCCCGCGTGGTCGCCCGTGTCGGCCACGCCGCGGATGCCAGTGACCTCCTGAGTCACGCCCCCGCCACTGCCGCTGGAGGCGGGGCTCTGATCACCTCATGACCCGGTCGCTCTGCAACCTAGCGCACCCCCGAATTCATAGAAATATTTTTTAAGTTAATTTTTAAACTTAGGTTTTCATTATATTCCCTAAGCTAAGAGACTGTTTAAGTATAGGTTTGAACTGTATTCAGAATTAATTTGGTCTTGAAAGAAACTTGCTTCCAAGGTCCTTGGCCCCCTAGGATAAGATAACTCCCATTATCTTGTCATATAATTTTGGACCTAATTTTGCATATAACTAGTTCTGAGGTTGAGAAATCCCAAGGTAGGGCTGGTTAACAGCGTGAACAACCTGGTTCTCAGCCCTTGCTGTAGAAGACGGTGAGAATTAATAAATATTGTAGGAAAGCTACGGATGAACTCTTTTCTTCAACAGGGAGAGAAGGTTTTTTTTTAGATATTATTTTCAGAAAGCAGCAAACATTTTAATGTCTCAGTTAAAGTGAAAACAGTGACTTTTATATGAAATATTAATAACAATATGCCAAATACGTCATAAAAATTTAAAGCAATGTGACTAAGCTTATATTTTTACCTGGAATGTTAGCTGAGGGATGAAATAAGAATAAAAAAGGTGATAATAACAATCAAACGGAACACAGTAAACAGGAACTTTCAGCTTTACTCTTGCCCAACAATTTCTGGCAGGAGACATACCAGGTCTTTCAGAGTTTGCAACTTGCTTTTGATGCTATTGAAACATTTGCTTTTGGAAATAAAGACGGTCTAGGATACTGTTTCTACAATTTGATTAAATATATAAAGCTTTGTTAAAAGGGAAATAGTTTTCCAATGTTCAGTTAAATTATTTTGATTATAACGTTACTTAAATATGTATAAACATAAAGCAAACTGTAAACTCATAATGTTAGCTTTTATCCAACCATAAAACTAAAACAAATGTATACATTAAGTGAAAGGAAAAAACTACAAAACCAATAAAATTCAAATTAACAACATTTATTTAAAGCATCAGTTGAGGGTTTTTCTGAACTAAATTGCCATTTACTACAGGAATATACCATTGACTACCATGGTACAGATTCTTTTGAGTCAGCATTTTTCTATTTCCCTGGGCCCTTTGAGGACTCCATTTCTCACCACATTTCTCTATTTAAGGGACTGTGGAAACTTTATTTGTAAAGCATGCTGTGAATCAATTGGCTTTCACTTGGCTCAAAGTCATCTTTTACTTATTAAGTTTACTTCTTCTCTTTTCTAATTACCCAAAGGCAATTAAAGCCATACTTTTGGTGCCAGCATAATTTTAAGCACAAACAAAAATGCTGATTCTGAAAGAGTATGGAGTTACTTGGTTGTAGCTGGCCAGCCAAAAAGTCTAAGGATGCTCAGATTTGTTTAAATCATTGACATAAACACACATACACACACCTAGTTAAATCTAAAGATGACTTCATTTTGTTTTCAGTGAAAGACAGAAGGATACACAAACTTTGCACTGCAAAAAAAGCTAGAGCACCGGCTGCAAATGAACAGAGGGGAGAGGAAATATTTTGACATAGGAAGCTGGAAAAGTCTTAGTAAAGGGATCCCATTGTTTTTTGTTCATTACAAAAAAATCTTTATTAAGCATCAGTCCTTTATTACATATAGTGCTAGAGAAATTGGCATGTAAGGATAAATAATTCATTTTCTGTGCATTCAAGAAAACTCAAACTAGGGTAAGACAGTTGCACAAAATATTAAGTATCAAAAAAGGTGATGACTCTAATAGTGGTATGTATAAGCTACCTTCAGAAATTAGAATAGGGGCCTTAGTAACTAATACTTGATGTATAATGTAGATTTGCTGTAACATATCCCTGGTTCATTGAAGTGACTCTTTGGGAAAGATGTTAAGCCTGTACCCTAATTTTACATTTGAAACAGCAGGGGAAAATCTAAAAGCATCTCACTGTCCAACATGCCATTAGTCTATTGCCCTCGGAAGTATTTTCAACACTGTGTTGATAGAGTACTTTGGATACAAGAAACAGAAGGCATGTCTCGGTATGTTAGCAAAAATAAATTGATAGGGAGGGCATCATGTACCTCACACAGTCAAAGACATAGGAGAATAATTCAGCCATCACACAGGACAGAAATCAAAGGGTCTCTGATTGTATGGAAGAGAACTATATAGAGAGTCAGTCCCAACTGTTTTCTGTTCTTGCCTTGACTTACTCAATATTCATATTTCTGGGGGACTTAAGTCCAAATTTCCTAATTTGACTCTAAAGTCCTTTTCTCCACCTGGAGATCTATTATAATAAACTCTGTCTTGTATCTGAATACCACATAAGAATGTAAGTGCAGTAAGGAAGGAATCCTTTCTGTTCGGTTTATTTGGATCTCCAGTACCTATATCAGTATGGGATATAGTTTCAGTTTAATAATGAGGATTGGCTGAATAAACTCACAGACAGATATTCCATCTTCTTGACCAAGGGAAGGATGCCTTGATTAGCAGTCTTATAAACATGGAGCGCAATAAGAGGATGGTTCTCCATGGTGAACTCCGAGGGAAGTGGATGCTAGAAAGGTAACAAAAGATGGGGGTGGGAATGTTTATTGAAAGCAACTACAGACTGATGTCGAGGTAACAGGACTTTTTAAGAATATTTACTGCTGTCTTGTAATTTTTAAGCATATTTCCTTTTCCTCAGCATTTAAGCTAGAATTGAAAAAGATCAAAGACTTCATTCAAATCAATGATGTAAGCTTCCATCTCAAGAAATTAAAGAAGAGAATTTTTTAAAAAGCAAGTAAAATAAAAGAAATACTAAACAACATAAATACAAATAGAAATTTAAAAACATAGACAATATCAGTAAAACAAAGTCTGTTTTGTTTATTTTATTTTTAAAAAAATACCAATATAATGGATACTTCTTTCTGGTGGTTAAATCAATGGAACCAGAAAGATCACAAAGAAATAGACCTTTACAAATACAGTTATCTGATCTTTGACAGAGGAGCAAAGAATACAGTGGAGAAAGAGTAGTATTTCAACAAGTGGTGCTGTAAAAGTTGGACATCCACATGTCAAAAAATATATTTAGACACAGACATTACACTTTAAAATTAAATCAAAATGGAACTTCAACTTAAATATAAAATGTAAAATTATAAAACTTCTGGAAGATAGTGTAGGAGAAAATGTAGGTGACCATTAGTTTGGTAATGAGTTATTCAACTCAACATCAAAAGCATAATCCATGAAGGAAAAAACTAATACGTAAAAACATTTGCTCTGTGAGAGACTCTACTAAGAAAGTAAAGACAAGACCCAGACTGGAAGAAAAGTTTTGCATAATAGAACACTTGAAACTCAATAATAAGAAAACAATCCAATTAAAATGGGCAGAAGATCATTAAAGACAATATTCAATTCGCAAATAAACATAAAAGGATGATCAACATCATTTAACATTAGCAACTTGCATGTTAGAACAATAATGAGATATTACTACTCGCTAGAATGGATGAAATCCAAAACACTGATAATACCCAGTCCTGGTAAGAATGTAAAAAAGTTGCAGCCTCTTGGAAGACAGTTTGGAGGTCTGCTAGAAAGCTAAACACAGTCTCAGAATTTGATCCAGCAATTGTTTCCTCGGTATTTCACAAATTAGTTGAAAATTATGTCCACACAAAAACCTGTACACAAATTTTTATAGCAGCTCCTTAAACTGACAAAACTTTAAGAAACCAAAATTCAGTTCAATAGGTGAAATGGATTAAAAAAAAAAATTTTTCCCCTCTCATTGCCACTTTCAGGTAGTAGACATATCAGACTACTTGCAGTAATCCACTTCAGTAAAATATACATTATCACCTGGCTTTAAAAAATTCACTAATATAGGTGAGCTTATTTTATTGCGAGAATCTTATCAAAACTTAAAATCTCATGACTAGTTAATTTAAGAAAAAAAATTCAAGCTTGATAAGATCACCCACCTAATTAGAGAAGTCTGCCTTGTAGTTTACCTACATTGGTAATTTAATTATTTCAAGGGAATGCAACCCTGTGTGCTATTCCTTACAGAGCTGTTAATGATAGGCCACAACAGAATCAGGTATCTATTAAGAATCCCAGTAGGTAAATAAGTGATTCCTGTAATTTTTCAACAGTAAATCAACAGTACACACTCTGGGAAAGGAAATTTCTCACATAAATTCCCTACTCAGCTTCAGTGCACCTAGAAAAAAGAAAATTGGTCATTCTTGAAAAATCATGACCCCTGCCTCACTGACCCTTTCCCAACACTCACTTTAATGTAAGCACCTAGATTCTCAGAAGGCGGTGAGTGTCACGGGCCATCAGAGTGTGGGTGACTGAATCACACTGGGGTTTCCATCATTTGGTCTCATAGTAAAGTTTCCTTAACCTCTGCTGTGGGTCAAGCAATTTTCAAACTGAGCGTAATGTTTCCCTTTCTTTTGCTATTTGTTCGCTCTCTCTGTCTCTCTCTTATTAAAAGGAGCATGCTTTCACATTTTTTCAGTGAACTTAACTTTAATCAGCACACAGATTTCCTTAAAAGGCCTTCGTTTAATTAGTTGTTGAACAGTAGCCAGGTGATCATATTCCTTGGGTGCCCAAATATGTTTTAAGCTGTTGACAGAAATGCAAGGAAAGAAAATTACCTGTACAAACAACTCATATTTTATGAAACAAACTGTCGGTCAAGGACTCCACATAAACTGAATCCAAATGCTGGCTGTAGCTCTTTCAGCTTTGCGTATCATCATCAGTAGTAATAAGGCCACTTTCTTATGTGATAACTGAGAATCAAAGAGCTTAATGAACTTTCTCTGTGTCTTCATTGTTTTGGAAAGAAAAGAGCATGGGTCCAAAGGAAAAAAGAGAAGTTATTTTAGGAGTAATAAGAGAGTATTCCAATGCTGTTATCATGCCCAGAATATTTTCTTTTCCCCCAGTGTCACAGAAGCCAGTGTAGCCTCTCTCAGAGTCTGGAACCTGTTAGATATCACTGTTCTTGGTTTTTGAAACTAAGTTTCTAATCAGCATGCACTGTCAGTGTTCCAAGACATATGAACAAAGGAACATCCCCTTTATCTTCTGCTTTTCACGTAAGTGATCAACAGCAAGGAAAATAAGAAATCAAGAAAAGAGCAAGCAAAAATGTAGACATTTAGTTGGACTTCATAACTGACTAGAAAACTCCTCTACTTCAGGACCATCTATATTATACATATATGTATCTATGTCTATATACACACATACACATATATATACATACATGTGTGTGTGTCTTGTGTGTGAAAGACACAGTGCTTGTCCCATTGGATTAAAATTAAGGAAAGATTACATAAGTCCTGTTTTCAAGGAGGTAAGAATTCATTAAGGGACATACACAAACTAAAATCACAACAAAATGCCTAGTAGAAGACCTCATGACTGGGTCAGAAACAGCTCAGAGGGATGAATTGTGCCTGAGGTCAAGGAGAGGGTCGTTAAAAGGAGACATATACGTTGGGTTGGATATCAGTAAGAGTTCTTAAACGGAGCATATCCTGGTGACAGGGGCCTCTGAGAAGAGAGTCTGTGAGTTGTTCTAGCGAATTACCAAGCCTGAGGGGGATCAGGGAGACCCCAGATTTGTGGCCATTTGGCCAGAAATGCACGTTAGCACAGGCACACCACATATGGCTGGTGTCTGAAGTAGGGACAGTTTTCTGTGGGGAATCATGCCCTTAAGCCTGCTCCAGCTCTAGATGGCTGGCATCAGAATTGAATTGGATTTCAGTACAACAGTTGGTGTCAGAAGATAGAGTCTCTTTTGTTTGATGGTATATTGTGAGGATATGAGAATAAATCTGAATAAAGATGACTGGACGTCAAGATGTCAGGAACACTAACACCTTATCATTTGTGGTGGCATTTAATATTTTAATTGTCATTTGATTGGATGTTTATTGTCTTTACCTAAAATTAGTACCTTCTTTAAAAGAATAGAAATCACTAATTTATATGGTCTTGAAATTCCAGAAAAAGTAACAACATGAAATGTTTAAAAAGTAACTGGGTCTAGATGGGGAAGAAAGACTACTGGGAAGTGGGAATATTCATCAGATGGAAATAATCATTTAAAAATAGGGCTTAAATAACAGTTTAATTTAAATAATTACTACAAATACAAAAAATAAATGCAAACCAAAACCAAAATGAGATACCACCTCACACCTGTTAGAATGGCTACTATCATAAAGCATAGAAGTAACAAGTGTTGGTGAAGATGTGGAGGAACAGGAACCTTTGTGCACTGTTGGTTGGAATGCAAACTGGTGCAGCCACTATGGAAAACAGGATGGAGATTCCTCAAAAAATTAAAAATACAACTATGATATGATCTAGCAATTCTTCTTCTGTGTACATACCCAGGAAAGTGTAAGCAATAACTTGAAAAGATATATGCACTCCTATGTTCATTGCAGCACTTTTTATTTATTTATTTATTTTTTATTATAATTTATTTTGGTATCATTAATCTACAATTACATGTGCAATATTATGGTGATTAAACTACCCCCTTCATCAGGTCCCCCCCACCAACCCCATTACAGTCACTGTCCATCAGCGTAGTGAGATGCTATAGAATCACTACTTGTCTTCTCTGAGTTGTACAGCCCTCCCCGTGCCCCCCAACATTACATCTGCTAATCGTAATGCCCCTTTTTCCCCCTTATCCCTCCCTTCCCACCCATCTCCCCAGTCCCTTTCCCTTTGTTAACTATTAGTCCATTCTTGGGTTCTGTGAGTCTGCTGATGTTTTGTTCCTTCAGTTTTTTATTTTTCTTTCTTCTTATACTCCACATATGAGTGAAATCATTTGATACTTGTCTTTTTCGGCTTGGCTTATTTCACTGAGCATAATGCCCTCTAGCTCCATCCATGTTGTTGCAAATGGTAGGATTTGTTTTCTTCTTATGGCTGAATAATATTCCACTGTCATTGCAGCACTTTTTACAATAGCCAAGATATGGCAACTGCCTAAGTGTGCACGGATGGATGAGCACGTCAAGAAGATGTGGTACATATATGATGAATATTATGCAGCCATGTAAAAGAATGAAATCTTGCTATTTGTACCAACATGGATGGACCTTGAGAACATTATGTCAAATGAAATGAGTTAGACAGAAAAAGACAAATACTGCATGATTTTTCTTATAAATGAAAATAATCTAGAAAATAAGCAAATAAAAAAAAACAAGTTCTTAGATACAGAGAACAGAATGGTGGTTTCCACAGCAGGGTAAACCGTAGAGAAGTAGGTCAACTAATGTTGTTTATTAGTTTAAATAAATTGAATTAAAAAAAATGTTTAAAGTACACACTGAATGTAATCTGCAACCATTTCTTTACCACACCTGTAAAATTCTACCTTCCAGGCATTTTCAGTTTGCAAGATCTGCTCACTCTGATTTCTTGATGGAGAATTTCATCACTGCTCTTTGAAATTTCATGGTTTTTAAAGTGCAAACCCCATTGTGTTTAATGTGTCAGTGAATTCTGAATTTAAGTGCATTTTAAAGTGTTTAACTTGCTCTAGGTATCACTTAAAATTGAAATTAAGAAACTGACTGATGTAGATAAAATTGACTAAAAACCACTGCTGTTCATTTCATGGACTTGACTATTTGCCATTAACTCCCTTACAGGTTTTTTTTTCCCCCATTCCTCTTCACTGATCATACCTCTTAATTTCAGTTGGCTTTGGATTCTTTGAGTCCATCTTCTTTGAACTATTTAACTGAAAGTGATTATTTTCAGTTTAGCCTATTTCCACATCAGAGTCTCTTATTACTGTAATTGAAAAGATGAAGGTACCCAGGGGATGGTAACTCAGTTCTAATCTGGCATCACCATATTCTATTGACTTTTCTCCTGGAGAAAACCAATTATAATATGCATGAAATCCAACAGGAAGCACCTGGCTCACACCATCCTCTCCCATACCTACAAAGAATGTATAGTACAAAGACTGTGTAGTTGTTAATCCATCCTCTGAACCTCTGGAGAACTCTGGTTTATGCTACATACTTGATGCTTAGCATTGGTACCTCTTTCGATATTTATTCTTTTATGTAAATGCACTCTCTTTTCAGTTGACTGAGACCATTCGAAGCCAAACTTTAGTATCATCATTACTATACATGCATAGGAGATTCCTGCATAGATTTTATGTTGAAGAAACACCTAGATACGATGGCAACTGAAAAACCTCTAAGAGATGCCTACTGAGGGCAGTACAGAAAGCTCAGGAAATATAAAATAGCAGAGCAGCTTTGTAACTGCCAAAGTTTCATAAGGGAAACAAAATCAGAATCACCATTTAGAGTCATAGTATTGCAGGTCCCTGCAATGCAATGTGGTTGAATAGATAACGCTTAATAGCTACTTCTTTCTAATCCTGTATAAACTTTTATATCAACATTAATATAAATATACTAATTTATATTTTAGTGGGATTAAATAGTTTTCCAAATGTGGTAAAGAAAATAGTGTTGGGTTTTAACCTCCATTCAGTTTATACTCATTTAAATCATATATTCTAATGGTTATTTTCAGGTGACAAACATTCCTACTTCCCTGTAGCTTATCTTCAAAATCTAGATTCAGCTGCTTGTCTTGTGCTCATGCTAGGACCAGGAAAATTCATCACCCTCATTGACTTCCTGAAGATTTCTCCATTGATTTTTTTAAAAATGTACTTTTAGCCATAGGTGCTCACATTGTCAGGAGTTTACATGCTGAGGGGGAGGCACCCACAGGCTCTAATTGGATCTTCCTGCTGTTTACTTTTCCCCCTTACTCAGGGAGTAAGAGCAAGGAAACTTTCTAATTTTTAAAGTTTAATGTATCAGAAATCACACACGCTGTATTACAAATAACATAAAATGCCTTCAGAAAAATTTCAAAAGCTCAAACATCTCTTGAAATGTTATTTTCCAAAGCACTCACTTAGGGAGGTTGAAAGGAGGTCATCACTCACAAATAACATCCCTAAAGTCTTGGAAAACTTTTATTCATTGTGTTTGGGAAATATCTGAGTAGTTCATTTCAGCATCAAGTTGATAGTGCAAAAATTAAAAAAAAGAAGAGCAACGTATCTTTACTTTTTCTTAGTAATCATTGGATAGAACAGAATCAAAGGTCACTCAACTGTTACTATGTGGCTAATAGTTGTGCATCTTAGGGTTATAAAAGGTGAATCTATTTCCTCAGTTATTAAATATAAAGAAGTCTTTTAACATATCTGTCCCATGGTTTCTTCTCTGTAAAACCGGGGAAAAAGCCTGGGCTAGGTTGAGCTCCCTGTAATTTCATAGTCAACAAGTACAGTTAAATTGATACAGCTATGCATACACTGTGACCAAGCTTCCTGCTGACCTTACAGAATAACTTCTTTAGTAGACTGTCTGTGTTAACCTACATTTCTGAAAGATACAACTCAAGGCATCTTCTGAAGATATTCTTTAATTAGGATAGAAATTATTTCCTAGATCCTTCTTCTTCCTATCTGCTGAGCTCCACTGGGTGTGAATGGAACTATAAAGTTCTTTCTTTAGTTCTTGTAACCCAAACCAATAGTAAATCCATCTCCTAACTACTCTATTCTGAGACCCAGCACACATTTTTCGCAGTCAGCCAGTTTCGGGTTAGATAATATTCTTCACTGTGCAGAGTGCTTAGTTAACCGGCCTCAGGCAGGAAGTCAGCACTGGTGCGACCACAGACACCAGGAGCCTTTTCTACCGACCCTTGGGAAGGAGCACCGCCTTTCCCAGTTTAAAACAATTGCTTCAAAAGTCACAGGAATATGATGGGCCTGAGATTTACAAGATATCCTACAGGCCCCAAGTCATTGAAAGGCTAGATCAAGCCCATGCCTAAGTCACCCTCACACTCATTTGACTTTCCTTATGATTCACTTCGAATTTTCTAGTGTTTGTGACGGAGCAGACGGGCCACAAGAAGAATGCCGTTAGTCCTCCCTCTTCCTTCCTGTGTTACCCCAGCCATTCTGTCTTTTCTCACCAGTGGTTGATGACGCATGGTAATGCCATTGTAGCTTCTTTCCCTTTGAACACTCCATGGAGTATTCCTGGAGCCTAACAGGAATTTTTCTTGTGGACACTATGGTCAAAAGCTTAATGAGAGAAAGAAGTGAGTATTC
The DNA here is from genome assembly GCA_029783875.1 of Phataginus tricuspis. NCBI lineage: Eukaryota > Metazoa > Chordata > Mammalia > Pholidota > Manidae > Phataginus > Phataginus tricuspis. Next base: position 6,937,698 of record JAQQAC010002629.1, read on the forward strand.
GTATTTTCTTTCATAGTGAGCATTCTTTGTCTTTTTATCTTTGATTATGTAAATATAAAGGAAAAAAACAATGGAGACGTAAGAAACACCTCTATAAAATGAGATTTTTTTTGTTGTACTTCTTACTAATTTAGTCAAATTCTTAAAAAAATAATTGAAATTCCATGCTTTCTCTTCTCTTGGACATAAATTATACAAACAAACAAATCTTCTGTTTGAAGTCCTAAAATAGAGCATATTTCTACTGAAAGCATAAACCATAAATTCACAAACACTTACTGTAAAATATAAGGCACTGGATTTTAACAGTGAAGCCATGAAGTCATCTGTTATATCATCTACACTACCTTCTCCAATATTTGGGCCTATTTCTCAGACATGCTTGTCCATGAGCACCAGTGTTCATGCTGAAAATCAGAGGTTTCTAGACTAGCTGCCTTTACATCCTTAGAAATTTTATTCCAGCTGCCTTTATGTGCTAAGAACTACTTTTTAAATTAATTCTAATGAGTTTACTGAATGTCTAGGATACTAAGCTATATACAAGGATGCAAAGCTTCAATATTCCTTGTGTTTAATGATCTTACATTTTACTACAGATAGGACAGGCGCTTATGCTTCTGTTATAAGTGAAATGAAATGGTATGTACATATTTTAATGAGGATTCAGCTAGCAACAGGGAAATCTATATCAGCAATGTCTAGGAGCTAAGCCTGGATTCAGAGTGTATTAGGACCAGAAAGGGAGGCATCAAAGTTCTGCAGCTACATCTTCCTAAGCAGCCTGGAAACCCTATGCAGGGAACCACCAAGAGCCGAGAACAGAGGTGAGGACTCCAGGAATTGTATATATTTAAGGTAACTCAGGTGAAAATAGATAACTGTACATTTTCTAAAGCAATTATTTTGCCTCTGAACTCTATACCATTGATTAGAAATTTTGCATATGTAGTTTACTTGTTTATTGTATGCTTGTTTCACAACTAAATCATGAAGTCCACCAGGGCAGGATTTTATCTTTCCACTTCAATAATTAATATCTCAGGCACTTCAGAGTCCAAGGCACCATCAGGCACTTATCAGCTATACATGTGTTGAGTGAATGCTTATCCAAGAGCACTTGGCTTTCTCTGGACTTGAGAATCTTCATCTGGATGTTTTAGCTCTGGGTTACTATATTGCTCTTACTCTACAAAATGTCCCACATGTTTGTTTGTAGGAATGTAATAGGTGCTCTGGGCCTATAAGAAAGGAGAAATGAAATGAGTTTCCAAAGATATGGAGGTCTTCTGAGATGTTCTGAAGATTCACTCGTTTTGTTGAGGGCTCGCCTGATGTGCCATTTTCCTAATGGAATCTAGGCTGCAGCCGCTGTAAGGGCACCCTGTGCAGCCATCCCTTGTTATCCAAGCAGTCCAGCACGTGGGCACTCTAATTTGAAATAGTAAGGTGGATGCAGTCACAAAGACTAAATGGACAATTTAGGTGAGATTAAAAGGTTAAGGTGTAGAACTCATGACCACAGCTGTTGGGGCTTGTTTACTCTGCCCTGTCTCTGTTGCTATCTTTCTTCTACTTCTGTACATTTTGCCACTGTCTCCTTTTCCTTCTCTTGCTCCTTTTCCTTTCCCATTTATCTTTGCCTCTGTACCTTGATTATAAGTCTACCTACGCCGAAACCTTAGCCAAACTGGACACTTGAGTGAGTTCTGGATGTGGAAGATTTATTACATAATATACAAAAGTTATAATCAATACAGAAAAAGCTAAGTGAATTTAATTACATTAAAACTGAAATTTCATTTCATGAAAAAGTAAAAGATACCATGAAGTATTTGATAGTAAGACTTGAAAAAAGGAAAGAAGAAAATGTTTCACATAGAAACGACAAAGAATTTGCATCCAGCATATACAAAGAAATCTTTAAGACCTTTTAGAAAGGTAGAAACATGGCATAAAGGACACAAGTGGCATTTCATAGAAGAGAAAAGATGAATGTCCAATAAAATATAACACTAAAAAAATTCTACATTACCTTGGAAAGGTCCATCAAGAGCTTTAAAATTTTTCTGCAGTCAGACTGTCTTTGAAAGGTCTCTGGCATTTGCTCTTAGATTCATAGCTCATGGGAAATCAGTATGTCCTCTGGTAAAAGAACAATAAAGTCATCATATCATTGAAAACTAGAAAAAAAGTGGAAGTTTCAAAAAGAACTACTATTTCTTTTTTAATTAGAAAATTTGAATTTCCTTTAATAGTAACAAAAGAGCAACTAAAAAAAAAACCCCTAACTTTCTATTTTTCATCTTCTGGTGAAGTCTGAGGTCACATTGGCTTATTAAATAATAATCTGTGTAACCTGCAGCTATCTATTCACATGATATAACAATCTTTGAAACTCTACACTATTGCTCTATTAACCCAGTTTTTTCTAATTTGACTAGCATGAAATTGAATCCTCTCTGATTTGTATTTGCCTAAGGATAAAATCCTAGCTTGGAATCTAGTCTTGAAATCTAACCCTCACACCATTCTGGTAGCATCCAAGCTCCCTAAGCCGCCCTCCCTGAACAGCCAAGGCTTATTCCATTAATTCCCTCGAGTTCTCACCACTTCCCAAAACTGCCAGACTCTGTGACTCCACTTTGTATACTTTATTCTTTTTTGGAAATAAGTATATGCACTTTTTTCTTTGTCTGACAATCTATTTCATGTAAATTGCAACTGTTTTTTTGTCATCTTTCCTATTATAAGCACACTGGACCTGCTATCACATATAATGCAATTAGCTTCCTGACAAAACCACCAAATGACAGAAATTAAAATATCCGAAGTCAGCATATAAAATGCTTGAAATTCTGGACTGCAAGTACAGGGAGTCTTATTTTGATATGCTTTATTTCTCTGTACTTTTGATTTTTTTCAAAATTTGAAACAAGTGAAAGACCCACAGTAAAAGTTTATAGCAATATTTATTGCCCAAAATAACCAGTGATAACAGTTTGGGTATTATTTTTTCTATTAAGCATTTTTAAAGTATTTATTGTATTTATAAGAAAATTAATCTTTGTAGCTTCTAACATTTTTTTCTAATACCACCATTGAACAAAGTCAAAGAGTAACTTGTACAGAATAAAAAAGTGTTTTTATATATTTTTGCTAAGAAAATCTATGAAAATTAAAAGTGTTTAAGATAAAAAATGATTTAACCCCTGTAATGCAGATCTGTTCCCAGTATAACCAGTATGGGTACCTAAGATTATTTTCTTTTTAGTAGGGATTTTTATGTCTTTGAAATTCTAGATCAAAATCTCCCTGACCACAATGTGTGATTGGTAAGCACAGATTCACATACTGGTCTTTTCCTTTCTTTGACTTTCAAACTAATAGGCATTGTCTGCTTGTCTATAAATATGTTTCCTAATCATGTAATTAAAATAATTAAATTAGCTGAGACATTAGGTGAGTGAGATCCTTGGGAATTTCACGACTTTTGTCAAGCATCTAATTTTGTATAATTGATATCATTTTCAAATTGAAGATGGAATTATTTAAGGTACATTCTCACCAAAGGTTAATTGTAAAGGGATTTGGAATGGATATATTTTGTACCCTAGAGGAAATGTTTGTCAAGACAATAGGGAGAGAATATAACTATTCTGTAATATTCCATACTATTTGATATGAAAATGAATGGAAATCACAAGCCTAAGTGTAAATGTCAAAGATGTTGGCATATATTTTCAAAATGCAATCCTCTTTATTAGCCTGAAGAGTTCTTAACTTGCCACATAATCAGAAATACTGTTGAGATAAAGTTTATCTACATAGAATGCCATTCAGATTCTGTTTCTCAGCTTGTTATTGCATTGTGCTATCAAACTTCTAAATGAAAATTCACATCCTCAGCTTTTCATCTAAAATTCCATAAACTCTGGTATCATTATGTCTTATCGTTACATAGCTCAATAGATTCTCCTTCCAGGAGAGGTGATTTTTCTAAGTTAAAATTACAAAAATCGATAACTTAATATTTCCCTGATCATATTGAAGTCTTCATTGACACAATAGAAATTATAAAACCAGTTAGTAGTATACATAATCATGTAACAGCCTTTAGAAAACTTACATTAACTCAAAATACAAATCAGGAATAATTAGTATCAACACTTGAAAGCCTGATTATTACAAATCCCTTTCGTATCTGCTAAGCTCAGACTGGAAGTTCTGCTGTCTGTTTTTAGTTGGTGACTCTTCGGTAACTGAAAATCTCTAGTGAGAAACCACACAGTCCAGCCTCCTATTTTAAATTATCACAAACCTCAGACAGTCAGTCAGCAGGGATCAGATACCCCAGTGTGTTTCCCTGGTTGGTAGGTCCCCGTTCTGATGAAGTTCCACCTTCTCGCTCTCCCAAGGCCAACCTCACGGCCTTGCCTCACAATCACTGAGAAAATGGAGCAGACCGGAAATCCTTTTTACCAACCACACCCACCCACCTCAGCTCTAACCACATTTCTCTCACCTCTTTGCATCCATGAAAGCATCTGTATCAGCCAGTGGTGTGATCGAAAGCAGAACAAGTAAAACTGACAAGGAAATAAGGAAGGATTGGGCCTTAGGCAATTACTGGACCTAATGGAGAAGAGTAGGCAAGGCTATTGCCTTGTGGCTGGTGTTCAGACTAAAGTCACTGTGGGTCATCAGCGAGACAGCAGCTGGGCAGGAAAGCTTTATATGACAAGAACAAGGACATAGAGAGCATGTGAGGACTATGAGGACCATAAGGATAAGCCTGAACTCACAGATGACGCTCACCACCTCCAAGCTCCAATCCCGTTGTTCTAAAGGACTGTCAGGAGACACCGGGGTCCTTTGGAGGTAGACACCCAGGATTCAGGGAAGCTGAAGGAGGAAATCCATGCAGAACCATCTCAATAAATATACAACCTTCCACCAAGTTGCTTAGGAGAAGCAAAAAGTGTTATCCTTGATTCCTGTCTTCTCTCGAACCATATCTAACTGCTAATCAAGTTCTGTTATTACTACTCTTGAGTAGAGTTTTGGATCTCACCGTTGCTCTCTGCTCTCCAGTGAGCACATGATGCTGAGCTGTGGTCATATTTCAGCTATGGCCATGTCTTTGTGCCTAGATTTTGAGTCACCCACCTACCAGCATGGACTCCACAGAGCCACCTTGCCCCAACCTCAAATCCATCAGTGGTTTCCTGTGACACTTAGGATGACATCCAGAGTCCTTCCCTGAGCTCCCAATTGCTGCCACCTTAACTAAGTTTACCCCCTTGAACTAAGACTCTACCTATTCAGCCCCATTTCCTTCCACTTTTTTTTCCTCCCTTCACCTCTGCTACCTTGGCCTCCTTTTTGTTTTGAAGTATTCTGAGCTCTTTATCATAATCAGTTGTCTCACTCTAAGCCAGCATTGTTCTTCCCCCTGCTCTTTATATGCCTGGCTCCTTATCTTCCTGTTTCCATTTCAAATATCATCTCCGTGAAATGAATTTCTTCATTAGTATATCTGCAGTAAATGCTCCTTACTGCTCACCCCCCTACACACACACGCACACACATACACACAAACACACAGAGGTTACTCTATAATACATTTCTTTTTACTTCTTCCCGGCCCTCATAATAATGGAACATAAATTTGCATAAACAAGTCATAAGGCAAAAAAACAGAATCTGGTACAGTACACTTAAAAAATATTTGTAGAAAGCAAGATTATCATTTTCATTTTTATTTTGTTATTGAAATACTGAACTTCATTTGAAATCTGCATTTGCACTTGGTAAATCTGTATGTGGACTGCTGGATTGTATCATTTGTCTTTTTCTCTTGCCTTATCCCTTTCTATTTCTCTTATCTTATTCACAGTGCCTTATTTATTGGTGAAAGCTAATTACATATTAAGAATATTTAACTTCCATCTGTCATATGTGTAATGTATTTTTCACTTGATTTTTAAAAATTTCATAGTTTGTCATGCAGATATTTTACATAATCTATATCTCAACTACCTTTTACTTTGAGTTTTCTGGCATAATTATGCTAATGAAATTATTTCTCACCATGATATAAAAAATTAATAATTTACCTATCATATAATTTTAAACCTTAAATGAGCCTTATTGATACATCTGTGATATATGTGGTTATATGATATGATATGGGGAAGGGTCTTTTATTTCTTTGTTTATATTTGTTGCAAGTTATATTGTTAATAAACTTTCTGCCTTATTGGTCTATCTCATGTGAGGACCTTAAGGTTTTAGTAAATATGTCTTTAAAATTAATTCCCACATGTGACACTCTTCTTTCCATAATTTTCCAGATTAGTGTGATATATATGTTCTGCCAGATGAAATTTACATAATTTGAAATCATCTTAAAAGTGCATAATCATGTTTCTTAGTGTTAGTGAAGTACTTAGATACTTGATTCTTAGCATTTTTTTTTTTACTGTAGATTTGAGGGGGAAAATGTACTTTTGTTAGCTTGTAAAGCATTTGAGTTTTATTATCACTCAGGTAAAACTGTGTAAACAATTCTTCCTATATTATCCTTCAAATAACAACATGGGAAAGATTTGTGACCAAATCTATTTCCATAAGTCTCAATTAAAATTCATTTATTTCCTAGATAAGGAAATAAATTCAGAACAGATAAAAATAAATTAAAAATAAAAATAGCCATATAGTCTAACATTAATATTTTTAAATGATTTCAAAATAATATAGGGTGTATACCTTGTTCCAAATACTAAGTAAAGCCATCTCTTACATTTATATTATACTTTTTGTCCTTTATAGCATCATAAAACATAAATCAAGTAACTAATTCTGTATTTAATCTCTGGATCTTCATTATATCAATCTTATCAGAGAATGAACCTACTAGGTGCCCTCTGTGTCATTTAGAGCTGTCCCCGGAGAACTGACCCTGACACACAGTAAGTCCTCAGTAAATAACTGCTGAACGTGAGAATTCACGCTCAGGTTGAAATGTTTCTGAATGAAAATTAAGTATGCCAGAACTTCATGCGAATGTAGTTTCATATCTGCAAAGGGATTTTTTTTCTGGTACCTATCTTTCAATCTTTGTTTCTTTGTTTTAGATTGAGTTTGTTCTCCTTGTTTCTGTCCCCACCCCAACAAAGAATTAAAAGGCAGAGACACAGTAGTGATGCATAGCGAAAGTTTTATTCGAATACACTCCAAGGGAGGAGTGGCCAGAGTCAAGTAGACAAAGGCCCCAAACCTTTTGGCCGGAGGCGTATGTATTAACATGCTGGCTAGGAGGCACCTCTTTGACTGACAAGGTGCAATTATTTGATTTACAGGTCCGTCTATATATAGCCATCCCTCTCAGTGCGCATGTCCTTTCCCATGATGAGGGGTGGTTTGGGCAGTTCTCAGTTCTCTTCCATTGTGCCCACATTGGGATCTGGTTGAGGAGGAAGTTATCTCCCTGCAAAGCCCTTGCTGTTTTCACATGGGACCCCCGACCTGGGCAGGGTTCGGGCGGCTTTTCCTCTGAAGCTTATCTTCCCCTTCCCCAGCTGCTCATGTCTGTCTTTCTACTAACATTCCTAACACTTGTCACTCAGGAATTTTTATAGAACAATCCAGAGATTCTAAAACATTTATTGACAATTCATATTTATTTAAAACATACTACATGTTTTTCCATATGAGTATAAAATACACAGGAGTCTGAAATTACCTCGGAACTACATGCCTAAGTACATAAGAAAGTGAAAGCATCAACAATTTTGTCTTTTCTGCTTTTTTCCTTGTCCTTGACATTTTGCACTTTGAAAGAAGTGAGTGCAAACCAATTCACTGAACATTTTTAATATTTTGACTCTTATCAGAGTTGATCCTACAACACACAAGTCATAAAACTCTGTGGGCATAGTTGTTGAAATGCACAAGGAGACAATATGTACGCGGGCATCGAATCAGTGGGTTAATTTGGTACATATCCTAAAGACTGTTCAGGTGTATAGTTGGAGAGCCATTATCCAAAATAGCCTGATCCCATTTCTAAGCAACTCTTCTTCCTACAAAGACACAATTAACCTGGAAAAGTTCATTATTCGCTGATCACTTTTTCCAATCACTTACCAATCATTTATCTAGAATATTTGGTTTCCTGGTCATTATGATGCTTGCACTAACAGGATGAAATAATAACCTTTGTCAAATGAAACCAAATGAATCAATAAGGATTTTTCAGAGCCACCTTGTCTAGTCTTTTCTTCTCAGCAACAGAAGGAACCATTATAATTGAGTTCCCCTCGGTTATCCTTGACCTTGGTTCCCTCTTTTATTTAACCAATATTCCACTGAATCGACCCTCTGGCCCCAGATGTATCTTTTGGATCAATTTATCAATACAAGGTTTGGTAAATGTGAAAATGTGAAAAATGTCCTATTTTTGGTTTTTATTTTATTTAGAATTACTTTTTTAATTCCAACCTTTTTATTTTAGGTGATAGACATTTGTGAGTTCATTGGTAACTAGACAAGTGTTTTTTTTTTTTTTTTTTTTTTCCGTAAGCCTGTCTAGCTGAAAATAGTTCGTATGAGGCTGAGGAAAGTAATGCCTGCTCCAGATTGAACTCGGGCTTCCCTCAGTTCCTGATATGGGGTGGCTCACCATTCTCGCTTTCTGTCTTTCCCGAGGAGCTGATCAAATCTCTTCATCCTGGCCCCTCGGATCCCCTTGCTGGTGCCCACCCCTCATTGTCTCCTAAAGCTTTGTCTCTTTGAAAGTCTTTTTGCTATTTCTTCCTTTAGTTCCCAGGGCCCATTTTTCCCTCTGTAGGAAAACATCATCCCAGGACAATTTTTTAGCAAAAAAAAAAAAAAAAAAAGCTGGCAGACAAGGAGTCCACATAGTAGACATCTAGGGGTGAAGGTGCCATTTAAACACCTGTGTTGCCTGTGTCAAGAAAATGTCCTCTCAGACTCTCTTTCCTTTCTGCTTAGTGAGAACACTAGCTGTTCTCCCAGCTCCTCGGGGTTCTTGGTGGGTGGGGAGGTAGCTTAGGATACTCAAAAAACTGTGGCTTTTGAAACAGAAAACCCAAGTTTCAAATCCCTGTTTTGTTGTGTAAAATTCAGGTTTGTTTCTCAAAAGGTAAAATTATGACTGTCACCAATATATAAAAATGAACATATTTTAAAGATTTTATTCTTCTTATTAATGAGGAAACCAGGAAGATCTTATATACGTATATTGTGCATGTGTGTGCACATGTATGGGTATACCAGGAATATTGAAATCATTATGTAAATGGAAGGAAAGTTAGTTTTTCCAGAGTTAGTCAGGGTAGGAAAGAAGAAAATTATTGATCTAGAGGACAAGAAGATTCTGCAAATCTATTAATTACCTACCACTTGCAAAATATTGTATAGTCGCTCAAAGACAATGAAAGGCTAACTTCACATAACTTGTAGGGGTGTCTTCTAAACAATGCGTAGCTTTCCATTGAAGTGCATTTATTTTCTAGAAGTGACTTAAAGCAAGTTGCTTAACCTATTTGTGCCTCAACTTCCTCATCTGCAAATAATAGATATATTGTGAGAACTATATATGCGCTAATGCACACACAGTGCCTGATACATAGTTGAAACTCAAGTAGCAGGAATTTCCTTCTCTTCCCTAATATATCTGAAAACATAACTTAAATTGCATAGTACTGTTCAAATCAAATATTTTGTTATCCCTTAAGTTGTACCCAGGAAAGAGTAATGCAGAATTATTGTGCAGAGTGCAAAGTTAAAGATCATTTAACTTTTCCCTCTTACTTTCAGAAGGGATATTTGAGGCCTGCAAGAATTAGTGTTGCTGAGATTTTCTGTCCACATCCTAGTTGAATTTTAAGCTGTGGTCTATGCATCTGATATGCATAACAGTTAGCATGGTGAGGCTGTTATTTATAATGAGGGACCACTTATTACATCTTATGATTTATTTTATACTCTCACATTTTTGACAATTACTAAGATTAATGTTTCCTTAGTGACATAGCTGATGCTAGAAAGTTAGTTTCTGCCTATCCAGTTGTGATTTGCCATTGTTGAAATTAATTTTGTTATTTTGAGAACACATTCAGACCCTAAGGTGAATGGCTTTCATTTGTAAGAACTGAATTTGAATATAGAAGATAAACACTGAAGTGAAACCTATGGTATCCACCTCCTATTTTCTTTTACAGTGTTTCATTAATGTTTTTACTGCTCTTGCAGTAATTTACAATTTTCTTTGGTCTCTGTTCTCAGAGGATGCTTTGAAAATTCCCAATTTCATCTAACTATATCTATCATTGAAAGTAATAGGCCAGGTTGCAAATTTTTTGCATATATTGCAGAAATTAGAAAACCAACAAGGTGTGGTGTTTAGCAGAAAAATTACTTGCACTAATTGAGGTATTCTGGCTAATTAATACATCACTGGCAGTATTAAATATCATATGGACTTGTTAAAAACTCTATAGTCAACAAATTATATGTATACAGTGTTAACTATGTTGGTCTTTTTATTTACAATTTGAGAGTATTCCCTCAAAGATTGAAAGTACTATTTTGAAGATACCATTTCCTAGCATGTAGATGTGGAATTGGCTGAATAAAATACATCTTACAAGGTTAAACTTTACTGGAGCCTTGTGACTGTAGAAAATAGTCTAGGTTAAAAATCTCTCCACCCTTTTGTTTTCAAAAAATGACTTACTTCAAAGAAACATCTCTCCCCATAGGACTTTGAAAGGGCCCATGACTGCCTCCCTTGTCCACCTATTACAAGGCCAGACTTAGACCCTTCAAATTCCCATTCTTTGTCTCGTAAATGATTAGTTGAACTATTCATTCCCACTGATCAATGGGAACAAAATGCTTGTTCACCAATCTGTGGTTAATATATGCTCCTTTTCCCAAGACCTTGGTTTTGACCCACCCTCAGCATGAACCACCAAACAGCCTGTCTTGAAAATAGGCTGGCATCTCTGATCAGCTGTCTGGTCACGCTGCATTTCCAGCCCATTGCCACACACCTGATTCTCAGTATCCTTGTTTATCCCTCTGTATCAGAGAAAATCCCTTTTATCTAATGTCCGAGATGCTGGCAGATCTTATGGTGAGAGCATTTTCCCTCTTAAAATAGTCTTTTTTACCCTTTTATACAATAATTATTTTGAACAAAGTGTTTTCTTCAATAAGTCCAGAAGTGAGCAGACTAATTTTTTTTGTTTTTAGTTTAAATAAATTCCATTTATTTCTATTAAAAAGTTTAAGAAGAACAACAACAAAAAACCCCACCAGGGGCTATCACCACCTCACCTCACCACCCCACTCCTTCAAACACAGTTCTTATATTAAAGAAAAAAACAAAGGAAAAGAAAGATAGAATTAAAATTTCGGAGCAGACATGTCTGCTCCCACACACACAAGCACACTCTTCAATATCACGGTTCACCCGTGATGTTGTCGGGATGTAATATAACTAGAAGAAAAACTGACAATATAACAGAACTGGATGTCCAAATTCAATGAGTATTTCAGAGATAGGAATATTTATAAAATCTATAGAAATACATACTATTGCCAAGAATAGGGCCAACATTTAAAAGGCAGAAGAAAACACTCAGGGGCCCTTAATAATGGTGTCATGAGATATAGTATGCTTGGAGTGCCCAGTTTTGGAACACAGAGTTCCCAAAGTTCTCATAAATGAGCTAATAATAATGTGTTACCTCAAAGAATGTCCTGTATGGACCCTGCCCAAGGACACAATGGTACTTCCCATATTTAATAACATGGTGACATAAGTAAGAATATGCACAATAGTCATTTTCACCAAAAACAGAAAAAATATAGAAACCTGAAAAAGTTCCTGGGCATTAACTAAGATGTAGCCAAAAGAGATAATGAAGGAAGGAAAGGTTTTTTTATTTTTTTTTAATAAATAATAGACATGTTTAAGAACTTCTGGAGCATTGCCAACTTTCGCTTCTTTACCATTTCTGGTCAAAGCATAGATTCAGAAGTTGTGTTTTATGAAGTTCCATATCCATATTGGCTCTCCTATTTTACCGTTCATCAGGGCTGCACAGAGGAAACCAAATTAGAAAAATGTTCCCCTAGAACTGTGTCTGGGTGAGGAATGGTCAAACCAATCTGCTGCCAAAATATTTCTCCCTGAACATGGATACTAGACACCCCCTGGCTACCCACTCAGTAGAGGGAGTTCCAGAACTGGGCATCAATACTGTTGTGTGTCATAATTTTTTCACCCTTATTAATATTTTCTGAATATTTCCTCATAACATCAACCTGCTTCTCTGAAATCATGTCAGTGACCTAATCCTTTTCTACCATATTGTTGTTAATGTAATTTTTTAATGATACTGAGGATTTTGACCTGACAAATGAAAAGAACACGCTACCTTCATAGACAGGATGTGACAACAGGAAAAACTACTTTGAATTAGAAGAAATTTAGGACTTGGTATATATGCTTGGCTCTCATGTCACAGTATCCTAGGTTTCCTTTAATATCATGTTCTATGTCAGCGGGTCTTAACTGGGGGTGATTTTCTCCCACAGGACTTGTGGCCGTGTCTGGATATCATTTTCATCATCATAACAGGGGAAGGAAGGGAGAGTGCTACCAGCATCCAGTGGACGGATTCCAGGGCTGTTGTTGAACATCTTAGACCGCCCCCCACCATACACACACGCACACACACACACACACACACACACACACACACACACACTCACACACACACACACACAGCAAAATGTCAATGAAATGTCAATAGTGCTTAAATGGAGACACCCTGGTCTACATGAGGCACAAACAAGGGGAAGGTGACAATTTCAGAGAGCTTATTAACCATGTTGTCTTTCTAATGGACATATTTTGGACTTGTGTTAAATAATTAAAATCACCAGAGATGATTTGCATGTGTGTTGTATGCCAAAAGCACAGGTTCAGTTGTCTTAATATGGGAGCGTGTTGGTCTGGCTCCTGTTTTTCTGTGTGAAGTTTCATTTTCCCTCTCTGTGAACCAGAAATCCAGCCTTCCTCACTTCATGCCTGCAACCGCAAGTATTGAGAATGACTGCTGTAGATGTAAGGCAAGAAACTGGGCGGCTCTTTAATTACTCTGTTAGCTGAATGGATCCTGCTGAACACTCCTAGGCCTGTTCTTAATGTTTTATTAGTTAAATAGTTTTCTTTCCCTTATTGCTGCACGGACTTCACCCTGAAGTCCAGTTTTTGTACTGGTTCTTTCAATTTGCTCCATTTCATGCAGCAAATCTGGATCCCACACTTATTTTCTTTTCCTTCCTAAGTGGAAGCCTTGGAATGTTTTAAGTCATATCTCCACACTGCACATCGATCTATAAGTGAGCACAAATCCCCATAGTAAGACCCCTGCACACATTGGCTACTTGCATAATCCTCTTTGGTTCCCACGAACAACTTCTTGCCTCTCCTGGCCTGTGTCTAATTTGTGTGGACATGTACTTGACACATATTGAGAGTTCACCATGCCACACTTTATCCCAGCCTCATCATAGGATGCATTAATAAGTAGCCAATGTAGATATAAATTTTACCACATTTCTTTAACGTGCAGTTCTCAGAAAGATTGCATGAACACGAAGTCATTCACTCCCATGTTCTTAGATATAAAACATTAGAATAGCATTTAATACCTGGCTTATATGGATCAATTAGAATCCCTTTTTAATGAAATTTTAAATTGCAGTTAAAGAGACTCTAGTGCAGACAAACCAGACAGATAACTTACTTTCATGAAAAGGCAAGAGGTTGCACTGGGAATAGTGGCAAATTCCTGAGTCTACATTAGTGATACCTGCTAGTCAAGCTTCAATGGATGGTTGCTCTCTGAAAATCACGTCAAGTCCTTCCACACTTTCTAACCTAATAATTAAAAGAATCTAGATGCCAGATTTCCTTAGCATTCTAATTTTCCATTGTCGACTTAAATATTTTTTAAATACTCTATGTAACCAAGAAAGAAAACTGGTACTTGCTTTTCTGGACACTCGTTTCTAGTTCGCCACCCTAGCTCTGCTTGGCTTGTAAGCCTTTTTCCCATGCACGAAAATTTTATAGTATTTTTTGCATATTGTGTGAGAAACTAGCTACAGTCCCAGAACATTGCTAGATTAAAAGTCCTAATCTTTGATTGATTGAAATAGCTATTGAATTAGTTCCAAACAGTAGGATTGTGGTTTTAAATGAAACTTTGGATACTCTATCCCAAGAGAGTAAATGAAGGGGAAATACTAGGTGATATGAAGGGATGGTAGCTAGAGAGCCCTTGGTATGGGAGAGATGAAGGTTGTCAGCTCTCCTAAATCATAATTAGCATCTGCATAATGATTTACAGTTAATATTCCATGTCACAACATTAATGAATTTGATGCCCAGAGTAATCCATGTAAGGTAGCACCTAATAGGTTCATTTAACAGATTTTAAAAATATAATCAAAGGCTTGGTAAATGAAGATTGTAAGTAAAAGCTCTAGACCTAAATAGTGATCTGACTTTAAGTTTAAGATTTCACCCACTGCACAGTGCTGGCTGTATTTGAAATGTAGAGTCTGCATATCCATCTTCATAAGCCTGCCCAAGGGGATGAGCTAAACACTGCACCGACACTGTGACTTTGAAACATCGAGGTATACTATCCCTGATGTTAGTGCCTTTGATATCACCTACAGATGAAGGAATCCTGGCTAGGATCATGTCCCAACACTTCAGCACTCAGGGGAACTCTAATAAAGGGAACTACAGAGTGACCTGACAATTACCCTTAGCTTTTCATTTAAAAACCGTATTGAATAGATAAATAAATAAAAATACATGCTGTGCTTACAAACTGTATGCTACCCTGACATCCAAAAATAATGATGACCAGGGGCAGTTTCCTTATCGTGTAGCATATGTGCGTGTGATTAAATGACTTCTGCAGGACAGAAAGGACAGAATGCAAATAGGACCTTCTCTTTTTGTAATAAAATTGGTAGGATATTTTAAAAGCAGACCTAAAGAAACATGAAATTAGTTTTGTTCCTGAATTGATCATGATTTGATTTTGTCTAACGTTCTCTCCAAACTATTGGTCTAAAAGAGGTTAATTGACTTTTCAGATTTCTCCAGTCTTTAGTTAGACTTCAGATTGTGTAGAAAATTGGAGAATTTTCTAGGTCAGGTAGCCCAAGATGATATCTGTTAGCCTTTAGGGAAAACACAGACTTTTGCTTTGCTTTCTCTCTCCAACTCTTGCAGGAAGAAACTCTAATGTTCTCCCAGGTGAAGCTTTGACTTTACAAAGGAATAAAGTTTCATTATCATAGTACACATACCTAGTAGATTCTCTAACATTGAAGACTTATTTTTCCCAGTGTCTACTGGCTAAAGATCTGCCCAGGGCCTCCTTCTTTTGGGGTGGGCCTGAAGCCTAAGACATCCAGGCAGAAACTTAGGTGAGCCCCAGAAGGAAATTATTTATGGAATGAATGGCTTAGCTTCTACTTTACATGATAAAGAGACATTATGAATTTGTTAAATTAACATTTGTTAAGTGGCACACAGGGTGCCAGGAGGTGAGGCACAGTTCATTTTAACAGAAAACCAAAGAGAAATTAAAACAGAACTTCGTTTACTGCTCACAGGTCCTAGAAGAAAAACATGGCCTGCATCACAGGTCCACACAGGGAGGTACAGGCAGGGTGCAGGCTTCAAGAGGGGCACGAACATGGTGTGGAAGGCTTTGGGGTTCCCAGGCTATAGCCAGATCGGTCAATTCAAACCAAAAAAGTAGTTGTTTTGTTGCTGTTTTTATTTACTTTTTATTAAGGTATTATTGATATACACTCTTATGAAGGTTTCTTATGGAAAAAACAATGTGGTTACTACATTCACCCTTGTTACCATGTTCCCCCAAATGCCATTGCAGTCACTGCCCATCAGTGTAGTAAGATGCTGTAGTCACTATGTGCCTTCTCTGTGCTACACTGTCTTCCCCCCAGTCCCCCCAACACCATGTGTGCCAATCATAATACCCCTGAATCCCCTTCACCCTCCCTCCAGACACGCCCTTCCCCACCCCTCCCCTTTGGTAATCGCTAGGCCCTTCTTGGAGTCTGTGAGTCTGTTGCTGTTTTGTTCATTCAGTTTTGCTTTGTTGTTTTACTCCACAAATGAGGGAAATGATTTGGTACTTGTCTTTCTTCACCTGGCTTATTTTACTGAGCATAATATCCTCCAGCTCCATCCATGCTGTTGCAAATCGTAGAATTTGTTTCTTTCTTATGGCTGAATAGTATTCCACTGTGTATATGTACCACCTCTTCTTTATCCATTCATCTACTGATGGACACTTAGGTTGCTTCCATATCTTAGCTATTGTAAATAGTGCTGCGATAAACATACAGGTACATATGTCTTTTTGATTCTAAGAAATTATACTCTTTGGGTAAATTCCTAGGAGTGGAATTCCTGGATCAAATGGTATTTCCATTTTTAGTTTTTTGAGGAACCTCCATATTGCTTTCCACAATGGTTGAACTAATTTACATTCCCACCAGCAGTGTAGGAGGGTTCCCCTTGTTCCACATCCTCACTAACATTTGCTGTTCTTAGTCTTTTCAATACTGGCCATCCTAACTGGTGTGAGGTGAAATCTCACAGTGGTTTTTATTTGCATTTCCCTGATGATTAGTGATATGGAGCATCTTTTCATGTGCCTGTTGGCCATCTGAATTTCTTCTTTGGAGAAATGTCTGTTTGTATCCACTGCCCATTTTTTAATCAGATTATTTGCTTTTTGGGTGTTGAGGTGTGTGAGTTCTTTATATATTTTGGATGTTAACACCTTGTCAGATTTGTCATTTGCAAATATATTCTCCCATACTGTAGGATGCCTTTTTGTTCTGCTGATGGTGTCCTTTGCTGTACAGAAGCTTTTAAGTTTGACATAGTCCCATGTATTCATTTTTACTTTTGTTTCCCTTGTTCAAGGAGATGCATTCAGAAAAAAATTGCTCATGTTTATATGCAAGCGATTTTTGCCTATGTTTTTTTCTAAGAGTTTTATGGTTTCATGACTTACATTCAGGTCTTTGATCCACCTTGAGTTTACCTTTGTGTATGGGGCTAGACAGTAGTCCAGTTTCATTCTTTTACATGTAGCTGTCCAGTTTTTCCAACACCAGCTGCTGAAGAGGCTGTCATCTCCCCATTGTATATCCAAGGCTCCTTTATCAAATATTAATTGGCTGTAAATGTCTGGGTTAATATTTGGATTTTCTATTCTGTTCCACTGGTCTGTGGGTCTGTTTTTGTGCCAATACCAAATTGTCTTGATTACTGTAGCTTTGTAGTAGAGCTTGAAGTCAGGGAGAGTAATTCCCCCTGCTTTATTCTTCCTTCTCAGGATAGCTTTGGCTATTCGAGGTCTTTTGTGGTTCCATATGAATTTTAGGACTATTTGCTCTAGTTCATTAAAGAATGCTGTCTGTATTTTGATAGCAATTGCATTGTATCTGTGAATACTTTAGGTAGAATGGCCATTATGACAATATTAATTCTTCCCGGAGAAGAGCATGGGATGAATTTCCATTTATTAGTGTCCTCTTTAATTTCTCTTAAGAGTGTCTTGTAGTTTTCAGGGTATAGATCTTTCACTTCCTTGACTAGATTTATTCCTAGATATTTTATTCTTTTTGATGCGATTGTGAATAGAATTGTTTTCCTGATCTCTCTTCCTATTAGTTCACCATTAGTGTATACAAATACAACAGATTTCTGTGTATTATTTTTGTATCCCGCAACTTTGCTGAATTCACATATTAGATCTAGTAGTTTTGGAGTGGATTCTTTAGGGTCTTTTATATACAGTATTATGACATCTGCAAACAGGGACAGTTTGAGTTCTTCCTTGCCAATCTGGATGCCTTTTATTTCTTTGTGTTGTCTGATTGCCGTGGCTATAACCTCCAGAACTATGTTGAATAGAAGTGGGGAGAGTGGGCATTCTTGTCTTGTTCCCAATCTTGAAGGAAAATCTTTTAGCTTCTCGCTGTTAAGTATAATGTTGGCTGTGGGTATGTCATATATGGTCTTTATTATGTTGAGGTACTTGCCCTCTATACCCATTTTGTTGAGAGTTTTTATCATGAATGCATGTTGAATTTTATCAAATGCTTTTTCAACATCTATGGAGATGATCATGTGGTTTTTGTCCTTCATTTTGTTGATGTGGTGGATGATGTTGATGGATTTTTGAATGTTGTACCATCCTTGCATCCCTGGGATGAATCCCACTTGATCATGATGGATGATCTCTTTGATGTATTTTTGAGTTCGGTTTGCTAATATTTTGTTGAGTATTTTTGCATCTATGTTCATCAGGGATATTGGTCTGTAATTTTCTTTTTTGTGGTGTCTTTTCCTGGTTTTGGTATTAGAGTGATGTTGGTCTCATAGAATGAGTTTGGGAGTATTACCTCCTCTTCTACTTTTTGGAAAACTTTAAGGAGGATGGGTGTTAAGTCTTCACTAAATGTTTGATAAAATTCAGCAGTGAAA
Organism: Phataginus tricuspis; assembly: GCA_029783875.1. Classification (NCBI taxonomy): domain Eukaryota; kingdom Metazoa; phylum Chordata; class Mammalia; order Pholidota; family Manidae; genus Phataginus; species Phataginus tricuspis. The sequence goes on from JAQQAC010002629.1 coordinate 6,956,362, forward strand.
CTATCTGGTTCAGGGGTTTTGTTCTTAGGTAGTGTTTTGATTAACAATTCAATTTCTTTGCTGATAATTGGTCTATTCAGATTTTCTGTTTCTTCCTGGGTCAGCCTTGGAAGGTTGTATTTTTCTAGAAATTTGTCCGTTTCTTCTAGGTTATCCAGTTTTTTACCATATAATTTTTCATCGTATTCTCTAATTATTCTTTGTATTTCTGTGGTGTCTGTAGTGATTTTTCCTTTCTCATTTCTGATTCATTTTGATGTGCATAGACTCTCTTTTTTTCTTAATAAGTCTGGCTAGGGGTTTATCTATTTTCTTTATTTTCTCTAAGAACCAGCTTCTGCTTTCATTGATTCTTTCTTTTATTTTATTTTTCTCGATTTTGTTTATTTCTGCTCTTATCTTTATTATGTCCCTCCTTCTACTGACTTTGGGACTTATTTGTTCTTTTTCTAGTTTCGTTAATTGTGAGTTTAGACAGTTCTTATTGGATTATTCTTCTTTCTTGAGGTAGGCCTGTATTCCAATATACTTCCATCTTAGCACGGCCTTCACTGCATCCCACCGATTTTGCAGTGTTGAATTATTGTTGTCATTTGTCCCCATATATTGCTTGATCTCTGTTTTAATTTGGTCATTGATCTCTTGGTTATTTAGGAGGATATTGTTGAGCTTTCATGTGTTTGTGGACTTTTTCATTTTCTTTGCGTAATTTATTTATAGTTTCATACCCTTGTGATTGGAGAAGCTGGTTGGTACAATTTCAGTCTTTTGAATTTACTGAGGCTCCTTTTGTGGCTTAGTATATAATCTATTCTGAAAATGTTCCTTGTGTGCTTAAGAAGAATGTGTATGCTGCTGCTTTTGGGTGGAGAGTTCTGTAGATGTCTGTTAGGTCCATCTGTTCTAATGTGTTGTTCAGTGCCTCTGTGTCCTTACTTATTTTCTGTCTGATTGATCTGTCCTTTGGAGTGAGTGGAGTGTTGAAATCTCCTAGAATGAATGCATTGCATTCTATTTCCCCTTTTAATTCTGTTAGTATTTGTTTCACATGTGTAGGTGCTCCTGTGTTAGGTGCATAGATATTTATAATGATTATAGTTCGATTGACCCCTTTATCATTATGTAATGCCTGTCTTTGTCTCTTGTGACTTTCTTTGTTTTAAAGTCTATTTTGTCTGATACAAGTACTGGAATTTCTGCTTTTTTCTCCCTATTAGTTCCATGAAATATCTTTTTCCATCCCTTCACTTTTAGTCTGTGTGTGTCTTTGGGTTTGAAGTGTATCTCTTGTAGGCAGCATATAGTTGGGTCTTCTTTTTTTTTTATCCAGTCAGTGACTCTATGTCTTTTGATTGGTGCATTCAGACCATTTACATTTAGGGTGATGATCAATAGGTATGTACTTATTGCCATTGCAGACTTTAGATTCATGGCTACCAAAGGTTCAATGGTAACTTCCTTACTATCTAAGAGTCTAACTTAACTCACTTAGTATGCTATTACAAACATAATCTAAATGTTCTTTTTTTTCTTCCTCCTTTTTTTCCTCCTCCATTCTTTATATATTAGGTATCATATTCTTTACTCTTTGTCTATCCCTTCTTATTACCTCTATTGACAGCTATTTAACCTTAGGAGCACTTCCATCTATAGCAGTCCCTCCAAAATACTCTGTAGAGATGGTTTGTGGGAGCTAAATTCTCTCAGCTTTTGTTTATCTGGAAATTGTTTAATCCCTCCTTCAAATTAAATGATAATATTGCCAGATAAAGTATTCTTGTTTTGAGGCACTTCTGCATAATTTCATTAAATACATTATGCCCCTCCCTTCTGGCCTGTAATGTTTCTGCTGAGAAGTCTGATGATAGCCTGATGCGCTTTCCTTTGTATGTGATCTTATTTCTCTCTCTGGCTGCTTTTAATGGTCTGTCCTTATCTATGATTTTTGCTGTTTTAATTATTATATGTCTTGGTTTTTCCTCCTTGGGTCCCTTGTGTTGGGAGGTCTGTGCACCTCCATGGCCTAAGAGACTACCTCCTTCCTCAGATTGGGGAAGTTTTCAGCAATTATTTCCTCTAAGACACTTTCTATCCCTTTTTCTCTCTCTTCTTCTTCTGGTATCCCTCTAGTACGAATATTGTTCCGTTTGGATTGGACACACCATTCTCTCAGTATTCTTTCATTCGTAGAGATCCTTTAATCTCTCTGTGCCTCAGCTTCTTTGTTTTCCTCTTCCCTAGTTTCTATTTCATTTATTGTTTCCTCCACCTCATCTAATTTGCTTTAATACCGTCCATTGTGCTCTTCAACAATAAGATCTCCATCCTAAATTCATTCTTGAGTTATTGAATATTTTTCTGTACCTCCATGAGCATGTTTATGATTTTATTTTGAAATCTCTTTCAAGAAGATTTATTAATTCAGTCTCACTCAGTCCTTTCTCTGGTGCTGAGATTTTGCTTTGAACCAGGTTCCTTTTACGTTTCATATTTGTATGTGGTGCCCTCTAGTGTCCAGATGGTCTACTCTCTGGTGCTCCTCAGCCCCTGGAGCGATGCTGGGGGAGTCTCAGGGGAGTGGTGATGGTGCCTAGGGGGAGGAAAGATCTCTTTCCTGTTTTCCAGCTGTTATGCATGTCTCCACTGCCAGAACCGGTGGGTCGAACACACAGGTGTAAGCCTCTATGCCTTGTGTTCGTAGCTGCCATTGGTGTGGCTTTCCTCTGACTGGCCTTACACCAGTGCAGGGGCTGCCAGTTTGCAAGCCAAGTGCAGGCTAGCCGGAAGGAAGACACAGCAGGCTGCGTATCATGTTGGGGGGCCTTGGAGCTGCATAGCCAGCCAGGGGAATGGAGCACCTGAAGATCATTTAAGTTCCCAACCTGCTGGGCAGAGTGCACCCGGACAATTCCGTGTACCTGTCCTTTCTCCTGAGCAGTAAGCTCTATGCAATCCTTGCCCTTTTAGCAGCCCTCTCTCTGTTAGGAAGTTTCTCAGATTGCCCACCCAGATCAGCCAGATATGAATTCCTGTTTTCCACAAGAAGGTGGAATCTCTGTCTCTCCAGGTATTCCACCTGCCTTAGCTTTCCAACCCCACTAATCACCAGAGCACCATGCAATGTAGGTACGGGCTGCCAGAGCAGATCTCCAGGGCTAGGTGTACAGCCGTCCCAGGCCTCCACTCCCTCCCCATTCTGTTTCTCTTCCTCCCACTGGAGGGCTGGAGTGGGGGAAGGGCTTGGGTCCCGCCGGGTCACAGCTTTGGTATGTTTCCCTGTCCGTGAGGTCTGCTCTTCTCTTCAGGTATATGCAGTCTGGTGCAGCCTTCTTTCCTGTTGCCCTTTCAGGATTCATTGTATTAATTATATTTTTGTATTATATGTGGTTTTAGGAGGAGGTCTCTGTCTCACCTCTAACACCACCATCTTTAATCTGTTGCTGGTTTTTTTTTCACATTGGATTTCACCCATAGTAAATGCAACTATGACAGCCTTTTGGGGAACAAACCTACTTTACAAAACACATCTGATCCTACTTGGCTAAAAAACATTTCTTTTTTGCTAATTTATACGTTTTTGTAGTTAATATGGAAATAATATGGGCTGTTGTCTAGGGAAGTACTAACATGCAGAGCTAGTATCAGTGTAAGGCTCCCTCAGGCCTCTTGGCCAAACAAAATAGAGTAGCTTAGCTAAACTCTTGACAAGAGGGAATATTTTTACTTTTTTTTCTTCTCTTCCTTAGTCCCATCTTTCTTTGTCTCTTTTTAGTACAATAGTAGCAAGTTCTAAAGGGCCACATACATAGAATATGGATCTAAAGGAGAATGAAGAACATAGGATTCAGTATTTAGTCAGAAGTGGTCCACATAGGTTTAGTCCTCAAACAACAGTTATGATTTGTAGGTAGGGGTTTGAAATAAAATAATATAGTGATGCCCAGAGTAACTTCACCTAGACTCTTCCCTATTTCTAGATTACACCTGCCATATTATTTCCATATAACCACAAAAAAGGTAAGAACTAGCTAGTAAGAAGTGTATGATCAACAAACTAGGGTCAGACATGCATGAAGTCCTGTGTTTTGTAAAGTCAGCTTATTCCCCAAAAGGTTATCTTTTTGCATTTACTATGGGCAAACACCATGCAAAATTCTTGTTCAGTATGATAGTCTGAAAAGTATCTAAGTTTTCAAAGGATAGATGTCCAGTTTTAGATTTAAATTGAGCTTGTGTGAAACCTCATATTGCTGTGGAAGCCACAGTTCTCCTGAGCAAGTTTATGCATTGAGAAAGGATATTGAATTTTGTGTCTAAGGTAATTAGTTTTTGCTAGGAAAGGGGAACCTTTTCTGGAGACGTTTTTTGCTGTGCTGATGGACAGAATTTATATGAAGCATAGTACCATATCAATATACTGAAATCTATTTTAATAGTCATATTTAGTAATGGAATTAGAGAGGAGGTGACTTTCTTTCTAAAAATGTAGGTGTTTGAGACTGATATTATCATAGTCATATAAACATTAGTGACCCTCTGCAAATTAGAAATTAGCAACTTAAAGATTCTGGCCAAGTCTTTTTTTACATAATAATATAATTTTGAAGTTCAATAGCACCTTAGAAGTTTTATAGACAGAAATCCCATCCAATGCAAGACTAATACCTGCATTTCATCTAAAGAATGTTCTTTCATTCTTGATTTAAATATGCCACATGAAAGGAAATAGGGTGTTTCAAAAGGAAGCTATTGTACTAAACAGAAATCACATTAGTTATTATGATCCTCTTTTCCTGGTTCTGCTTTGTGGCACTCTTCAGTAAAAAAAAAAATCCTTCTGGTGCATAACATGTAAAAACATTAAGGAATGCCTTAATCATTTCTTCTCTGAGCTAAACATCTTTACTCTTTCAAGCCACTCCTGTACCAGGAGACCAGTAGGAAATCTTCTATTCAGGCAGAGGGCATATTAGTCATTTGCCAGGTAACAATCTTTCCTTCACCTGGAAAATGTAAGTTTTATAAAATCAAAATAACTTATCAATAGTAAGGTAAAATTAAGACAAATGAAGTAGATGCATGTCATGTTCTGCCAAGCTCTAACATCTTGATTTCTGTCCAGATAAATTATATGCTCTTGCTATTTTGCAATTGTTACAGTCTTAAATAGAGAAAGCCAATTAAATCAAGGTCCAGAATTAGGAAAGATGAACCTACATATCATCATATCATTCTCATTCAGATGGACAAAGTCACTTAAGTCTTGGGGGAGCAGGAAAAGGCCATATCCGTGGATCCACGCTATGGATGAGTCACTCTGAGTTGAGGTGCAGGTGGAATGAAATGACAGTGAAAACACAACTTAACAAAATTTGTGGGATGCAGTAAAAGCAATGCATACAGGATATTTTCTTTAGCATTGAATGCAATGTTAGCAAAGAAGACCTAAAATTAATAACCTGTTTCCATCTAAGGAAACTACAAATAAAGAGCATATTAAATCCGTAGTAAGCAGAAGAAAAGAAATAATATGAATTAGAGTAGAAATCAAGGATATTGAAAGCAGGAAATCAGTAGAGATCAACAAAACCAAAAGCAGGTTCTCTGAAAAGATCGATAAAATCAATACACCTTTAGCCATATTGACTAAGAAAAAAAGAGGATAGAAATAAATAATATCAGAGATAAAAGAGGGGACATCACTACAAATTCTATGGACTTTAAAAGGAATACTATGAACAACTTTATGCTCTCAAATTTGATAACTAGATGAAATGGACCAATTCCTTGAAAAACATAATTCATCAATATTCACAGAAGAAACAATTAATGATCTCGACAGGGCTATATATCACTTTCTGTGATCATGATGTGGCAATGTTGGTTTATCAATTGTAACAAATGATGAGGTATCTTGATAATGGGAGAAACTACGCATATGTGGGGCAAGGGTGTATGGGAAATGTTTATCCCTTCCCTTTGGTTTTGCTGTGAACTTAATTTGCTCTAAAAATATAAGCCCTAACTTCTTAAAAAAGGGACATGTAAAAATAATTTTGATTGATGAATTTAAAGTTCTGATTTTGTTCTCACTGATGTAAAAAGAAAACCGATTCGACAGGGTTTGGCCTTCGGCCGAAATACCATAAAATAATGACTATCAGACAAAATGTCCAAGCCCTCGTCATCTGGTCCTTTGTCATTTTGAGCTTCATTTGAATTTAGTTCAACCTGCACTTCAACTCAGACTGACGCATCCCGAACCAGGTTCCATGGATATGGCCTTTTTCTGTTTCCTCAAGACTTAAGTGACTTCAGAATTCTGAAAATTCTCTACTTTGTTAATTGTTTGTTTATATTTCTCGCTATGATTTTGCCAACAGAAAATCCAACTAGTCATAAACCGTTATTGAGTCTTTATCTTAGGATGTAACCATAAGAATTAAAAAAAAAATCTATTCTTCATGCAGCCCAGAGATACATAATGGTTTTCTTTTTACTAGAATTTTTTCTTTGGTGGAAAGGCTGAAGGACAAGTCATAATTTTAAGGACATTTCTAGGTAGTGGCAGAATGGTTGAAGGGCTTTTTACTCTTTGATCCAAGAAAAGGGAACGATCGGAACTAAGGGAGAAGTGGGAAGTCAAGGGGGACTAGCCCGGGAGGAGCCTGATTGGGTGAGCCTACCTCAGGGTCAGACCCCGAGATGTTGGAGCTCGGAATAAATCTGGTGCTCAGAGAGACGGACACAGCACTTTGGTAGCAACAGATCTGAGTAGCAAGAGTCATCCTAAGCAAAGCTGCACCTGGGACGGAACTGCTGCCTTTGGGTGTGTGTCCTCCAGGACGTGTTGCTGAGGAAAGCTGGATACTGTGGCTTCTGTACATTCGGGAAGCTCAGGCTGTGAAAAAACTTTTTACCTGAACTGTTTCTTTGAACCTTTCTTCACATTAATGACTCCAAAAGAGACTTTTCAACTACATGTACGTGTATGTATGTGCATGTGTGTGTGCATTTATACATATATATGGATATGGATGTGTGTATGCATACATGTGTATGTGATGTGTGTGTATATGGTTATATATATGTACACGCATGCACACATACATATGCAGAACAGATATATCTAAGTGTGTGTATAGGTATGTATATACATATATATATATTCTCCTCTTAGGTTATCCAGGTCATGTAAAACAATTATGGGAAGTTCCAGTCACTGTTCTCAATATCCACTTATAATATTTTAAAATTTTGGTTTCCTTCAAGGATCATCTGTGTGAATACATTTCCTAAATCCTATTGAAAGTATTACCAAGTATGGAAGTCCATGGCCATTATGCCTTTGGACATAATTAATAGCATTTTTACCAAGAGTGAAAACAAAATAGCACGAGAACAGCATAAAACAACAATAGCAACAACGTGGCCTTACCTGATCGTATTAGTTTCATAAGACTTCCATAACAAAGTGTTACAAACTGGGTGGCTTAAAACAACAGAAACTTCTTCTGAAGGCCAAAAATCCAAAATTAAGGCATCAGGTATGCTGTTCATCCTGAAATCTGTCCGGGGAAATCCTTCCTTGCCTCTTTATAGTTTCTGGTGATTTCCTTTGGCAATCCTTGGTATTGCTTGGCTTACATTTGCAATAATTTGATCTCTGTCTCTGTCATTGCATGACATTCTTCCTACATATTTGTATCCAAATTTGCCTCTTATTATGAAGACCCTAGACATACTGGATTAGGGGCCCATCCTGCTCCAGTATAACTTCATTTTAACTAATTAATCTTCAATGATCCTATTTCCAGTAAGGTCCTATTTTGAGGTATGTGGGTTAGGACTTCAACCTTTCATTGTAGAGGTCACATATCACCTCCTAACACTGGCATTTTATCAAGTCAGACTGGTTTATACTGTAGTAACAAAGCCCAAGTTATATGTGACTTAAAGTAACAAAAACTTATATCTTGTTCATGCTAGATGAAATATTCTGCTTACCATATTCACTTAGGAATCTAGGCTAATGGGGTAGTAACCATCTCAAAAGTTTCCAGTCACCATGCCAGAGAGAAAAGAGCATGGTAGGGTCTCACAGATGGCTGTGGAATATTCATCAAGGGAACTAGGAGAACAGTAACACAATTTGACCAGAAGGCAAAAGGACCAGAACACTACTGATATCAGATATTTTCAGCCACAAGGAACAGAGGCATAACTAATATTGGTTTAAATCTCAAGGTCATTTTGTTTTACTTCGCAAACTTTTCAGTGATGAGAAGTCACGGGTTGATTTGTTGGCTTATTTATGTCATCAAGAATCCAGGATTCTTTCTCTCTCACTCTAGATCCTGCTTACATATCTAGTCCTTAACCAGTCACCATCACAAGTGAGCTTGCTTGCCATCTGGCATGCCTGAGGGATTCAGCCCCGGGAAAGTTCACTCTGTATTCAGTAAGACTGAAAAATGACAACAGAAACATTTGGGGATAAAGATGGGCATATACCAAGCTTTATGCTCATGGTGATAGGTCAAACACTAGAATCCCATCCACCCCCACCTCAGCCTCTTCCCCAGCCTCTGTCTCTGCTCCCAGCCTCTGCTTTCCCCTCTCTTCATCTCTTGCTCACTTCTCTAGGATCTGCTCTTAGCACTGGGGCAACTCCTCTACAGCAACACAGGCAATAATGGCTTATCACCAATGGTTATACCAGTGTGCACCTGCACAGTAGGCTAAGTATTACATCATTGCATTTATACAGTGGGTAGATTAGATTAGGATCAGGTGAGGATCCTGGCCATGGAACTGCCATTTTCCCTACACTCTATCCCTCCAGGATCCTTGCCTCACAACCTATGTGTCCTCAATCATCAAAATTATGTTATTATCATAACAAAATTATGATAATAAGAGTCATCCTCAAACCTGAGGAGATCAATTTCCATCAAGTAGTCATTCCAGCCGTATTCAAACCAGTTCTACTCAGATGAGTCCATGACTCACACTTTCCACAGAAGGCCAGTAGAGGAACCTATAAGGAACTCTGTGCACGCCCAGCAAGCAAAAGTTTTTGCTAGCGTGTGTGCCCAATACACAAAAATATTAGAGGAGATTAAACTTAAGGGTGATAGGACACATATTTTAATGACACCAGCATAGGCAAATCTTGTCCATCAGGTAGGATGTGTGCAAAAGAGTGGTCCTGTGATAGGACCATGGTAGGAAAAGGGTCCCTTCCAGGTCTAGTATACCACACCTTTACCCCTTTTCCCATGGGGGTTACTTAAGGGTTTTGTATAGTGCTACTGGAGGTACATGCACTGGCCATGAAGATAAAACAAAACTCCCCAGTAAGATGCTCTTACCTTATGGCCATTTCAGGTATACTACCATGATCCATGGGGGCCACTCTGCCATTACACCAGGAATACACAGGAGGGCTCTGCCCCATGTGTCAAAATGTCCAAGTCCATGTCCACAGAACAGAATCTCCAGGTTGCTGTGGGACTCAGTCACACAATGCACTCCCTCTGAGCTCTGATGACTTCTTCAAAGGTCAAAGGCAGGCCCAACCAATGGACTACAGTCTACACTGTTTTCTACCCTGAGGCAGGCTTTCCTTTTAGCCAACATACCTGGGCCAATTTGTCTGCTTCATCATTTCTTGGAGATTCCAATAGCAAATGGCCTGTGCTCCTTCCCAGGGCTATCACCAGAATCCAATAGGTTGACAAGTTCATTCAAACTGCTGCCAGTGACTCCAGCCATAACTGTCTTCAACCACATGGACATCCAGCTCACAGAGCCTTGATAGGTCTATCACACTCAAGACCTGCATGGCCTTGACTGCCCATTTTGCAGTGGTACAAGTAGATGTACATATCTCATCCCAGTCCCACCTGACACCTTTTGTAAAAAATGGTGAAAGGACCTCAGAATCTGTGCAAAGTGCAGGACAAACACTATCTAGTAGTAGCCTAAAAGGCACAAAGCCTCTTGAAGTAATGCCACATTTGTCTTTAAGAGAATCAGAAGTAAGCATAACATCATACACAGTCTTAAACACCCTATTCCCAATGAGATTTGGGCTTGTTTCCTTCTGATAGCCTTACCCCCATATCCATCTATAATAGTAGGGGTCCCAGAATACCACTCAGGGTTGCCATAAATCAGTGAGCATTCAGCTCTTGTGTCTACCAGAGCCAGGAAACATTGTACATTCACTGGATACCAGTGAATTGATATTTCAAAATGTGGCCTCCAGTCCCTACCTGGTTCCCTGAGGCAGGTGCCCTGACCCTCCCCTCAGTCAAACCATATCACCCAGTGGTCTTCCTGGGCCTATACCAAGCTTTATTCTCATCATGCAGGTCAAGCACTAGAATCCCATCTGCCTCCTTCCCCTTCCCAGCCTCTACCCCAGGCGCTGCCTCTGCTCCAGGCTCTCTCTCCACTGCCAGCCTCTGCTCTCCTCTATCCTGCTCTCTTACTTCTTTAGTATCTACACTTAGCACCGGAGAAACTCTTTTTATTGCAGTGCAGGCAATAATGGCTTATCGCCAAGGGGTAAACAGGTATGCGCCTGGGCAGCAGACTAACTATTACATCACTGCACGTATACAATGGGTAGATTAGATTAGAGTCAGGTGAGTATGCTGGGCATGGAACTTCCATTTTCCCTACACTATCATTAGCTTAGACCCATCCTGATATATCCCTTGAGGCCAAGACTATGGCCACTCAAACTACATTGGTACTGTTTGCAGGAACAGAGAGAGTGAATTGATGAATTGCTTTAGCATATGGACAAATGTGTACCACAAACAATAATGAAGTTCAAATTTGAACATTATCTTAGAGCACCTGTAATGGATAGATAGCTGGGTTAAAAAATACTTTTTCTTAACTTGAATTCATTTTAAGTTATTAAGAAATAAATAAAATCTGGATATGGACTTTAGTTGGCTAATATGCCTATTCAAGTGTGTTTAGTAATTGTTCCAGAAATAATGGAAATAATGTTGAATTCTTCCATGTACGTTTTTATGTATATTACATACTTTTTTTTATTTCTCAGGAGGAAATGTCATGATAAAGTCAGGGAGAGGGAATTATCATTTGCCTTTATTAAAAAATAAGAAAAAAGATGGAAGCAAACACTATGGGGAGGACTGGGGTGGGCATTTCCCAGCCCAGACCATGGATTCTCTACCACCCATGCTGCCTCCTCTTCTCCTTGTGCCCATTTTTATAGTAATGCATATTCTGAAAATCAAATCCCTGGGACCAACTAAATATCTCATTTAGTTAATCTTTAGATTTCCCTGGAGCCAAACACAATTAAAATTACAGACTATATTTTGGAAATAATTGAAATTTCAAGAAAATAAATTCTATCAAATACCTTTTATGCTTCCAATGAGAAGGTAAGATTAGATACCAAATAGTAATATACAGAGATTTAAAAAGATGTCTGATTTCATAAGGTTTTATATTGCTAATTCTGCTCTTTAAAAAAAAATATATATAATAATATATATATACACATACATATATTTGTGGAATTGGTGATGTGACTAGCCCCTAGGCATCGTTATAAAGAGCTTCAACATTTTCTGTAGAAATGCCATAGTTACCACAGTCACTCAAGGGTAACTCCGCACTTTGTTCAGATTGCAAAAAAAGCAGCTCCAACTGCAATAGCATTTTATCATGCTGAGGGATCTCAAGGCATTTTGAAATCATATTAAGAATAAAATGTGAGTCAAACTTGAAATGTTTGTAATTCATGAAAGGTTGATGAGCAGGTCTCAGCACCAGCATCACGATCAACATTAAGTGCTTGCCTGTGGGGTTTGTGGCATCCTCTCTAGATACCCAGGACAGTCATGTCATACAAAACAGAGACAGCATGTGTCCCTGCTTGACAGATGCTGATAAAGTGGTGACAAGAATAACAAGTGGCTAAAGAGATTGTCATGCCAAAATCCTCTGTCTGGGACTACACAAAATGGTATAAACATCAGCTGTACTGGTGTATGATCTCCCACCCCCAAATTAATAGACTCTGTCATGCCTTGCAGACACGGGTAAGCAGTACTGAAAGGCAGGAATTCCAGACCCTACCAAATTTGGTAGGGTCTGGAATTCCTGCCTTTCAGTACTGCTAAGAATAGCATAAAAAAGACTGAGTGTTGGAGCTCGACTATCTGGTTAGAGTTACAGATAAAGATCCTGGCAATTGTCAGCAAAGAGTTGACAAGAAATGAGGTTTAAGGGAAGAGATCCAATGCGTACCACGAATCCTGCATGCCTGCTGTAGATGTGTCTTCCTAGATGGCTGGCTCAGTGCCTTACTCACAGTGAGTCCAAAATCATCATGTGTTGAATGGATAAGAAGTTGTTCTTTAAACAAATCCCAATTATGTTAAGTGACGTAACAGTTATAGAATTTATGACTATTTTTCTTTCCTTTTTCTTTGATTTATTGTCCTTCTTGCTCCCTGGACTATGATGGAGAAGTGAGGCCATGTTTTAGTTGCTGTGTTCCCAGTACAAAGACCACTCTGCCTTTTGGGTACAGCAAAGCCAGAGGGCATTACTTCTGGGTAGTCAGGGAGCAATATTTACAAAAGGGAAGGAAAGGGTCCTGCCAGATGACAAGGATAATGATGGTGAGCATAGACTCTGCCAGCTGCATTCTCGGAGTCTGGACAGACCACAGGTCTGGTTTACATGCTCCTTAGCTCTGGGTCTGGAGCAATATTTTCACCTCATGGCCATACGAAGACCATAGACAACCTCTGGCTGCTAACACTGGATGTTCCTTCCCTTGAGATCTTTGTAGGTATGGCCTTGCCATCTGGAGTCCCACTGATCTCTCTCCCTCTTTATTTCTTTTTGTTTTCTCTTTCCCACATTACTGGGAAAGTCTTCCTGTCTATAATGAGACAATTGTTTTTGTCTATTAAGATTTTCACCATCTTGCAGCTTTGGCTTTTGAAACTAAAATTATTATCTGTGTTTCTACTTTATCATGTTTTTCTCCATGGCACTGGGTATCTCAGAATCTATGTATTTTAAGGAGGGGCAGAGATTAAGGTAAAACGAAAGTAAATATTTTACCTTGCCTTCCCTCATAGCTTCTCTCTCTCATTCATCATAGTCTAGCTTCACTGGTCTATCTCATTGTCGTAAATATCCTGATCCCTTAGAACTCAGTACCTTCACACATTCTGTGCTCACTTTGTAGACCTTTCTTCCCTTCGCAAAGCTGAAAGTTCTCTTTCAAAGTCTCAGCGGCAATGTCATCCCTTTACAAAAAGCCTTTCTGGATCACACAACCTTAAGGGGATCATGCCTTCCAGATTGCTCAGATGCCCTTTTTCATAGCATTTTTTTCTTATATAACATTTATTATCATTTTCAACCATACGGGGTTTGTGTACTTGATAGCTTACTGTGTGTCTTCTCCCATTTCCCTAAGTTTCATGAGGTTAGAGATGAGGAATATGTTTGTTTTCTTCACCATTTCATAATCTGAGCCTAGGGCAAATGGATGCTTTATAAATATTTGTTGAAGAAACACTTCAGCAAACACAGATGTATCTAATATCCAATCTCTCCTTCTCTCTTACTAGCAAAACCCTGGGGTTTTGTTTTTTTTTTTTGAGATTCTTCTATTTATTATGTGTGCAATTGTAGCGCTTCTCAATACTTCCTTAATAAGGGTCATAGCACAATGTTTTATCCAACTTAATGTAAGTCAAATCATACTGGAAAGGATCAGACTCAGTCTTTTCTATTCCTTGTTGGCCCACTATGTGTCCACTGGAAGCTAGATTCAGTCCTCAGAGGAAAAGCCGCCTCATGAACATGAGTGAAAAGCCACACACTAGGGGGCATGGGGTAGAAGCTAGCAGGACGCCTTCCCCAGTGCCTCCCTTCCGCATTCACCCCAGGCTTGCGCTCTGCCTAAGGAGTTCTTCATATGTGAGAAAAGTCAACCTTCACTTCCTTAAGCCGGTACGATGAGGTCTCTGTTATGTGCAGTCCCAATTCAGAGTGATTTTAGGAAAGTCGCTGCATACGTAGAGTTTGTAATTTAATCATTTTGTCATTGGCTTGGACAATTTCTAAGATCACCAGTTTTAACATGGATTCTCTCTTAAAATAAAAGCATAATTTATCCAAACATTGGTGTATCTTTGAATTTAAATTAATTATCTCATTTTGAAAACCAATGTGATATGTGAATTTTTGAATGACTGTGTATAAAACAATGTGCCAGATGGTTTAATTAACAATATTTCCTTTTTAAATGCACATGTTGTTCATTTCCCCCACTTTCCATATTTTCCCTGCATTTTTTAAGTATCAACATGTCATTAATTTAAACTGTTATAAATAAGTATTCATGAAAAGACTAAAAGGGACAGTTTTCGAATTTACTTTTATGCAATCAAATACTATTTTCTTCAGCAAATTACAGTGAAGACGAGATTGTTGTGGGGCAGGGAAGATGTATAATTTGAGGCAGTGGTTCCAAAATGCCAATTTACAGACCTATATCTGAATAACTTATAGTTCCATCCCAAACCCCCGTGTGTAGTAAAGAAGTTAACCTTGGTCAAAGAGAGGTCTAGTCCAGCCTTTGCCATTGGCTGCTCGGAGGTCGTGAGTAAGCTGTTGGAAGGTCATGCCTGATAGGAGTCTTTGTCTGTGGACCTTGACGCAGTCTAATAACAGTATGACTAATGGTGAGGACTTGAAGTAACATGGTATCATCACAGCCTGCTGAGGGTCTGGAACCTGAGATCAGCCATGTGGGCAATCGACCGTGGCCTATTTGACAGAGCTCCAATAAAGACCGGATACCAGCTTTCAGGGGAGCCGCCCTGGCGGACAGAACTCTGGGTGTTTTCCCACACATCCTTGCCAACAATTTCTAACGCCATCTGTGACTCCATCGGGACAGGATATTGATGCTCCCCATTTGGCACTCTCCTAGGCTGTGCCCCGTGCCTCTCTTCCCTTGGCAGATTTTGGTATGTGTCCTTTTTCCTTATAAACCATACTGTGATTATAGCAGATTGCAGTGAGTTCTGTGAATCCTTCTAGTGAATTAACAAAATTGAGGGTCATTTGGGAACCACCTGAATTTGCAGTTGGTACTGTCAGGAAGGGTAGACCGTGTGGGCACTGTTCCCTGAATTTGGAGTTGCCTAGGTGCTCCATGCCCGTCAATCTGATTCAGTAGATCCAGGGTGTTTAGATACCCTGATCTGGACCACGTTGTGTTGAGTGACTGAGAAAGAGCCCCTTCTATAATAAAATAATCTGTGTCATACATATTAACAATGAGCATTTATTGATTTATGTACCATGTTTGTGTGTTTGTGCAAGTCCTAGTAGATCTGTGGGTAATCATAATCATTTCTGTAATTAAGCAAGCTCAACAGGAATCCTTCTTATGAAAATATTTGGTTTGAATAGGTAGAGTTATTGTAGGCACTTAAAGAAACAAAACATTATTTTCCTTGTAGAAATTTTAGAGAAAAAGAGAAAAAAGATGTAGTTAGAAAAATGAATTCAAGTTTGCATTTGTAGCTTAACAACTTTGTATCTCAATAAGTTATACAGAAAAAAGTATAAGTGTAAATCACAAATAAAAATGCTACTACTACTTAAGCTCAAACAAATTGTATTTAAGATGTTTCTTCTCTGACAATTCTTTTACATTACATTTCTCAAAGGGTTTTCATATTATCAAAGTGCTCTGGAGAAACATTCTATTTTTGTTTTACCTCTGTAATGAATTTAAACTTAACCTGTATAATCATACTTGTAACCCAGCCATTATCATCCAAGCTTGTTATTTAATTCCACCAGCAGGAAAGCAAAAATCCAGGGGCCATGGATTCAAAGATTATAATATTCTTAATTATATAAAGTAAATAAAATAATTTTCTTGCTTTGGAAGGAGAAAATGATTTAAACTACTTTTCATGTTTGCTTGCTGTCTTTCTGTTTATGTCAATAATGGCATTAGGGGTGATCTCAGAAAACAGCAGAAGCATAGTAGGAAAATAAGACTAGGAATGAAGTAGCCAACACATGGTTCCTTATCTTGCCAGTTGCCCTGGGGGAGCTAATTCCCTGGGGGAACTCTGGGAATCCATATAGAACATATGCTTCAGCATTATCTCAGCAAAGGGACAAGTGAGCTGAGATACTTATGCACCAAGTCTTGTCAGTATTGGTTGCCAGATATTGCTAAGAAACATTAATTTCCCAGCCTTTCTGGCCAGTTGTGCTGGTAAATTGAGTGATTTGGGGCCTGTAGAGAAAGCCCTTAAAGCAATTATAAGTTGGGTCCACCTTATACTAAAATGGTAAGACCTGAGAGGTAGGGGCAGGGCATGAGCGGTGTTTATTATAGAACTGATACGTATTTGGTACCAGGAATAGTTGAAGTTCTGTGACCAATTCAAGTATTTATTGGTTTTTCTTGGTTTTGAATGCAATAAAAAATTGTGCTTTAATAACACATGGCATGCAGTGGCATCATGACATTGGAAAAACCACCTAAAGTTTGTTGAAACCAAGTGCCTATTGAAAAGGAAGTGCCTAGGCAGGCCAAGTGGTTTGTGCATGCCAGTCTGTGGCAGCAATGAAGACTGCAAGATGGGGGGTGGGGGTGCTGTTTCTGGATGCACTACAGAGATAAAAGAAGGAAACAATGTTAAGCTCAGAGCTTTAGACTCCCAGTTCAGATTATGGTCCCAGACCCTGACCTTTTCCCTGGTGGCCCTAAAATAAACTCTTAGCTCCTACAACAGACCCAACCCGAAGAAAAACAAGGCCCAAAGATACTTTTGCTAGTGGCAGAGTTACAATGGAAGTTGAATTCAGAAAATTGTTTTGCTACTTATATGCAAATAAGGGCATATTTTAGCAACAAATGACCTCCAGAAGCTTAGAACAGGGACATCTGTGTGTGCTGAGACAAACTCGAGTCTTAAGTCCACAGGACTCCCTGAGATAGCACTGCCAGTGTGGCATCCTGCTCCCTTATAGCTGAGGTCATCCTAATTTGATGACCATGTAA
The DNA here is from genome assembly GCA_029783875.1 of Phataginus tricuspis. NCBI lineage: Eukaryota > Metazoa > Chordata > Mammalia > Pholidota > Manidae > Phataginus > Phataginus tricuspis. The sequence goes on from JAQQAC010002629.1 coordinate 6,973,481, forward strand.
TAACATGACTTAAGTAAATTAGTTTACAAAGGAATATGTAGTCTTCTCAGGACTCACTCCAACAGCTCTCCATTGCTTCTTGTCCTACAACTACAGTCAGATCGGACACTACAGAGGACCAAATGCCAAGCTTGACCTGGGATGAAATAGCTTATCCTCCAAAAAGGTGCAAGGTGTTACTAATTCATTTCAATAAAAACCTGGGGAATATGAGTGGGAATGAATGCCAAGAGAATCAATCCAAAGATGATAGGATATGTTATTGGATCTTTATGAGTTTATCAATGGTGCTGTGTTTACCAAAGATTCCAGAATTGTTAGTTTTATCTCACACAACAAGAAACACTTCAGATAGTTGCTTTGGTTGATCAGAAATTGGACTCAATAAGAGCTTGCTTTCAATAAGGTTAAATTGCTAGAAGTTCCCCAGCCTAATGTAGAGGATGTAATTAAAAAAAAAAAAGCTTAGGGAAATAGAAATGATGGAGTAGAGCTTCCATGTGTGAACTACAAATAGTGACCCCACCCTCACACACACACTATATCCCTAAAGAAAGCTCAGTAAGTATTCTTTTTATTAATACACTGAGAAAAGCACTAGTGAGGAGAACACTGCACCCTCAAAGACATCTCTGGTGGCTGTCCTTTGTAGGCTGGAAATGGTGGCGGGAGGTACTGTCATTAATACTGGTTCTCTGACCTCAGGGGGACTTAATGAGATGCTAGAGTGACAGAAAGTGTAGGACAGCTATGAAGTTCCAAACAAAGTGGGTTTTATTACTGTAATAGGCAGCCCTTTGCAATGCCTAACTGATCATGGTGCCCCTAAGAATAAAATAGTAAACCTCCTGGGTAACAAAGGCTTAACTCAGCAGGTCTCTGTTGCTTACAATCTGCACATCCCAAACTTTCAGGACTGGTTCTTAAATAGCTTCTGGGAAATAACCTCTGAGTCTTAGAATATTCTTCCCGACAAGAGTGTTTTTGTATGCCTGAGGCCCTGGGCCTTGCTCCAGTTTGACGGGATGGGTTTGTATGGTGAATGCCTGTGTTCGCTCTGAGAATAGGGCTGGAGAGGAGTAGCTGGGGTCGGTCTCACGGGTGCCGCAGGCCTGTACAACTGACCCCCAGTAAAAAGCCTGGACACCAGGATTTGGGGTGGGCTCCCCCATTTGGCAACAGTTCATGCCTAGTTGCTGAGAAAATAAAGCAATGTTCTCATGAAATACCACTAAAAGGTAGCACCTAGAAGCCTTTTCTTGGTTTCTTCTAAACTTGACCCATGCATGGTTTCCCTTTGCTGATTTTGATCCCTAACCCTTCTTTGTAATAAGTCGTAACCCTGAATAGAACAGCTTTTCTGATATTTTTTCAAAAATACCGTTTTATCTATTATTCTTCAAATATCATACAGGAAATGGCGTGCCTATTGAATAAAATCTGAATTTTTTATTTTATCAAAATTGTGGGAAATTGTCTACTTATGTCATATACCTTAATTTATATCTTTTCTCTCTTCATGTATGTGGAGTCAGTTCAGATAAATAGTCTCTTGACATTTTTTACCCTCATCTAACCACTAAATTTATGTGCATATTTTCTTCACGCAGAAATTTACATTTTTTTCTATAAAATTTTTATTCATTCTTATAAAAAATAGAATACTGCCCACATTTAGTACCCACATCTATTCAGAGGGGAAAAAAACTCATCAGTTCATCTCAAAAGTTTTTGTTTGATTTTTCAACCTCATTGTGATAATTCTTTGCTAAAACCATTTTATTCTACTTTTTAAAACCTAGAACCCAAAAAAGAAACCTTTCATTTTTCTATAATCAATTAACTTCATTTATTTAATATATAAAACTAAAACCATTCCCATTTGGATGAAGGAAAGCCTAGCTTCAAATATATGACCTCCTGAAATATCCAATATAAACAGTGAAGTGCCATCTGTAGGAGTCAGAGAGACTGTAATCTCAGATTAGTTTTAAAGCAAATTAATGTGTTACTTACTGAATGATTAATTTCATGCTGTATACTATTTTAAATCAACGTATCTTTAATTTTTATACTGTATAGCTTTCTCTTTACATCTTACATCTTTTGCTCTAAATTCCAAAGAGCCTCTACTCCTGTTACCTGCTGGAGAAATCTTGTGAATCCCATTCTTCAACTAACGGGATAATAAAGAAAAAGTCAACTCTGAGTTGCCCATTATTTTTCCCCATCCCCCTAGATCAAAGAGAAAATAAACTCTTGACTCTCTTACCCCACAAGTGAACCTGCAGAACTCCACTCCAAGCTACAGTTAAACTGAGTTACAATGCAAGTCTAAGGTAGACAATCAACTCTAAATACAGTTTCTATTCTCCTGGCTCAGCGCTATAATTTTTCTGATCAGTTATCAGTTAAGAGCTATTAACTTTATTTGTGCTTAAAAAGATAAATAGAAATAATCAGATTGGAGCTACCATGAATTCTACTCCCAAATGTATACAACTACCAGATTCTAAACCCACCATCCCTCCTCCCTACTACGCTAATAAGTGAATTTTGCTTGTCTATCTGATATCAACTATTCACAGGGCTTTAGATCTAACCCTGCATGCCCACACAACTTCTCAGAGTATCCGCTGCCTCCCCTCCTCTAGCACCACCTCATCTCCTCCGTCACATCTCCCCTGCTCCGGCTTCAGCCCTGTGGCACCGTTCTCTCTTACTCCTCATTCCTAACGGCCCCCGTCCCTTCCTCACTCACTCCTTCTCTTCCTAGCTCCTTCCCAATAGTATTAATACTCAAACATACTTATTCTCACTTTCTTGAAAAATAAGAATGAAAAGGAGAAGGAAGGAAGGAAAGAAGGGAGGGAGAGGGGGACTGAGGGAAGAAGAGGGAATGGAAAGAAAGGAGAAAAGAGAAAACAAAGGAAAGCAAAGGAAATAAAGAGTCTCAAACCAGCATATCCTGATCTCGTCTTGTTTCTCTCAATCTTTCACTTTAACAGGAAATTTCCTCAAAGGATCCATATCTCCATTTTCCAACCTTCTGTGTCATGTAGGGTGTTTTTAGTTGTGTATCACAGAATGCAGAGTATGGGTGACTTTAGCCTTAAGGGTCTTATATCTCATGTAAAGGATAGAGCATGAAAGAGTACACTGGGTGCTAACTCAACAGCTTAACAATGTCATCAGAAGCTCAGGCACTTTCCATCTTGAGATTTTATAAATATTTTTATATGTTAATTTCATCATAATAATATTAATATATAAAATTATTAATATAAACATATAGTACATGGATTATATATATAATTTTTTTCAGCAGTGTCCTTCTTCTTGGTCACTGGATGGTCATAGAAGTCCTTTGTTTCACAGGCAAACATGATTGATCCAGAGAAGAATAAATTTTTTGCCTCAGCATTTCCTTTGTGTTAGGGAGGAAATCCCTCCAGAAAGTAGTCACTCTTGATACTATGGCCAGAACTTCGTCGCAAGCCCATGGGGTGCAGTGGAGGTGGGGAAAGCAGTTATTTGACATGTGCAGCCTCTGTCATGGGAGAGTTCTAGTTGGGAAGGAAGGAAGGATGTGTGTGTGTGCATGTGTGTCTGTGTCCACATGCAAGGTTGGTCTATGGATCAGTTGTTGGTAAAGCAACTTACAGTGTTTACTGCACCTGTACTCACTTTTCAATGAGCATATACCTTGATTCTGTTCCTGACCCTACCCTGTCTCTCTTTAAGTTCAAAAACAAAACCCAGATCTCTGAGCCATCAGATATTTTCCAGTTATTATGTTTGATATCTGAGCTGTATTTGACAAAACTGACTGTTCCTTGGTTACCAAAATATTCTATTGTTCCCACATATTGCCAGTTTCCTTCTATCATTGGGTTCTTCGGCCAAACACTTTTATATCAGTTATGAAATGAGAAATTTCCATATGGCTACTTCCTAGGCCCTTATTCTTTAAACTATGCATCTTTTCCTGGAAAATCTCTAATGTCTTATTTATTTTCTATATGTCAATGGCTTCCAAATGTATATACCTGAGTCAGCATGCCCCTTCAGTTCCAAATCTCTATATCCAAATCCTTATTCAATGTCTTACCTTGGAAATTTTTATAGAACCTCAGACTTAGCACATGTAAAAATAAATGTGTCATTTTCCCCAAGTCTTAAACACCAACCCAGTTGTTCAAACAAAAACAGAAATGCCATCCTTCACTCTTATCTATTCCTTACCTCCCACATGCAATCAAATGCCAAGTCCAATGACTGAGAACAAATAGTCCTTAAATTTGCCTTTTCACAGCTATCATCATTAGTCAAGAAGCTCTCAGCATCCTTATTTTGGCTACTGTCATTGCCTCTTCACTGATTTTCTTTCTTAAGCTCTATGTTTCTTTAATTTATTTTTTAATATTGAAAACAGAACAGTAATTTTTCAAATGCATAATTATCTAACTCCTGTGATTAAAACCCTTTAATAGCTACCTATTGCCCTCAATATAAAGACAAAGATTTTTATTTTAAACAAATGCCTTTATAATTTTCTTCTTGCCTGCCTCTACAATTCCTCTTGCATCACTTAGTATCTCATTATAGTCTGACTTCACTTCCTCCTATTCCTGTTCAGTATTGTCTATGTTAATTATTAATTCAAACATTTTGGTCTTTGTAATGACCACTACCCACCTCCCTCATTACTGTACCATATATTCATTTAGTTAACCCCTATACAAGTGTCCAGTCTCAGATTAAATATTTTCTGCTAAATGAAGCCTTCACAAAGCCTCTAATTTGATTATGTTCACTAGTTATTCACTCTGTACTCACTCTGCACTCCCCTTTCAAAACTCCTCTTTATGCTTTTAAGTACTCATAAAATACCCATTTTCTTCAGTGGGCTGTAAGTTTACCTATCACATAACCAACCAGATCGGTTATTTGTTTTTTTTCCACCTTGTGGAAAAATAAAACTGACTTCTCTAGCTTTACATGCAGAATGAACTCAGGAATTTAGAGCTCCCCAAGATATACCACATCATTCTCCATGACCAACCAACATTTACCTTGCTGCAGCTCTGTTCCTAATATCTTTCACAGTAAGTGGCACATGGCATAGCTTTGTTCTCTGCAGGTCCTAAAAGTGCTTGTCTCAGGAGGCTTCCTGAAAAGGGGGTAGGGTTTTTTCCTCTTGTTCCATCCTGGTTGGCTTAAGCCTTGAAATTGTGGCAACCCCAGCATCCCAGTTAGAAAACCTTTTATGTGGTTTACTGGAAGGCTCTATACTTGAGCTGCTAACCCACTCCCATCTGCCCGTGCCCCTGGTACCCTCCCATACTTTCCTCCTCATCCTCTAAATCCACATTTCAAACATATTCATTTGTTGTCTCATTCCCAGTGGATCTTACTTGCTAATATGAAAGGTGTTTATTGCTTAATTGATAAATTGATCTATTATAAAATATTACAAGTAATAGGATAATGTATCCTATTAATATATTTTCTGGAATATAAAGGAAATCACAAGGCAATACGCCAAATACATTTTTTTAAATGACAAAATGAACATGTGTTGTAAAGTTCACATTAGGGAGATTTTTTGAGGCTGATTGACACTTTGAAAAGTACCTAAATCATACCAGGCAAATTTGCCTTATACCTACTTATTCAAAATATTCACTTTGTGCATACACACACACACACACACACACACACACACACACACCATATATCAGCATAGATTTCTATGTGGCTTTTGATAAGAAATTAGGTAATCTTTCTTCATCGTGGTTTGGGGACGAGGTAGGCTGCGGTTAACGCCTGCCTGGGTGGGGGAGTGACAGGCACTTGCTGCCATCGCCTTTGTGTTCCTCTTACAGTCCTACTGCTTCACATTGCTGACCATGATTATATTTAATATATGGAAGTTTTACTCCACATGCAAGCTTCCATCCTTATCAGTTTCATGATGTGTGTGGGTTAACTAATGTCTCTGTTTTCATATGTATATATGTGAAATATATGTATATATATATATATATATACGGTGGTAATTAATAAAAGAGTAGTCCCATTTATTCCTTTTGCTTATTATCTCTGTATCTAGAAGTATGTCATATACTCTGCCTATCATCAAGGGAATTTAGAATATGTAGATGTTTTTGGGTTTTGACCTGGGACTCCCAATCTTATAGCAAAATCAGATGTTATGGGCTGAATTGTGCTTCCCGAAATTTATATGTTGAAGTTTCAACTCCCAGACTCAGGATGTACCTCAGAATGTAACCATATTTGGACATATGGTCTTTAAAGAGGTGACTAGGTTAAAATAAGACAGGGCGAGACCCTAATCCAGCCTGACTGGGGAACTTATAAAAAAAAGGTCGAGACACCAGGAGGTATGCACAGAGGGGACCACGTGAAGACATAGCAAGAGGCGGCCACATACAAACTAAGGGGAGAGGATAGAGAAGAGACCAACCCTGTTGGCACTTGGTCTTGGACTTCCAACTCCAGAACTGTGAGAAGATAGATTGTTGTTGTTTAAGCCACCCACTTGGGTATTTTGTTACAGCAGTCCTAGCAAACTATTACATCAGAGTTCCATCGTTAAAGAATAAGGTAACATCCAATATAGGTTTGAAAACAAGGGTTCTTCTTGGAGAAGAATGTATCTCACCCCTTGTTTTTTCAACTGTACATACCATTTACTCATCGTCTTCTGCATAACTTTCTAAATCCTTCTGGTGTAGAAGCAGAGGTTCTCATTAAAGGCACTCATCTACCTAGAGATAGTAATAGCACCTTATTGAACAGATGAGATGATGATGAATTGAATTAAGGTTTATAAATTTATTACCACAGGGCCTGCTTTCTATTAAATTCTCCATCAAAGTTATATACTTGATTTGTTATAATGTTCAATGTAATAGAATCAGTTTTCATTTAGGTTTTCTTTTCCTTGAACATAATAATCAAGCTTTTTAAAATGTCATATAAAAACACACACACACCATATTTCTCTTCTAGATCTCTTTAACCTCTTTAATCTGTTGTTTCTTTCCAGAAAAGAGTTGATGGGAGTTTTCTTATTTGAAGGTAAATATTCATTGGATTTAGGACATTTTATAGACACCTTCCATAAGATAAATGCCCTTCGTGTTAGTTTCTATTAATTCTTTAACTATTTTCTCACATGAAGAAGGGAGTAAAAATAAGGTTTCAAAAATTTAAAAGGCATTAGGAATTTCATGCCATTTCCCAGAAAAATAGCAACCAGTGAAAGATTTTCAGTCTGAGCCAGAGGTTAGTGCTTTAACAGCGGTTGTCGGAAGTGGAGATACCAGCTGCTTCTATTTCTGCAGTCACTTGAGAGAGCAAATACAAAGGACGGTCCCAAGTAGAGCTGGGGGCCTTGAAGTGGCAGTCAGACATACTGCGGAAACAGATGTAAGAGAGGGATACTGTGGGCTTGGGGGGAATCAAGGTCATCTGTCCTGTAACCAGCCAGAATTGCTATTTGTTCATTCCAACTTGTGAAAACATGAGACTCACTTCTCTCATCTTCACGTGGGGAAGCAGTTCAGGAGATTTAACCCCCCACACACAAAATTTACCACATGATTGAATATAACCTTACAACCCCCCCCAAAATATACCACATGGTTGAATATAACCTTACATCAAACATTTTAAAGATGTGAAGAAAGTAATTAGAATGAAAAATCTAATTAGAACTATTACCTGATTAATCAAATAAATATATTAGAAGTTTTCAATATTTTTTTGCAGACTAGGTACTGACTGACTAATCTTACATCCCATTAGTTCAGAGATCCTAGGATTTTTTATTTTTCTGAAAATATGGAAATGTTTGAGAATAATTATGATTATCTAAAGTGATTGTTTGCTAAATTTGTTGTCTGAAGCCCTGTGGCACATTGCTTTGAATCCCCTCATCCCCATATGTCTCCTGTTCCATCTTTTGCTGCTGGGATGAAGTCTGCATGGGCATTGCCCGATTTCATGCCAGCAAACCAACCTGAGAGAACGTCTCCTACCCCTGCTCCACACTTCCCACGTCCTGACTCCCGGGATGGGGCTGTCCTGCTGAACCATAAGCAAGCTCCAGAGTAGAATTTGGAAAGATTGGGATTTATCTATATGGCTCGTGGGCCATATATAAACTGGAGATGGGCCAGATTTAACCCCATAGTTTGGAATCTCTCTGTAATACATAAATTTTTTCTAACCCTATGAAACCCTGTGAACAGTGATTTTTTTCTATGTATTATACTTCAGTAAGAAGTTTTAAAAATGTGGCCTCTCTAAAAGGATAGCAGAAGATTTAATTAAAACACCCCCGATTATATTCCTGCAGGAGCATAGAACTTCACATTCAGGCTGATATTCAGCTGGTAAATTACTACAGCAAAACGGTCAGTGTCCATTCTCATCAGCTGACCCTTCTGGGTTAATATTATTAAGTATTTTGAATATCACTCCTGTCTTTTTATAAACAACCTTATTGGTATGTAATTTATATACCATATAGTTTATCCATTTAAAATGTACTATTCAACAATTTTTGAGATATTGAATTATTGAACTTGTAGTAAAACCTGTATAACAAAATGTACTGTTTTAACCATCTTTAAGTATACAATTCAGTGACATTAACCACGTTCATAATACTGTGTAACCATCTTGTCTATCTATTTCAAAAACATTTTCATCAACCCAAACAGAAACTCTGTAACCATTAAACAGTAAATCCCAGCCCCTGGTAACCCTTAATCTACTTTCTGTCTCTGAATTTGCCTCTTGTAGGTATTTCATGTAAGTGGAATCAAACAATATTCTTCTTTCCACATCTGGCTTATTTCACTTAGTGTAATGCTTTCGAGGCTCATCCTCTCTGGCATTCATCAGAACTTCATTGTTTTTATAGCTGAATAATATTCCATTATAGGTGCACATCATTTTATTTATCCATTCATCTGTTGATGACACTTAGTGTTTTTCCCCTTTTTGACTATGGTCAATAATGCTGCAGTGGACATTGGCATCAAGCACCTGTTCAAGTCCTCACTTTAAAGATAAAATTATAGCCACCCTCAGAGTTGTGAGGTTTTGTCTCATTGTGCTTTTGATCACCTCTAATATCTTCAACCACAGCAGCATAAACATGTTTATTGAGTGCTTACCATATTCCCAGCATTATTAGACCCTTTATATTTATTATCTCATTTCATCCAGATAATAGCTTAATGAAGTCAGTGATATAATTTCCATTTTACTGATTGATAACTGACTTTGCATCAAGTTAAATAATTTGCAAAGGCCATATAAAAGCCAGTGAGAGTCAAATCCAGGACCATTCAGAGTGCCCTCTGTTATAAGAGAGACACAAATTCTGAATTCAGAACAGACTCTCAAATTTAAAGATTAACATTGTCTGTCTTTTGCATTTTCCATATAAGAATAAATGTCTTCTCCTTAATATCAATAATGTCATCATATCATCCAGTTTCTTAATCAGTATTGAATGATAAAATATAAGCTGATTTTCTAGGCCTTTGGAAATCTGTCATTCTAGTAATTCTTTCATTGTATTGCTATTTTAATATGAGTCTCCCACATATTTTCTTCTCTCTTGCTTTTCTTCTTTATTTTGATTTATTCCTAAAACATTTCTGAGACATATATGAGAACATCTTTATTTTGTTCTCATACATTATGGAGAGTTTGATTTGGCAGAGAAATCTTCATTCAAAATCAGTCTCTCACAGGCCTTTCAAGACAGTATGTCCATTGCCTTTGAGAATTCAGTGCTGCTGGTGAGAAATGTGATCTGCATTTGGTTCGGAGAAGCCTGGGTTTTTATTTTAGATTTTCTAACAACTTTTTTTAAATTCCATATTCTAAAAATTATTGAACATGCATTCGAGGTTTTTTTTTTTTATTATTTTCAAATGTCCTTATTCATCAATCTCAATATGAAGATGTATATCCTGTCACAACTCTGGGAGGTTATTTTTTTATATTCTTGAAATTATACAGGGACTGGCAGGACATAACAAGACCTGTGGTGTTATCCAGGTCACTATATCTTTAACTGAGAAAAAAGGACAAAGTGAAGCCCAGACATCAGAACTGGCATGCAAAGGGGAGGGCCCAGACTCAGAAGTGAAGCGAGAGCCGCGGTGTCAGCCCTAGAATGACGGTGAAGCTCCATACTGGGGACGAAGTGTGTTGCTGCCTTGTTCTTAACCACGAGGCTATAGCTACTTCCATACCTCTGCTTCACGCCCCATAGTCCCATAATGGAAATGGCGCACAGCCTAAAAATCTGGATAAAATAGAGCTATAAGGAGCCGAATCTGGGGGGGAAATGGTTCCAAAAGTATTTGAAAGCACATAGGATGTAAATTGAAAATCTTAGTCACCTAGGGCTAGTGTTAACAGGGCTCAAGTGTCCAAAGGTGGCCCTTGGTTTGACTTATATAGTGAAATTGTTTATCCTGTGATAGGATTATTAAATTAAAATTGCTTATCCTGTTAAGAGTTTACTATTTACTCAAACATTCAGGAAAAAAATCCTTGTATTAATATTCTTTGGAAATATCTTTTCCACAACTATTATTTCCAACATCTTTTCCCTCCGTTTTCCAATGACAAGAAAGATGGGTGATATTTAGAGACTTTCCACTGGCAAAAGTTTCCATGAACTTAACATTTGGGATGTACAACCTCAGGAAATTCTATCAACAGTTACATACCTAACGTAAGATTACTTGAAGTGGTGCATTCCCATTTTCAGTGCCAGAACTAACAGTCTAAGAACAGTGGTTCTATTACTTGTTGACTTTATGGTTCAGGGTTTCTTGTGTAACTTCACTAAGTCTCAGTTTCCTCATCAGTAATATTGTGGTAGTAACAAACAAGTTGAAGAGTTGTGACCAATGAGGGACATAATCTATATTTACTGTTGGTATTTTATTTTACTTTCCAAAGGCCAGGTCAGTCACTGTGATTGATTACAACCTTTCCATTTAACCTTGAGTAAGTCATTGAATTGGTGACCTCTCTGGATTCTGTTATGCTCTATAGAGAATTGATTGTAATTTTTCCTTTTTAAGCAGGGAGTTAACAGAGTTGAACTCAAGCTGTGAACTCTTATTCCCTTGCAATAAGTAGGAAGAAGCTAAAATCTCTGTTTGGTTCTGGTTAAACTTTGCTGGATTTTCTGTAGTCAGCCCACACACATGGTACTGCATAGGTCACCAGATTGCTGTACAGAGTTTATGCTTCACTTTGCAGCTGCTCTGGTCACAGTGAACACAAGGCTTTCATTCCTCAAGCAATAAGTATCTAATATTCTTTTTCTTAGTTTTATCCAACCCTCCAGCAATTGCACTTAGATGAAAAGTCTTGAAAGAGGGAAACGTTCCCCATTTCTCAAAGAGATATAAAACTGGGAAAATCTAAATGTTGCCTCCTTTGTAGAATTTGCCTGCATTTGGCCACTCTCCAGTAAATTTCAGATATTTAAAAAAGATTTTGTTTAGTGTTTTTAATTGTTTTTGGCAAAATGGTTATCTGATATGAAAAATTCTGCCATTACTGGAAGTGGTGCTCCAATTTTATTTCTAATGCAAAATTCCTGAAGCTTTTATTAAAAGAATTACTTTTTTGAAATATAATAACCAGTATACATAAATGATCACTTTAAAGTATTTGGAGATAGTAATAAAGAAACAAAATAATCACCTTTCCCCTGCCATTTCGTCAAAATAGACCAATCATAAAAATAAATGAGCTGACATGTATCTTAACAGCAACCACATGACAGCTAGCATTTAGAAAGTGTAGAATTCTCTGCTGACCTTCATTACCTATCCTGTCTCATCAGAATTCCTCAGTGTGAGAATGAAGTCTATGACTAAAAGATACGGACTGGTCACAGCCACTTAAAGTGAGAGATAAACATGATCTTAAAGTCACTATGATTAATTCAAAACATTTTCATACCTAATGGGAAAACTGATTAAGCTTACAACAGAAATAGGGTAAAAATACTTATTTTATAAATAAAACACCTTTCTTCATCTGGGGAGGGACCTTGTTATAAGAGATTATTTCTTAAAAATCATGCAAATGATATCTCAGTGATAATTTTAAAAGACTACGATGCAAAACACAATAAACTCTATGCAGGTAGATGTCAGCAAGGGAGAATTAAGTTGTCAGCAAGTCACAAGCAAATGAAAGTACTGATGAGTCTTTAATTTGAGTCAACTGACAAGTGACCAGGCTTCGCGTTTATACTCCCTCCTGCCTTATTTCTTCCTTGGGTCCTGTTTTAACTTTGCTTACTTTCTTTTGATGTTAAAACAGCTAAATTCATTACCATAAGAGTACACTCTTTGTTCTGACCTGCATAACCACCATGGATTATGACTTGTTTACTGCCCACAATTCTGGTTACCTGTTTAGAATCATATGAAAGTCTAGATTTAGGCTCTTAAAATACTCATCATTTAATACTTCATTATCAAAATACACAGACAAACTCCATTTCAGGCAAGTCTTTTATGTAAGGCATAGGTGTTTTTTTTTTAATAAAGGCAAATACAAAATACTAGTAAATATATATATACTGTGTCCCAATTTTAAGAACTGCTCACTTTATAGATATACAATGCAGTTTGCAATAATTGAAGTCTGCATTGTTGTCCGATTAAGTGAAAATATAAAGATATCTAAAGTTATAAAATTGGAAGCAGCAGTGGAATGTTAACCAAAACACTTTTAAATTCAATTAATGTTTTCTATGCATCTAGAATATATGGTAGGAAAACTTGAAAACACCCAGAAAATTATGTTTTATTAGAAGGTGCATAACATTTCAATATCTGCAGCTGAGAATAACTACAAAAGATTCAAGCATAAAGGGCAAGGAATATTCTAGAAAAATTTGATTAAATGTAGAGATTTTATTATGGTAGTGGGAACAAGGATTACGAACTGATAATTAGTAGTTCTCTTCTCAGACATAAAAAGAAATCACCTAGATTAGAAGATAAAGCTCAAAAACCACTCATCAGTACAGCCATTGAGATGGGAACTTTTGACTGTCCTATAGACCAACACTGAAAACTTGCCTGCATTCTGTCACCCTTCGTATCAATAACTGCCCTTCTAATACTACCACGTCTCTAACAATTAGTCAGAGAGAGCTTATCACTTCTACATCAGAGAGACCCAAAATCCATTTTATAGTTATTTTGTTTTTCATCAGATGAACACAAATGTCTACAGATCACTATCTCTGTAGGTCCTGTCGGTGAGGGGGCTCACGGGTCCTGTCAGTGAGGGGACTCGCGGGTCCTGTCGGTGAGGGGGCTCGCGGGTCCTGTCGGTGAGGGGACTCGCGGGTCCTGTCGGTGAGGGGGCTCGCGGGTCCTGTCAATGAGGGGACTTACAGGTCCTGTCAGTGAGGGAACTGGTGTTAATTAACCTAACAATTTTGACCTTATAAATGGCCTTCTAGTTTCTAGACCTCAAGAGTTAAAACAGGTCTTATTCCAAGGAAACTAAGTATCATTCCTGATGGTTTCAGTCCCGGGCTAGTTCACTATGGATTCAGTGAGACTGAAAAATGACAATGGAACGTTGTGGGTAAAAAGGGGATTTCACACCAAGCTTTGTTCTCTCAGTGGCAGGTCAGGTGCTACAATTACATCCGCCTCTGCCTGCAGCAAACCTGTGTCAGTCTCTGCCTTGGCTCCTGCCTCTACCCCAGGTGCTGCCTCCACTCCCGGCCCTGCTCTCTTCTCTAGGCTCTGCCCTTAGAATCCACAGAACTCTTTTATAGCAATACCAGAAGTAGTGGTTTATGGCCAATGGGTATATGCAAGCATGCATCTATGTAATAAACTAAGTATTATCTCATCACATGTGCACAATGGGTGTCAGGTGAGGATCCTGGCCATGGAACTTCCGTTTTCCCTACAGCAGGAAACACACATTTAATGAGAGTTCTAACTTTACATTGTCCATGCACAGACATGACCAGGCCTTTTTAGACAAGGTACCAAGTGCACTCCAGATTTGGCTAGGCTTTCTTTTTCCATTATGTTCCTCTGTATTGTGGTGGACATTTTAGACAGAGAAATTTGAGGACTCAGTTGATTAGATACATCACTGAGGTCATAAAGGTTAAAAGAGAAAAGTTTGCTCAAGACTTCTTAAGCAAACAATCAGGGAGGAAATTAAGTGGCGGTCAGCATGAGATGTTAGGGCTCATGAGGGGTAAATTTGCTGGCTATGGAAATATCCAAAATACTGTGTGAGCTTGTGGTAGATGTAGAAAGTAGTACCAGGGTAACTGGAGAAAAATTCAGCAGAGTCATCCTAATTGTGGTTGTATCATCCACACAGAAGCTGACGGCAGTGAGAATAATGGGAAAGTCTGTGATGGGATGCAAGGCTGAGCTAAATGGAGAAGTCCTTAGTGAAGGAAGGGGAGTGAGCAGAAGGAAGCAAGCATCAACACTGTGGGTGTGAGAAGATTCTGGCTATGTCACACTCAGATTGTCCTCTTCGTCTGTCTTTTCTCATCCCATCTCTCCTATTTGTAATGTCCCTCTATAACTCATTCTGAAAATTCCTTCTCTCTGCTATTATTCACACATCCAGGTAGCCTGCCCTTCCAACTTTCTAAAATACTTTGAAATTGCTTTAAAACAGGCTGACTTAAAAGACTTTGTACAGTTTTAAGTTTTATTAACTTCATAAGTAAATATGTTACAAATACAAGGCATCCATATTGGTAAAGAAGTCAAATTGTCATTATTTGCAGATGACATGATATTGTACATAAAAAACCCCAAAGACTCCACTCCAAAACTACTAGAACTAATATCTGAATTCAGCAAAGTTCCAGGTTACAAAATTAATACACAGAAATCTGTTACTTTCCTATACACTAATGATGAGCTAACAGAAAGAGAAATCAAGAAAACAATTCCATTCACAATTGCATCAAAAAGAATAAAATACCTAGGAATAAACCTAACCAAAGAAGTGAAAGACCTATACCCTGAAAACTACAAGACACTCCTAAGACAAATTAAAGAGGACACTAACAAATGGAAATTCATCCCATGCTCTTGGCAAGGAAGAATAAATATTGTCAAAATGGCTATACTACCTAAAGCAATCTACAGATTCAATGCAATCCCTATTAAACTACCAACAGCTTTCTTCAATGAACTCGAACAAATAATTCTAAAATTCATATGGAACCACAAAAGACCCCGAATAGCCAAAGCAATCCTGAGAAGGAAGAATAAAACAGGGGGAATTATGCTCCCTGACTTCAAGCTCTACTACAAAGCCACAGTAATCAAGACAATTTGGTACTGGCACAAGAACAGACCCACAGACCAGTGGAACAGAATAGAGAGTCCGGACATGAACCCAAACATATACAGTCAATTAATATATGATAAAGGAGTGATGGATATACAATGGGGAAATGACAGCCTCTTCAACAGTTGGTGTTGGCAAAACTGGACAGCTACATGTAAGAAAATGAAACTGTATTACTGCCTAACCCCATACACAAAAGTAAACTCAAAATGGATCAAAGACCTGAATGTAAGTCATGAAACCATAAAACTCTTAGAAAAAAACATAGGCAAAAATCTCTTGGACATAAACATGAGCGACTTCTTCATGAACATACCTCCCCAGGCAGGGAAACAAAAGCAAAAATGAACAAGTGGGATTATATCAAGCTGAAAAGCTTCTGTACAGCAAAGCACACTATCAGTAGAACAAAAAGACATCCTACAGTATGGGAGAATATATTCATAAATGACATACCTGATAAGGGGTTGACATCCAAAATATATAAAGAACTCGCACGCCTCAACAAACAAAAAGCAAATAATCCAATTAAAAAATGGGCAGATGATCTGAATACACTTCTCCAAAGAAGAATTTCAGATGATCAACAGGCACATGAAAAGGTGCTCCACATCGCTAATCATCAGAGAAATGCAGATTAAAACCACAATGAGATATCACCTCACACTAGTAAGGGTGGCCACCATCCAAAACACAAACAACAACAAATGTTGGTGAGGATGTGGAGAAAGGGGAACCCTCCTACATTGCTGGTGGGAGTGCAAATTAGTTCAAGCATTGTGGAAAGCAGTATGGAGGTTCCTCAGAAAACTCAAAATAGAAATACCATTTGACCCAGGAATCCCACTCCTAGGAATATACCGTAAGAATGCAGCAGCCCAGTTTGAAAAAGACATATGCACCCCATGTTTATCACAGCATTATTTACAATAGCCAAGAAATGGAAGCAACCTAAGTGTCCATCAGTAGATGAATGGATAAAGAAGATGTGGTGCATGTACACAATGGAATATTATTCAGTCATAAGAAGAAAACAAATCCTACCATTTGCAACAACATGGATGGAGCTAGAGGGTATTATGCTCAGTGAAATAAGCCAAGCAAAAAGACAAATATCAAATGATCTCAGTCATATGTGGAGTATAAGAACAAAGAAAAAAAACTGAAGGAACAAAACAGCAGCAAACTTACAGAACCCAAGAACGGACTAATAGTTAACAAAGGGAAAGGGACTGAGGAGGATGGGTGGGAAGGGAGGGACAAGGGGAAAAAAGGGGCAGTAGGGTTAGCAGATGTAATGTAGGGGGGACATGGGGAGGGCTGTACAACTCAGAGAAGACAAGTAATGATTCTATAGCATCTCACTATGCTGATGGACAGTGACTGTAATGGGGTTGATGGGGGGGACCTGATGAAGGGGGTAGTTTAATAATCATAATATTGCACATGTAATTGTAGATTAATGACGCCAAAATAAATTGGTTTCACTCATATGTGAAGTATAAGAACAATGAAAAAAACTGAAGAAACAAAACAGCAGCAGACTCACTGAACACAAGAATGGACTAACAGTTACCAAAGGGAAAGGGACTGGGAAAGACGGGTGGGAAGGGAGGGATAAGGGGGAAAAAGGGCATTACAATTAGCACACATAATGTAGGAGGGGCTCGAGGAGGGCTGTACAACTCAGAGAAGACAAGTAGTGATTCTATAGCATCTCACTATGCTGATGGACAGTGACTGTAATGGGGTGTGGGGGGGACTTGATGAAGTGGGGAGTTTAGTAACCATTATGTTGCACATGTAATTGTAGACTAACAATACCAAAAAAAAATGTTACAAATAAAAACAACATCAAATGGAAGTTTTGTCATTTCAATTTTGTATGTACTCAGGAAAGTTTAAATTTTAAGTTTTTAGTCAGCATGTGCTATTTTTATTCGGATGGACCAAAACAAAGACAATTAAAAATATTTTTGCACAAAATGGACAAAACCTAATAAATCTATATCTTGAAGTAGTAAAACTTTCAGATTATTTTAATAAATTTGTATCACTTATCTTTCTGAAGTTATTAAAGCTTAGAACTGCTTTAAGACTTTTAGGACCCCTATATGAAAGTTTCCAGACTGTAGTTTATTGTAATTATTTGCTTATGTGTCTGTGTCACACAGCAAATTATAAGTGTCTTAGGGATAGATAGGTCCTATATATGTATACACACACATATATCTTCTTTATCCCCTGGACAATAATGGGACCCAGAATATGTTAGGAGACTAATATATAATTGTATTGAATGATAAAATGAATGAATGTTGGCCAAGCAATATGTATATATATTTTATACCACCTTTGGTTTATCTGAATAATTTCCTCTCTTTGCTTTTCCTATTAGAAATGACTTGAATCACAAGTATTCAGGTTAGAGGTTCATGCGCAGTACCAGGTTAGCAAGGTAAAAGAATGCCACAGTTCAGGGCGTTTATGATGTACTCCCTACTCCCATCGTTAACTCCCTACTTTTTCAACATGAAAGACAAGTTGTTCCTGATAGTGAAAAAGCAAAATTATCTCCTCTTTCAAATCCTCATTTTTATGGCAGATATATGGGGTTTCAGACTCAAAGCCTAGATATTATACTGAAGGTATTTCCTCCTGGCTCGAATTCCTGGTTTATAAACTAACATTTCCTCTTTCCAGTCTTAATAAATGTCCATTTCTAAGCCTATGTAAACAGTACAGCACCAGTTATCAAGTCTGTAGTTAAAATGCACCCACACACTTGAATCCTTAAGGAGAATATCCTGTTTTTAAAAGAGATTCACAGAAGATAAGAGACAAAGCCATCCTCTCTGGGTATAGGTGATAACAGTGAAAACTGGTGATGGGTGTGACTGATAACTGTTTTTTCTGGGGATGGATTGACTGGGTCTAAGAGATAGGCAATAAGAGAGGTAGAATGGTATCATAAAATTATATGTGCTTTGGAATATTACACCCATGGTTTTAAATAATTCCCACATCACTCAAAATGTGTGGGATTTGGACAAAAGCTGCTCAGATGATGTAAAACTCATATTTCATTATGAAAGTAAGTATGGCAATATTAATTTAAAAAGTTGAATAAGATGATATAAGAATGAAATAATTAATGGTTGTATTGTATACAGACTCTTTATAAATATATGATCTTAATATTAGTCTAACTACCTGGGTCATTCCTACTCCAAATAAACATTCAAAATACAGAACCTACCTGTTTATTCTCTGATACCCTCACCAACAGGGATCCAGATTTGATGTCCAATTCCTTAACGATAAACGTACCTCAGTGGAACCACAACAACCTTTGTTATTTCTCCTCATTTGCTTGCAAATTTTTATTCCAGCTAATTACAGAAACACCTCCAAAGAGGTAACCAGAAATTAATGTAAGATTAAAAGGAACTTTAGAATTAAATAGTTTCAACTATTTTACTGTGAAAATCCCTTTTTATATTGAGGAAAAATGTAAACTATTAAGAAAATGTCCAATTTTGGTCAATTTAGACCAAAATTGGACATTTTCAATATATTTGATTTATTTTTCATGAGGGGTTACCTTTGAAAGTATTTATGGGCTGCGATAGATTCATACTTTGATCGTATGAAAACTTTTTATTTGAAACTAAAGATCCACAGCTGGGAAAATTTCCAATGGAAATGTGACCAGGGCAGAAACAACTTTTCCCTTCATAGGCTCTTAGAAAACTTTAAATTACGTAGAAGTTACTAATCCAAAAGGAAAAATCATAGGCCTGTTGAAAGAATCTTACTGGCATGTTCACAAACACATGGCAGTGCTAAGCACCAAGAATAGTCAAGTTCAAAATGAATATCTGTTTGAACTCCTAAATGCGGCTTGTTAAGAATATCATTGAGTACATCTGGAGATATTCTGTGGAATTTTCAACAAGTACCCCTATTTTACTAGGATGATGCTATTGAAATTCATGATAATAGCGCTATTGATGTTTCCAAAACCTTAGATTATCATTTCCTGAAAAGTCTATCAAACATAACATGGATTTAATTTACTTTAATCTAAATTTAATCTTAATATCATTTTAATTTTAAAGCATTAAATTTAAGCTTCAGATTCAAAACATTACATTTACTGTTATAAAAAGGACATAATAAAATAGTGAGATTGCCAAAATTTTGATATATTATGAAAAATGTTTAATATTAACATGGGATACGTCATGTAAAATAAGGTATTTTCACCACCAGAGCTATTACTGTCACCATTTTTAGTGAAAATATTTCCAAGAATATTAGAGTTAGAAATGACATTAGTGATACTGAATCTTAACCTTCTTATTTGACTAGTGAGAGTACCTAGCGTAAAAGGTAATTTTTTTTTTTCCAGTGTCACACACTGTTAGGGACAGATTAGACTCAAGAATAGATACTCGGTTCCTAGTACAACATACAGGACTTGAAATGTCATAGCGTTCTGAATTTGTATAGGTCAAAATATTGCAAAAGCTGTAAGTCAAAAGTAATTAAGAGTGGAATGTACACAGTCTTGATGAGAGCATGAATTGGAATAGCATTTTGTGATTCAGAAATATTAATAGCAAAAACTGTGATACTATATAATATTTTTCATGCATTTTAGGCAAGGAATACTGATAATAATGTCTTAGCCCAAAGTACTCATATTTAAATGGCTAACATACATAAATATTGTCTTCATACTATATTTAGAGTTTTCCCAAACATGAGTACTGGTGGAAGGCAAAGATTATCCTAATATAGAAAATGAAAGGGTCATGTATTAATTTTCCCAGAATTTTTCACAGCTAAGATATAGGCATGTAGCTTTGAATTAAAGTGAACACCAACCACACAAAAAGTTGCATCAAAAATCTATCATGGCATTGGGGAGAGCATGGCATAGAGTCCTCGTGGTGATAATGGTGCAACCGGAGCCTGTGGCTTCTAGCAATGGAGATGCCATTGTCTTACACAGATCTGTGGCCCACTTGTGGCCATTGGTTCTACGACTTCCCTTCCACTTCTGTCAGCCATCTATAGCTCTTAAATAATTTCCTTATATATCAGCCATATTCAGTTTCTGTGTCATAAACATAAAAACCATGATGAGTGAGGGGTATATATATGTGACAACTTTCTGTAATTACTAGTAAGCTTAACTGTTAGATTTTTAAGATTATAATATAAGCTTTTTTAAAGCTTAATAAATATTCACCTACTTCCTATAATAGATTTTCAAGGCACAATGCCACTGGCTTGGAAATTTTCATAAGAACACGTACATGTTTGTCATTTCTTCCTAACCAAGCATAATAATTTTGCCCTTTTTTCCAAGCCAATTACTAACTGACTATCCTTTGAGCCTGTTTGGCATATTATTATACCTTTACATACAAAAAAATACTTAATTTAAGAAATTGGAAGAATTTAAATTTAAGAACAGAGGAAGTGAATGAGATCTATATCACGCAGTGCCTCAAAACTGTTTGAACTTCTCAGTATACAGTTCCACAGATGGCCAATAATTTCACTTGGCTATTTGGTCTACTTGATATATGTAATGAACCATATAAAGACCGGTATTAGCTTTTTTCCTTGTTTTGGAATCTTTCAGTCATGGAGATCTGTCCTTTTTTTTTCAACTTTATCAAATCAGCACATTTTTCTTCTCCCTTATGTTATTTAGCATTTTCTCAATGGGTCTCTCAATGCCCTGTGGCCTCACATCAAGCAGAGTACCATATGTATAGAGGGAGGTTCATAAGTAAATTATTTCTGGAAATGTTCCCAGTCTGATGAAAATATAAATCCAGACCCAATAAAGTTAAAGAAACTTCAGCAAAATAAACACAAAGTCACACAACATCATATTATAATCAAATTGCTGAAATCCAATGATAAAGAGAACAGCTTAAAAGCAGCCTCAGAAAATTATGTTTTAGGGACAATTTAAACTTTAAATGTGGACTATATGATATGTCTTAAATAATGCTAATTTACAAAGATTTGAATACTTTTGATTTTATAAGAATTCTTTTAGATGTGCATGCCAATGTATTTAAGAGTGAAATATCAAGATAGCTGCAACTTTTTTTTAATGGTTTGGTTAAAAAAATAGAGTGATAAGGAAAAATTCTGAAATGTCCTAAATTGAGTGGCTTAAGGGTCAGAGAATGAGGGACAGAGACAAGGGAATATAATCAGTCAATAGCCATAGCTAACCAGAAACTCCACATTCCTAGATGAAGTCACTGCAAAACTACAGTTCTCTGAACTGTAGGTCCCAGAACTACTGCATCTCCATGATGTGTGACTGTCATAGCTGGCAGATTAGCTAGACATAAGCAGGAAGAGGGAGGGGGACTTTGTCTGGATGTTTGCTTACATTCTACACATTCCATGTAAGCTGTTCTCGTGGGATGTGGAGTGATAATATAGATAATAGATTGGCCCAAACTGGCTCATTCCAACATGGTGAAGAAGTTGACTCACACTTCACCTCAAGATCCATTAACATAGTAAAAATCATACTCCTCCATCATTGGCATAATAAAAATCACACCTTCCTGCACCATGACAGTTGTGGTGGGAGCAAATATAGTAAAAAATCCCTGTGCCCAATGTGAGGGTAGGGCAAGCCTGAACTCCGACAATACCCACCTGTTCCCCTTGAAACCTAATCTCACTTAGTGAATATTCATCTCCCTTCGTGTATAAAAGCTCTCTTTTGGTGCCTCAATGTGACCCTTCTGGGTCTGCCCACACACCCAACTCTCGGGCATGTATTCTTATCTTTTTCTGAACTTTGTCTCCAAATAAATTCTTAATGTTCAATGGCTTTTCTGCATCCATCCTTGAGGTTTTTCTCGCAATGAGTCGAAGTACCCATCTCTGGTAACATGACCAGTGTCTGAACACTATAACCAACCAACCCACAAGACTTCTCTGTGGACTAACCACCTATTCCTGGCCTTTCTGCACTTCCTATCAATCCACCTTCTAATGTAATTTTAGAGAACTTTCTTTCCTTGAGAGCCCTCTGTTGGGGAGGAAGAAATTTCCTCTACCCTCAAGGTTCTTCTAGCTGGTCTAAGAGTCAAACTGACAAACAGATTAACAGAAAGAAAAAACAAAGTTTAATTTCCTATGTATGGGGAAGCCATAGACAGTCAAGGAGAATGAGGTATATATGTCTCCCTGAACCAAGGAAGAAGAGGTTAGGGGTCTGTAAGTTCAAAGGAAAAGGGAAGCAATTCACAGGAACAGAAAAGAGAAATCGTTTGATAAACAAAATACTTGATGTAAAAATTATTTTGAGGTGAAGACAAACAACAGCAAATGCAGGAAATGCTTTCTCTCTCCTCTCCTCTTCTGCCTAAAGACTGGATATAAAGTCTCCTTAACAGCCCAGACATGGCACCAGTGGAATCTGCAAACTAACATTGTTAAACTAACCCTTATCTTCCTAGTTTCTTTTCCACCATTAACTGCCTCAGCCCAAGCCCCTTTGTTTTGTCGTGGTTTCACAATCTGTCTTTGTCCAACTTTTTATAAAAGCTCTAACTGCCTCTTTGGATCTTCATTTTTCTTGTGAGGGCTCCCTCGTATGCATTAGAGTCTTGGGAAGGAAGAATTTTCCTCTCCTCTTCAAGGCTCTTCCAGCTGATCTAAGAATCAAATTGTTACTGGTTGAGTTTGTTCTCCTCGGTCCTTGTCCCTGCTGCAACAAAGCATTGAAAGGCAAAGACACAATAGCAAAGCAGAGTGAAAGCTGTATTTGAATGCACTCCGAGGGAGGAGTGGGTCTACCTTTGTCAAGGTAGACAAAGCGTCAGTCATTTAAGTGGGAGGCCTATGTATTGTATTCTGGTTGGGAGGCACCTTTTTGGCTGACAAGGTAGGGTTATTAGATTTACTGGTCCTTCTGCACAGCCATCATGTTACAGGTTGCATTTGTTCTCCTCAGTTCTTGTCCCCACTGCAATAAAGAATTGAAAGGTAGAGACACAGTAGTGAAGTAGAGTGAAAGGTTTATTTGAAGACACTCCAAGGGAGGAGTAAGCCAGAATCAAGGTGCAGAGGCACCCATCTTTTACAGGAGAAAAGGTAAATGTAAGACTGGACAGGAAGCATCCACAACTAACTGAAGAGCACAAGTCCTGGCAATAAGACATGCAAATTAAAACAGTAATATTAACAAGCACTCTAAAAGCCAACCAATACCAGACAGGGAATTGATTCAGCCCATGGCCATCTATACATTAGCATTACTTGGTTCTTGCATCAAGGTATTTGCATTTTTACCTTTCTCCATCTAAACTGAACTTGTGTGGAGGGAACCTTTAACATCATCATCTATGTAAATATTCTCACTTAGAGCTCACCCTTCAGGGGTCTGGGGACCTAAAGTGCTTTTTCCTGTTCATTTCAGGCAATATCTAGATGTGAGAAAATAATTCATGCCTTTACATAGAGAGAGATTTATAAATAATCCATATCTATCCTTACATATATCCATATCTATATATACTTTTTTTTTGGGTCCAGGTTAAATTCCTTAGTTCCCTGAAGTCATATCATATCACATAGGTACTCCTCTGCCTCACTTACCTTTGTTCACACCAGAACTGGAAAATGAAAATCTGAGAACATTGTGATTTTGATATAGAAGAAAGAAGCAGAGGAAAGCAAATAATCCAGACTTTCTTTAAATTGGTTATGTTTACACGTACTTATTTTTATTGAGGTACAATTGACACATTATATTAGCTTCAGGTTGTAACTTCCAGGGGAAAGGGGGGAAATATGTTTCCAGCCTGGAGCAAATAACCTTTGATGCTGAAATCAGTCAAAGGGAGAAATAAAATGGGAGACACCCATTTATTGCCTACAAACAGTTGGCTACTTCTGCTCACCCATGTCTCTCAAGACCTGGCTGTGAAAGGGCCCCCCCAAACCTCTCCCGTCCAGGTGGGCCCTCACTACCCTCTGCACTGTAATCACCTACTGATGTGGAGATGCACTGAGGCCAGGCAAGAGATTCCATATATATTGCAATTTTACCCACACAGGTTTACAACATAATGATTCGGTATTTTTATATATTGTGAAATAATCACCACAGTAAGTCTAGTTACCATCAATTACTGGACACAGTGTTAAAAAACAAAATTTATCCAAGTAAATTTGAAGATCAAACAATCCCTGGATCAGGACTCATCCCCTCTTGTAAGTAGAGAGATGCTCTGAAGAGTAGAAAAAAGGGAGAGGCGTTTAAAGGCAGGGCAAAGAAATCCTCCAAAAAAAAGGATTATTTTGGGTGAAGACACTTTCATCTGGGGAAAAAAGGTCTTACTACATGAATTCCTTTGGGGGATGGAGAGGACACAGGTGACATTATCAATTCCTGACTACATTTCTTGGGGATGTTGAAACTACAACTAGGTTGGGTATTGAGCCCTGGTCTGGTGACTTGACCTAGCAGAAGTGACTCCATACTGGGTCTGTGTCTTTCTTTTTAACAATAGTTAAACTTTTTTTTTTCTTGTTATGAGAACTTTTAGGATTTATTATCTTAGCAACTTTCAAATATGCAACACACATTCTAACTTCCTTTTGCAGGGATGACCAAACAAATATTTAGACATAGTGACTTTAATTTTTCTTTATTTCCCCTAGGTTTTGTATTTAGTTGTGGTCTGTTTGAAAGCTCTTTGAATGTACCTTTCTGACAACACCCTTCTCCATCGAGGATCACGTAAATTAGAACACTTTCCTCTCTCTGCTCTATTTAAAAAAAGAAAAAAATCAACTGAATAAATTTTAGAGGTCTTACTGGCTTTATTCCGTGGTTCCAGAATCTGGCAGCATCCCGTCTAGCAAATAAAAGGAGTTCTCAAGAGCTGTGTGAAATGAAAGACTTTTATAGGAAGAAGGAGCTGGGGAAGGGAGTTATTAGCGAAGAGTGGCTTGTTCATGACAGGGTCACCTCCCTTTAGGGGCTGGCGGGGATCAGGGCACCTCACCAGTGCTGACCAGGTACACTTGGCCCTTGAACGACATGGGTGTGAACTGCTCAGGTCCACTTGTAGGTGGATATTTTTTCAATAACTATATTGGAAAACTTTTTGGAGATTTGTGACCATTCAAAAAAATGTTTTCTCTTACTTTATTGTAAGATATAGCATATAATACATATAATATATAAAATATGTTTATCAACTATGTCATTTGATAAGGCTTCTAGTCAGCAGTAGGCTATCGGTCGTTAAGTTTGGAAGAAGTTAAAAGTTTTACTCAGAATTTTTACTGTATGGGTGGTCAGTGCCCTGAACCCTGCTTTGTTCAAGGGTTGGCTGTAATTTCAGATTGATTAGTTTAAGATTCCACTGCTGGTAGAGGGTAGAACTGTAACTTAGGCATTAAGTCTCAGTTTGGTGATATGAGACTTAGCACAAATGACTCCTTTTGGGTTCTGTTTTCTCTTTTTTAACACTGCCATTTTTTAAAAAGAGGATATGCATATCTAATATCTAGAAGGTACATTGGAAACCTTAGTATATTACAGTGGAGTGGGTTAGCCGAGAAAAAATGTAAAATACTATTTCTGGGGAAACTTCATTCAGATCGTCAGAGGTCTAAGAAAGCCTCAGTGTAGCACTGGAGGGTTTCAGCTCCACACAAGTTCACTCTGAATTAGGTGAGACCGAATGACAAAAATGGAACATTGTGCATAAAAGACCTTATACCAAGCTTTATTTTCAGTGGCAAGTTGGGTGCTAGAATCATGTCCATATCCAGCAAGCTCACAATCTGCAGTATGCCTCTGCCTTTGCCCTTCACAATCCACCGCAGCCTCTGTGTAGAGCACCGAGCAGAGCCCTTTAAATAACAACACAGACAATAATGGCTCATTGCCAACAGGTGTGTAAGCATGTGCCTGTGCAGCAGGCCAAGTACTACGTCATTGCGCATGTGCAGTGGGCGAGCAGACTAGGGTCAGGGGAGGATCCTGGCGCTGGAAACTTCCATTTTCCCTACACTGAGATAGTTGAATATAAAATTAATTTTAAAATGAACAGCATTTTGTTAAAGGGACAGACAGAACCAGGCGACTATTCTATTAGCATTTTTTAATACCACATTCAGCTCCAGCATATTTTTTATAACCATGTAAAATAAAATACTCAGGCAGCACAACCTTGTTAACAGCAGTCAATAATAACATTGCTCCAAAACTTGAGTTACTAATTAATACATTGTCCTACCCCAACTCTTCAAAATCTCATACATAAGGACTTACAACTTCCCATTAGCATCATTTATGTCCATACTTTGCTTTCATTTTCCTTAGTAGCACTTGTCCCTATCTGATATATTATTTACTGACTCATTCTTTGCATTTTTCTACCACTCTGCAATATAAGCTCCAGGATGGCAGATACGTTGTTCATTCATGGTTGATTTCCATGTCTACAAAATGTTCCTGGTTCATAATAAAAACTCAATAGATATTTACTGAATAATTATAAATAAAGGCAAATTTATTGAGGGGGTGGCGAGAAGGAATGAAGATAAGGGCTTCACAAAATCCTCATAATGTCATCATTCTGCATACATAAAAATGAGTCAAAAACTAAGGCACAGTGCCTAAAATGGAAGCTATGGATTGATTTTGCCCCCAAAAATGCATACATTAAAACCTCATTCCCAGTGTGATGGTATTTAGAGATGGGGACTTTGGAGGTAATTAGGTTGAGATAAGGTCAAAGAAACAGGGCTGAAGGAGACCAGAATATGCTGCACTAAAATGTGCCTCTTTGACATAAAAATATTTGGTGCTGAAGGCAATTAAGAAACAGCTAATGCAGAAAAAGCTCCTCCATGTCTGACTAAGGCAGGATATAAGGTCTCCTTTTACTGGAGACTTGAGTCTTATCAGCCCAGAGATAGCACCGCAGGAATCTGTAAACAAACCATTAGTTCTCTCCTATATATTTATCTTCTCACAATTTGCCACCCTTGGAAGTCTAAAATGACGTTCCTTTTCCTGTCATTTCTCTACAAATTTACTGTTATTTTTGAAGATGCATATAAGCTGGAATTCTAAGCTACAATTTTTGGTTTTTGTTTCTGCCGTGCGATGTGCGCTGCATGTGCTTATAGACTGTTTTTCTCTTGTTAATCTGTTAATTTGTTGGAGTCCCAGCCAAAATCTGACGTGTATAGAAGTAAATTTTTCCTCCCTTATGGAGTCCTCATGGTGAGATCAGTGCTCTCATAAGAGACACCAGAGAGCTTGCTCACTAGATCATGGTTTCCTCTCTCTCAATGAGAAAACACCAATCAAAAATGTAGGCAAAAGAACTGCACAGACACTTCATCAAAGAAGATAATTAGGGAGGAAATAAGCACATTAAAAGATGCTCAATGTAATTTCTTATTAAGAATTTCAAAACAGCAGTGAGATACTACCACTACTCATCTATTATGATGGATAAAATTAAAAAAATGACAGTAATAAACGCCATGATGAATAGCAATAGGAAATCTTATTCATTGCTAGTAGCAATGCAAAATGTTACAGCCATTTTGGAATACAGTGTAGCAATTTCTTAGGAAGCTACATCTAATGTTCCTCTGCAAAGCAGCAAATGTGCTTCTAGGTATTTACCCAATGATTTCAAAATTTATGTCCACACAAATATCTGCATCTAAATGTTTAATATCAGCTTTATTTTTAATCACTAAAACTTGGAAGCAACCAAGTAGTCTATCAATGGGTAAAAGAAACACCTGTCTCTGGTCAGGAGAAATTAATTTATTTTTTATTGGTTTCAAATATACAACACAGTGGTTCAACAGTTACCCATATTATTAAATCCTTACACCCTCCAGTGTGGTTACTATCTGTCAACATAGACTATATTCTCCATGCTGTACTACTATCCCTGTGATCAATTTATATTATGATTGAGCATTTTTGTGCTCCTTTATACCCCTTGCCTCCCTACACACCCACCCCAACACCTCACCCGTGGCAACCACTAGTCACTTTTCAGTGTCTATGAGTCTAATACTGTTTTCTTCATTTTGTTTGGCTTTGTTTTTGTATTCAACAAAAAAGTGAAATCATATGGTATTTGTCATTCTCTGCCTGGCTTATTTCATTGAGCAAAATGCCCTCTAGATCCATCCATGTTGTTGCAAATGGCAGGATTTCTTTTCTTTTTATAGCAGAATAATAATCCATTACGTATATGTACCACATCTTTATCCATTCATCTACTGATGGGCACTTAGGTTGCTTCCATATCTTGGCAATTGTAAGTAATGCAGCAATAAACATAGGGGTGCATATGTCTTTTGGAATCAGG
The DNA here is from genome assembly GCA_029783875.1 of Phataginus tricuspis. Classification (NCBI taxonomy): domain Eukaryota; kingdom Metazoa; phylum Chordata; class Mammalia; order Pholidota; family Manidae; genus Phataginus; species Phataginus tricuspis. Next base: position 7,002,349 of record JAQQAC010002629.1, read on the forward strand.
GATTTTGTTTTCCTTGGGTAAATTTCTATAAATGGAATTACTATGTCATATGATATCTATTTTATTTTTTTGAGGAAACTTCATACTGTTTTCTGCAGTGGTTATACCAATTTACATTCCTACCAACAGTGTAGAAGGGTTCCTGCTTCTCCACATCCTCACTATCACTTGTTACTTCTTATCTTTTGAATAGTAGCCATTCTAACTGGTGTGAGGTGTTATCTCATTGTGGATTTGATTATGTGATTATTCCCTGATGTTTAGTCTGTTGGCCATCTGTGTTTCTTCTTTGGAGAAGTGTTTGTTCAGATCCTCTGCCCATTTTTTAATCATGTTATTTGTTTTTATGATGTTGAGGCTTGTGAGCTCTTTATATATTTTGGATGTTAACCCCTTATTGGATAAGTCATTTATGAATATATTCCCCCATACTCTAGGATGCCTTTTTGTTCTGCTGATAGTGCCCTTTCCTGTACAGGAGGTTTGTAGTTTGATGTAGTCCCACTTGTTCATTTTTTATTTTGTTTCCTTTACCTGAGGAGATGTGTCCAGGAAAAAATTGCTCATACTTACGTTCAAGAGATTTTTGCCTATGTTTTCTTCTAAGAGTTTTATGGCTCCATGTCTTACATTCAGGTCTTTGATCCATTTCGAATTTACTTTTGTGTATGGGGTTAAACAATAATCCAGTTTCATTCTCTTGCATGTAGCTGTCCAGTTTTGCCAACACCAGTTATTGAAGAGACTATTTTCTTCATTGTATATTCATGGCTCCCTAATCATATATTAATTGACCATAAATGCTTGGGTTTGTATCTGGGCTGTCTATTCTGTTCCATTTATCTATGGGTCTGTTCTTGTGCCAGTGATACTATTTTGATTACTGTGGCTTTGTAGTATAGCTTGAAGTCAGGGAGCATAATCCCCCCCAGCTTTGATCTTTTTTTCTCAGGATTGCTTTGGCTTTTCAGGGTTTTGTCCATGTGAATTTTAGAACTACTTGTTCTAGTTCATTGAAAAAACTACTGTTGGTATTTTGATAGGGATTGTATTGAATCTGTAAATTGCTTTAGGCAGGATGGCCATTTTGACAATATTAATTCTTCCTGTTCATGAGCATGTGATAGATTTCCATTTATTGGTGTCTTCTTTAATTTATCTCATGAGTGTTTTGTACTTTTCAGCATAAAGATCTTTCACCTCCTTGGTTAGGTTTACTCCTAGGTATTTTATTCTTTTTGATGCAATTGTAAATGAAGTTGTTTTCCTGATTTCTCTTTCTGCTAATTTGTTGTTAGTATATAGGAATGCAACATATTCTGAGTATTAATTTTGTATCCTGCCACTTTGCTGAATCCAGTTATTAGTTCTAACAGTTTTTTCATTGAGTCTTTAGGGTTTCCCATATATAATATCATGTCATCTGCAAATAGGGGCAGTTTAACTTCTTCCTTAACAATTTGGATGCCTTTATTTCTTTGTGTTGTCTGAGTACCATGGCCAGGACCTCCAATTCAATGTTGATTAAGAGTGGTGAGAATGGACATCCTTGTCTTGTTCCTAATCTTAGAGGAAAAGATTTCAACTTTTTGCCAATAAGTATAATGTTAGCTGTGGCTTTGTTGTATATGGCTTTTATTATGTTGAGGAACATACCTTCTTTACACATTTTGTTGAGAATTTTTATCATGAATGGATGTTGAATTTTGTCAAATGCTTTTCAGTATCTATTGAGATGATCATGTGGTTTTTATCCTTTTTGTTAATGTGGTGTATGATATTGACTGATTACCAATATTATACCATCTTTGCATCACTGGAATAAATTCCACATGGTCATAATGGATGATTGTTTTGATGTGTTTTTTAATTTGATTTGTTAATATATTATTGAGGATTTTCACCTCTGTGTTGATCAAGGATATTGGTCTATAATTTTCTTTTTGTTGTAGTGTTTTTGCCTGGTTTTGGTATAAGATTGATGCTGGCCTCATAGAATGAGTTTGGAAGTATTCCCTCCTCTTCTACTTTTTGGGATATTTTAAGAAGGATAGGTATTAACTCTTCTTTTAATGTTTGGTAGAATTCATCTGTGAAACCATCTGGTTCTGGAGTTTTGTTCACTGGGAGTTTTTTCATTACCAATTCAGTTTCATTGCTAGTAATTGGTATGTTCAGATTTTCTGTTTCTTCCTGGGTCAGCCTTGGAAGGTTGTATTCTTCTAGGAATTTGTCCATTTCTTCTAGGTTGTCCAATTTATTGGCATATAATTTTTCATAGTATTCTCTGATAAATCTTTGTATTTCTGGGGTATCCATTGTGACTATTCCTTCTGTGTTTCTGATTTTATTTGTGTACTCTCTTTCTTTCTTGATAAGTCTAACTAGGGGTTTATCTATTTTATTTTCTCAAAGAGCAAGCTCTTGGTTTCCTTGATTTTTTCTATTGCTTTATTCTTCTCTATTTTATTTATTTCTGCCTGACCTTTATTCTGTCCCACTTTCTACTAACTTTAAATTTCATTTGTTCTTCTTTTTCTAGTTTCTTTAACTGTGAGTTTAGGCTGTTTATTTGGGATTGTTCTTCTTTCTTGAGGTAGGCCTGTATTGCTGTGTGCTCCCTCCTTAGGACCACTTTTGCAGCTTCCCACAAATTTTGAACTGTTGAATTTTTCTTATTTGTCCCTATGTATTGCTTGATCTCTGTTTTAATTTGTTCATTGATACTTTGATTATTTAGAAGCATGTTATTTATCTTCCATGTGTTTGTTGGCTTTTTTGTTTTCTTTGTGTAATTTATTTCTAGCTTCATACAATTGTGGTCTGAGAAGCTCCTTGATAAAATTTCAATCTTTTTAAATTTATTGATCCTCTTTTTGTGGCCTAGTATCTGTTCTATTCTAGAGAACATTCCATGTACATTTGAGAAAAATGTATATCCTTCTGATTTGGGGTAGAATGTTCTGCATATATGTTAAGTCCATCTGATCTCATGTATTGTTCAGTGCTTCTGCTTCCTTATTTATTTTCTGTCTTCTTGATCTATTGATGTGAGTGATGTGTTAAAGTCTCTTAAGATGAAGGTGTTGCGGTGTATGTCCCCCTTTAATTCTGTTAGTATTTGTTTTAAATATTTAGGTGCTCCTATGTTGGGTGCATGGATATTTATAATTGGGTCCTTTTGTTAAACTGACCCCTTTATTGTTATGTAATGTCCTTCTTTGTCTGTTGTTATTTTCTTTGTTTTGAAATCTATTTTGTCCAATATAAGTACTGCTACTCCTGCTTTTCTCTCCCTATTATTTGCATGAAATAGATTTTTCCAGCTGTTCACTTTTAGTCTGTTTATGTCTTTGGGTTTGAAATGAGTCTCCTGCAGACAGCATATAGATGGGTCTTGTTTCTTTACCCATTCCACCACTCTATATCTTTTGATCAGTGCATTAGTCCATTTACATTTAAGGTAATTATTGATAGGTATGTACTTATTGCCATTTTATTAATTGTTTTCTGGTTGTTTTTGTACTTCATCTCTTCCTCTCTTATACTCTCTTCTTGTTATTTGATGGTTTTCTTAGTTTTGTGATTAGATTTTTCTTTTTTAATTTTTTGGGTATCTATTATAGGCTTTAGGTTTGTGGTTACCAGCAGATTGAAGGATAACATCCTGACTATATAACAGTCTATATTAATTTGATGACTGATCTATTTCAAACAATCTAAAACTACTTTTTTTTCTTCTTCATCCTTCTTTTCACTTTATGTATAAGATGTCATGATCTGCATCTTTTGTGTTTCCGTTGACTGATTTTGTGTATAGTTGGTTTTACTACTTTTGTTTTGCTTTTAATTTCATACTTGCTTGATAATTAATTGGTCTATTATCTTTACTGTGGGTTTATTTTCACTGGTGAAAACTATTTATCCTTATAAATATCTCCATCTACAACAGTCCCTTTAACATACCCTGTAATGCTGGTTTAGTGGTAATAAATTCACTAAGCCTTTGTTTTTCTGAGAATTGTTTAATCTTCTTCAAATTTGAATGATAATCTTGAGTAGTAGAGGACTCTTGGTTGAAGTTTCTTCTGTTTCAATACATAAAATATGCTGTGCCACTCCCTTCTGGTCTGTAAAGTTTCTGCTGAGAAGTCTGTTGACAGCCTGATAGGGTTTCCCTTATAGGTAAATTTATTTCTCTCTCTGGCTGCTTTCAGTACCCTCTCTTTATCCTTAATCTTTGCCATTTTAATTATCATATGTCTTGGTGCTGTCTTCCTGAGGGTTCCTTTTGTTATGGGCTCTCTGTACTACCATGACCTGAGTGTATATTTCATTCCCCAAATTGGGGAAGTTTTCAACTATTATTATTTCCTCAAAGAGGCTTTCTATCCCCTTGTCTTCCTCTTCTCCTTCTGGTACCCCTATTATGCAAATATTGTTTCATTTGGAGTAGTCACAGAATTCTCTTATCATTTTCATTCCCAGAGATCATTTTTTTCTCTCTGTTCCTCAGCTTTGTTGTGTTCTTGTTCTCAGGTTCCATCTCATTGCCTCCTCTACTTGCAGCAGTCTATTATTCATTCCCTCCATTGTATATTCATAAAGAATACAGCTCTGAGTGGCTTTTTCAGCTCTTGTATCTCTTTGTTGAAGTCCTCTCTGAGATCTCCAATACTTTTCTGTAGATCAGTGAGCATACTTATGACTTCTACTTTGAAATTTTTATCAAAAAGACTGGTGATCTTCATTTCACTTATCCCTCTTTCTGTTGTCCTATCCTTTAGTTTATTTGGAACAAATTCCTCCACATTTTCATTTTCCCAGGCTTTCTGTGTTCCTTTGTATTAGATGGATCTGCTGTGCTTCCTTATCTAGAGAGTAATGGCTTTCTGAAAAAGGTGGCCAGGGGTACCCAGAAGCTCAAGACATTTTACTTTCTAGTGCCTGATTCTCCTTTGTGGTGGAGCCCCAGTTTCCTATTTATGAGCAATGGGTGGTGCCGCCTTTCTGTCTGCTGGCAATGGACTCAGTCTGCTGTGGCTGGCAGTTTGCCTCAGCCAGCCCCTTGTGATCAGAGCAGTGGTTTCTGTTGGAAACATTGTGGATAGGGCCACCCTCTGCCTGCCCTGCAGTGACAGCAGGAATACTTGGTTAACTGAGTTGGGAATGTGGTCATGGGAATGTGGGGCAGGCATGCAGCAAAGTGAGTTGTGTGGTTGTGAGGTGGGGAGGTGCATGGGAGCCCCTAAGCAAAAGCGAGATACACAGCACCAGGCTCGGCCACCCAAGGGGAGGAAGGAGTGCTAGAAATTGGGTCCTGCAGGCATCTCACTAACTGGGCTAAGACAGGGCCAAGAAAGCTGGGAAAGCCCACGTCCACCCACCAGGTAGCAACGCCTGACACTTTTGAGCCAGGTGGGCTGGTGGTCCTGAGGGATGCACTTCAGGCCTGAGCTTCCAGTGAGGGGGTTGGAGCATCTGGGGCTCCCAAGAGTCACAAACTGTTGGTCCAAGGGAGGGCTGGGGAAGTGTCATCCACCTTCCCTTTCTTCTGTGGAGAGAGCTCTCACCCTTCTGGCAACCTCCTGCTGCAGGAAAATCTTTCAAACTTCCACCTCTGTGTTGAGCCTCAGCATGACCAGCAGAGCATGCGTCCACAAGAGGCTGGAGTCTCAGCCTCCTAGGTTGTGCCTACTGTCCGTGGTGTCCAGCCCTGCTAATTAGCAGAGCCCAATGCAACATGGCCTCATGCTCCCAGTGCAGATCTCTGAGGCCAGGTGTGCAGCAGAGTTCTTGGGTTCCTATCCCTTCCCTGCTCCATTCCTCTTCCTCTGCCTGTGAGACAGGATGGGGGAAGGGCTTGGGTCCTGCAAAGTCGTGGTTCTGCCACTTTACCCTTCTCTGTGTGGTCTTCTTCCCCAGGTGTAGATGATCTGTTTTGCAATCTTCAGGTCATTTTCAGGTCTACTTGCATTTGCTGTAGTTGCTTCCTCGGTGTGTTTGTGGGAGGATGTTTCCACCTTGTCTTCCTACTCCACCATCTATTTTCCAGAATGATCAGCAATCGGTTTAACAGAGGTTTATTTATACACATGAAATATCCATATAAAGTTCCAGTGATTTCATGTCCATCAGTTATCTCCTCTTCCCAAAATAAATTTTTAACAAAAATTACCACATATATTCATCTGCAACTTATTCTGATGGGAGAATAAAACAAGTGACTTATCTGTATTTTTTTAGAATTACCCAGAGAAGACAAGCAGGGAAGGATCTTGCTGGTATTCTTGTTCGGCTGCTATTAGGAGAACCATGGGAATGCATTTTTATTATAGCAATAGCTTCAGTGGGAACAGAACAAGAGATTTCTGAATTGTCTTGTTTTATGCAGTAGGAAATCTCCTTTGTATTTATGAATCTCTTTTCATGGTGAGTTTGTTGAGTTTAATTCCCATCGTGTATAAGCTCCAGTGCAGTAATGGAAGCACTTTCCAAGCTCCAGTCCCTCCTTTCATTCTCTAGAGGGTATTTTGTAAATGACAGCTTCTATGTACTACATGGTTCCCTAGTGGCCTGCTACAGCTAATATAGTTCCCCAAAGTGCATAATGACTCCCAAGTTGCAGCTTAAATAGTGGAGAATTATAATGAATAATGGAGAGTGAAAATACCCCCAGGTTCCCTTGCCTGGGGGCGGGGGAAGGCTGGCCCTCTAATGGAATCAGATGAAGTGAAAATAGCATCAGCCTCTGGCTTGTTCTCTGCAGCTTCCCTGTGTAGAAGCAGATTTAGAGACAGACACTAAATAAGCCAAAGGGACTTTTTTCATTTATATTCTTTGTACCTAATTTGCAGATATCATTGTTCTGGGAATGTCTTTGTCATACCCTGAAGTCACAGAGGGATTTTAAAATACAAAGCACTTTTGAGATGTCTCTATAGTCTCACAACTTAAAGGCCTAAATGTCTTTAAATAAACAATGAAATCATCTATGTGTTATATTGGCTTGGGTTTGTTTCTAAAAATGATATCAGGATCACTCTGGTAATAAAAGATGAGTCATGGCAGGAAACCAATGGTTAGAAACATTAAATTGACTGGCAACTCTGAGATCCTCCAGTACAGACCCTGGGAATTCACCAATGGCGTCAGCAGTGTTGACCTGTGATGTTGGCAGTATCTACATCAAAGCCATGGAGACACCATGGAACTTGGAAGGAAGCTTCCTGCAAACAAATAAGGAAACTTCACTATGAAAAGTGCATGTGTTAAGAGATGAGAGGGGAGTTTGCCTCATCAGGCTACATTTGGGTAGAAAACAGAGTTGGCTCTCAACACAGTATCTCTGTAGGCCACAATTTCTCCAATCCCATCACCAGGCTTCTTATGCCCCATGTCTGACCCAACTAACACCCGACTGCATTGAGAAATGACAGTGTCTCTTTATGCCAACTACCTATCCATTTCCAGTGCTTTTAAGCTAGACCAGCCATCTCCTAATGTGCCAACTATTTACCCTCGTCACACACTTTCTATGTTTGTCCTATCTACTCTCTTACATTGTGTTATGTTCTTGAAACTTCTTGGCCTTCATATTTTTTGTTAATATTTATTTTTTTCCTGTACATGATATTCTTTAAGATTTGATTATGGATTCTGATATCCATCACTTCCATTCTTAACATTTTTTAATAAAATTTATTTATTAAAAATTTTAAAATAATGAAGTCTTTAATAGTAGGAATGTTACCGCATGACTGTCTTCTTGTAAATGACACCCCATCTTCCAACTGCCACATCACAATTGCTACTATTTTTTATTCACTCATAGCATTCTTTTTTATATTATACATGCAAATACAAATCTATATTCCTTTTACCCTTTTATTACAAGACTACTTGTACACCACAGCATAGTTCTGCCCCTTGCTTTTTTCCACTTAAATAAGACCTTACCTGATTAGGTAAGTCTCACCCAGGATAATCCCATCTTTTATTAACTAAAAGTCAATTGATTAGAGGCATTAATTAAATCTGCAAAATCCCTTCATGGTTGACTTATAAATTGACATAGTCACAGGATTGGCATCCCATCACTTTGACTATATTTATAGGTTAAGCAAGTTTTAAGTCCAGCCTATACTGAAAAGGTTAGAATTACATAAAGCCATGGATAATTAGAGATCTTAGTATTGTGCCCACCACAGATATATTCCCTCAAGTGAAATTGTGGGGTCAGTTGCAGTTTTGAAAGAAATTGCCAAAAGATTCTCCCTAGAGAATTACACTTTCAAAGTGCAGTGCATTCCTATATCCTCTTGGCCTCCCCAGGACTGTGTGTTAAGACATTTGGAATGGCCATAGTCTGATAGGTGAATTGGAGATTCTCAGTATAGTTTTTCTTTCTCTTATTATAAATGAGCTTTACATATATAAGTAGCCCTACATATGTTTAAATATTGTTTGTATGTTATTTCACTAATACTCTTTTATTCCTTCTTCCACTTTCCCTCATTGGGTTATTAGTCTTTATTTATCTGAGAATATTTTTAAAAATTAGAAGTGTTAGAGTAGGAAGTTAGTCAGACATAAGCAGGAGAAAGGGGCCGGCCCATCACCAAGGAAGACTCTGCCCTGACCAACCCCTAGGCCCTTTTATCCCAGTTCCACAGTCAAGGACACCTAGCTTATCAGGAGGCCCAGTCAGTCAAGGTCACCGAGATTGTCAAGAGGCCCAGGGCCTCAGGGGCTTCCCTGATTGCAGGGCATGAGCAGGTCTGAAGACCTTGTCCAGAAGTAACCCTTCCTCGTTAAAATAGCATCTAAATCTAAGTAGTCTTGAAGTTTTGGCCTCTTTGTCAGTTTCATTTAGTTACTTAAGGGTAAGGTTCCTAGAAAAAGGTTATATAACCTAGAGCTGTCAATCAACATGTCAGTCAAATGATGACAGGGCAGGACTTCCTGCCATCTTAAGAAAAAATAAAAGCCAACCTGACCCTAATAGCACAGTTGCCTCTTGTTTCCAGACCGCGGCTCTCCTGTACTTTTTGCTTTAACCCATAAATTCCTCGCTGCTTTTTCTTGCTATCTGGTCTCTCGACTGAATTCTTTCCTCCAGGAAAACAAGAATTGGGGAAACACAATACATTTAACTGGTAACAGATTATATGTTTATTTGTGGTAGGAGTTGTAAACATTTCTTATAAATTTCCAATTTTGCCATTTTTTTAACTGGTGTTTATCTTTTATTTTTATTTTGGAATGATACAAAAATTTTTATTTTCATATTATCAGGTGCACTTTTTTGATGTTTTTATTTTGAGTTTGAGTAGAAGTCGATGTTGAAAAAAGAGTTGCCAGTGTTTCTTTAGTAATTTACAGTCATGTGACTTAAATTGTCATATTGCATGTGTTAGGAATTTCCTGGTATATTATGGTTAAACATGGATCTATGTTTTTCAATAAGGTATATATATACCATCTATTGTATAATTAGTCTTTTTCCATTTGAATGAACTTTTTGTAGGTGTCTGTATTTTCCAAAAATAGTTGCCTGATTTTCTGAAGATGAGACCTGTAATATGGCTTTCTCTTGGCTTTCTATCTCAGGAAATGTGCCTTTGGAACCTTGAGTCACAGTGCAGGCAGTCCAGCAACTCTGTCATCGCCTTGGGGCAAGCCGTGTGGAAACATCACATAGAAAGATAGAGAGAGGTGCCTGTGGAGCTCCAGCTCTTTCATCATCAAGCTTTCAGTCCAGGTACCAGACACATGAGGGGAGAAGCTTTTGAGATGACCCCAGGACTAGCGGGCTCAAAACTCCACAGCTAAGATGCTCCCAAGTTCCTAACCCATAGAAATCACGAGTGATTATAAGTGATTGTTTTAAGCCACTATATTTTGGGGTGGTTTGCCACACAGCAATAGGAACCAGATTTTTCTTGTGGTTTACATATTTTTTAAGAAATTAATTATTCCAGTGCTGTCATAGATATATTCCACATGTTAAACTTCTATGCATCCAATTGTACTGTATAATAACCAAGAGCAAGTAGTAATGATGATACAAGGCATCTTTCTTTTGTTTCTGCCTCCAGAAGACATGCTTTCAGGGGTTCCCTGTTAAGCAAAATGATATCTTTGGAGCAAAAGAAATCGTTTAAATGTTACTGAAGTGACTGTATGTTCCTAGTTTTCAAATGAATGTCCCATCCTAAAACTAGGACTGTCACTGAACTTCTGGTACTTTTCATGTTGAATGCCCAGGATATATACTCTGCTGACCAAATCCAGCTGCAGGACCCATATTCAGATTTCCCTAACTGTGAGTCACAGACGTTGGCTCTACTCACTGCTGTAGGATACTGGATTATTTATGCATTTTTTAAATTACTGACTATTTCCTATTCAAATGTTACCACATGTAGAAAAGAAGTCTTTGTCCCTGTTAAGTGCATACACCCACAAGGTGCTCTTTAAGAGAGGTATCAACTCCCACCTTCAACTGATGACTCTTAAATAATACTATGTGATATTTAAATGCTATATATAATTGTAGAAATCAATTTCTCCTTTCCTCTTTTCCTTAGACTTAATATGTTTATTTGTGAAGCACTGCATTTGTTGAGTATTGAATGAATGACATATTGAAAATATTTAAAATTCATAAGCATTCTATTTACAGCAAATGTGAGAATAGTGTTTTTATATTTCAAGAAGTTTTCTGTGCCATGCTGCAGGAAAAAAGTAAAACAAAAAATATTATTTATGAAATTCCACATTGAATATCCTGGTGCTACTTTGGGGAATCATCTATTTTACTCCAGATTTCAGCAATTTATAGAGATGACAAAGAAGATGAAGGAAAGCTTTAGACGCAAATAGCTACATATGTTTAATGAGGACATTAGTCCCGCTGTGAGGTGCCATGAGGATTTCACACAATCTGCCTTCAGGTAAGACTATTAAAAATCATATACAGTCAAAAATTTCTACATTTTTTTCTAAAAATGTTTATGGAATCAAGATTTCCTAGTTCCTTTAGGAATGAGTACTAATTACGCACAGTCTTTGCTTTCAGCCCATAAAAAAATGCAAAATGTATCCTTTTCATTTTAGAACAAATTTATTCACCTAATTAACCATCATTAAATACCAACTATCTACAATAACCCCATATTACTTCGTTTATTTAATGATGACCATTGTCTCCTTTTCCCTCGTGCTAAACACAACTGGCTTTTCCATGTGGTCTTCCCTTACTTATTTGCACTGAGTGATTTACATTAAGTAATGTTCAGTGAATGCCTGTTTGTACCAGGAATAGTTCAACTTTGGAAATATAGTGGTAACTAAAAAAGACAAGGACCCTACTCTCACAATAAATATTTTCAGAGTAAGTGAAAGAGTGAATAAATGCTTGTCATTAGTCCTGTTCTGTTGAAGTCAGCTATCACTCCTTTTTCATATTTGCACCCTCTTCCTAAGATTGTCTCTGGTATTTAATAAGCATAAATTTGTCTGAGGATGATGATAAAAAAAGTGCCCAAACAGAAATATTTAGGAGGCAGAACCGGTATATAGATTTAAACCAGTTTTATTCTGCAAATTGCATGGAAAAAGAAGAGAGCCGGAGTTGTGTAGAGGAGAAGAGGGAAAGAGGAGAAAAGATTATAAGACTCAACCTGTGGGATGGGCATGTGGCAGAGGCGAGTGGAGAAGTGGAGATAAAGACAGAGGAGCTGAAGAAAGTGAGAATTGGCATTGGGAAGCAGAACATTTTTCAGAGGAGTAGAGAGACAAAATGGTGGGGCATCTTTGAAACTAAATAATCGGTGCATTTCAAGCACTGAACCTTGGTCTACAGAGGCAGATAGAGAAAGCAGGGCCAGAGGAAGGAAGCTGGAGGAAATGTCTTCAGATTTCACATGATGTCACTTCACTCTGAGAGCCCTTTTTTTTTTTATAGTTTCACTTGTATAAGATCTGTGTTCCCAACAGTTTGTAAGTACTTATAAGGGCAGAGACGTCATTTTAATTTTACTTGAATCCTTTATAACCTCTGATCCATAGATGTTGAAAGGATTTCCTTGAAAACATGCTGCCTTAATCTCTACCATTAGTCACATTGCTTCATTGTCTCTTTCCTGATTTTTCTCATTTCATGAATTTTTCTTTTCTGTCCCCAGGACAACTTTATGTTCTAAATATCCTGTTCATTTTTTCCATCTTCTGTTTTCTTTTTTTATGCCTTTGACAGTCTCAATCTTCATGAAGACTGTAGTCAGGGTGGGTCACTGAAGCTGGATATGCATTTAAAAAATAAGGAGTGAATAAGCTTAATTGGAGCCACTACCATATACAGAATAGATTAAAAATATTTTTTTCCAGCTGTGTGAAGCTGACTCTACTTATTAATTCATTAAACTTTCACTACCAAGACAGTATGCTTTGATGACCTTGCATTTAAATATCCATTTAAATTTACTCAAAAACATCTGTCAGGGTCATACCTCCTCTGTGGCCATATAAATTAGTTTTACATGCATTTCTCCGGTACTGCAACTAAAATCATCCTGGAATTTACAATCAATTCATTCTTCTGATATTATAATTCTCACCGTATTTGCCTCAACTATATTTGACCTCTGCCTTGTTCTTCAAAGTCTTGTTTGCAGTTTCTTGATTCACCATCCAGACCAATTTCTTCGTTTTCTTTACCTGTGTTCCTGTCTTGGTACTTTGCACAGAATCTCTGAGTCCTCTAGAACTGGGGTCCAGAACACTGTGGGAAATTATATAAGCCCTGTCTGGATCCTGCTTTCCCTACAGAACAAAAGTCTCAAGATGCTGAAGAAGAGGCAGCAGAATCAGTCATCCTAATAGCATTTGTAAAGACCCATCCTGCCAGGGGCAGGCAACCCCTGGGTCCAAGCCATTCGAGATGCCCTACTAGTTGGAATGGGAGGATCTCTGAGGAACAAGGTCACTCCAAAGATTCAATAACATAACATCTGAGTAAGACTGAGACTGAGCCAGAACAATAGAGAATGTTGCCCTCCTCCGCACCTGGCCAACAGGTGTTGAGTAACGTTTAACAGTAGTCCGCTGTTGGAGGTGGATCAAGAGCACGGAAAAGAGAGCATCTGTGTGCTCAAGGTGCAAAAAATAAATCATAAAATTGAGAGTGGAGCACACATTGAAGAAAACTCTCTGACCGACTGGTCAGTCCCCAAGATAAACAGAATGTAATAGCAGAGGACTTTGAAGCCTATAATGTGTTGAGGTAACAAGAGTGACACCCCAAACCCAGAACACCATCTGAGTTGATGGACTTAAACTCACCCCACAATAAAATCCTAGCCAAAAAGAAAGGTGCCCATTTTCTGGTATGAATATTATTTACTTTAGTCTCCACTGCTCTCCACAAGATGTCTGACTTTCAACTGAAACTTACACGAAGCACAAAAATAACAAGTAGAACAGTATATTGCAAGAGAATCATCATTCCCCCAAACCAGACTGGTATGTTCCAGATGTTGCAACATCTGGACAGGGAATTTAAGATAATTATGGTTAATGTGTTAAAAGTTCTATTTGAAGAGGTAGGTATCATGCATGAACAAACAGAGAATCCCAGCAGAGAAGTTTTAAGGAAGGTTGAGTGAGAACATGTCAAAATCAGTATTTAAAGAGATGATGGCTGAGACTTTCCAAATTTAATGAAATAAAACAAATCAAAGATCCACCAGGCTGATGGAATACCAAACCGGATTAGTATATGAAAGGTGAAATAAAAATGGAGTTACTTATATCAAGGGGTTTTAAAGTGGAGCCAGAAGGCCATTAAGGAGATGGGCCTCCTGCATATCCTCACTGGTGGAACCAAGAACTTTTGAACTGGGCCAAACCTCAAATATTCCAAGGACTTAGCCAAACACTTTCAACTTGCTACAGTAACAGACTCTGCTTAGGGATAGCCTCAGCAACCAATTATATGGAGTCAGGATTAATTTATCATCTCTGATACCAATTAAAATTCTGTGTAAACAATGTACACAAGCAATCCCAGATATCTTTAAATACCCCTAACTTCTGTTCCCTAGTGGGATACAGTGTGGGTTGCTACATGGCTATGTGCTCCCTGAATTGCAGTTCTGAGACCCCAGATAAAAGGTCTGGTTTTATTTCAGTTCTGCTTCTTTTCTCAGTTGAGAGTATCAAATAAGTTAGCATATAAGTATCAAAATAGGTCATAAGCAGAAAAAAAATATTAGGCTTGTCTTGGGCAGTTGCAAGGGGGTTAGATCCCTGAATCAGCCCACCAAATATTTAAAGTTTATAGAGCAACCTTAGCTGGGTTCACTCATATACACCATCCAGATGGTCTCACCACCACATCGCTATCTCAAGGCTGCATCCTTGAAAATGGCTCTAACTATGGCAACAGTGGGCAGAATGTACATATCAACGGTGGAGGAGAGGGTGAGGAGCTTCCCACTGCAAGGGTCCTGCTTCAGTGTCAAACAGCAGTCTCATCCTCTCAGTGAGCCCCTCCCACAAAGTTACATAAATAAATGTAAATGTGAAATTCAATTTTTTTATTTTCGGTGGCTGAGAAAATACAATCCAATCAAAAATAACAGCAATATATTGTATATTTATGGCAGATGCAAAAGTATGACAATCACCCAAAAAAACGGAAGGAGGAATTGGTGGGATACTTCTGTGAGATCCCCCCATTACCCTGGAAGTTGTGTATTTCAAGGTAAACTAGAGTTAATTGAACATGTATTAACTAAGCCCTAGACAAACAACCAGCAATGGCTAGTGGAGACACCCGTTAAGCTCACATGGACCTCCCCTGCTGCCTATGCAGAGAGAGCAATCCTCGTTTGAGGGGAAAGTGTCTAGAAGCTTTAGGAGGAGGACTATAAACGAACTGAAACTGAGAAGAGTAAGGAGGGCGCAACACCGAGGGTTCGACTTAAGATTATAAGTCAGCAGACAAAATTCCTCTTTTCTCCATATACACTACAAGGTAAACTCTGAAAACTGACACTGCCCCAAAGGACACTTTGTCCCACATGCCCTGAAGGGCAGAAACTGTTTTATTAAGTGCTAAGCATCCATGATGCGCTGATTAGGAACAAAAGAGTAAGAGCATCCTTCTGTGCTGCCTTGGAAACGTGAAATCGTAATTCACCAGGCTGGCTTCCCTTACGGAGGCACGGTGCCAGGCATGGGAAGATGCAGTCAGCAACAGCTACTGAAGCTATTCTCAGCTTGGCTTACTTGCAGTTAGTTGGAACCGCTCACAAAAGGCATGAAATAACCACCTAGACCAGGGCTAAATCCATTACTTCAGGGACCCTGGAGTGAATTACTAACTCCAAACAGACCATGCTTCATACATTTGTTTACAGGGAGATTAATTCAAAAGCCTCTACCCTGAAAATCAGTCCTTCCCTTCTTCCTACCTGGCTCATGTGGAGAACGTGGAGGGTTACGTCCTTGCATACTCAATAGCACCAAAAAAAAGAGACTCTTTCATCTTCAGACAAGTCATTAAAACAGAGGCTTTTTCCAATCCAGACAGTGTCCATTTCAGCAGTGATTTTATGTTTATAGAGCAAACCACCAAGAGGAATATTTGCAAAGAGCCTGTCATGCTAAAAATTTTATTCTAACACTGATTCTTCTCAAAAACACTCCCTCCCCTATGTCTATCTCTTGTCACCTCTAATTCTAGTGCATTCTCTAAATCTCCAAAATATTAACAGACAACTTTGGATGGGACCTTTGGAATTCTTTCTGATTTGGAAGCTGGTTCCTATCCTGGAGCCCTAGATAAAGTAATTCTAGGAATTCACAGAATTTGTCTTCTGTGATAAAATTTCAACTGTTTTTCACCCTGAACTTTTTCGGAGACATTGAGCATGAGCTGGTGCTTCTTTGCCTGATTTCAATGTTTAACCCTAACTTCAGTCAATAATTTCTGTCTCCTGAACTGTCATCAAGAGTTCATTCCTATTTATATTACTCAGCTTCAGCCTAGGACAATATGTATTCATATATTTATATGTGTGTGTATATACATATGTGAAGTATTATACTTCATATATATGTGTATGTGTGTGTAAATATATATATCTACTTTACATACAGTTTATATATCTCCCTTTTCTGGTATTTTGTTTTACACAACAGGGGTTCTAGGAAGCAAAAACCCTAAATTAAAATATTAGCCTCAATATTTTTTTTTGGTATCGTTAATCTACAATTACATGTGCAACATTATGGTTACTAGACTCCCCATATTATCAAGTCCCCCCCATATACCCCATTACAGTCACAGTCCATACCATAGTGAGATGCCTAGTGTAGAATCATGACTTGTCTTCTCTGAGATGTACAACCCTCCCCTTGCCCCCCCCAAACATTGTGTCTGCTAATTGTAATGCCCCCTTTTCCCCCCGTCCCTCCCTTCCCACCCATCGTCCCCAGTCCCTTTCCCTTTGGTAACTATTAGTTCGTTCTTGGGTTCTGTGAATCTGCTGCTGTTTTCTTCCTTCAGTTTTTTTTCTTTATTCTTATACTCCACATATGAGTGAAATCATTTGATACTTGGCTTATTTCATTGAGCATAATACCCTCTAGCTCCATCCATGTTGTTGCAAATGATAGGATTTGTTTTCTTCTTATGGCTGAATAATATTCCATTGTGTATATGTACCACATTATCTTTATTCATTCATCTACTGATGGACACTTAGGTTGCTTCCATTTCTTGGCTATTGAAAATAGTGCTGTGATAAACACACGGGTGCATATGTCTTTTCAAACTGGGCTGCTGCATTCTTAGGGTAAATTCCTAGGACTGGGATTCCTGGGTCAAATGGTATTTCTATTTTGAGTTTTCTGAGGAACCTCCATACTGCTTTCCACAATGGTTGAACTAATATGCATTCCCAGCAGCAGTGTAGGAGGGTTCCCCTTTCTCCACATCCTCGCCAACATTTGTTGTTGTTTGTGTTTTGGATGGTGGCCACCCTTACTAGTGTGAGGTGATATCTCATTGTGGTTTTAATTTGCATATCTCTGATGATTAGCGTTGTGGAGCATCTTTTCATGTGCCTGATGGCCATCTGAATTTCTTCTTTGGAGAAGTGTCTACTCAGATCCTCTGCCCATTCCTTAATTGGATTATTTGCTTTTTGTTTGTTGAGGCACGTGATTATCTTTATATATTTTGGATGTCAACCCCTTATTGGATATGTCATTTATGAATATATTCTCCCATACTGTAGGATGTCTTTTTGTTCTACTGATGGTGTGCTTTGCTGTACAGAAGCTTTTCAGCTTGATATAATCCCACTTGTTCATTTTTGTTTTTGTTTCCCTTGCCCGGGGAGATACGTTCATGAAGAAGTCGCTCATGTTTATGTCCAAGAGATTTTTGCCAATGTTTTTTTCTAAGAGTTTTATGGTTTCATGGCTTACATTCAGGTCTTTGATCCATTTTGAGTTTACTTTTGTGTATGGGGTTAGGCTTTTTCTTACATGTAGCTGTCCAGTTTTGCCAACACCAGCTGTTGAAGAGGCTGTCATTTCCCCATTGTATATCCATCACTCCTTTATCATATATTAATTGACTGTATATGTTTGGGTTAATGTCTGGACTCTCTATTCTGTTCCATTTGTCTGTGGGTCTGTTCTTGTGCCAGTACCAAATTTTCTTGATTACTGTGGCTTTGTAGTAGAGGTTGAAGTCTGGGAGCATAATTCTCCCTGTTTTATCCTTCCTTCTCAGGATTGCTTTGGCTATTTGGGGTCTTTTGTGGTTCCATATAAATTTTAGAATTATTTGTTCCAGTTCTTTGAAGAAAGCTGTTGGTATTTTGATACGGATTGCATTGAATCTGTAGATTGCTTTAGGTAGTATAGCCATTTTGAAAATATTTATTCTTCCTAGCCAAGAGCATGGGATGAATTTCCATTTGTTAGTATCCTCTTTAATTTCTCTTAGGAGTGTCTTGTAGTTTTCAGGGTATAGGTCTTTCACTTCCTTCATTAGGTTTATTCCTAGGTATTTTATTCTTTTGGATGCAATTGTGAATGAAATTGTTTTCCTGATTTTTCTTTCTGTTAGCTCATCATTAGTGTATAGGAAAGCAACAGATTTCTGTGTATTGATTTTGTATTCTGCAACTTTGCTGAATTCAGACATTAGTTCTAATAGTTTTGGAGTGGAGTCTTTAGGGTTTTTTATGTACAATATCATGTCCTCTGCAAATAGTGACAGTTTCACTTCTTTACCAATCTGGATGCCTTGTATTTCTTTGTTTTGTTTGGCTGCCATGGCTAGGTCCTCCAGTACTATGTTGAATAACAGTCGGGAGAGTGGGCATCCCTGTCTTGGTCCCGATCTTAAATGAAAAGTTTTCAGCTTCTTCCTGTTAAGTGTGATGTTGACTGGGGGCTTGTCATATATGGCTTTTATTATGTTGAGGTACTTGCCCTCTATACACATTTTATTGAGAGTTTTTATCATGAATGGATGTTGAATTTTGTCAAATGCTTTTTCAGCATCTGTGGAGATGATCATGTAGTTTTTGTTCTTCTTTTTGTTGATGTGGTGGATGATGTTGATGGGTTTTCGAATGTTGTACCATCCTTGCATCCCTGGGATGAATCCCACTTGATCATGGTGTATGATCCTCTTGATGTATTTTTGAATTCGGTTTGCTGATATTTTGTTGAGTATTTTTGCATCTATGTTCATCAGGGATATTGGTCTGTAACTTTCTTTTTTGGTGGGGTCTTTGCCTGGTTTTGGTATTAGATGATGCTGGCTTCATAGAATGAGTTTGGAAGTATTCCCTCCTCTTCTATTTTTTGTAAAACTTTAAGGAGAATGGGTATTGTTTCTTCTCTATATTTCTGATAAAATTCAGCGGTGAATCCATCTGGCCCAGGTGTTTTGTTCTTGGGTAGTTTTCTGATTACCAATTCAGTATCATTACTGGTAATTGGTCTGTTTTCCTGCTTGGTGAGTCTTGGAAGGCTGTATTTTTCTAAGAAGTTGTCCATTTCTTCTAGGTCTTCCAGCTTGTTAGCATATACATTTTCATATTATTCTCTAATAGTTCTTTGTATTTCTGTGGGGTCCGTTGTGATTTTTCCTTTCTCATTTCTAATTCTGTTTATGTGTGTAGATTCTCTTTTTCTCTTCATAAGTCTGGCTAGGGGTTTATCTATTTTGTTTATTTTTTTCAAAGAACCAGCTCTTGGTTTCATTTATTTTTTCTATTGTTTTATTCTTCTCGATTTCATTTATTTCTTCTCTAATCTTTATTATGTGTGTACTTCTGGTGACTTTGGGCCTCATTTGTTCTTCTTTTTCCAATTTCAATGATTGTGACTTTAGACTTACTCATTTGGGATTGTTCTTCCTTCTTTAAATAGGCCTTCTTGCAATATACTTTCATCTTAGAACTGCTTTTGCTGCATCCCACAGAAGTTGGGGCTTTGTGCTGTTGTTGTCATTTGTCTCCATATGTTGTTTGATCTCTGTTTTAATTTGGTCATTGGTCTATTGATTATTTAGGAGCATGTTTTTAAGCCTCCATGTGTTTGTGAGCCTTTTTGTTTTCTTTGTTTCTTTCTTTCTTTGTACATTTATTTCTAGTTTTATACCTTTGTGATCTGAGAAGTTGGTAGAATTTCAATATTTTTTAATTTACTGAGTTTCTTTTTATGGCCTAGTATGTGGTCTATTCTGGAAAATGTTCCATGTGCACTTGAGAAAAATGTGTATCCTGTTGCTTTTGGGTGTAGAGTTCTGTAGATGTCTGTTAGGTCCATCTGTTCTAGTGTGTTGTTCAGTGCCTCTGTGTCTTTACTTATTTTCTGTCTGGGTGATGTGTCCTTTGGAGTGAGTGCTGTGTTGAAGTCTCCTAAAATGAATGCATTGGTTTCTATTTCCTCCTTTAATTCTGTTAGTATTTGTTTCACATATGTCGGTGCTCCTGTGTTGGGTGCATATATATAATTTAAATGGTTATATCCTCTTGTTGGACTGCCCCCTTTATCTTTATGTAATGTCCTTCTTTATCTCTTGCTACTTTATTTGTTTTAAAGTCTATTTTGTCTGATTCAAGTACTGCAACACCTGCTTTTTTCTCCCTGTTGTTTGCGTGAAATATCTTTTTCCATCCCTTCACTTTTAGTCTGTGTATATCTTTGGGTTTGTGGTGAGTCTCTTCTAAGCAGCATATAGATGGGTCTTCTTTTTTATCCATTCTGTTCCTCTGTCTTTTGATTGGTGCATTCAGTCCACTTACATTTAGGGTGATTATCGATAGATGTGTACTTATTGCCATTGCCGGCTTTTAGATTCGTGGTTACCAAAGATTCAAGGGTAGCTTCTTTACTATTTAACAGTCTAACTTACCTCTCTTGTTAAGCTATTATATACACAGTCTGATCATTTTTTATTTCTCTCCCTTCTTATTTCCCTCCTCCATTCTTTATATATTAGGTGTTTTATTCTGTACTTTTTTGTGTTTCTTTGACTGGTTTTGTGGAAAGTTGATTTTATTTTTTGCCTTTAGTTAGTATTTGGATGGTCTGTTTTCTTTGCTATGAATTTTTTTGCCTTTAGTTAGTATTTGGATAGTCTGTTTTCTTTGCTATGAATTTATTTTCTCTGGTGACATCTTTTTAGCCTTAGGAGTGCTTCCATCTAGCACATTCCCTATAAGATATCCTGTAGAGGTGGTTTGTGGGAGGCAAATTCTCTCAACTTTCGCTTGTCTGGGAATTGTTTAATCCTTCCTTCAAATTTAATTGATAATAGTGCTGGATACAGTATTCTTGGTTCAAGGCCCTTATGTTTCATTGCATTAAATATATCATGCCATTCTCTTCTGGCCTGTAAGGTTTCTCTTGAGAAGTCTGATGTTAGCCTGATGGGTTTTCCTTTGTAGGTGATCTCTTTTTTTCTCTCTTGGTGCCTGTAATACTGTCCTTGTCTTTGATCTTTGCCATTTTAATTATTATATGTCTTGCTGTTGTCCTCCATGGGTCCCTTGGGTCCCTTGTTTTGGGAGATATGTGGGCATCCATGGTCTGAGAAACTATTTCCTTTCCCAACTTGGGGAATTTCTCCTCAATTATGTCTTAAAAGACACTTTCTATCCGTTTTTCTCTCTTCTTCTTCTTCTGGTACTCCTATAATGCAAATATTGTTCTGTTTGGATTGGTCACACAGTTCTCTTAATATTCTTTCATTCCTAGAGATCCTTTTATCTCTCTCTGCCTCAGCTTCTCTGTACTCCTGTTCTCTGATTTCTATTCCATTAACAGTCTCTTGCACCTCGTCCAGTCTGCTCTTCAGCCTGTCAGTCAACTGTTTCATTTCTTTTACTATCTCTTCTGACATCCTCCTTTAGCTCTTGCTATTTTTCTGTAGGTCCATCAGCATGGTTATGACTTTTATTCTGAGTTCTTTTTCAGGAAGATTGTTTAAATCTATCCCAGCAGGCCCTCTCTCTGGGGTTGTCTGGTTGAGTCTTGACTGGACCGTATTCTTCTGTCTTTTTTTGGCGATTGAAGTAGTCACAGGCAGGTGCCACATGTGTCAGCTGGGAGAACAAAGTCCCTTCCTGCTTGTTGTTCTCCTTGCCCTTCTCTGGGGCCTGAACTGGTTTCTCACCCACTGGGAGGCAGTCTCTGGGATAATCCCCTAAACTGCTGTGGATGAGGCTGCCCTCAGGCTAGCCTAGAGCACTGTGGGGGTTTGCAGCCACGCCAGGTGCATTCTGCACCCCTTGGTGCCTTTCGGCCCTTGCTCTGGCTTCTGTGGCCCCTCCCAGTTAGCTGTGTGCCCACTAGGAGGATATTCTGTGGGGCCCTTCCTGGTTAGCCATGAGCCCGCTGGGAGGAGATTCTGTGTGGTTGTTGTGGGCAGGGCTGCTCTCCCGCTGTTCGCAGCTGTGGGGACCCACTCACACTCTCCATCTCGGATCCTGCACTTCTGTTCCTCTAATATCCAATACACCATGCGATGTGTGTCTGTGCTCCTGGTGCAGATCACCAGGGCTGGGTATTTAGCAGTCCTGTGCGTCCACACCCTCCCCGCTCTGATTCTTTTCCTCCCACCGGTGCGCTGGGGTGGGGGAGTGCTTGGGTCCCACCTGATCGCAGCTTTGTATCTTACCCGCTTTGTGAGGCTCTGAGTTCTCACAGGTGTAGCTGTAGCCTGATTGTTGTACCGTATCTTCTGGTCTCTCTTTCAGGAATAGTTGTATTTGTATTTTCACAAATATGTATGGTTTTTGGAAGAGATTTCCACCACCCTGCTTATGCCGCCATCTTCCTAAACATCTAGCCTCAAAATTTTTTATTGTAATTTTGGGGCAGTTCATTTTGATCCCCCGTTTCCATATCCATAAAAATATCTACCTCAAGGATTTCTGATGAAGATTAAACAAATAATAATGTATGCAGACATGACAAGAATACTTTCTGGCACATTGTAAACACAAATTACATTAGTTTCTCTCCTTTGATTGATTCCTGTTAAATTAATATATAAAACACACAGTGCCTGACACGTTATAACCACGTTATAAGTTAGTGTTGTTATTACATCCTTTAGCTCCCTGTGTTCTTCTCAATTCCTTCCTCATCCTCACATAGAAAGCCATATTATTTGGGGTGATTTTGAACAGTATGTATTACACGATTATTTTCGTAAATGTTTTAAATCACCCTGAAATCTCATCTTCGTTAAATAGTTTCAAACCCACACTGCTCTCCACATCAGTTCCTTGCTTCAATGCAACTTCTCTAATGACATAGGAGGAGGAGGAGGAATAGCCTCTGTGTTTACTATCCACAAATCTGCTGACATGAAAAGGTAATTTCAGAATAATGAACATTCCTTCAAGTGACACTGAATCTACTGTAAATTCTTCCCTTTAAGTTTACTCATCTATCAAATAGAACAGGAGGTTTTCACCTTATCTTCTGGAAATTGCTGCCAAGTGGATATATTGATTTAGCTGGCTATTTAATGGGCTGGATGTCTATTATATTTTACCACATTGGTAAATGGGGTTTATTTAATCCCATTCTCAGTTTAAAAGGTTTCCACATTGATAAAATCTGCAAAGACAGATGCGCAATAAACTGTGCTCCTTTAGTGGAATTACTACGGAGTTTAAAATGCCAAAGAAAGATGCTCACCTCAAAGGGTAAATTGCCTAAGGATTTCTCTACTTCAGATATATTTTGGAAGAAGTGCTATTGACAAGTTCAATTATTTAACTCTTATAAATACAACTTCTCTTTTAAAAAAATATTTTCCTCATGTCAAATTCATTTGCTTGGGAGTAAAGAAGAGAGAAAGAATGTAAAAATCATACCACCCATTAGATTGATATACTCAGAAAATTGGAATGAGGCAAGCAAGATCAAATTTAATTTTATATTTATGACCCACATCACCTCTCTCCATGATAAGCAGGCTCTGCAGCTTAAGTTAAATATATATATTTATGTATTTGCCTCAAACTGCCCTTTTCTGCTTGCTTCACATTTGATGATTACCAGTTTACTGATCATATTGCTCCAATGCTAAATGGCTGTTTCATATCTAATTGTTTCATTTGTATATTCCTCACCATATTTCTTATTCTGCAAGCTTCTTATGAATGATTAAATTCTACTCTCCTTATTTGGCCTCCACAAAGATTGCATCCAAAATAATGGTTACTGAATATACATAAACTATCTTTCTCCAAAAGACCAATCCATGCTTATAGTGAGTTCAAAAAAAAAAAAAAACACAGAAGTCTAGAAGAGAGCATTGAAGGAGTAAAGAAAATATACAAATCAATCAAACTTGGTTATTATCTTTATGTGGTAAATTTCCATGAGATTGTGCTGTGAATGCAATTTTATCTTTTTCTTTCACTCAGTGTTATGTCATAGCAATTCATCCATACACTTTTAAACATTTCTCATAGCTACGTAATAGTCTGTTTAAGGGATGCATCATGATAGTGTAGATCTCTACTTGGAAGAATTTTTTCTTCCAGTTTATTGAGAGATAATTGACATACAATATTGCATAAGTTTAAGGTATACAGCATAATGACTTGGCAGATGTACACATTCCAAAATGACTACCACAGAAATTAACATCCATCGCCTCATGTAGCCACACACACACACACACACACACACACACACACACACACACACACACACAGAGGTTTTCTTCCTTATAATGAGAACTTGTAGGATCTACTTTCTTAGAAGCTTTCAAACATACCATACAGCTTTGGTAACTATAGTTGTGTTCTAAATTACATTCCCAACATTTATATCATAACTGGAAGTTTTTACATTCTCATCAACTTCATCCAAGTTGCCCACTCCCCCATCACCCACCCTTTGCCTCTAAAAACCACAAATCTGCCCTCTTTTACTATTAGTTTGTTTTGGTTTGTTCTTAAATTCCACATATATGTGAGATCATGTAGTATTTGTCTTTCTCTGACTTATATTTCACTTAGCCTAATTATCTCTGAGTCCATCCATGTTGTTGCAAATTGCAAGATTTCCTTCTTTTTTATGCCTAAGTAGGATTGTGATTGTTTGTGTGTATGTTTATAAAATATATGCAAATGTTCTATATATGCACACCACTATATATATACTTACCCTTAATATATGATACATATATATAGTATTCCATTGTATATGTAACATATATATTGTTCCCACATACACACACACACACACACACACATGTATACACATACACACGCACATGTACTATTTTCTTTATCCATTCATCTGTCGTAGACATTTAGGTTGTTTTCACGTCTTGGCTATCATAAATAATGCTGAAATGAACAAGAGGTATAGATATCTTTTCCAGTTAATATTTTCTTTTCCTTCAGATAAATACCCAGAAGTGGAATTGCTGGATCATATGGTAGTTCTCTTTTTAATTTTTGAGGAATCTCCATACTGTTTTCCATAGTAGCTGTATCGTTTGGCATTCCCACCAATAGTGCACAAAGTTGCCTTTTCTCCACATCCTCACCAACACTTGTCATTTCTTGTCAGGAGCCATTCTATCAGGCGTGGAGTGAAATCTCACTGTGGTTTTGATTTGTATTTCTCTAATGATTAGGATGTTGAACAGCTTTGCATGTACTTTTGGGACATCTGAGTATCTTCTTGGGAAAAATGTCTATTCAGGTTCTTTGCCCATTTTTTAATGGGTTTATTTGGCTTTTTGCCCTTGAGTTGTATGAATTCTTTATGTGTTTGAGATATTAGCTTCTTATTACATAGATATATGATTTATAAATATTTTCTCCCATTCAGTAGGTTGCTTTTTCATTTTGTTGATGGTTTCCTTTGCTGTGCAGAAGTTTTTCAGGTTGATGTAGTCCTACTTGTTTATTTTTTATTTTGTTGCTTGTACTTTAGGCGTCATATCCAAAAAATCATTTCTAAGACCTGTGTCATGGATATCTACTTTTATTTCTGATCTTATGCTCTCATAAATATTGCCACAAGAGATAACATAAACTTAATATTACCCTTAAGATATTACTGGATCAGCATGTATACATTTTTTAAGCTCAAATACACATTGCCAAATGGTTTCCAAAATAAGCATAAAACATTATTTGGAATTCTAAAATCCAGATTACCTTGAAACTTAAGTCTTTTCATAACTCATTAGTGATGAAACCTGACTGACTTGACTGATTTAGCATTCAAAGCTGACCTGAACTGATAACAATGTAAGGTGTCAAAGCCTTTCACCTAAAACTATTAGGAAACACACCTGAAGTTGGACACGTTGGGTTTAATACTCAGTGTAGAACACACACCATAAGGAATCCAAGAGTAGCTTAGGGAATTTTAGAAAGAATCAGTTATAGGTCTTGGGCTTTGCTTGGGTGATGTTGGTGAGGGTCTAAAGAAGTAGGGTTAGCTCTAAATGGGAAGCTGTCAGAAGACAATGAGGGCTTATTTGATTGGGTCTCTCGGTGAATCTTACCTACAGGAAGGGTAGGCTACAGTGAGAATGAAGCTTTACCAATACCAATTGGCAAAGACGTAGCAGTCACACATTTTAGCCCAGAGAATGAATGTTTGGCACTGTTTTTATTTGTGCTTAGACAAAACTGTGAAGTGGCCATGTTTTGTCTCACTTTATTATAGAATCAGAATAACCTTGTCTACGGTTGGTGTTCTGTGAGACTGCTTATGTAGGATCATAGAACATGGTCTAGTTATGAGTGCCAGGACAGCTCCTCGATGTGTGAGGCTTCCTTTGTTTCACTTTCTCAGAGGCTAATGATACACTTTATTCGTCCTAGTTCATAAAATGAACATAGATTTTGCTGCAGAAATAGTAAAATGTTTATAATTGCTGAGAATTGTCTTGACTGTCTAACACCTGAACAAAAGTTTAATTCCAATACACATTTGTCCCCACTCTTTTAAGATAAGAGTGATTGGACTTGTACCATTTTGTAATTGCATATACAAATGAGCTGGAAGGGCTATTTCACTGCATATTGTCAGCACTGAATATTCTTATTTTTAAAAAGCTTATTTTATTGCAGAAGTGGATTGATGTGCACAGTTCCTAACTGAATGCCCAGCGTGCAAAGCTCTGATACTGGAATCGTGTATGAGTGAATGTTATGCTCCACAGGCACTGCTGCTCCCAGATCTCAATGGCTTATGAGTTCTGCAGGGTCACTCTCTGTGGTAGCCTGACCCTGCCACTGCCGATTCACTCAGCTCCTCTAAATTCTCCAGTGATTGTTTTAGAGGAACTAGATGGATACAGAAAAAGAGGTACCAAGAGTGGAGGAGGTGCTGATCAGAAGACAGGACCTTAACTATCTCAAGAAAGCAGACATTGTCCAAGAGAGGGGCAATTTTTCTGCTCTCTGTTCGCTAGAGATGCCCAATGAACTGAAGCCCAAAGCAGAGAGAGGGGATAATGAAACCACTTCTTGTTTATACCTATGTCACCAAGCTTACATTATATTAAAGTGACAGTGATTTGAAGCAGATCACTATTCATCCTGTTTGACATATGAAACAAATGTTAAAACTGCTGTTTAATTCATCGATGTGTATAATTTATTGAAATGAAATCAAGAATGCATTTTATTCTCAAGACCATGCATTTACCAGTAGTCCAAAACTTCATACTGCACTGAAATACCCTAGCGTGTTAGTTCAAAATGTGGTTTCTCACCCATTACTCCTTTATATGAAGATCGAGGAGGCCTGTAGTAGAGCCTGGGATCATGCTGTACATGGATTTTGTTCTGGAAAACCCTGTAGTAGATGTACTTGCCCTTTTAACAGGAGATGTAAAACAGTTATCAGCTTTTCCCCTAATCATGGGCACAGCTAACAAAAAGTCTTGATAAATTAATGGGTATTTTAGGCACCTTTCCTGTTATGAAATACTTTAGACATGGAATATACAATTATTTTTATTCCTTGATCTTAAAAACATGATCTATGAAGAAATTTCAGGAGAACTTTCCTATTGAGATGGCTTTCTTGAAAAATCTTCAGAATAGCAAGTAATATTTAGATTCTTTTTTTTATTAAGGTGACATTGATATACAATCTTATGAAGGTTTCACATGAGCAGCATTGTGGTTACTACATTCACCCATATTATCAAGTCCCCACACACACACCACTGCAGTTACTGTCCATTAGCATAGTAAGATGCTACAGAGTCATTACTTGTCTTCTCTGGACTATACTCCCTTCCCCGTGACCCCCCTACATTATGTGTGCTAATAATATTGCCCCTTAATCCCTTCTCCCTACCTCCTAACCCATTCTCCCCACCCCTTCCCTTTGGTAACTGCTAGTCGCTTCTTGGAGGCTGTGAGTCTGCTGCTCTTTTGTCCCTTCAGTTTTGTTTCATTGTTATACTCGACAAATGAGTGAAATCATTTGTTTTTGTCTTTCTCCGCCTGGCTTATTTCACTGAGCATAATATCCTCTAGCTCCATCCATGTTGTTGCAAATGGTAGGATTTGTTTTCTTCTTATGGCTGAATAATATTCCATTGTGCATATGTACCACCTCATCTGTATCCATTCATCTACTGATGGACACATTGGTTGCTTCCATATTTTGGCTATTGCAAATAATGTTGTGATAAACAAATGGGTGCATATGTCTTTTTCAATCTGTGATCTTGTTTTCTTCAGGTAATTCCTAGGAGTGTAATTCCTGGGTCAAATGGTATTTCTACTTTTAGTTTTTTGAGGAACTTCCATATTGCTTTCCACAATGGTTGAATTAATTTACATTCCTACAACAGTGTAGTAGGGTTCCCCTTTCTCTGCATCCTCACCAGCATTTGTTGTTCCTTGTGTTTTGGATGTTGGCCATCCTAACTGGTGTGAGGTTGTATCTCATTGTGGTATTAATTTGCATTTCTCTGATAATTAGCAATGTGGACCATTTTTTCATGTGCCTGTTGGCCATCTGAATTTCTTCATTGCAGAAATGTCTTTTCAGATCCTCCACCCATTTTTTAATTGGGTTATTTACGTTTTTGGTGTTGGGGTGTGTAAGTTCTTTACATATTTTGCATGTTAACCCTTTACCGGATATGTCATTTATGAATATATTCTCCCATACTGTAGGATGCCTTTTTCTTCTACTGATGGTATCCTTTGCTTTACAGAAGCTTTTTAGTTTGATCTAGTCCCACTTGTTCATTCTTTATTTTGTTTCCCTTGCCTGAGGAGATGTGTCAAGGAAAAAATTGCTCGTGTTTATATTCAAGAGATTTTTGCCTATGTTTTCTTCTAAGAGTTTTATGGTTTCATGACTTACATTCAGGTCTTTGATCCATTTCATGTTAACTTTTGTGTATAGAGTGAGACAATAATCCAGTTTCATTCTCTTGCATGTAGCTGACCAGTTTTGCCAACACCAGTTGTTGAAGAGGCTGTCATTTCCCCATTGAATATCTATGACTCCTTTATCCTCTATTAATTGGCCATATATGTGTGGGTTTATATCTGGGCTCTATATTCAGCTCCACTGATCTATGGGTCTGTTCTTGTGCCAGTACGAAATTGTCTTGATTACTGTGACTTTGTACTAGAGCTTGAAGTTAGGGAGCATAATCCCCCTAACTTTGCTCTTCCTTCTCAGGATTGCTTTGGCTATTCGGGGTCTTTTGTGGTTCCATATGAATTTTAGAACTATTTATTCTGGTTCATGAAGAATGCTGTTGGTATTTTGATATGGATTGCATTGAATCTGTAGATTTCTTTAGTCAGGATGGGCATTTTGACAATATTAATTCTTCCTATCCATGAGCATGGGATGTGTTTCCATTTATTGGTGTCTTCTTTAATTTCTCTCATGACTGTCTTGTAGTTTTCAGAGTATAGGTCTTTCACTTCTTTGGTTAGGTTTATTCCTAGGTATTTTATTCTTTTTGATGCAATTATAAATGGAATTGTTTTCCTGATTTCTCTTTCTGCTAGTCCATCATTAGTATATAGGAATGCCACAGATTTCTGTGTATTAATTTTTATCTGGAAACCTTGTAAAATTAAGTTACTAGTTCTAGTAGTTCTTTGGTGTATTCTTTATGTTTTTTTTACTTACAATATCATTGTCATCTGCAAACAGTGACCGATTAACTTCTTTCTTACCAGTCTGGATGCCTTTTATTTCTTTGTGTTGTCTGATTGCTGTGGCTAGGACCTCCAGAACTATGTTGAATAGAAGTGGGGACAGTGGGCATTCTTGTCTTGTTCCCAATCTTAAAGGAAAAGCTTTAAGCTTCTCATTGTTAAGTATGATGTTGGCTATGGTTTTGTCATATATGGCCTTTATTATGTTGAGGCACTTTCCCCCTATACCCATTTTGTTGAGAGTTTTTATCATGAATGGGTGTTGAATTTTGTGAAATGCTTTTTCAGCATCTATGGAGGTGATCGTGTGTTTTTTGTCCTTCTTTTTGTTGATGTGGTGGATGATGTTGATGGATTTTCGAATGTTGTACTATCCTTGCATCCCTGGAATAAATCCTACTTGATCATGGTGGATGATCTCTTTCATTTATTTTTGAATTCAGTTTGCGAATATTTTGTTCAGTATTTTTGCATCTATGTTCATCAGGGATATTGGTCTGTAATTTTCTTTTTTGTGGTGTCTTTGCCTGGTTTTGGTATTAGAGTGATGCTGGCATCATAGAATGAGTTTGGAAGTGTTCCCTCTTCTTCCAGACTTTGGAAAACTTTAAGGAGGGTATGTGTTAGGTTTTCTCTAAATGTTTAGTAAAATTTAGTGGTGAAACCAACTTGTCCAGTGGTTTTATTCTTAAGCAGTTTTTTGATTACCAATTCAGTTTCATTGGTCTGTTCAGATTTTCTTTTTCTTCCTGGGTCAGCGTTGGAAGGTTGTATTTTTCTAGAAAGTAGTCCATTTCTTCTAGATTATCCCGTTTGTTAGCATATAATTTTCCATAGTATTCTCTAATAATTCTTTGTATTTCTGTGGTGTCCATAGTGATTTTTCCTTTCTCATTTCTGATTCTATTTATATGTGTAGACTCTCTTTTTTTCTTGATAAGTCTGGCTAAGGGGTTGTCTATCTTGTTAATTTTCTTGAAGAACCAGCTGCTACTCTCATTGATTCTTTCCATTGTTTTATTCTCAATTTTATTTATTTCTTCTCTGATCTTTATTATGCCTCTCCTTCTACTGACTTTGGGCCTCATTTATTCTTTTTTCTAATTTCATTAATTGTGAGTTTAGACTGCTCATATTTGATTGTTCTTCTTTCCTGAGGTAAGTCTTTATTGCAATATACTTTCCTTTTTGCACGGCCTTCGCTGCATCCCACAGATTTTGCAGTGCTGAATTATTATTTTCATTTGTCTCCATGTATTGCTTCGTCTCTGTTTCTATTTGGTCATTGATCCACTGAATATTTAGGAGCATGTTGTTAAGCCTACATGTGCTTGTGGGCTTTTTGTTTTCTTTGTGTAATTTATTTCTAGTCTCATGCCTTTGTGATCTGAGAAGGTGGTTGGCACAATTTCAATCTTTCTACTGAGGCTCTTTTTGTGGCCTAGTATGTGATCTATTCTGGAAAGTGTTCCATGTGCACTTGAGAAACATGTATATTCTGTTGCTTTTGGTTGGAGTGCTCTGTAGATGTCTGTTAGGTCCCTCTGTTCTAATGTGTTGTTCAGTGCCTCTCTTTCCTTACTTACGTTATGTCTGGTTGATCTATTCTTTGGAATGAGTGGTAGGCTGAAGTCTCCTAAAATGAGTACATTTCATTCTATTTCTCCCTTTAATTCTGTTAGAATTTGTTTCTCTTATTTAGGTGCTCCTATATTAGTTGCATAGATATTTATGATGGTTATATTCTCTGTTGGGCTGATCCCATTATCATTATGTAATTTCCTTCTTTGTCTCATTACTTTATTGTTTTGAAATCTAGTTAGTCTCACACAAATACCACAACTCCTGATTTTTTTCCATATTATTTGCTTGAAATATCTTTTCCATCCCTTCACTTTTAGTCTGTGTACGTCTTTGGAGCAAGTCTCTTGTAGGCAGCATATAGATGGGTCTTTATTTTTTATCCATTCTGTATCTCTATGTCTTTATATTGGTGCAGTCCATTTACATTTAGGGTGATTATTGATAGTTATGTGCTTATTGCCATTGCAGGCTTTAGATTCGTGATCGCCAAAGGTTCAAGGGCAGCTTCTTTACTATCTAACAGTCTAACCTAACTCACTTAGTATACTATTTCAAATGCATTCTAAAGATTCTTTTTTTTCTCCCTTCTTTGTTTTCCCCCTCCGCTCTTTGTTTATTAGGTGTTATATTCTGAATTCTTTGTGTATCCCTTGACTGACTTTGTGGGTAGTTGATTTAGTTTTGCATTTGCTTAGCAATTAATTGGTCTATTTCCTTTATTGTGGCTTTATTTACTCTGATGACAGCTATTTTGCCTTAGGAACATTTCCATCTATAGCAGTCCCTCAAAATACACTGTAGAGATGGTTTTGTGGGAGGTAAATTCCCTCAATTTTGGCTTGTCTGGAAATTGTTTAATCCCTGCTTCAGATTTAAATGATAATCTTGCCAGGTGGAGTATTCTTTGCTGGAGGCCCTTCTGTTTCATTGCATTAAATATATCATGCCACTCCTTCTGGCCTAAGGTTTCTGCTGAGAAGTGTGATGATAGCCTTTTGGGCTTTCCTTTGTACATAATTTTTTTTCTCTCCCTGTCTTTGATCTTTGCCATTTTAATTATTATTCGTCTTGGTGTTGTTTTCCTTGGGTCCCTTGTGTTGGGAGACCTGTGCACTTCCGTGACCTGAGAGACTATTTCCCTCTCCAGATGGGGGAAGTTTTCAGCAATTATTTCCTCAAAGAGAGTTTCTGTCCCTTTTTCTCTCTGTTCTTCTCCTGGTAATCCTATAATGCAAATATAGGATTTGGATTAGTCACACAGTTCTCTTATTAGCTTTTCACTCCTAGAGATCCTTTTTTCTCTCTGTTCCTCAGCTTCTTTGTATTCATCTTCTCTAATTTCTCTTTCATTTACCATTCCTCCACCTCATCTAATGTGTTATTAAATCTCTACATTGTATGTTTCATTTCAAATATGGTATTGTTCAATGTTTCTATCTCTTTCTTGAAGTCATCCTTAAGATCTTGAATATTTTTCTATAGCTCAGAGAGCATGTTCCTGGTTTTTATTTTGAAATCTTTATCTGGAAGATTGGTTATTTCAGTTTCACTTATCCCTCTTTCTGGTGTTTGAGGTTTTCTGGTTTGTACAAAATTATTTTGTTATTTCATAATTCTTATGATTAATATGAAATACTAACTTTTTGTATGCAGCGCCCTTCTAGTGCCCTGGCACTCTACTCTCTGAAGCTACCCAGCTCCTGGAGTGCTGACAGGGTCGTAGGCACATGACACCAGTGCCTGCCAGGTGGGAAAAGCTCTTTCCTTCTTCCTGGCCGCAGTGACTTCTTCCACTGCTAGGACCAGTGGACTGTATGCACAGGGAGACACCTCTGCATTATGCCCCTGTAGCTGTCGTTGGCAGGGCCACCCTCCAGCTGGTCTGACATGATGGCGGGGTCAGTAGTTGTGTGGACCAGTGCCTGCCGGGAGGAAGGACTGGCAGGCTACATATCACACTGGGGATCCTCTGTGCTGTGCTGCCAGTCAGGGGGATGAATTGCCTAAAGCTGCTGAAAGTTTCCAACCTGCTGGGCTGAGTGTACCAAGACAATTTTGTCCACCTGTCCTTTCTCCTGAGCAGCAAACTGTGTGTAATCCTTGCCCCTTTAGAAGCCCTCTTGCCATTGGGAAATCTTTCAATGTGCCCACCTTTCTTTTGTCCTGGAGTGGCCAGTTATAGGTACCTTCTCCACAAACAGCTGGAATCTCAGTCTCTCCAAATATTTTCCCTGTCTTTGCTTTCCAAACCCACTAATCTCCAGAGCACCATGTAATGTGGGTTTGTGCTCCCAGAACAGATCTCCAGGACTGGGTGTTTAGCAGTTCTTCGCTTCTACTCCCTTCCCACTCCTTTTCTCTTCCTCCTACTTGTAAGCTGGGGTTGGGGAGGGTTTCAGTCCTGCCTGGTCACAACTTAGCTACTTTACCTTTCCTGTGGGGTCTTCTCTTTTCCCCAGATGTGGGCAGTCTGTTGCAATCTTCAGATTGCTCTTTCAGGATTAGTTGTATTTACTGTATTTTCATGTTATATGTGATTCTTAGAGGAGGTTGCTGCCTCTCTTCTCACACCACCATCTTTTTCCTCTTTTCCTAAATATTTAGATATTTTAAGCTCTTGAATTGACACTTACCTTCAACCTTCTCCTCAGAACAGTTTGGACTATAATCTGAACTATTTAGGAAAGGAGTCTGATACTACAGTCTGGTACCAATATTTAGCACAGGACTTTTTATAATCCTTCTAGAAGGATGCTAATGGCCTGTGTTTATCCAACAGAGAATGTGATAGCTCAGAGTACTCCTTATGTTTCTTACATGGACAAAGAGATGGATTTAGTGGGAGTATGGACATGGGATAGGTAATGATCAAGAGATGATTCAAGATGCTTGTGAGAGGGTATGAAGCAAAATAAGGAAATTTAGCAAGTTGTCAGTAAGCAAAAGGGAAATGACTACGAACCAGACAATGTCCATTAGTATAATTGTGAATTCAGCATATACCAGGGACTTTTAGGGAACAGATAAATCAGTTGTTTCATCTACTCAGGTCTTTCCTCCTGAGATAAACATTTGTTCAGTATTACTTGGCTTTACTGAACAGAAATATTCCAGACTCCTTTTCCCATCCTAAACCAAATATCAGCCAAATATTTCAAAAACACAGCCTGGTTTACAATCTTCATTAGACTATAAATTTCTCACTATGTAGGTTACTACCATGACTATTAACATTATCAATCTGACCCAGATTCCTGGGCCAAGAAATTACTGGTTTAAAGTTCAACTTTGCTTTTTAAAAGCTGAAATGAAATGCAAAGCAGCTTAAATAAAGTTATGTGTAGTTGCCAATATTTCACACCTGCTGGCCTCCCAAGCACCAGGAAACCTACATGAGCCTGTGTGGGAAGTTCCCCAGGGGTTCTCCATACAGGGCAGAGGAGGTGGAGAGAAAGGAGAAAGGGACAAATATAGGAATCAAATACCTCTTAGGAAAAGTTCTCTGAAAAAAGTACTTCTCCATTTTGTATTCAATGTGTCTGCTAAAGACATCCTACTTAAGATTAAGCCATGGTATAATTGTTTGTTTGTTTTAAGTTCATTTCTGATATATTAAGTACAAGCACATATTTTAGTTCACTTGTAGTTCTGAGACCCATACACTTAAGTCACTAATGAAGCCACATTAGTGTCCACACAATTAGGAAAATGTTTTGAATTTTCTATGGCAGTCCTAATTTTAAACATTATTTTCTCTTTTCCTCATAAAGCATTGAAGTGCCTGGAAATACTACTATGTTTTCATTAAGTAACAGTAGTGAAAATAAAATATTTTTCATTTCTAAGCCTTGACTTTTGATTTGTAAGTCATTATCTTATTTTAGAATATATTCCATTTATATGGAAATCTACCCAGCTTGAAAAATATGAGAGAGATTAAAAATTCATGAGGCATGAGGAAGGGAATTTTAAGTTTCGGTCCTTTGGTTCTTTTATTGATTATAACACTGACCCAGGGCCCTTAAGCTTCTTTGACTAGTTTCTCCATCTCTGAAATAGTTTCTAAGTTGGGAACCTATGAAAATATTGTTTAACTTAAAACACTACTAACATTTTTTAGCCTCCCCAATGCCATCTCTTTTTCTTTTTCCTGTATCTGTGCCTTAAATGTCTGTTATGGCCCTTTGAAATGATCACTTTGCAAACACATTCACGACGAGACCAGAAGCACCTGCCAGTTCCATTTCCATTTGACTCAAACTCTCAGATGTTCACCTAGGACTTGCTAAACAAAACATGACTATGAACAACAAAGGAATAAAATGAGAAGGTGAAGAGAAGGAGAGTGTATGAAAGGAAGATTAAAAAAAAAGAGAATGGGGAGTGGGTAGAGCACAGTATTTTATTATGTATTAGCAGCAGTAACTGGAGATCAGCATCAAAAATTAAACAGCAGTGTTGGAGTCTTGGCATCTTTAGAAATAACCTCATTAATCTAGAATTTTATTGAATGTTTCAAATTATACAAATTTTCAGACTGTAATTCATTCATTGAAGAACCTACTTTTAAACTACTTGGGATAAAAGGCACTTAAAAATATACCATGTTCATCTATGATTATAATATCCTTTGTGTGGATATTTAAATTGAATTTTAAATTATGATTTTCCCAATTTCCTCCAATTCAACACTGTAAAAAGTTAATCTTACAATACTTCCAGATCTCTTACCCCAGTAGCTCTGTGCATGAAAAGTTTGTCATGAGACCATATGGAGGTAGAGCAGAAAAGTAAATAGGATTCTGCTCTGTGTCAGGGGATCTGGTTTCTCATTCCAGTTCAGCTACCTGCTGCTGTGAGGTCTTGGGTAAAGCATTTAATTTTTTTCAGAGTATTTGTTTACTCACCACTAAAGCAAAGGCTGAACCCTCTGCTCACTCACTACTTTGCTCCTACAAAGAAAGAGTAGAAATTGTAATTTTTTATGAATAATTATTCATGAATAGTAACAGTAATTTTATTTCTCTAAATATTATAATTTATAATGAATCCTCATATTACTAAACTGTCACTGCATGTGGACAGGAAGATGGCTATTTTACCTCCATGCTACCAGCTCAGAGGGATTGATCATCCATACTGAGTTTACAAAAGTATGATATGCAGGTTAAGAGTTGGTACATGCCAAGAAAAAAAATCAGTGATCAAATACTTTGAGAACTGCTAGTATAAAGAGAGTTTTAAAACTTTTTTCTTGAAAGACCTCTCAGAGGCCTGGGTACCTTCACAAGTCTCATGGATGTGTAGGAAAAGGAGATACATTTTCTGCAACATATTCGGTTCCCAACTCCCAGCGGGACTACTTCTGCAGAGCACCTGGAGAAGCTCACCTAATATGATGCAGCTAACAATTTGCTGGAATTGGCTGAAAAACATATTTGCAGCCAAACTTTCTCAAACCAAGAAAAGGGGTTGTACCACCAAAATTCAGTGAAGCATACAGAAATACGGCAATTGTGTGGAACAAGGCTTTATTGATACCCCCTTCCTTTGTTAACTACTGAATTTTTAATCTCTCTCATTCTCCCATTGTCCTTCCCTGTCTCTGTTCCTTTCTTCTCCCCTTCTCCTTTTCATCTCCCTGGCTAATATGTTAAGTATATGCTATATATATATATATATTATTTATTTATATATAAATGATATATAAATACTATATTATATATTATATTACTATAAACATTACACTATTTATAAATAATTATTATACTGTAACATATAATTTATTTAAATCTTGTTTGGTGCAGTAAACAAAAGTGTTCCTGATGTACTTTCACTATGAGGGGGGCTGGTACAGGTATTTTTCCCTTAATGTTCTCATACTTGTAGCAAGCCCTAAATCAGTTCTCTTAATCTTGATGCCACTAGACCACACTCTGAAAACCAGTTTTGCATTTGGTGTGACATCAGCATTATGACAGCAGACGATGTCCCTTGTGTTGTCTCCCGCTTCAACAACAAAAATTCAGCATCCATCTACAAACAAACGTACAGGACACTGTGTGAAATAAGCCAGGTAGAGAATGACAAAGACTGTATAATCTCACTTATATGTGGAACCTGCAAAGCCTAACTCATAGAAATAGAAAATAGAGTAGCGGTTGCAAGAGGTTGGTGTTGAGGGAAATGGTGAGATGCTGGTCAAAAAGTGTAAATGTCAAGTTAGAAGATGAATAAATTCAGGGGATGTAATTATAGTTTAAAATATAATAGTTTAAAATACTGTATTATATATATGAATGTCATATAATTTGTATTATACACTTGATAGTTGTTATGGAACAAATCCTAAATATTCACACCCCAAAAAAGAAATGGTAATAATGTGACCTGATGAAGGTGTTAGCTGATGCTATGGTGGCAATCATTTTGCAGTATATATGTGTATTAATCAGCACTTTAATCTGACACAATGCTGTATGTCAATTATATCTCAGTAAAGCTAGAAAAATGCAGCATATTACAGTTTTAAAATTGCTTATAATTCATGGTTATTAATATTTTTAAAAATGTCTTTAATCTCAAAACAGAAACATATGTATGTGACCACATAAAACAATGAATATAATTCTTACAAAAATTATTTAGAATATTCGCCAAATAAAGAATAAACAATTCCAACGTGAAATGAGCAGTGACAATAAACCCTGGGGAGAGTAATGATCTGACTTCCAGAATTATACATTAAAATATTCAAAATGTACAGTTTTCAAAAAATGTTAGGCATGAAATGAAATAAGAAAGTATGTCTTTTCACAAGAAAAAAAGAAAATTAACAGAAGATGCCCCTGAGAAGCCTAGAGATTGCAATTACAAGACATGACTTTTAAACAACTGTCTTAAAAATGCTCAAATAGGTCAAATAAATCATGGACAAATAACTAAAGAAAATGAGGAAATGGTGTCTTAGCAAATAGGGAAGACCAATAAAGATAAATTATTAAAAAAAAAGAATTAGAGCTTACAGAGATGAAAATATAATAACTGAAATTAAAAACTCACTAGAGGGGTTCAAAAGCAGATTTAAACAAGTGGAAAAAACAATTTGTGAAATGAAGGATAGGTTAATTGACATAATCTAGTCTGAAAACAGAAATAAGAAAGAGTGAAGAGAAATGAACAGAGCCTAACAGACTCTCAGTACCAATATGCATAATGGGAATTTTAGAAAAACAGAATAAAGAAAAAGGGGCAGAGAGAACATTTGAAGAAATATTGGCTTAAATTTTCCCCAATTTGATAAAACACAAATATCTATACAACAAAGAAGTCATGGACTACAAAGATAAACTCAGGTATCCACACCAAGACACACTGTAATCAAATGGTTTAATGTAAAAGAGAATATTTAAAGCAGCCATAGAGATCCATATATTCATATACAGGCAATCCTCAATAAAATTAACTGTAAAGTTCTCGTTAGAAAACTCTCAGCCATATACCTGTCAAAATTATCCTTTAAAAATAAAGAACAGATTCAAGATAGCAGCTTGAGAGGTGACACGGAGAACTCCTCCCAAAACCACAAATAGTACAAAAATATAGTTAATTAATACAACTAACCCTAAAACAGCAACAAGAAACAAGGCAGAACAAGACTGCATACAGACCTCATGAACAGAGCAGACCTCACAGAACAGGGTAACGTAGGAAAGCCTTAATCCGGCGGGACCCAGGCCCTTCCCCCACCCCAGCGCACCAGTAAGAAGAAGAGAAATGGAGCGGGGGAGGGGGTGGAAGTCTGGGACTGCAGAGTGCCTAGTCCTGGAGATCTGCTTTGTGAGCAGAAGCCTATATTGTATGGTGCTCTGGACGTTGGGGAGCTCAGACAGGTGGAGTGCTTATGAGACTGACATTCCAGCTGTTTGTGGAGGGGGGATCCACAGCCTGCCACTCTGTGTCAGAGGAGGGGTGGGTGGTCTGAGAGGCTTCCTAGCAGCGAGAGGGGTGCCGAAGGGGCGGGGTTTGCATGGAGCTTGCTGTGCAGGAAAAAGGGAGAGCTGGACAAGGTTGTCTGCATGCTCCGCCCAGCTGGTTGGGAACTTTCAGGAGCTTCAGGTGCTCCATCCCCCTGGCTGCCTACTCAGCTCTGAGGCCCCCCACTGTGTAAGCAGCCTGCTGAAGCTTCCTCCTAGCCTGCCAGCACTGGTTCAAAAACTGGCAGTCACTGTGCTGACATCAGGCCAGCCAGAGGGAGGCCCCACCTACAACAGCTGGAGCCGCAGAGCACAGAGGCTTACACGTGTGTGCTTGGCCCACTGCCTCTGACACTGGAGACAGGCACTGCAGACGGGATCAGGAAACAGATCTTTCCTTCCCCCAGGCAACAGCTCCACTCCCCTGCAACCCCAACCTCACTCTAGGGGCTGAGCAGCTCCAGAGACTGGAGTTCCGGTGCACTAGTGGGCACCACAGAGAAATATGAAACGTCAAAAGAACATGGTTCAGAGCAAAATCTCACAAATCCCAGAAAAAGAATGAAATGAAACTGAACTCACAAATCTTCCTGAAAGAGAGTTCAAAATAAAAATAAACATGCTATAGAGGTACAGAAAAATATTCAAGAACTCAGAAAAGAATTTAAGTCGGAGATTCAATCATTAAGAAATTCCATCTGAAATGAAATATAAAATGGAGAGATTTAAAAGCAGATTAGATGTAGAAGAGACCATAAGTGGAATAGAAATTAGAGAAGAGGAATACAAAGAAGCTGAGGCACAGAGAGAAAAAAGAATCTCCAAGAATGAAAGAATATTGAGAGAACTCTGTGACCTATCCAAACAGAACAATATTCGCATTATAGGGGTACCAGAAGAAGAAGAGAGAGAAAAAGGAATAGAGAGTGTCATTGAGGAAGTAAGTGCTGAGAACTTACCCAATCTGGGGAAAGAGATAGTCTCCCAACACAAGGGACCCAAGGAAGACAACATCACAACATATAATAATTAAAATGGCAAAGATCAAGGATAAAGAGAGACTTTTAAAAGGAACTGGAGAGAGAAAAAGATCACATACAAAGAAAAACCCATCAGGCTATCATCAGACTTCTCAACAGAAACCTTACAGGCCAGAAGGGAGTGGCATGATATATTTAATGCAATGAAGTAGAAGGGCCTTGAACCAAGACTACTCTAACTGGCAAGGTTATCATTTAAATTTGAAGGAGGAATTAAACAATTTACAGATAAGCAAAAGCTGAGAGAATTTACCTCCCACAAACCACCTCTACAGGGCATTTTGGAGGGACTCCTATAGATGGAAGTATTCCTAAGGCTAAATAGATGTCACCCAAGGGATAGACAAAGAGTACTGAATATGTTCATAAAATACAAAGAATGTAGGAGGAAGAAAAAGGAGAAAAAAACAAAAAGAACCTCAAGGTTTTGTTTGTAATAGCATACAAACATACGAAGTGAGTTAAATTAGACTGTTAGATAGTAAGGGAATTACCCTTGAACCTTTGGTAATCACGAACCTAAAGCCTTCAATGGCAATAAGTACATACCTATCCATAATCACCCTAAATGTAAATGGTCTGAATGCACCAATCAAAAGACATAGAATTACTGAATGGATAAAAAAACAAGACCCATCTATATGCTACCTACAAGAGACTCACTTCAAACCCAAATACATACACAGACTCAAAGTGAAGGGATGGAAAAAGATATTTCACGCAACTAATTGTGAGAAAAAAGCAAGAGTTGCAGGACTTGTATAAAGACAAAATAGACTTCAAAACAAAGAAAGTCACAAGAGCCAAACAAGGACATTACATAATGATAAAAGGTCAGTCCAACAAGAGGATAAAACTATTATACATATCTCTGCACCCAACACAGGATCACTTACGTATGTGAAACAAATACAAACAGAATTAAAGCCAGAAATAGAGTGCATCCTTTTAGGAGACTTCAACACACCACTCACTCCAAAGTACAGATCAACCAGACAGAAAATAAGTAAAGAGACAGAGGCACTGAACAACATATGAGAACAGATGGACCTAACGGACATCCACAGAACACTCCATCCAAAAGAAACAAGACACACATTCTTCTCAAGTGCACATGGAACATTTTCAAGAATAGATTATATATTAGGCAACAAAAAGAACCTCAGTAAATTAAAAAAGATTGAAATTGTACCAACCAGCTTCTCATATCACAAAGGAATGAAACTAGAAATAAATTACACACACACACACACACACAAAAAAAAAGCCCACAAACACATGGAAGCTTAATAACATCCTCCTAAATAATCAATGGATCAATGACCAAATAAAAATAGAGATCAAGCAATATGTGGAGACAAATGACAACAATAATTCAACACCACAAAGTCTCTGGGATGCAGCAAAAGCTGTGCTTGAGAGGGAAATATATTGCAATACAGGCCTACCTCAGGAAAGAAGAACAATCCCAACTGAATAGTCTAAACTCACAATTAATGAAACTAGAAAAGAAAGAACAGATGAGTCTCAAAGTCAGTAGAAAGAGGGACATAATAAAGATTAAAGCAGAAATAAATAAAATAGAGAAGAATAAAACAATAGAAAGAATCAATGAAAGCAGGAGCTGGTTCTTTGAGAAAATAAACAAAATAGATATATCCCTAGCCAGTCTTATCAAGAATAAAAGAGAGTCTACAAACATAAAGAGACTCAGAAATGAGAAAGGAAAGCTCACTACGGATACCACAGAAATGCAAAAAATTATGAGAGAATACTATGAAAAATTATATGGTAACAAACTGGATAACATAGAAGAAATGGACAACCTTCTAGAAAAATACAACCTTCCAAGGCTGACCCAGGAAGAAACAGAAAATCTGGATAGACCAATTACCAGCAAAGAAATTGAATTGGTAATGAAAAAAGCTACCTAAGAACAAAACGCCTGAACCAGATGGTTTCACTGCTGAATTTTATCAAACATTTAGTGAAGACCTAATACCCATCCTCATTAAAATTTTCCAGAAACTAGAAGAGGAGGAAATTCTCACAAACTCATCCTATGAGGCCAACATCACTCTAATACCAATACCAGGCAAAGACATCACAAAAAAAGAAAATTACAGACCAATATCCCTAATGAACATAGATCTAAAAATACTCAACAAAATATTAGCAAACCGAATTCAAAAAAACATCAAGAGGATCAAGTGGGATTCATCCTAGGGATGCAAGGATGGTACAACATTCGAAAATCCATCAACATCATCTACCACATCAACAAAAAGAAGAACAAAAACCACATGATCATCTCCATAGATGCTGAAAAAGCATTCGACAAAATTCAACATCCATTCATGATAAAAACTCTCAACAAAATGGGCATAGAAGGCAAGTACCTCAACATAATAAAGGCCATATATGACAAACCCACAGCCAACATTATACTTAACAGCGAGAAGCTTAAATCTTTTCCTTTAAGACCGGGAACAAGACAGGGAAGCCCACCTTCCCCACTCTTATTCAACATAGTACTTGGGGTCCTAGCCACGGCAATCAGACAACACAAAGCAATAAAAGGCATCCAGATCAGCAAGGAAGAACTCAACCTGTCCTTGTTTGCAGATGACATGATATTGTACATAAAAAACGCTAAAGACTCCACTCCAAAACTACTACATCTAATATCTGAATTCAGCAAAGTTGCAGGATACAAAATTAATACCCAGCAATCTGTTGCATTCCTATACACTAATGATGAACTAGCAGAACGAGAAATCAGGAAAACAATTCCATTCACAACTGCATAAAAAAGAATAAAATACCTAGGAATAAAACTAATGAAGGATGTGAAAGACATATACCTTGAAAACTACAAGATGCTCTTAAGAGAAATTAAAGAGGACACTAATAAATGGAAATTCATCCCTTGCTCTTGGCTAGGAAGAATTAATATTGTCAAAATGGCCATCCTGCCTAAACCAATCTACAGATTCAATGCAATTCCTATCAAATTACCAACAGCAGTCTTCAGTGAACTAGAACAAATAATTCTAAAATTCATATGGAACCATAAAAGACCCCGAAGAGCTAAAGCAATCCTGAGAAGGAAGAATAAAGCAGGGGGGATTGTGCTCCCTGACTTGAAGCTCTACTACAAAGCTACAGTAATCAAGACAATTTGGTACTGGCACAATAACAGGCCCATAGACCAGTGGAACAGAATAGAGAGCCCAGATATAAACCCAAGCATATATGGTCAATTAATATATGATAAAGGAGCCTTAGATATACAATAGGGAAATGACAGCCTCTTCAGCAGCGGGTGTTGGCAAAACTGGACAGCTACATGTAAGAGAATGAAACTGAATTACTGTCTAACCCCATACACTGAAGTAAACTCAAAATGGATCAAAGACCTGAATGTAAGTCATGAAACCATAAAACTCTTAGAAAGAAATATAGGCTAAAATCTCTTGGATATAAACCTGAGCAACTTCTTCATGAACATATCTCCCCAGGCAAGGGAAACAAAAGAAAAAATGAATGAATGGGACTATATCAAACTAAAAAGCTTCTGTACAGCAAGGGATACCATCAGTAGAACAAAAGACTTCCTATAGTATGGGAGAATATATTCATCAATGACATATCTGACAAGGGGTTGACATCCAAATTATACAAAGAGCTCATGCACCTCAACAAACAGAAAGCAAATAAGTCAATTAAAAAATGGGGGGAGGAGCTGAAGAGACACTTCTCCAAAGAAGAAATTCAG
Source organism: Phataginus tricuspis (assembly GCA_029783875.1). Lineage (NCBI taxonomy): Eukaryota > Metazoa > Chordata > Mammalia > Pholidota > Manidae > Phataginus > Phataginus tricuspis. The sequence goes on from JAQQAC010002629.1 coordinate 7,046,474, forward strand.
ATGGCAACAGGCAAATGAAAAGATGCTCCACACCGCTTGTCATCAGAGAAATGCAGATTAAAACCACAGTTAGATATCACCTCACACCAGTTAGAATGGCCGCCATCCAAAAGACAAAGAACAACAAATGTTGGCGAGATTGTGGAGAAAGGGGAACCCTCCTACGTTGCTGGTGGGAATGTAAATTAGTACAACCATTGTGGAAAGCAGTATGGAGGTTCCTCAAAAATCTCAAAATAGAAATACCATTTGACCCAGGAATCCCACTCCTAGGAATTTACCCTAAGAATGCAGCAGCCCAGTTTGAAAAAGACATATGCACCCCTATGTTTATCGTAGCACTATTTACAATAGCCAAGAAACGGAAGCAACCTAAGTGTCCATCAGTAGATGAATGGATAAAGAAGATGTAGTATATATACACAATGGAATATTATTCAGCCATAAGAAGAAAACAAATCCCACCATTTGCAACAACATGGATGGAGCAAGAGGGTGTTATGCTCAGTGAAATATGCCAGGCAGAGAAAAACAAGTACCAAATGATTTCACTCATCTGTGGAGTATAAGAACAAAGAAAAAACTGAAGGAACACAACAGCAGCAGACTCACAGAACCCAAGAATGGACTAACAGTTACCAAAGGGAAAGGGACTGGGGGAGATGGGTGGGAAGGGAGGGACAAGGGGGGAAAAGGGCTATTACAATTAGCACACATAATGTACTGGGGGTGGGATTGGGGTGGGGGGATACGGGGAGGGCAGTATAACACATAGAAGACAAGTAGTGATTCTATAACATCCTTCTACGCTGATGGACAGTGACTGCAATGGGGTGTATGGTGGGGACTTGATAATAGGGGGAGTCTAGTAACCATGATGTTGCTCATGTAATTGTATATTAATAATAGCAAAATAAAAAAGTGAAATAAAATAACCTCTTAGACCTCAGCACAAAGTAGGCAATAAAATGTGCCAAATAAAAATTAGGCAAAAGACTTGAATGGAGAGTTCACCAAAGAAGATATACAAATGGCAAACAGGTGTGTGAAAAGTTGCTCAATGTCATTACTTAGGATAATGCAAATCAAAACCAAAATTGAATACCATTTAACTCCTAAGATGAGTATTTTTTTAAATTAACTTGAAAGAGAAGAAAAATATCACATGTTGGTTGGCAAGATCATGAAGAAATTCGCACCCTCATACATTGCTAGTGGGAATTTGTGTAAAGCATTTGGGAAGTTCCTCAAAAACTTAAGCACAGAGTTACCACATGAGCCAGTAACTCTACTCCTAGGCATATATTCAGAAGACGGAAATCTGGAATTGAAACAAAAACTTGCCCGTGAGTGTTCATGACGTCAGTATTCTCAATAGCCAGGAGATGGAAAGCACCCAAATGTCCATCAGCTAATGCATGGGTAAACAAAATGTGGTGGACACATGCGATGGAGTGTCCTTCGGCCATAAAAGGAAATGTGGTGTTACATGCTACAACATAGATAAACCTTGAATACTTTGTGCTGAGTGAAAGAAGCCAGACACAAGAGGCCCCCACGGTATGCTTCCATGTCTGGTCATGCCAAGAAGGGTCAAATCCTTAGACGCAGTAATGAGATTAGTGTTTGTCAGGCAGAGTGGGACGGAGGCTATGGAGTGACTACTTACTTGGAACAGGGATTCCGTTTGGAGCTATGAAAGTATTTTGGAACGAGATAGTTGTGAAGGTGGTTGCACACCATTGTGAATTTACTAAGTGCCACCGATTTAAACACCAAAAAAAAAAAAAAAGGTTAAAATGAGAAATTCTATGTTGTGTGTATTTTACCACAGTAAAAATGTTTTGAAAGGCCCTAAAGCGGTGGTTTTACAAGGGGAAATTCTTATATCTCTCAAAGGTGTTAATTGAACTTTTGGTTACCTCTATTAAAGGACTTTATGTGAGTGCATCAAATGTACCAAATAGCATTTTGCTTTATTATTTTGCTGCCTTCTAAGCCAAATCTTGAAATATTACTTAACAGCCTCATAAGAAATATACAGTAGAGAAACTCTATCAGGAAAAAAAAAGCAAGCTTATGGAATCTACTCTCAGCCTATTGATACAGTCAGCAATAACATATGGTCTTGTGATGGGCATTTTTATACCCTTGCCTAGATGAGGGAAAATTAAAAATGGCAATAGAAATAGAAATTAAAATGGAAACTCACTAGTCAGTTTTCAACCTCTATTTCTGTGGGTTAGCTCCTTCTTCCTTTTATGGTTAACTACTGCTGAATGGACAACATTTAGACAATTTGTGTGGAAGAAGAAATAACAGGCCTATTTGAACTTTCTGCCTCTGGATTTAGGCTTTGGGACTAGGCCCACTGCTCCCTTCCTACATGACCACCTTTTCCGGGTGATGGCTATTAACAAATCCCTCTTCAGTATCTTCTGCGAGAGGCTCAGTGTCCTAAGGTGTTAGTAAAGCTTTAGGTATGACATTTCCTAGCTCTGTACTGGCTCCCATGTCTGGATGCTTTCATTTGTCAGTGTCACAAATGAAATGTAGAAGTATCAATCTCGGTGACTCTGACTGTGTCTGTTAGTTGGAGCTGCGGGGGAAGGATTTGCTTCAGTGAGTTAAGGAGGGGCTCACACGGTGTAATTTGATAAAAAATGAGTACCACAGAGCTGGCCATTAAAACCAACTCTGATTCTCACCGTCCCCATACAAATCCTCTACCCCCTAGGCTGATCTGTTTGTTATTCCTTGAGCAACATCTCCTCATACCCACCATCCGGCTTTTTAAAAGAAAAAAGCTTGTTTTTATTTTTGTATTAATCAATTCTTTTTAATGTATTTTTTTTATTTTATCAAATGTATGTTACAGTGGTTCAGTGGTCCTCCTCCCCCCTCCCCCCATCTACCCCCCTTCCCCTTGGCAACCTCTAGTCACTTCTCAGTGTCTTTGAGTCTAATGCTGTTTTGTTCCTTCTGTTTTGCTTTATTTTTATATTCCACAAACAAGTGAAATCATATGGTATTTTTCTTTCTCCACCTGGCTTATTTCGCTGAGCATAGTACCTTCTAGATCCATCCATCTTGTCAGCAAATGGCAGGATTTCTTTTTTTTATATAGCTCAATAATATTCCACTGTGTATATGTACCACATCTTCTTTATCCAGTCATTTATTGATGGAGACTTAGGTTACTTCCATATCTTGGCTATTGCAAACAGTGCAGAGATAAACAGGGGTGCATGTATCTTTTCGAATCAGGGATCTTTTTTTCTTTCATATGCCACACTAACAAAAAGAAGGATAAAGCCACATGATCATCTCCATAGATGCTGAAAAAGCATTTGACCAAATTCAACATCCATTCGTGATAAAAACTCTCAACAGAATGGCTATAGAGGGTACGTATCTCAGCATAATAAAGGCCATATAAGACAAACCCACAGCCAACATCATACTTAACAGCGAATAGCTGAAAGCTTTTCCTTTAAGAACAGGAACAAGACAAAGATGCCTACTCTCCCCACTTTTATTCAGCGCAGCCCTGGAAACAGGTTCTTTTTGAAAATACCTTTATATTTTTCTCCAAAATGCGTATGTATTACTCGCTAAAAGTTAACCCTTTCTTGAACGTCTCTCTGAAACCCACACAAAGCCCTCTCCTCCCCTGTCACCTTGTCTTGGCACTTCAGAAGAATAAGTTCAACAGGGCTCACTATAATGTCCCAGGAAAACGGCCTGCTGGCAAGTCATATTTTCCCACACAAGTGTGTCAAACGCATCTTAAAGGCAGTGAACACCTCTGGGACTGCCATTTACTCGTTAAATTATGTTACTTGAATCCAAGGAGGTTCTTCTTAAATATTAGCTTCTCCCCCGCATCTCAGTCCTCCCCCGACCTCACTACCCAAGCACAAATAAGTTATCCCTTAAGTTCAGGACTGAAATTTATCATATCCCGATGATGCTATTTTGTATTAAGATTTTAACAAATGCTAGGGAGACCTTCTGCAGAATATCCTTCCTCCAATATTGCAAATTAGGACCTGTTTTTAATGGTCCTTCTTACTCTCACCCACATTATCCGGGCCCATCTGTTTCACCACTGTAGAGTCAAGGATTGGATCTCACCACTGCAATGCAATGGAAAAGCCACGCAAACAGAATGCCCTGTGCCAGAAGAACAGGAGGAAGGTGATAACAAGGAACATTTCTGCTTGATCCCAGAGACTGGACTTCGGTCACCTAGCCAGCAATCAAAAAATGTGAAGAGAAAGTCAATGTTATGGACATTTTCATAGTTTTGTGTTATTTGGCAAGTGGACAAGGGATAACTGAAACTAGCTTGACCTCAGTTATTTTCCCCTAAAAGGATATTGCTGAAATCATATACAGAAAAAACAGCAACAAACACCAAACAAAATACCTATCTTTATTTGATGATGGCCTTTACACTTTGGTAAAACTGTGGCGACTCCTTAAACTGTGAAAAAAGCAAAAGACCCCCTCCCTCTCCCTCAGCTCAAGTCCAGATACTGAGCTCTAACTCCCTCTGCCTGACTCAAGCAACAGGAGCATTAAACACTGAGGCGGATATGCCCCCCCACACACCCCACACACGCGCACATGAATGTGACTCAAAACAAAAGAAAGCAAAAAAAAAAAGCTGAAGGATGTAGAACACAGGCCCTCAGGAATCTCTGTTCAGCTTATTTTTCTATTTTGTAGATATAAATGGAAACTTTGAGGCCACCTTCTCAACACACACATGTAGCTTGGTCCCCAAATCCACAAATTAAAATAATTAGTTAAATCAGCTTTCTCCCCGCTGTGTGTAGGAAAGAGAAGGGAAGAAGGAAAGCCCCTCACAGTCTAAACATTGCTCTGTATACAGTTTTCATTCAAGGAACTTCTACTCTGATCTCACCTTCTCCAGTCTGTATTTGCTTCTTTTTAAAAAATAATTTCTATTATTTGATTTTCTACATTATTTGTCAGTTTATTGCATATGTTTTTGTATTGTATTATTACCTGTTTCCTGTATCCCCCTTCACCAATAAGGCTGTGGCTTTTTTAGGCTTGTGACAGGTCCTCCTACCACTTTTACTACTGTTTACGTAGTATTGGGCTCAATAAAATTGGGATATATTTGTGCACCTGTCAGAGAAGAAGTCACCTAAGCAGAACCAAAATGAAATGAACACAAATCTAGGCTATTGGTTTAGATGAGCAAATTATAGTGACCAATGAGGTGACGGCAGCTTCCTTTATGACAGACAGCTACCTGTTGTTTAGTTCTATTTTATTTTAATCCTGTTTTTTGAGCTGAACATTCCTCAAACATCATAAGTTATTTGATATCAAAGAACAAATGTTTTCATTCCTTTGTTCCTTCATGCCTGCCCAAGGAAATAACCATGAACTGGAGTTTATTTAATGTTTCTCATACATTTTTTGTCATAGAGTAATTCATTTGGTGAAAATATCTTGGGTATCAAATTCCCCATGAGAGTGACACTGAGAGACTGTGACCAACATGTGATTCACTATTTAATGCACAATTGGTATAAAAAGATTTTAGGTTCTCAGGCTGAGTTTTAAAGCAGAACTGATGTTTGTGCTATAAAATTCAAGCAATGCAATTTTGTAAATAGCATACACACACATTCTCTCTCTCTGTCTTCTCTCTAAAACCAAACATTAGAATTAACTCTGACATTACCTAGGTTTATCAGTCATAGATTCTAAAGCATAAATTGCCATCTGGAGAATGTTATGTCCATACCCTTTAGAGAATAATGAAGACTAGATGATCAGCATTAAAGAGACGCCAATATAATTTAAGAAGAGAAAAACATGAAAAGCACCCAAATGTGTACCAGTTGGAGACTGCTCAGGTAGATTGACACATTCAACAGAATGTGATGTTAAATAGATAAAAGCCAAATTTTAATTTAAAACTACTAAATTAAAAAAATTATATATCTGTACCTTTCTACATATGTATCTTTATAATACATATATTGTATATGGAAATTCATTGTGTAATTTTATAATATTGTGCAAGATGTCTGATTTTCACTACCTGAATTTTCTAGCCTGTTTTGATGTTCTTCATATGCCCAAGTGCGAATATTTCAGTAGAAAATGGTTGATCATTTACTTATGAATTGTTTCCTCTTTTTCTATCTGTCTCAGTTTTACTGAGATGTAATTGGCGGGTAAAATTTCAGTATATTTACAGTGTACAGCATGATGATTTGGTATATGTTTACACTGTGAAACATTTATCACAGTCAAGTTAATTCATATGTCCATCACCAACATAGTTACCTTTCTATGTGTGTTTGTGTGATGGAATCTATAAAATCTCTTTTAGCAAATTTCAAGTGTATGGTACAGTATTATTCACCAGAGTCACCATGCTGTACATTAGATCCCCAGAGCATGCTCCTCTCATCACTAAAAGTGTGTACCGACTAACCAATTTTTCCCCACTTACCCCACCCCCATGCCCTGGCAACCACCATTCTACTCTCTGAGTCTATGAGTTCTTTATTTAGGTTCCACATATAAGTGATACCACACAGTATTTGTCCCTGTCAGGCTTATCTCATTAGCATAATGCCTTCTAGATTAAACCATGTTTTATCAAATGATATGACATTCCTTCTTTTTATGACTGAATCATATTCCATTTTGTGTGTGCATGTGCGTGTGCACGTGCGTGCGTGCGTGTGCATGTGTGTGTGTGCGCGTGCGTGCGTGTGCGTGTGTGTGTGACATGTTCTTTACCCATTCTTCTGCCAAGGGATACTTGTTTCCATATCTTGGCTATGCCCAGATTACATTCCCACCAACAGCGTACAAGGATTCCCTTTTCTCCACGTCCTTGCCACAATTTATCTCCTGCTTTTTTTATAATAGCCACCTTAACAGGTGTGAGGTGATACATAATTATGGTTTTCATTTGCATTTCCCTGATGATTAGTGATGTTGAAAATCTTTTCCTATACTTGACCATTTGAATGTCTTTTTTGGAATAATGTCCATTCAGGTCTCTTAACCATTTTTAATTAGGTTTTTGCTCTTGAATTATTAGGGTTCCTTTTACATTTTTATATATTAACCCCTTATCTGACATATGATGGGCAGATACTTTCTCCTTTCCATAGATTACCTTTTTGTGTTGTTGTTTGTTTCCTTTGCTGTACAGAAACGTTTTAGTTTGATGTAGTTACACTTGTTTACTTCTACTTTTGTTGCTTTTGGGGTCAGACCCAAAAAATCATTGCAAAGACCACTGTCAAGGAGGTTTTTTCTGTCTTCTGTTTTCTTCTAAGAGCTTTACAGTTTCCAGTCTTACACTTAAGTCTTTAATCCATTTTGAGTTGCTGTGTGTGTATGGTGTAGGACAGAAGTCCAGCTTCACTCTTTCGCATGTGGATAGCCATTCCCCAGCAACATTTACTGAAGAGACTGTCCTTTTTCAGTTGTGTATTCTTGGTGCCTTTGTCAAAAATTAGTTGACAGTATATGTCTGAATTTATTTCTGGGTGTTCTGTTATTGATCTGTGTGTCTGTGTTTATGCTAATCCTATACTATTTTGGTTACTATAGCTTTGTTACATTTCGCTTTTTTCTGAACTTTGGACTTAGGTTAACTCTGGGTAATTCCTCAAACCATACTTTATCTGAACATTGTAGGAAGAAAGAAGTAGAAACATAAACATTGTTACCGTTATGTATTCCTAATTATTTCCAACTGCAAAGTTTATCAACATCCCTCTTCATCCTTCAATGCTAGGATTATTGAAGCTCCCAAACTGCTACCAATAGCAGATACCTGAGTAACCTGCTGGGTGAGACTAACTTTTGAGAAAGACATGACTTGCTCCTAATATCAACCCAAGGGGCCCTCATTAAATAAAACATCAATTTCAAGTAGGTTTATTGCTCTCCTTCTCACTTGCTTCCCATTGGTTTAAAATTACTCTTATTCATCTTTTACTATTAATTGATGAAAGTATAAGATGTGCATATGACTCTAGCACTTTTTCTTACTTAAAACTATTCTATGAAGCTATGTACATGAACATAGAATAAGTAAAACGATGGTGGGGACTGGTGTTTGCAAGCATGGGTGGAAAAATAAGTCCTCTAGATCCTTGCTTTTAAGATGTAATACATTTAATGTCATCCTGTGGTCCAACTTTATAAAATAATGTTGAAAATTTAGATTTTCAATGGAATTATTAAATTGTCTTTTTCATTCATAGTCTCTGGATCAAAAGGAACCTGCATATGGATTTAACATATGTCATGAAATCCTGCACTGATCGTTGAGAAAAGACAAAAGCTAAGTGAGTTAAAAATGACTTTTAATTCCTTCTATTATTTGATCCTCACGGAGTGTATATGCAATTAAAACATTTTTATTTTACTTTAGCATTCATAAGACACTATTATTAGGTTCTAGAACTATGGAAATAACTCACTTAAAGTTTCTTTCCTTCCAGATGCTATCAGACATTTGTATTTACTACTTTAAAAGTAGTAGTATTATCCATATTTTATATACAAGGAAACTGAAGTTCAGAGAAATTAAACCCTTTACTTGAACCCACACAGTGAGGTGCTGTCAGAAATATCCAAACCCAAGTAGCTGCTAGTACACGAATATCATTATGCAATTGCATATCATAGACCAAAGTCAAAGTTACAATGTAGAAAAGACATAAAGTTGGTACATTTAAAAATTTTTTGCCAAGACATAAAATGATTATATCTTTTTACCGTGATTTAATAATAAAAGACAGTCTTTTGGTGGTAGGACAATTGGTGTCTTCATCCTGATATTTTCTCCAAGAACCAGTTGTAACCTCCCCAAAGAACGGCAATCGTATTACTCCATGGAAACTCCATTTAGGAGCTCTTGCAGAACACAGATTTCCCCACAGTCTCCAGTCTTTACAAGGAGCAAAACACAAAAGAGGAGCAGTACCTTCAACAGTATGTGTGTGCCAGAATACAGATGTAGTTCACACAGGATCAGTGAAGTCCATCGGGATTGAATAAGAGAGAGAATATTAATCAAAAGTTTACCAAAGGAGACAGCATCTTAGAGCTGAAGGACCATTAAGCATTGGAGAAATCTAAGGGGTGGTATATTATTTTAATATTTTATCTACTCAAGCCTGTAAGTGCTCAAAGCAGGACTCAAAATACCAAGTCCTATGTATTGTTTACTCTCTTACTGTGTACTATTATAGACCCTCTAGTTCTATAAAGGGTAAACAACAATGAGAGAAGATAGATGTGGGTATCATCAGTGGTTGAGCCAAAGCACAAATGCATGGAATAGTCTAGGTGCCAGAGTCCCTACATACATCATATTGAATGTGAACGGGGATGGTTACAAGCTGAGCAAAGCTGTGCAGGTAGAGTTGAGCTTGACTACTGCTTCCGTCACTTACCACAATGTTAACTTGAACAGTTAACTACAGTTCAGTTTAATGATGATTCAGAACAGTTAATGATTCACTGGAAAACTGTTTTAGTACTATCTACCTCTCAGTATTTAGAGGATATAATTAAATATTATAGGTAAAGCAGTTATCCTGTGATAGGCCCTCCCCAACGACTTTCTTCAACTCTCTCTTCCTTTTCTATAACCTTCTCCCAGTCCCAGAAGACCGTTTCTTCACGGCTCTCCAAGAACGCCACTGAAGATTTTCACCCAGACAGCATCTTCTGGTTAGGCTCCTTGGCCCTAGCTTCTGCTACCATCTCTATCCTCTCACCTTCCTTAAAATACAACCCTGTCCATCTTCCCAATCCCATAAAGTCTTTTACACATATTTAATTGCAGTATAAACATTCTTAATCCAGATAGTGAAAGGAAAAAAAAAAAGGAAGGAAGGAAGGAAAGAAGGAAAGAAAGAGAGAGAGAAAGAAAGTTAATGTATATTAAAGGGGAATTTCTAGAGATCCATTATCTAGTGTTGTGGAAACACAGTAAACTGGGAATCGGTAGCATTCACGGTTTATATACACTTGAATTTTTTTCTGGATGAAGAAGGTAAAGAAGAGAGGGTAAAAGTTGGTGATGAGGAATCATCTGAGAAACAATATAAACAAAATTAAATAAAATTTACCATAGACTCACTGGCTGTTCCCTTGCTCTTACTTGGACTGAAGTAGATGGAGCTCCGCCTTTCTCTTTGTAAGCCATTACTTGCTTGCTGTCTCCTGACTGGGTTGTGAGCTGTGACTTTTATTTGTGCGTTCTTGATGCCTGTGACACTGCTGGAGGCAGATGTTCTTACTACTGAAATTCAGTTTTCATAAATGAATGAATAAATGCCCAGGGTGTGAGGGTGACCATGTTAAGGGCCACCAAGGGGACAGAGTTCAGGTGTATGAAACACTTCCCTCTTTCAGTGCTAACTCGTGGTATCCCTCTGTTTAACCTGGATTCATCTGGTATATGACATACCTTCTTAAATTTTTCCTTGTATATAGTTATTTCCATGTTGTATCATATTCCATATTTAAGAGGTTCTATATATCATCCCTACCAACATCAGAAAGAAAATCAGAAATTCAGAGTTAATGCTGTGACTGGCATTTTGAATATCCTCCCTGCATTTTCCAAGCCACCTAGGAACTAACATAACATATGAAACTGGGGAAATTTTGGATTGTGTATAAAATTTAAATTTGACTTACAGGAGGAAAATGAATGTGAGTTAGACTACAAAAGAAATAAGAGGAAAGTTCTACGAAGGTATTTTGAAGACTTCTTTCATCTTAAGTAAAATTTTCTCCTATATGACCCTAATTTTTTTGCATGGATGTTTTATTTTTATGTTACAAAATAAGTATCTCTTCCATTTGAAAATAGTTTAGATGTCAGAAATGGATTTACTGAACACTCAAGCTGTTCTCTCTGTCAGTGAATCAATGGAATAAAAACTACAATTTAGTTATGCTTCATATACCTAGCCTAGGACAGAAGAAATTAGACTATTAGTCTAATACCTGGATGTTTAAAAGTATATATATATAGAAATATATATGTGTATGTATATACACATAGAAATATATATATGTGTATAAATGAACACATAAATATGTGTATGTATATAAATATATATTTGTAAATATATATATGCATAGAAATATATGTGTATGTATGTATACATATATATGCATGTATATTTATAAGTTCTTATAAGAATAATGATCCCACATGAGTAAATATCAGAAAATAATATTTGTAAAAGTCATATCCACAATTGTATAAGCATTCTGATTTTTTTCTCTTCCCTGGGAGTAAAGGAGTCCCATCTCAGTATGTGTAGCCTCCTTTACTCTAGAAGGCAGGTTGATAACCCCAGCAGACATTGAAGTGGATTTCTGTTCTTTTGGTTCCAGAATAACTGTTAATAATACTCCTTTTCGCTGACAGAAATGTCCCAGGTTTGATGGTATATTTTATGGTCACCTCTTGACATGTCTCATATCATGCTAGGTGTATAAAGCATAATTAAATATGCAGTTTTTATTAAATTGATTCACTGAAAGAGAGAAGAGCTTGAGTGTTCAGAAATCCATTTCTGACATCTATTTTCAGATGGAAGAGATATTAATTTTATAACAGATACAAATAAGACATCCATGCAAAAAACTCTCATCTCTTGACATGTCTCTCATCCCATAACCTTACAGTCTATAGGTTACGTTTCCCATTGTCTGCTCTCAGGTACAGCATGATCATCAGCAGCCCATACTTATATTTTATTTATTATAACTTTCATTTTATTCTGTATTGTTAGTACAACCAAGGTCATGGCTGCAAATAGTACCAGGATTTTATACCATTTCTGCTAATGTCTTCAAGCCCTCACAGAACTCCTCTTTGCAATCTGGAAATAAGTTGAGAACTGAACTTGTCCAGTTGGCTACCAAATAGCCCATCTCTGATCCTGCCATTATCTGTGCTCTGTCTGACAAATGTTGGATTCCAGGAAGACAATGTTGCAAAATTTTTTTAAAAGAGAGGTACAGGGCCGGCATCATTATCTTGCTGCAATTGTGATGCAAAGCATTTCTGTTCTATTGTGTCTTTTTCATTAATTTTAACAAATTGCCTGTGTATTTTAACGATAGGGAACCAGTAGTTGATGTGTTCATTTTTGGCCGTGAAAAAGGTAGCATGATCCATATGATCTGAATGGGGTCAGATTACCGGGTCACTGCAGCTGTGAGAAGAGCCTCCTCTGAGTTCATTTGAATTCCACAGAATAGATTTGAGAATATGTGTTTAAAATGTAATTCTCACTCCTTCATGTATGCAAATCAAATGAAACTGAAGTAAGAGAAGTGTCATTATGTAGCCATCCTCCAGGGTCCAGCCATAATAAACAATTGATAATAAGGTTTCACTTGTTTTGCATCTTCTCATATTTTCAGCTTATTAGTGATTCTTTGAAAAAATGAGTTTGTTCAAATTCTTTGAAAAAAAGCCATTGATTGATGTCCCTATTAAACTTACTTTTAAACTTCAAGCAAGCCTACTCTCAGATTTAATATTCTATGATTTGGTGAATTAGCTGGGTCCCAAATGTTAATTTCCTCCAGATTTTCTAGATTTTTTTACACATGATCAGATTTCATCCATTTGAACAGAGAAGGGTAAGTTGTCTTCATCTGTTTTCAGCCTCTCCTCATTCTTTTGATCACTGAGAAAAATTATTCTCTGTATTTTTCTCAGCAATATTAAGACAATTATTCATTCATGCAGTAATATTTTTAGCCTCCTCAGATGTGCTAGTTGTTGCTTTCTATGTGTAGACTCGGCAGCAAACAAAATTCTGCTTGCTTAAAACCTGCCTTCTTGCATGTTGCAGGGTGTAGTGGGGAGGCGAGGCATAATGAATTAATAAGTAAGTACTTTCATGCAGTGATGAAATCACGAAGAATATAAAAAGAGGATAAGATAAGGAATAACCACATGCCTTAACAACGACATATAGAAACCATTCAGGGGTTAATAAAATGCACTTAAATATATATATTATTAATATGTATATATAATATTATGTATATGTGCATATATATATAACCTGGCACATGAGAATGAGAATAATATATGTGTTTTGAAATGAATGCATGAATTTGTATATATAATTTACTAAAATAAATATATATATAAACTATTAAATAAATTTAGTCTCCAGATCTCCAGGATGGCCAGGCAGGCATGTGTGCCCAGTCACTTCATGATCCCCAGTACAACGCTGCCTGGCATCGCAACCTGATTAAATGTGTTGTATCCATTTATGGCATTATAGCAAATTTCATCACCCTTATTTTCCAAGTGTTACTCATTAAAATTGTCTGAACCCCTCTACTGGACCATGTCCTGTATATTATTTCAACTCTGAGGAAAAAAAGTCTCCAACATTGGTCAACTCTCCCAGACATGGCCACAAAATTGCCCTTAGAGGGAATGCTCATTGCATAAGACACCCTTAAAGTAGAATACCAGGTTTTAAATCTGTACTTCAAATCCTATTTGCTGTGTGGCATGGGATATATTATATGCCTTTGTGCGATCTGAGTTTTTTTAATCAATAAAATAAGTGAACTTATAGTGACTACTCAGAGGGCTTCTGTGAGGGACAAATAACGCAAAGGAAAAATACACTCTAACATAAATTGTACAAAGAGGACAGATTGTATATTTATCGTTCAAAATAATATTGTCTACAGGCACTTAGTAGAACTGGAACTCTGCTTCAGAGTGCTTGTAAAAGCCCTGTTGCCAGCTCAGGCCAGTGGTACTGCAGCATTAAAATCGTGCTTATCATGTTGGAGATGAGTAAGGGACCTTACGGTGTTTTGATTTAACAAACATTTATTAGACATTTACTCTGTGCCCAACACGGTGCATGCTCCCATCGAAAATGAAAGTAGATACACTGTCTGAATCCTGGCAAATCTTCAAAGAAGGCAGACCACGCAGATGTCAGGTACATTGTTCTGTAAGCCAGGCAGGTTGATCCTGTCTGAGCCGGGTGGTCTGCTATTCCTCCTCATCTGACCCAGGTTTGGTTTCCATTTCCATTTCCAAAGCCCAGTCTCAGAATAAAATGTCGCACATTCATCAAGCACCATCTCCACGACAAGAACACTTGCTCTCTTAAATATTGTATATGTATCCTCACAATATCCCTCTGGGGTAATTCTTATCATCAAATTGGTCCCAGAGTCAGGCTGCCTATGTCCCAGTTGCTTATTCATGAATAGGAATAATAATGACACCTACTTATCTTGCAGAGTCGGTGTGAAGATTAAATGTAATATCCAGGTAAAGTGATTAATTTAGTATCTTGCATGTAAGCACCTAAAATTCTAATTAAGAGGATGGAAATCATTGTACCCATTCTTCAACTAGGGGGGCTGACTTTAAAATAGAAAAGAAAAGGAAAACAATTTGCTCTACCTGTTAAAGGACATCAACTTGAACCTTAAACTGAGTTCTTCTCATTCCCTGCTCTGTCCAGCACACCACCACCTGGTGATGTGACCGTGCAGTCCCTGAGAGTCCTGGCTCTCAAAACTGGCACTAAAGAAGGAAAAATTCTGATTTTAGCCCTGAAATTTCCGAGAACTCTGCCTGCAGCCTGGCTGAGCACTCCAACATTGGTGTCAGTTATAATTTCTGTTAATTTCCCCTCAAAGATGTTCTTAAGGATTCAAAGGGAGACACGTGTTTCTGAAGCCATTGGCAGATGATGCAGGATTCATTCGTGCTTTAATTAAATCCATCCATCTTGTTAATTTAATCTCATTATCCTTTTGATTATAGTTAGAAATTTAAATTTATTTGTATTGAAAGAATACATGTGGGTCTGGGAATCTCAGGTATTCTTGTAATCCCCCGAAGATGTGTGGTCAAATAGTGTGTTAAGATGGAGGGAGAGAGAGATTGAGTTTTAGAACTAGAATAATTGATAAAGCGAAATGGTTTAGAAAAACTGTAAAATATTGCCAAATTTATAACACAACAAACTTACAAGACAATTATAGATTAAGTATTATTTTTTTAATAATAGAGGTAGAAGTTAACTTTAATTTAGAAAATTTAGGATCATGTCCCAGACTTTGGATAAAATTCATGCTTCTCATCCTCCATTTTTCTCAACTGATAATATGGCCCTAAAAACACTCCACGCCCACCACAGAGGCTTATTGTGCATGTTTAATGACTCATGAACATGAACATGAGTCCTAGAGTCTAAAGCTGAACACGTATGAGGGATTGTTACCATGGTTATTTTTGTCTACAGATTCTAGGTTAAAGCCTTGCTTCGGTCACTTATTGTACATTATTTTTAAAAAGTCTTGATCCAGAATTTACATTCCTTCTGTATCATCAAGAAAGCATCTTCAGAGTCACTTTCATCATCATCGCTGAAGTCAAAATTAGTTGTATTGGTTTGTTAGTTCTCCCAGAAGCCTGGAATAAGCAAATGCAAATTCTTCCCCAGAGAATATTTACAAAGAGCCAAAAAAAAATCATCACAGGAGAATTTTTACAAAATGAAATCTCAACATTAAAGAAAACGCCTAAAGAAACAAACGCTAATGAGTTAGTCAATACAACAACTACCTGCACATTCATACTCACAGAATTTGCAGGTTTAGATTTTTTTCAGATACAATTATAAAATAAATGTATTCCTCATTAAATAATATTTGTACTACAAAATATTGTAAAGATGTATTATTTTGTATTTTTCCAAATTCAGAAATTGCTGAGGAATAAAACACATTATCAAAAATAAAATGGTGGACTTTTTAAAGAGCCAAATCTAATTTCTAGGAATTACACACACATAGCCACATACACGCACACACTTTTTCAACTGATAAATAGAAGATTAGCCATAACTAATGACAATTAATGAAGTAAGGAAAAGACCTGAATAAGCCATTCAAAAAGCAGGACTGAGAAAGTGAAGGAAAAACTGAGCGCTGTAGAGGTGAGTACAAGATATGTGAGAGGTCTGCATTAATATAAAATCTTAGCACAGTTCAAGAAGAGGATGGGAATAATATTTAAGAGTGATGACCAAGAAGTTTCTAGAATTTATAAAAGACAACAATCCTCGGATTTAGGAACTTCAACAATTCTAAGCAGGATAATTTCACTCATATAAGAAATATACACTCATAAGACTTTGGTGAAATACTGCAGAAAAAAAGAGAAGCATGTTAAAAGCAGCCAGAAAGAAAAGACAAAGATTGTCTACTGAAAGAAAGAAAAGATAACTAGATTATGGAGAAGGGGGATAAAATTTAAACAAGATAGGGAAAGCTTCATTGAGGGGAAAGAAGTGCACAATCGTCAGAAGTAGGTGAAAGAGTGAGTGTATTTGGAGAAAGGGTATTCCAAATAAAAGAAGTAAGTACCAACGCCTGTAGCCTTGAGTAAGTACAGCATGAGCAGAGATAGGTTGACAGAAACAGTGACCGCAGACCAGAATCATCCATTGATATCACCTGGGAGTTTGTTAGAAATGCAGTAACTAAATCCCTGCCCAGTCCTACTTCATCAGTTCTGCATTTTGACAAAGCCCTTAGGAGATTTTTTAGGTAAACACAATCTTCAGCAGAACTGAGCTAGATAAAAATAGATGAGATGAGAATTGATAAGCACAGGGAATGAGAAAACAGAGATAACAAGGGGCCAGGTTGCAGGAAGCTTCATTGGAAACTTCATTCTGCGTGATCACGCAGCCATCGTGTGATACAGTAAGCCGAAAAGTGATCCCAGACTTCTGCTGGCTCAGATGCACCTTTGTATCAGTCAATAAAAAAAAGACATTATTTTCTCAAGACAGTTTACCATCAGTGATAGCACTGTCATAATAGATAAATAATCCCACAATGAATGATATGAGAATGGTGTCCCCTACAAGTACCCGCTGCACAATCTGTGTATGTCATAGACACAGGTCTTACATTTTTTAAGGATCGTCCAGTGTTCTACGGAGAAAAGAATGGAAGCATAAATACCGGTGACAAGGCTTCGTCAGCAATCCATGTAAAAGATGATGTGGGCTTGTTGATGTGGTAAAAAGTTGCAGTATTCTACGTATAATCTGAAGATTGCATCGTGAGGATTTACTGATGGATTAGATTCAGGATGTACAATAAAGAATGATGTCAAGAATGACTCCAAAGGCTGAGGAAATGGAAACATGGAGTAACATTTAATGAGCTGAGGAAGGGTTTGGGTAAAGTTAATTTAGTGTGGAGAGGAGATACCAGTCCAGTGTTGGACAGACGGGCTTTGAGATGCCAATTAGACATCCAAGTGGATGTGTTGAGTAGTCACTAGATATGTAAAACCAAAGTTCAGAAAGTATGTCTTGTTTGGAGATATAAGTTTGAGAGTCATTATCTTAAAGATGACTGTTTGAAGGCATGAGAGTGAATAAACGCAGTAAATACCTGAGTATAGACATAGAAGGAAAAGGTCCCTGGGACACTGCATCTCACCTTTGTAGTATATCATTCATTCATTCATTCAGTCAACTAAAATGTATCGAACATTCTTGACCATGGCAATCGCTGTGAGTTTTTTTAAAGTTTATTTTGAGCAGCATTTCCTTATCTGCTGCTCACTGTTTTTGCTTTGTGCATGCAGTCTACATTATTTGAGAGTATTTTAATAGACTTTATTTTTTCAAAACAGTTTTAGGCATACAGAAAAATTAAGATGGCACAGAGACCCTCCCTAACCCTCCCACAAGGTCTTATATTTGTATATTTCTTACAATCAACCAATATTGATACATTATTATCCACTAAATGGCATAGTTTATTTAGATACCCTCAGTTTTTACCTAACATCCTTGTTCTGTTTCAGGAACAGGATACCATATTACTTAGACTTCTTGTGGCACTGACAGTGTATCAGACTTTTATTGTGTTTAATGACCAAAAGAGGTTTGAAGAGTACTAGTTAGGTATTTTCTAGGATGTCTCTCTATTGGAATTTCTCTGATAGTTTTCTCATGATTACACTGGGATTATGGGTTTTTGGAAAGGAAACCACAGAAGTAAAATGCCATTTTCATCACATCATATCAAGGGTACATACTAATCAACATGATTTATCACTATTACTATTAACCGTAATCACCTGGCTAACGTAGTCTGTGTCACATCCCCTTTGTAAAGTTACTCGTTTTCCCTCTTTCCATAGGATACTATTTGGAAGTAAGTCACTACGTATAGCCCTCACTTAAAGAATAAGAGTCAGACTCCCTTTTCTTGAGGGCACAATATCTAATATCTACATAAATTATCTGGAATTCTTCTGCATGGGAGATTTGTCTGCTTCTCTCCATTTATGAATTTATTAAAAATTAATGGATTCATAGATATTTAGTTTTACTTTGGATTATAGTCCAATACAACTTAATTTAGTTTGAGTAAGTTGTTCCATCTTTGGCCATTGGGAGTTCTTCCAGCTGGCACTGGTGTCTCTTTGACATAGTGTCTTCAATTTCTTTTTGAGCCCTTCTTTTATTTTTGGCTCTGCAGGATAGTCCAGGCTTATCTTGTGTATTTTCTGCCCCAGTCCTTGGATCAACCATCTTTATGAATCCCTCTGGGTTTTTTTATCAGAGAATGGTATTAGAAACCAAGATATGGATAAGTTTGCTCATTATTAATAGGGTGTTATTTTTAGATCCCTTAGCTGACAGAACAAGGAAATACATGTAGGTGTACCACCTAGGTATATGCAAAAATCTATACGTCTATCTGTATGTAACTCTCTGTATCCATGTTAAGCTGAACATGAATGCATACTGACATCTCAACTCTGACCCATTACCACACGGATCAGTCTGGTCTTCTTCCCTTGCTTGTCTGTAAATTCCTGTTCCAGGAGTGAGAAGTCTGGCTCCATTCACTTCATCGTTCCATCCTAATATACATGTATAATAGCATCAGAATTGGGAACCCATGCCTCTGTGGGAAACAACTTTATCAACTGGAGTACGGTGCTTATGTGCGATTGCTTTTACCTTTAGTTTTACAGATGACACTCGTTTTCAAAGTTATTTAAGTCAACACCTTCACCTTCCTCTTTTAAAGTCACTTTTTACTTCTTACATACATATTACTTCTTTCTTACTGATTAACATTTGCAAACGCAGTAAATTGGTTGTAGTGATACATGATCTGTGTGTCTGTGTGTATTTGATCCATTGCTGATTTTCCATTGCTAACATCAATGTTTTAGTCATCTAAATTTGAATTCTCTACATCACATAAATTCGATTTATTTTCAGATGTTTTTTTAACAATAATATTAGCAGCCATTTTGTCTTTCCACAGAATTCTCTAGGAACTAATCTGAACTCTATCCTGAAACAATGCAGTGGGGTGAACCATGTTCTCAAAGACAAGTTTACGGGAGTGGAAGCTAGCTTTCTCCCAGAGGAGAGATTTGCTTTTTCTGTTCTCCTGATCACACAGTGCGTAATTTCTCACTCTCCTCCCTTCAGCTTTATTGGGAATACAGTTTAGACAGATTACCTGTCTAGGAAGGAAGTTTGCATGTCAATGTTGTTGCCTTCTCTGCCTCACTATTAAATATCAGCATGGTTTAACATACCACACAGATCGTTCATATTTTTGGCCTGATATTATGCAAACGGCAACCTAGAAATGACATAAGGCCAATAAAAATGGAAGAGAGAAACCTTCAGCCTTGTAATTGCCAAGCATATGGCCACGTATCATAAAAGTTAGGTCAATGGAAAAGTTTAAGGATAAAAAAGCTTGCTGTGTAGTTTTGACAAGGAGGACAGCTCACTTCGTGTGTTGAGTTATTCAGTATAAAGATCCTGGGATTCAGATTATGACAGACCATGTAGAGAATCTCAGTTTTATTACATGGGAAATAGTTATCTCCCAAGGTAGTTGTAAAAAATCGAATTGTACATATAATTATAAGTGCAATTTCCTAGTATAGTGACTATTATTACATATTAAAGAGTTGATGAATGTTAGTTTTGTTTCTATTCCTCCCACCTTAGTTTCCTCCTACTTTCCCTTCATTCAACAAATATTTATGATTTCTGGCCATATTCCCACATCCACCGGTTCCTTAATCTATTCCTTTCTTGCCCCCTTTTTCCTTCCACTTTACCTTGCTGTCTTCTTCCCTTCCTCCCTTTCTCTTCCTCTCTTGCACCCTTCCCTCCCCATCTCTCACATCACATGATTCATATTAAAGGTATTTCAAAATTTTATAAAGAACATATGTTATAAACCGGTGCCTGGCATTTTTTTTAACTTAGGGATCTTTGGGCACAGAGCATAGTTGTTCTATATCAACATGGGGCTGGGAATGGAGGTGAGATCCGAAACTGAGGCAGAAACATACTGAAGGTCTCAAAGGGACCAACAAACTATGCTTTTGCATCTGAACTCGTCTTTTGGGGAGCATTTCCTAATGGAGGATACCCTTATAGAGACAGGTTTTGTTTTGGTGTTCTTATCTCCTGTTATTTATTTGTTTTAAATTGAAATGTAATTGATATACAATATTATATTGGTTTCTGGTGTAAAACAGTGATTCAGCAATTATACACATTACTAAATCCTCTCCATAATAAGTGTAGTTGCCATCTGGCAACATATGAAGAAATTGTGATAGTATCAACTATATTTCCTATGCTGTCCTTTCCTCCCCATGACTAATTTATTTTACAATTGGATGTTTGTGCCTTCTTATCCCCTTAACCTGTTTCACCCATCTCCCCACCCCATTCCCCTACGGCAGCCACTGTTCTCCATGCTTATGAGTCTATTTCTGTTTTTCTTATTTGTTCATTTGTTTTGTTTTTTTAGATCCCATGTATAAGTGAAATCAAGTATTTGTCTTTCTCTGTCTGACCTCTTTCACATAGCATAGTTCCCTCTATGTCCAGCCATGTTGTTGCAAATGGGAAGATTTCATTCTTATTTATGGCTGAATAATATTCTATTGTATATATGTACCATATCTTATTTATCCATTCATCTATCAATGGGCGCTTAAGTTACTTCCATATCTTAGCAATTGTAAATAACGCTGCAATGAGCACAGGAATGCATATATCTTTTCAAAGTAGTGATTTTATTTTTTTCAGGTAAATTCTCAGAAGTGGAGGTACTGGGCTGTACAGTATTTCGTATTTTAGTTTTTGGAGAAACCTCCATACTGCTTTCCATAGTGGCTGGGCCAATTTGTAATCCCACCAGCAGTGTGTGAGGGGTCCCTTTTCTCCACATCCTTGCCAACATTTTTTATGTCTTGTCTTTTAGATAGTGGCCATTCTGACTGGTGTTAGATGATGTCTCATCATGGTTTTGATTTGCATTTCCCTGATAATGAGGAATGTGGAGTATCTTTTCATGTGCCTGTTGGCTACCTGTATGGCTTCTTTGGGAAAATGTCTATTCACGTCCTCTGCCCATTTTTTAATTGCATTATTTGGGGTTTTCTGATGTCGAGTTATATGAATTCTTTATATATTTTGGATATTAGGTTCTTATTGATATATCATTTGCAAATATTTTCTCCCATTCAGGAGACTGCCTTTTCATTTTGTTTGTTCCTTTTGCTCTTCAGATGCAGTTTTTCAAAGCCCAAATTCAAAAAACATGATCTATCCATGAATTTTCAGATTTTCATACCCAAATGAATTAGATACAGCCACTGAGATATCAGGTCAAGTCAGTATATTCAACCCTTACCACTGAGTCTTCAGGGCCTCCATAGATACAATAGTTTAACCAGTTATAATCCAACTTCCAGTAAAATAATTCAGAACATCTTTCTTCATCTTCTCTGAAAAGATACTCTAGGACATGTTGACAAAGGCTTTGCTGAAATCAGTTTTCTGAAGACTGAAAATATTTTGCTTATCTGTAAGCCAAGAAAATTCAAGCAAAATTTTTAAATACAAAGGTCTTTTCTTCTCCAAATTCTGCCCATATACAATTGAAGAAACATGTAATTATTAATAAATATAGATGAATAAACTATTGTCAACTGGAAGTGGGGGGGACTATTTTAATAGTGTTCTCTGTTTTTTATACTCAGCTTAAGCCACTCTGTGTCATTTGTCATTCTACTATAAACTTGGAATATATATACTATGCCTTTCCATATGGGCTTAATCAAAATAGTTTAAATATGTTCAATACTATAGAGGATCAGAATGCAGTATGTTCTGTTTTAAGAATACAGGTTTTCTTGTTATTCTAATATATATCGATTTGGTTGGTTTTCCTTTCTGTGCAGAATTAAATCTCCTTTTCCTTCCTAATTTTTTGGAGCCAGTGGTCAAGGCTCTAATAACAATAGTATTTCATAAATATTTATAGAAATATACTTACTGATTTCTGAAATAAATTCCCAAATGTTCATTGTTGTCCCTACCTCTCTTTAAACTTTCTGTTGACAAAGAATGTTGTGAGCATGTACTCATTTAATTAATTTATAGCATACAAATAGTGGATCCAGAAAAATGCTAGAATAATTAAAAATATCAGTATATATACCCACATTACAGATTTGAGCCCACTCAGCTGTGGTACTCAAAGCAGGTTATTTTATCCAGGTATATATTTGTCTGTTTATGCTGCCTCTGTCCCTGACAATCTGTATGTTTTGTAATATAAATTCCTAATTCCAATCTGTAACCCTATTCAAAATATTTCACTTTTAATTCATTGAGAAGAAAAAAAACAAAAGGCCATTTTTTTTTCAAAGAAAATCAGTTGCACTTTTTAATTAGAAAGATAACCTTAAGGAATAATTAACATGAGGAAGAAATTAGATCATAATTATTTGGAATTGCTGTGTTTATGATGATGAGAGGCCTGGCAGTGAGGTTCTGGAGTCATTCATATTAACTTGAGAGTAATTTTTGCATTTATAATTATTTTGCTCATTCTACATCTACTCATTCTAAAATTTGGTCTGTAATTTTTTTTTAAAGTCCCAGTTTTCCATTTCCATTATACTCAGTTAACTATCTTGACCTGCTAATCAGTTACACAATTTCTTTAAAATGCCATTATTTGGGAATATATTGAGGTACAAATGAAAAAAAAAGCATAGTATGTTATCTACCAGGTCTTGCCTTACTTTTATCTTTATTTTTTAATCTTATTTTTGTTAACCATATTTGATATATTGAAAAGGACCCAAAATAAAGGATTTCTATATTAACTTTTGTTTCCCAAAGAGAAAAAATCACCAATACAATAACATCATGAATGCATGTAACATATCTTAACAGTTTCTGCCTCATCCCCTCTCCCTCTCTCTCTGTCCTTCCCTGTCTTCCTACCCACCTCTTTCCCTCTATTTTCTATGAACAAAAAGTGCCCGGTGAATAATAGTTCATGGCTGACCAAACTGAAGAACCAGTAGTGAGAAATATCCATCAGTAATTCTAAGGATCAAAATTTCTGCCCTTGGAACCCAAATTATCTCATATAAGAGATTTCTTGGCAACATGTGAGTGCTATTAATATTTTGCTCATCACCCATATGAACCACATCTGCAATTATGCAAAATATAAGAAAAGTCCCTTTATCTATCTTCACACCAAATTTACAGCAGGCTGGTGAGGTAGGGTGGATATCGTAACTGGGCCAACTTCCCATTAAATAATTGCTATCTCATGTCAACTTATCATTAGTCACTATTTTACTAAAACTTTCTATGTATTCATGATATTAATGGCAGAAATTACCTGGATGGGAAACAAACTGTTTCCCTTCTATACACCCCTCTCCTCAACCAGGGGAAAAAAGTTTTGTAAAGAGGTTGACTTTTTCTTATTGCCATGTCTCTGTTATTCTCTGTCCTGTCTCTGTTATTCTGTTGTACTTCTTTATTGTGCTATCTCTTCACTCTTTAACTCTTTCACCACTTGAACGTTTAAATAATCTTTTTTTTTTCTGCTAAATTAGCCAACTCTTCTTCCCTCTTTGGTCTTCACAGATTAATTTTATTCCATAGAGGAAAAATACTAAGGCAAGATCTTAGTCAAAGTTAATACACATCTTCTTGCCCAAGACAGACTCTCCTGTCTAAGTATGGCATGCCCAGCAACAGCACCTTAGCCCTGACCTCTTCTCCAGGTCATAAAGAAGAGGTTGGGTGTAATTTTATTTACTGCTTGAACTATTGTTTCTATTCAGAAGGCAGATATGTAGAACAAAGCTAGGTGTCCTCTAGGGGTTACAAGTGTACAATAAGCACAACCCTGTTTGGTATGACTATTTTGACAATAACATTTTGATACGTTTTCTTTGAACAAATTGTTGGGGTAAAGATTTTAGAAACCACTGATATTTTAGGTTTTTTATTACCAACTGGTGGGCAAGTAGGAATGTGTATTCCGTTTGTGAACCTAAACCTCCCATCTACCATTTTTGGAGGACAAGGATTGACTAAAAGAAGGGATGCGGGATGTAGTGAGGGAATCCGAGATGAACCTAGAGTCAGAATTGGAGTAAATGTAAGGACTTGACTGTGATGTATACTTATTGGGGATAAAGTTGTTTGACAGTGTGATTCATAACACAGACATAGTAAAGTCAAACTGACTTATCACCTGGGTGGCCACAAAATGGGCTTGTTATTTACCTTGAATGAGACTTAAAAGTTCCTCCAAGTTATATTATTTTGAGAATAACTCTATTCTGAAATAATTGAAATATAAAGGGCTAATAATGTATATTTTATTTTTGTATATTTGTGAATATCTAAGCAAAGTGAATGTGGATAAAAGCCTGCATTGTCTTGATTTTTAATCAGTTTTCACTTACACATGTAGATAGTGATCAATACAAATTCAACAGTTACATACCAATTTCAGAAAAAAATCAAACTGTACCTGGTGACAATTACTAAAATGATGGAAAACGTAAAACAATGGAAAGTTTCATTTCTTGTCAACAATCCTCATTTAAAATATTTGAAACAGAGTTCATAGAGATGAGTGACTTTGTTAATTACAGAAAACTTAAAATTTAAACACTGATATTCTTATTCCAAGTCCAATATGTTCTTTGTTATATTAAACAGCTTCCATAATGTCAAAAACAAAGAATGCATAAAAAAGTGATGCCATATGTATATAAATGTTTGTCATTTGTCTTTCCAGAATTATTCATCATGCAATTTATTTATATTCCTTAGTGAGAGGGGCTGAAAAGAAACATATTTTATATTTATGTATTCTTTGTTTTTTATATTTTTATTTATACTTTTATTCCTTTCCCAATCATTTAATTCTTCTCTCTCAATAACAATTATTAAATCAATAACAGAACATTTATAGATGTAGATGTAGGTATATATATTGTATATATAGTACATATATCTTTCGGACCTCTGTACAAATTTGAACAAATGTTTCAACAAAAGTCATATGATTTCTCAGTTTCAAAACTCATGATTATTTGAAATATAACTTTAAAAAATATTTATACTCTCACATCTACTCTCTGGACTTTGTCTTCAGTGGGACAAATAATACTAGAAATCATAGGTTAAGAAATTCAGAAATTCTGCTTTTCCACTTTTCCTCTCCTTATGTCCTCATGTCTTCTCCTCATGTCTTCCATGCCTCCATTTCCTTCATTCCGCTTTTACTTTGAATCTTCTATTTATAGGGACTCACCCTAAACCACCCCTCTCTGTTGCATTCCTATTTAACATATTGTGCTTTCTAAACTATTTTATAAAATATCATCACTTGTATTATCACTTCTATAACAATCTTTTACTTCTAATCTATCATTCCTCATAGTCTTCTTCTTAATAAAATCAAAATATGTCCTTTTTAGTTTATTCATTTGTATTGTCATTATCATTTTTATTTTATAGTAGTAAGATACTTAACATGAGATCTACTAGAGGCATTACACATCCTGATATTTTAAAATATATTACAAAGCTACCATAACCAAAACTGTATGGTACTTGCATAAAGACAGACATATAGACCAATGCAATAAAATAGCCCAGAAATAAACCCACACATATATGATCAGCTGATCTTTGACAAGGGTGACAGGCATAACAATGGGGAAAGGATAGGGTCTTCAACCAACAGTTTTGATAAAACTGGATATCTACATGTGAAAGAATGAAATTTGTGTTGTCTTATATCTTACACAAAAATTAACTGAAAATAGATTAAAGATTTAAATTTAAGACCTGAAATTTTCAAAATCCTGAGAGAAAACATAGGAAACAAAAGCAGGTGGGACTACATCAAAACGCAAAGCTTGGCAAAAAAGGACAATCTAAGTAATGGGACAAAATATTCACAATCCATATATCCAATATGGAATCATTGTCAAAATCTGTCCTCTCTTCTCCCTTTAAGTTGTTTTATAGTTTGGAGTCAGTAATCTGACTGACATAAAGTGCATCACTACAAAAATGGAATATCCTATAACTCTCAATATTTGTCAGGCATTTTCCATGATGGCAAGTTCACAACTTGAATTATTCTCTCAAGATCTGAGAGACTGTCAGAACCAAGAGGATCCAAAAAAGACAATTAAATGTAATATGGTAACACAGATGCGGTACTGAAACAGTAAAAGGACATTAGATCTTTAAAAGTAAGGGATTTGAGTAAAGTTTTGACTCCAGTTATCAATGTATCAGTATTATTTCATTAATTGTGACATGTACCATTCTAATGTAAGGTGTTAATAAGGGACACTGAGTATCATCATATGAGAACTCTCAGTACTGTCTTCTCAGTTTTTCTGTAGATCTAAAACCATTCCAATATTTGAGAAGTTTAATTTAAAAGGGTCAAAAGAGATCAATAGACACTTCACTGAAAAGGATATCCAATAAACATGAAACGGACTACAACTCCATTGCTCAGGAGAGTAATTCAATTTAAGCCACAGTGAGATCTCATCAAGTACCTTTGGGAATGGTTAAAATTATAGACTAACAATACCAAGGCTGCAGTAAGAAAAATGTTCCTCACAACTTTCAGAAACGTTTGACACTGTTGGTGGGCATGTAAATCGGTACAAGTGTGTACCTGTTTTTGCAGTTTGTACTCAAGTATAACATACGCATTTCCTTTGTTCTACTAATTTAATTACTAAGTAGATACCTAACTATATTGCAAACATATGTGCATAAAAAGACTTGGACAAAAATAGTCATAATAGAATTACTGTTAATAGCCCAAAGAGGAAACAATGCAAATGACCACAAAAACTCTAAAGCAATGAAAGTTAATGAACTACTGTTACATGAAACAATGAGGATAATAGATTGGTTATAAAATATCAACAGAAGGAGGACAAAAAGAATGCATCCATATGACTCTGTTTAAATAAATTCCAAAAATGTTGCAATGTGTTAGAGGTCTCATTACACTTATATTTTAAGGCATGTGTAGGGATATTGACTGGGGAGAAGCATGTGGGGGACATAATTGATTGTGGTGATTGAATTTCTTGATCTGAGCGGTAGTTTCAGAGCGGTTTTTGTCCAGTAATGACGGATAAAGCAACCCATTTATATTATACTTCAAACGTTTGATTAAACAAAACAACATACTGAGTCTATACCATCTTACTATGCTGATGGACAATGACTGCAATGGGGTGTGTGGGGGACTTGATAATATGGGTGACTGTAGTAACCACAATCTTACTCATGTGAAACCTTCGTAAGATTGTATATCAATGATACCTTAATAAAAAAAACACTTGTTTCCCCAATTACATCCAGATAGTCAACCTTCTGAGTGTCTTGATACACTTCCTAATGTAGTTACCAGTGACAAATTTTTACTCCTTACCACTGTTGATCTCAGTTGTATTGTGTTTTATTTTTGTTTTTTATACTTTCTTCACCAGTCCATCTGATTCTCCTTTTCCATCTCTTTCTTCCTGGCTTCTTATTAAATGTTTGTAACCTAGGTTCTATTGTTGGTTGTTGTCCTATTCAGGATATAAGCCAAAATGTATCCACTACAATGCCTTCAGTTAAAATTCGTCATAGGATAACACTTATTCCTGAGATCCAAACCAGTATACTCAACCGTTTACTGAACATCTTCGTATTTTTTCGTTAACACTGCTACTGATTATCTTCACTAAACCAAATCTGTTGACCCTACTAGTATAACCATTTCCTGTTTTGTACATACCTGCATATTACACTTAATTCCTCAAAATGGTAGACAGTACATTTCAAAGTCTCTGCCCTACCTATCTCTCCACATTACTTACTTTACACTCTAACCCATTCCCCTGTTTGTTAAACCAGCATATCACCAGCTTGTTAATATTCCAGCCCTTCAACATCTGTCATGGTTCTGTACTTATACATGGACTTTTTTAAAACAAGATTGTCTTACATTTCACTGCTTCTCTCTGCCTGGAAAATCCTATCGCTCTTTCAAAGTCTTCACAAATACTTTTATTTTTCCACATCTAGAGATTTTTGCATCCTTCTCTATTCCCAAGCCTTCCATTTCCAAAAATGTGGTTTTAGTATTGAAAAAGTGAACCCATGAGCAGTATGGGACTATAGTATACTTAATAGATTTATTTATTAAAGGTATTCTTAAATTGACTACAGTAATATACATCGAAAATGCATAAAAACTTCCAAAAAGTCTAGTCAATAGACATAATTCACAAAATATTTTAACTAAGAATTCATATACCATTACCCATCTACCCACCTATATGGAGAATTCTTCAGCTCTCTTTAATACTCTGTAGGAAACCTTTAAAACATTTTATTTATATAGAGGATAGAAGTGTAAAGATTTTGCTAAATTTGAATTTTACATTCGAACTGCTAGGATGCAGGTGTTTTCTGGATCTTTTCTCTGTATTTCCCCTACATTGTCTCTGACTCTCCTTCCATCAACCAAACTTAAATTTTACAGTGTTCCTCTTCCTGTAGCACTATGATAATTTGAACAATGATTCAGATAATCATAACCCATCGTGGGAATTAGGGTTAGAGCTTATTTATTCAACACATATGTAATGAGAACTTTGGAAATGCCAGGGGCAGGCCCATCAGTAAATAAATCATGCTCTCTCTTCTTTTGGATTTTATTAATTATAGTGAATCACAGATAATATTTTCCTCATCTGTATTTCAGGTGGAAATGCGATTTACTAAACACAAATGTAAAATCACTCCAAGTATTTTTAATGAATTTATAGGCAATAGTTTAAACTTGACTCTTTGTGATACATCAGTGAATTTTCATTTGAAAATAATTAAAGAAATAGCTGCAAGCAAATGTAATAGTTTATGTTATTGCCAAGAATAATGACAAAGGCAAATAGATAAACTATAAGGTAAATGAAGGTAAAAGGTCTTTGTTAATTCAGGCCCATGACATGGTTTGCTTTTCAGTCAAAAAGGATGTTTGCTATATGTAATGGAATTGACAATTACTAGAGCCCAACATAATATTCTGTCTTTAGATAGGTTGAGGAAAGCCTGCCAAATATTTTAAACTTATAATTACCACTGCACGTTTTTTCAGATAGCAGATTTAAAAAAATTCTTGGTAACATTACAGAAAGAGAAATTAAAGTACCCTTTTTTTAAATAGCTTAGACAACACTTTACTTTTTGAAAATAAAAGGGTGATGTAAAATCACTGTCAGTTACAATGAAAGGGTTTACAAAGATTAGAATTTCTTTCTAAAAGAGTGTGCATTTATAGAACCTTACAACATAATAATGTCTTTGGAGCAACTTCCATTCTATTGCTATCTGTATCTTTATACCCTTTGGGAATTCCTTCTCTTTTCACCTTTATATGTCCACATGCCTTTTGCTGCTTCCGGCTGGCCAACATGATCGTAGTGTACCCAATGCACCCTATCCACTTTGCTCCTGTGCAGAGTTTACTTTTTTTCATCTCTCAGCCCCTTTAGATCTTAGACTAGGCTTTTTGACAAATGACAGCAATAAGAGGAAATGTGTTATCTTTCAGTTTATAGGTAGAATAAACTTCAGATCAGGGGGAAAAAAGAGCCTATCTCTTTAAGGATCAATTGTGATTTGGCATAGAATGAAGGAATTCGTTCAGGATACTTGGAAGTTCTCAAAAGTGAGATTACCTAGAGTGCACCATCAGTTATGCAGCACTTTTGGATTATTTTTTTAATTACATAAGAACACTTCTTTCTCGAGGATGCCAGTAGCCTAAATAAGGAAAATCCTAGCACACTAACTATTCAACTAATTTACAGTAACCTCAAGAATGAAAATTTATGCTCCCAGAATCTGTGTTTGAGTACAAAGACCTGCACTTGTTACTTGTTGAATTTTCAGAAAGTCACATCATCTCTCAAATGTTCTCATCTCTGTCATCTCTCATTATCTTTTCTGCAAAATCTGATAGTCAGAATAAGATTACTTCCTTTTTCCTTTATTTCCCCACTTTCTTCTTCATTGAATGGTTATTTTTACCTGTGCTGTATACATAGATTTTGGAGATAATGGCATATCCATGGCAGTTGATTTCATAGGGATGGTTAGATTACCATGGTTAGACTATCTGCTGTCTAACCAAGATGCATCATAGCCTTTATCCATATCTCTTGACTGATGGCTGAGAAGATATGAAGCCCCATCTTTGTGGCCACAGTCACCTGGAGTGGAGCCTCCACCAAAGAGACCTGGGGATGCGGGTGGGAGCAGGCCATGACTCAAGGGCTACAGAGCCTTCCTGTTATAACCTATAGTTAGTGGATTTTCTTGAATAAATGCTTCTCCACTTTTCTTCC
>JAQQAC010002629.1:7077408-7211382 GCA_029783875.1 Phataginus tricuspis
TATAGTTAGTGGATTTTCTTGAATAAATGCTTCTCCACTTTTCTTCCACACCCTTAGTTCAATTTCCAGAGATTGTGAATTTTTAAAAAGCTTACTCCAGTTGGTTGTATATTAGTTTTGGAGGGCTGCCATAACAAACTATCACAAAGTGGGAGGCATAAAACAAAGGAATGTATTCTCTCAGTTTGGGAGCCCATGTATGAAAGCAAGGTGTTGGGGCAGCCGTGCTCCCTCTGAAGGCTCTGCAGGAGAGCCCTTCCTTCCCGCTTCCAGCCGCTGGGGCTCTTGGGCTTCCCGGCCCGTGACAGCATGGCTTCAGCCTGTCATGACATGGCCGTTTTCTCATGTCTCTGTATGTGTCCTTCCTCTTCTAATAAGGACACCGATCATTGGATTTAGGGGATGATCTCATCTCAAGATCCTTAACTTGATTACATCTTCAAAGACAGTATTTCTAAAGAAGGTCATATGCTGATGTTTTGGTGGACTGAACCCAGGGAGTATACAGTTCAACCCACTGCAGGTTGTTTTGCCGAGAAGCAGGACTTTGGAGCAACTCACATTGCCATTCTGGAAATGGAAGTCCTATTTCTTCTTCTTCTTTCCCAGCTTTATTGAGATATACTTAATATACAAAAGAAAAAAACATATTTAATGTGTACATTTTGATCAGTTTGGACATGTACATACACTGTGATACCATCACCACACTAAAGGTAATAAACATCCTTATCACCTCTAAAAGATTTCTTGTGTCGCCTTGCTTGTGTGTGTGTGTATGTGTGTGTGGTGAAGGGGTGTGTGGGGGGTGTGTATGTTAAGAGCACTTATCATGAGCTTTACCCTCTTAACTTTCAAGTGCAAAACATAATATTGTTAACTATAGGCACCATGTTGTACAGATTTCTAGAACTTATTCAGCTAGTATAACTGTAACTTTAAACCAGCAATATTCATGCCCTGATTAATTTTCTAATTACATCATAATAAACTTTAATAAAATACCAAACAGAACAGACTAACATTTCCCACTTTTACTACTTGAAATGTCTGGCTTTCTGAATGACTTTGACTTTTTAATTTTGATGCAGGTTGAATTTGAAGGAAATGTTATTTCTTTTTAATTTTGCATATTGTCATTTGAAATACATAAACTACATAAAAATCAAGTGCAGTGCTCTCTGCCAGGATACTTTTGGGAAAGAGAAAAATGAAATCATGACCTGGACAACTGCTCCTTTAAAGCTTATGCACTACTTAACCTAGTCAACCAAAATATAATAATAATAAGTAGTCATCCTTTACACTAGTGTCGTGAGTCTCCATGCAAAGACTTCCCCTGCATGCTAACCTCAGGAATTTTGACACACTAACAATAGTATTTCAGTATCAGTCATAAGACAAAAGCTAACCCTAAACTCCCAAGGATAGAAGGGGATTACAGTTCTTTGTAAGATGCTGATTCCTACTCATATGAAATATCAAATGCACAGTTCTACCTCAAATCAGATGATTTTAAATCTAATTTATGTTTAAAACAAAAAATTTTTGGTTGATTAATATAAACACTAAACAGTCTAAGCAAAATAGCAAAAACAGAATTTATTTTAATGTATTTGATGAGCTTTAAAATATGAATTCATAATATCTAGACATTTACAGAGAAAAGAAATGTAATGAGCTTCCAGGTATCTGGGGTAATGGATTGGTGGAATGTAAGATTGTGAGAGACACTCTGGAATGGGCAGATAGGAAGCAAGTTCTAGAGGACCATGAGAGGTAGGCTAAAGGCTTCAGACTTGGAAATGTTAGGTAGAAAATAGAGTGGTAAGAGTTTGCTCTGCTCTGTTTACATGAGAGCTTTTGAAATGTATTTTTTTATCACACACAAAAGTTCATTTAATTAAAATTTTACATCAGACCTTACTGTAATAAACATGAAAGCAAGCCATCTAGTTGAGGCAGAAACAGGGATCACAATTCTGTGTCTTTGGACTTTTCTTTCTTCCTCTATGCTATCTGCCCCACTCTGAAGCTCCTTCGGAGAAACATTAGCTTCTCAGGGTATAGAAACATCCTGCGTCATCTCATAAACTGTCGCAGAGTCAGCCCAAAGCAGGCTTCTCCGGTAACTATTTTGTTTCCTAGGTTTTGTTTTCACAGCAAAGATAAAATGTAAGCCAATAAATTAATCTCATGAATAAGTTAAGAGAGAACAAACTCCTTGGCATTCTTATTTTATCAAGAAGATCGGTGATCTCTGTTTCATTTATCTCTCTTTTTGGGGTTCTGTCTCATTTTGTTTGAATCGTATTCCTCTGCCTAATCACTTTCTTAGGGCTGTGTTTCTTCCTTTGTATTGGATGTCTCCGCTATGCTTTCTGGTCTAAAGAGTAATCGCTTTATGAAGAAGGTGTGCTGTGGTGCCCAGAAGCTCAGATTCTTTACTCCCTAGTGCCTGGTTTATTTCGTGGGGGCCCCAGCTGGCCGCCCTCTGCCTAGTCTGCAGCAGGAGCGGGGCTCCAGGGTTGATGGGGTGTGTGGACCCCTGTGCGGCTCTGGCCTGGCTGGACCCGAAGTGCCAGGTTTGGACACCCTCAGGGTGAAAGGAGCTCTTGGGTCTGGCTTCTGCAGGCACCTCCCCAGTTAGACTGAAACGGAGACAAGGAAGCTGGGAGGGTCTCCCTCTACCTTCCAGGCAGCAAAGTCTGAGGCTCCTGGTCCACGTGGGCTGGTTCCACAGCGCCGCGCGCAGGGAGGTGCTTTGGGGCTGCAGTGCCAGCAAGGGGGATGGAGCGTCTGGAGCTCCCAAGAGCTCCTGATCTGTTGGGCCATGGAAGGGCTGGGGAGGTATCCTCCACTGTGCTTCTCAGGAGAAAGTTCTGTTCAACCCTCATCCCTCTGGTACACCTCCCACTGCTGGCAAGTCTTTCAAACTGCCGCCTCTGCTTTGGGTCTCAACTGGAGGAGCACGCCTGCCCTCCACACTGGGTGAGTCTCAGCCTCCCAGAGGGTTCTGCCCGCCCCTGGTGTCCAGCTCTGATTATCACCAGAACTCAATGTAATGTGGGCTTGTGCTTCCAGAGCAGATCTCCAGGGCCAGGTGTGCAGTGCTCCTGGGCTCCTACCCCCTCCCCTCTCCATTTCTCTTTCTGTAGGCTTGTGTTGGGCGGGCGCGTGGGTCCCGCTCCATCTCGGCGTTGCCGCCTCACCCTTCTCAGTGTGGTCCCCTCTCCTCCCTCAGGTGCAGGGGGTCTGTTCTGCCGTCCTCAGGTCATTTTCAAGTCTAGTTGCATTTGCTGTATTGTCCTCTTTCATGTGTTTTTGGGAGGAGGTTTCCATCTTGCCTTCCTAGTCTGCCATCTTTAATCCTCTCTTGGCATTCTTTTTTTCTATCAGATAATGACACGTTTATTGGACGTCGTTGTTTGGGGACGCTTTGTATTGTCCCTGTAACTGGCTTTGTTTTCCTTGCCATGTGTTCTCCTCGATCTTTCCACAGACATATCATAGCACCTAATGGCATTACTATGTAATTTTGTGGAAGTTATCTGCCAGCTTTTTAAACTATAAACTTCCTAAGGGAAGGAACTATGTGTTACTTTTTATTTATCTAGCACTTCATGCAGTAGTTGGTAGGGATAGGCATTTAATGTATATTTCTTTAATAAATGAATAACAGTAGTAAGATATGCACTTTGTGCTCTGAGTTTTTCAGTGAATTAGTAGATTTCTTTTAAATTTCTAATACCTGGAAGGAACTTCACTATTTACTGAAAATACACTTTCCCTGAAGAAATTTCAAAGGCCGCAGGGTTATTTTATGATGTGTTTGGAATGGAAGCTGTAGCACCTGGGGCAAGGCCAATAAAAGTGGCCAGACAGCAAACAAGTTTTTCAACAAAATCTATTAGAGCTCTCTGAGACCCGTATCTCTGAGTTTGCACTTGATACCTGGAGAATCACCAGCATTGCTTGGCCTGTGCCCTTTGCTTCACCACTTGAATTCCTTACTGAAATAACTTCCAGGGCTTCTCCATGGGGTTGGCCATTAATGACTATATTGGCAGCCAAGAACTGCCCTCTGTATGACAGATCAGTTAAGGCTTAATCTCACATTTACACTTATTGATTTAACCCACATAGGTTTTAAGCCAAATTAGAAAGCAGGCCAGTCAGATGTCCTAGAGCACCAATATATAATGAGTAGTACTAAGTCATATCTGGAAAAAAAAATCACATGATGGGTGAAACATGATCTATTGACAGAACTTCTCTTTAGGAGTTCAGCTTTAAAAAGTACTCTGACAGAAAGGGAAGCTCCTGCACTGCTGGTGGGAATGTAAATTAGATCAACCACTGTGGAAAGCACTATGGAGGTTCCTCAAAAAACTAAAAATAAAAATACCACTTGACCTGGAAATTCCACTCCTCCTAGAATTTACCCAAAGAAAACAAGACGCCAGATTCAAAAAGACATATGCGTCCCTATGTTTATCACAGCACTATTTACAATAGCCAAGATATGGAAGCAACCTAAGTGCCCATCAGTAGATGAATGGATAAAGAAGATGTGGTACATATACACAATGGAATATTATTCAGCCATAAAAAGGAAACAAATCTTACCATTTGCATCACCATGGATGGAGCTGGAGGGTATTATGCTGAGTGAAATAAGCCAGGCAGAGAAAGAGAAATACCAAATGATTCCCCTCATTTGTGGAGTACAACAACAAAGCAAAACTGAAGGAACAAAACAAAAGCAGACTCTTAGACTCCAAGAAGTGACTAGCGGTTACCAAAGGGAAGGGGTTGGGGAGGATAAGTTAGGAGGGAGGGAGAAGGGCATTATAATTAGCACACATAATATATGTAGGTCACAGGGAAGACAGTACAGCATGGAGAAGACAAGTAACGACTCTACAGAATCTTACTACGCTGATGGACTGTGATTGCAATGGGGTTGGGGGACTTGGTCGTATGGGTGAATGTTGAAACCATATTGTTGCTCATGTGAAACCTTCATAAGATTGAATATCAATGACACCTTGATTAAAAATAAATAAATAAAAAGAACTCTGATAAATAGACTAGGTTAGTAGGTGTTCAGACAATTATAAATAAATTGAACAAATAATTGAGTAGGGCCTTTATAAAGATTTGCAAAATTACTAGCCTTAGTCTACACTGTGTATACAGCATCTTTGCCAAAATATGTCACACTTTCAAAGAAAAATGAATGTGCTGTATAGTTGTAAGAATAATGTTCATTTAATATTTGTTAACCAAGCATTTATTTAGTGCCTACTATTTGACTCATGAAGATACTACTCTCACACTTCTTAACTTCTAGATGAGCAAGACAGAATGCAAACAATAGCAAAAGAAATGAACATGAAAATAGCAGATAGAAAGAAGTTTCAACAAAAAACTAATCTCTTAGTGTTTACTATATAAAACAGATAGTAATTCAGACAGCAATTAAGTATAGGGAGATACCACTTTGACGAAACATAGCTAACATGGAAAGAAACTATCTAGAGAAACAGAGTATCTTAAGTGATAATTTAAAATAAAATTTAAGTAAAGTGGGATAAAGGATATGGAATCATTTAAGTTGAGAAGAGCCTGTGCCCTAAATTCATACCCTCATTCCCCATATAAAAGACTAACACGCTATAATAAATGGTTATAGTTGGGTTAATTGCAGACATTGTAATAAGGTAATAGGATCCTTTAAGAAGCTTATAAAAGTGAAAGATCTATATACTAAGGAGAAAAAGCTCATGTAGTTTCAGAAATTCATTAGCCAATCTAGGGGACGACAAGACCATGCTTAAGAACTTGCCTTATACCCACTGGAATTAATAAGTACTTAAGAACTAAAGAACAGACAATATCTTTCAGACCCAAAACCCGAAATATTACATGATCTGTCAAAGTTATTGGTTTTACATTCTTTGTAATATAAAATAAAAACAATTACAAGATCATCAAAATCTTGCCAAAATGCCCAGACTTTTGTAAATATGTTAGGTTCTAGAATAAAATGCAGTTGTTGCTTAGCTCTTTCAAAGTATACCTGAGTAAAACGTACCACAATATTCTCCTTCAAATTTTACTGATATTCATCTTCTATGGTCTCAATACACATGAAAACACAGGGCACATAAATATGAGGAATAAATTTTGCTAGCATCTGATATTCCTTGCTGCATTCAGATAAGACATAAAGTACAGTTCGGTAAATTTCTCTGCAGTCTCCCAGCATGCCCCAAGGTTCTAGCCACAAATGTCCCTAGAATTTATTCTTTGGAAATCTTTATTTCACTTTTCTTGGAAAGTTAAATGTCTTTTGAGTCAGTGCATGAGATTGAAATGTTTCTATTCGATATTAGCATTTAAGATAGTGTATCCTAAATTCTCCAAATTATTTTTATTCCCCAAACACTATTTTGAATTCATGTTTCTGTGCTACTACACAGTATGATTAAAAATCCATAACGTTAGCTTGAAATCCAGTCTATTCCAAAGAAAATTCCAGTCTCATTTTTTTTTACCTCAGTGTTAAATTTCATCTTGAGAAATTGAGGTGCTCTTGAAATAACTGAAGCAAAGGAAATCATTTACATTTTATAAGTTCAACAGAATTCATGTTTTCTCAACCTGATCTTCAGTGTTGAGATTTCATCTTATTGTAGCTTTCTAAAAAAATAATGAATACATTTCAATGAAGTTTTTTAGGATAGCAGTTTTTATTGAGAAGCATCCTGATCAAGGGATCTGAGGGATTGGATCAATTAACTAAAGGAAATAATGCCAGAATTTCAAGATATTCTGCTTTCATTACAATACTATAATTTTCCATCTTTATTGCACGTGTGAATTACCTGGGGTGATTGTTAAAATTGTAGATTCGCATGTATCAGTCCCAGGTATTCTTACTTAGTAGGCCAAATATTTTTTAAAATTTTAGTAAAGTCAAATATTAGAAAATGTGTGCTCATGAATCAATAGTAAAAATATTGAACCCTTATTAACCCCTTAGCCAATCACAAAATTATCTGGAATAGGTCAATGAAATGAAGACCCAGTAAAGCGGGAGGATTTTAAAATCCTAATAAAGCAAGATTGGGTAAAGAGATACGTGGAAGAGATACGGTCAGAGGTTTGTAGAAATTTATGAGGTGTTTCATAACTTAATGTTTAGAAAATTAAGTAGAAAATATCAGGCCCATACGTTCATTGATTCTTCCAAAGCCATATAGGAAGAATCAATGAACATTTGCTGCATGACAGGCAAATTGCTATGTGCTAAGTACGCAGAGAGAAGGAAGATACATCTGCCAGAGTTAGATCCTCTTTGCGGCTAACAGAGCATTCTTTTAAAACAATTGAACAAATTTAAAGTAAAAGAATGGCATGTGTGCTGTGAAAACATATGGAGGTTCAGTATAATCAAAATTTTTAGATACTTGCTATTCCTACAAAGTGATTTTCATACGAAGACACAGATGATGGGAAGGTAGAAGACAAATCGCTCCTATTTTCTTTTTCAGTGAGTGCCATTCCTCAGAGCATCCCGTTCCCTCCCATCCCCTCCACACCTTCTTCCTTCCCCAGCCACATGCACATCCCAACCCTGTTCATGTCTCTTGTACGGTCATTCCCGGATCTTTCTCTTCTAACGGCCTACACCCTTGTGTCTTGGCAGACTACTTTATTTCTTCAATGACAGTGTTTTAATCTGGCTCCCAGCTGGTCTTCTCTTCTCACCCTAACAAACCATTCCTCAAACCACAGACAACACTGTCTTTATGAGATAGATGTGGATCCTAACACTCTAATGCTTAGAGATTTTTAAGTGCAGAATATTTTTTTAAATTACTCTTTTTTTATTCCTCTCTGTTTAAGAATAATGTCTGAATACATCTATGAGCCTTCAAGTTCTTAGCATCCATTCATTCACTCATTAATTACTCAACAAAACTTTAGAGGCTACAGTGCTCAGGGTACAAAGATGTTTGCATGCTGGACATAGAACAGTTAACAAATTTGACCCACTTTTTAGCCTTCAAAAAATTACAGTCTATGGGAAAATGGTTTTTCTGTATGAGATTGCCCCAACTTCTCACTCCACCCTCAGCTTCTAGTTTGCTGGCTCTCTTTTAATATTACTCGTCATGCATCATATACTCAATTTCAGTGTCCACACAGTTCTAACAGTTCCCTGAAAACTGTCATACCTCTGTGGTTTTCTTCTTCCTGAGACTAGAATATCTTCCATTCATCTTTTCAATACCAGACGTAGTCCTACAAATTCAAATCTCTGTTCTACTTCCTAAATCTATAATTAGAGCTAGATTTCAAAGTATTCTTCTGGTTGGTACGATGAAAAACTACCCAAGGTCAAGAGTTCCAGACATAATTGACTAACATTTATTATATTGAATTTCATTTTTTGACAAGGCAAGCCTACCCCAGATAGCTTTCAGATGTACTACTACATTTTTTACTGCCTTATTTTGCTGAGATATAATTTTTCCTATAAGAAGTTACTTAAAATAATGACTAAAAAAATCTCTGAAAGTGAACTCATGGGTTGATCCCTGCCTAAGCTTTACGTTTCTGTTTTTAAAATGTGAAAAACAAATAAAAATGTGCAAAACAGTCCTACACAAAGTAGAAGAAAATATAGGCTAATCTTTGAATGATACCACTGGTAGCCTGGCATTACAAATCATGAAGACATCGTTTTTAAAAAAGAAAGAAAAAGATCAGTATATAGGACTATAATAAAATATTTGGACATTCCTGTGTGGCCAAAAAAATTTTAAAACATAAAGATCAAAGAGGAAGTTTTTTTGTTTTTAAGTGCCCATCCAGACTAGGAGCTATTCATGAGGTATTGTCAGAATCCCTCTGAAATTTTAACTCGGTCTTCCACTCCCCAGTCCCTGCTACAGAAAGACATAATCACCATAAATTTCACACAACTCCTTTCCCTAAATAAGCATATAGTGTGTCATGGTGCCACAGACCTTTGGGTGAGTTGTTTGTTTATCTGTTTCTATGTACCATCCCTCTGACGTTAGTTTTAAAGACCATGGTGTCCATAAACATAGAATCGTGGAGGGAATATAAGAATGAATGCATGGATAGATGAATGAATGTCATTGCTCTCACACAGATGCTCCTAAACTCAGATTTCGGATCCCTTGCCTGTCCTCTGTGTCCAATTATCTAGAACTCAATTTCCATTTTTACTCCCTAGTGTGAAAAGGCTTTTATTCCAGGACCCTGACTTGCACTGATTCCCTTGCAAAGACTGGATACCTATTTTGCTCTGACTAGTCTTTCTTTGGGAATGAAGCCCTAGCTAAACCTCTACCCTTAGTACCTTGAACCCTTCTGTTTTCACATGAAGATCACTCTCTTCATATGTGTTTGAATTTCATATTGTTGATTTGTAACACTGACTTAAGATGATATCGAGTGATGGCTTTAGTGACATCAGGTTTTGACTGCCTTTGTCAAAGAGCATTCCACAATAGGGAGGTCTGCCAGTAAGTACAAGCATCTTAATCAGTGATAAGATCAAAATAGTTCCCCAACCTGGATGGATGAAGTCTCTTCAAGGTAGAATTCCTACTGCTACCGGGGGCTCCTTGGTGAGACCTTGAATGACCTACAATCTTCCAAACTCCCTGGCCACAGAATTGACCGTGAAACCTGAGGGAGAGTTATATTAAGGGCTCAGGTGGGAAAAAAAATAGAGAACTAGGTATGGTTCTAAATAGTTTACTATAGTGGAAGGGTAGAGGAGAAAATCTCCATGTCATCACTGTGCCTATAGAGTTCTGACAAGTCATCACTTCTCCAAGTGACTTTGAACTGATTTGGTTAAAAATTGTCATCATACAAAGATAAGATGGGAAGTTCTCTTTTTATTTGTTGGACCATATATTAGTAGATTCACTTGCTGACACAGGCAGGTATGGTAGTTAATTTTGTGTGAGAACTTGGCTAGGCTAGGAGGCTCAGTTGTTTGATCAAATATTAGTCTGGATGGTATTGTAAATGAATTTTACAGATGTGATTCACAATCGGTTGACTTTAAGTCAAGGAGCTAGCCCCTGACAGTGTGGGTAGGCCTCATCTAATCAGTTGAAGGCCTTACGAGTAAACACTGAAGATTCTCGGAGAAAAAATTGCTCTTTAAGACCATAACATATAAATCCTGCATGGGTTTCCAGCCTGCTAGCCTGACCTATAGATATTGGGCTTCCCAGTCCTTACAATTGTGTGAGTTAATTCTTAAAATATCTCTCATACACACACACACACACACACACACACACACATATGTAATACCTACATGTATATACACATACTTATGTCCTATTTCCTGTTGGTTCTGTTTTTCTAGATAACCCTGGCTGGTACAGCAGTATAAAACAACTGCATTATTTCTGAGCAGTTGTTGAGATAAGTACAAACTTCTATGGTGTCAAAGGATAAGTTGGGCACTTCTAGAAATCCAGGTAGAGAATGATCTTTAAATGCAGAACTCTGTGGATTAGTGAATTGTCCCTGTGTTCATCCCCTCATAATTCTTCTTTCATTATAACCTGATAAAAAAGTGGCCATTTGGCATTGCTCCACAGCATCTTCTCAACAGAATTTTTGAGGATATTCAGGGATTTTTGTAGGTTCCACATGTGAAAATTTAAGAGAAACTCGTTGAACTGTTTCTTTTTACCACTTAACCTTGAGAATTCATTTTCAGCTTTTCAGCAAAACGGAAGAGATAAAACTACTTATAAAACTTACGGTCTCTTTCTAGCTGTTACAAAATGCAACTTTTGGCTTGATTAGGACAAAGGACTTGGTTCCTTCTGCAGGTGGACCGTAAATATTACTGAAGGAGGAGGATGAGCTAGTGTGAGAGTGTCACAAATTCTTAAGTTCTTCTTGTCATATCACAGGCTGTGGCTGGGCATACCCAGGACTCCTGCAATAGTGTGAGATTGGCTCACAGAGAATTTAGGATTCAGAATAAATCTGGGGGAAAGAAATGAAGTTTCAGGTGCATGAGCAAAGCCTAATTTGGCAGGAATATTATATCCACATCTGAAGTGAGAATGCAATGAAGTGCTTCCTTTCAGGGTACAAGTTGTTAGAACATGAGGGGAAAAGTCAGCAAAATGCATCAAACATCATTTTTCCTTGCAAGACTCAAAGTCTTACATGACCAAGAACTGTGTTTTATCCCCAGAAGCTGTACACAGTAACTGGTACATTGAAGGGGCTAAGGAAATTTGGGGGTAAATTACTGCATGAAAGTGTGAACTCATGTGCAAATGAACAAATGCATGAATTTATTCACACATGAATAAATTAATAAAGAATAATGAAAATTCAGGCCAAGAAGCTTTTGGCCTAATCAAATTTGAACAGCATGCTTTAAGGGAGTCTGATGAGAAGGCAAAGCTTTTCCGTGTCTGAAAAGGAATGGAGAATTCTACAACTTACAAGGTTTTGAACATAGAGAAACAGCAGAATCAAAATGTCAGTGTCAGTAGTAATGTCTCAGTTGCCCATATTGGAGTGTTTGACTGGAGCCTAGTAAAAACCTCCTGTCCAAGGTGGAGATAGGTGCTAGACCCAAGGGAGAGATTTAGCAGATTAATAAGGATAATGACTCCAGGAGTCAGAACTCAATTCCTAAGTTTCTGCTTTTCCTTTTCTACATATTATCCACAGCTAGTTTCCTAGTACTAAGTTAAATTTATTTTGAATTTTTGAGTGACTTTTTCAAGGATTGGAATGAAAGTAAGAAACCGTGGTTGAGTGGAAACCAGATTTTGTTAAGGACCTGGCTAAACAAATAACAGAACATCCAGGTAATGAAATATTATTTTAAAGTGCATACTAAGAGTTTATAGCATACGTTTCATCCATAAAGCTAAATCTTCTAAAACTTTCTGAACTTGGGCATGCACTGTAATTTGAACTGTCTTTTAAAAATAAAATGATGTATATCAGAAAATTAATTAATTGTAGGGGTAACTGCTTCTTGGTGGGGAATCCATGGGTAATTTATGTTATTCCTGTTACTTTTCCAGTATTATCCAAGTGATCTGTAAATGAGCATATGTTAATATTACGATGAAAAAAATATTATAGTCATTTGAAATACTGTGCTTGTGGAGTTTATTCAGTTATTAATATTATTATTATTAATAAATTAATATTTATTCCCCAAGCCCCAACTTTTGCCTTAATACCTGTATAAGTTCCTCAGAAATTCTTTTAAGGAGTGTGTGTGAGATTATGTGCATCTGTGTATATGCATTCGGTTCGTTTATAAAAGGATTGATTGCTTTCTTATTCCTAAAGATAAATTATCCCCCTTCAAGACTGTAACCTTCTTAGAGATAGGGACTACATTTTCATTTACCTTTACAATCCTTACTTTTCCCTTGTTCCCAACATTGCATGAAAAACTTTACTCTTCAAAAGTTGTCAGTAACGACTAGATAAATAAAACTAGACAGAATGAGATGGAATAAGATAAGACAGGATGAAATGGTTTGAAATGGGTGAAGTGGAATGAATTAAAAATGAAATGGAATGAAACGGGTTGTACTGACGTGTGGGAAAAGTTTCATTCCTTTCCTCCCTTCTCGGCATCCAAAATGGATGTCTGCCTGTCATCGCTAAAGTATGTGATGACCATTAGACATCCTTTCCTCTGATCTG
This sequence comes from Phataginus tricuspis, assembly GCA_029783875.1. Taxonomy (NCBI): domain Eukaryota; kingdom Metazoa; phylum Chordata; class Mammalia; order Pholidota; family Manidae; genus Phataginus; species Phataginus tricuspis. The sequence goes on from JAQQAC010002629.1 coordinate 7,090,177, forward strand.
CTGCAGCAATTAGAATCGGCAACACTGAAATAGGCCAAATTATTTATTATTTTTGTTATTGTTAATAATTGTTCATTTCTTCATCTGTTAGTTTTAACCCTCACATACTACCACTTCCTCACTGGACAATGGACCACTGACCCGCTAATGCCAGCCAAGGATGGTACATGGTGAACCCTCTAAGTGATGTTCAGGGACCCAAATTCCAAAAAAAAAGTCATCACCTCTTCTCCTTGAGATAATCATTCTTGGGCCGCCACAAAGGGACCACTGAAATGTCATTTAGGGTTCAGGAAACAGATGATGACTCTCTGGACTAGAATTTCAGCCACACCCCTTATTAATTCTGTATCCGTTCACAGTGGATTACCTCTCTTGTCTTGGCTTTTTCTTCTTCAAAACAGGGATGATAGAAGCACCCCACTATAACATTGTTCTGAGGACCCGCTGCATTGTTACACATTAAGGGGTTAGGACATTGCCTAACACGCACTTAGAGCTCAGCATTTATTAATGTTTATTATTAACCTCAGTGCTCTCTACCATTACCTTTCTTTGTTTTATCCAATTTCACATTTCAAGGAAGAGTCACTCAAAAATTATTTACTATGTATTTTATAAGTGCCAGACATTTTTCTTGTTTGAAGGGATACAGAGGTGAACAGACCAGATGCCTTCCCATGCAGCTCACATTTGTCGGAGGATGGGTGTCATCTGTCTACATATTTCATGACGGCAATAGCAGCCAGTATAAAGTAAGAAGCCAGTGAACAAAGTAATTCCACATGTGTTCCGTGAGAGTATTTTCAATCAGGGAGGGAGTTTGTGGGTTATACATCTACCAAAGTAGGGGGAAGGAATCCCACTTTGTGGAGATAATGGGCGAACTGAGATAACAGTGCATGGATGAGGAGAGCCGATTCAACTAAAGGGCAAAAAAAGCAATTCAAGAAGGAGGAATAGCAAATAAAGGTGAGAAACATCTTGAAATATTCACGGGTTGGAAGAATCATGAGTGCAGTTGAAACAGAGTGAGTTAGGTTCATGTCGTCGGAGGGGAGGGATGTTGGGGGCAGCAGAGTTTGAGATGACATTGGAGAAGGAGGGAAAGGCCAGAGTATCGAAGGTCTTGTATACTATGAAAGGAGTTAGCTGTCACTCTAGGGCAAGGTCGGAGGCATTTACGTTTTCATGATATGATCTAATTTGTGAAAGGGTAACTGCAAATGCTGAATGGAAAATGGATCACAAGAATGCCAGAGCTGAGAGCTAAAATGGTAAGGAGGCTCATGCACTAATCCCTGTGATGGATAACAGAGCCTCCGTCGGGGTGTGATGGGAGAGCAGAGAGGACATGGTGCTGGCGTGTGCTGGTCAGGGGTGATGAGCCCACATACTGTTTATGCTTTAAAAAGAGGAGATTACTAGAGAATTTTGGCATGCTGATGGGAATAATCTAGCAGAGAAAAAAATGATGATGCAGAAGAGACATGTTTTAACTAAGGGAATCTATCCTCCTGATTAATGTCCCTCATGACCACAATACAGCCACCACTTCCCTGTGACCGGAAGTGTGGTTAGTAAAACCTTATCAAAGCACAACACAACCATTACTTCAGAATAAAAATGGGATGTACCCGGGGATCAGGAGCTGAGTGAGCCTCGAGGATCACGGGACAGAGAGTGAAATGAAATAGTGCCCAAAGATGGCAACTTCCGTACACATCCTCTCTTGGAATTATCGCCATGGTATCAGCCCACTCTAATTGAGCCACACTGACGAAGTGACTGTTTTAAATTATTCCAGGAAGGGAGATTCAGCATGTTTGTCCCTTAGGCAAGAGCCTTCTGACCACCGCACTGAAGCTTCCAGCAGGCCCCAACACCTCTGCCCACCTCGCTCCCTTAAAGAAAGAAACTATGAGACATTGTCCTCTGCAATGCACCTGTAGTGGGAGCTCCCTAAATCAACCTTGCTTGACCAGTTGAGAATTAACACTTAAAGATCTAGTTAAAGAAAAGGAAGTTCTCAATTTCTTGTTCTTTAGTAATTAAAACATTAAGAATCGGATCTGAATCAAGTGTATTTTCAGTGGATGGCACAGCAAATTGAAATACGGTTGGCGCACCAGTGACAGGAAAAGGCTCCTTTGATCCTCCTGATTCAAAGACCACCTAGATGAAAGGCAGTGCATCACACCAAAAGCATCTTCCAAACTGACGCTCATATTGTTCAAATTGACCAAACTATGGCCACAGAGTTCAAAGATGAACTCTTCCAGGAGCATAGATATGGTCTATAGCATAAGGTATTCCTTTCATGTCACATACCCATAAAATATTATCTTAAGTGTGTGACATTCTGAAGTGACGCAAAGAAAAGGTGCCTAGAATGCCTTTAGAACAAACACTCATATATCGCTTTAGCTGTTCCCACGTTCACATTATTTTATTTTCTGATGTGTGAGGCACATCACGCAAGACTAATCACCCCTACTAGTGATGTGCCCTACTGTGTCCTCCAACCATAAACTATTTTATGTATCTAATTCAATAAAACTGTCTTTGGCTCCCTGATGAACGATTGCCTTGTAAAATGAATTACTCTTAAACATTTCCTAACTAGCAGTTCCTACGGGCATCCATGATGGCAATTATGAAGACTGATGCATCATGGAAATAATTCAGAATAGAGAGGTGACTGGAAGTAAGTGGACTCACTGCCTACAAAGCAAGTACTCCCTCTCTCTCCCTCACCTTGAACTGCGCTTTCCTGATTGCATGAAGGAAATGGGGGAAATGGTTTGAAGTTCTCATTTGACAGCTATCAAATAATAATGCCACTGTAGTACACATAGTTTAATATTCCTAATAACGACCCCAGCCTCCTGTTCTCCGGTAGTTTCCCACAAGAGAGTCTTCAGAAGCCATGTCGCTTTTGCAGCAGTCGTGGGAGCCAGTTACGGTCAGTGATTCACAGAGAAATGCTTGTTGGGGAAGTGGTTTTAGCTTCCCAATAAGAAAGAGAAGATCTTACTACAACTTAAATAATTCAACAATTTATTTCACTAGGACAACTTGTGATTCACTCAGGATTATCTGAGATGCAAACAGTAACTAAATTGTTTTATCTAATACCAACGAAGGTTTTTCAAAGTCAGAAAAACTTGCAATTAAACCTTAGCTGTGCCATGTATATTCTTTTCTATGTTCATCATCTGTCTGAAGCGTCGTATATCTCAATTTTCTTACCTCTGAAATGTATTTTCCCCCATAGCTTCATATTCATTTTATTTTTTAACATGTTAATAAATAAGTTGCATTAATAGATCTCCCAAATTCAAGCCAACCTCATGTTTCTAAAAGGATCCTTACTTGGTTGGAGTGTATTCTTTGTAAATATTCTCATATAATCAGTTTACCATTATTTAATAATATTTTCACCTATGTTTACAAATGATATGGTTGTTTTTGTCCAATTTTGTTTTGTAACTAAACCATAAATCAGCAAATCTGAAGTTTTTCATGGCTTCCTGTAGTCAGAGAAAACTTAAAGCCAACAAATTATCATTTTCTTAAATACTTTATGAAAATGATCAATGAAATCTTCTGGGCCTATGTTAAGTGGGAGGTAAATATCTGACCCTCCACATGGTTAATGACCTATTGAAGTTTGTCTTCTTTCCTTGTGACCATTTTTGTCATTTAAATTTTCTTGAAAAATTGCCCTTCTCCTCTCAGCTTAAAAAATCACAAAGATTTGAAATTGCACGTTGAATTCTCTGGTAAGTTTCAGATTCTTTTGCATTTGATTTTGTGCTTCTTTTAAATTGAGCCATTCTGTTATTTTTTTTCTATTTAAGTCTCATTCTGAGATGTTATAAACTTCTCAGTAGTAGGGTCAGTTTGACCCTACTAAACCTTTGGTAGGTGGGGCTGGGGCGGCGTCTAGTTTAGCGCTAATTTGGCCCCATAGCTGATGCAGGAGCCTTCTCTGAGTACAGTGATTGGTGTGAATTTGGGGCCTTTTACTCTGGCTATAAGTGAGAACCAATCTCGTTTAAACCCCAGGGATTGTTCTACCTGATTCTTTCTAGTGGTTTTCCTCCTACCTCATTAATTTCCTCACCCATATGTGCTGATAAGAACTCAGATGAATGAAGGCTCCAGGCAATTTTCTTCCATAGCTCTGGAGCTCTCTGTAGCTCTTTCTTCCTCGACACTCTTTAGAATCCTGCCATTGCTATAGTCCAGGCTAGATACAGTGATTGTTTAGTTAGACGGTGAAAAGGGATGGTTCAGAGTATCACCAGAGGTGAATCCCCCAGATCCTGGATGTGAGGCAAAAGAAAATAAGAGTAATCAAATATAATTTACAAATTTTGGCTAAGAAACTGGTGAATCATGATGTCATTTATTAAATTGTGGAGGAAAATGGTAGGTATAGGACTGTGATAAGGGCTGGTACTTTATTATTTATAATTTTTTTCTCCCATCTGGGAAATTGAACCTCTACACTTCACTTTGATCAATTTTAGATTTTCTCTTACTTCTTTTACTTATTTTTTCTATTCACTATTTTTACTTGTCTATTTTTTCCTTTATTGCCTTTTGCCATTTCTTTTCCTTTAATACTTTGGACCTTTTATCTTTTATTTATACTCACTCCACTAGAGTTTAGTCCTTAAACTTGTATTCTCCCATCACCATGAAAAATTAATCAATATCTACAGCTAGGAGAGGTTTCTAAAACACACATCTGACCACACTGGACTCTACACAGAATTCTTTAATACTTTTTAGTGCCTCGGGATAAAATTCATTCCTACAGTTTATCTTATGTCAGAGCTTTGCTGCTTACAAATTTCACTCACTCTGCCTTCTGAAAGAACAGAACCTTCTTGTTACTTTTATAAAGTCCCACAACTAGGATGGTGTATTTTCTTTATTCTTTTGACACTTTCTTGCTGTAGCAAAAGTTTCATATTCAGTTCGTTTTTTTCCCACAGCCAGTAAGGGAAGGAGAAACCAGAACAACCCAGTGAATAGCAAATCAAGGACTTTAGAATTCCATGACAACTGTTCTTTTGAACATGGAAAAAGAAACCATCTTTTAAAATTTCACCTGAATGTCACCGCAGTTAGTAAATTGGTTCATGAGTAACTAGTTATAAATTGCATGTAAATGCCTTCAGTGCAGATCTCTCTAGATCATTTTCCCTGCCTGTCTTCTCTGTGGGTTACTGCCCTTCTCTATAGAAGCTGTTCTTACCACCATGCAGGGTTTTCTGATAGAGAGAACCTCAAAAGTGGGGTACAAAGGAAAGTGACCTGGGTATAATATAGGCGATAATATTTTTCTGTTCCTTTTGTCTCTGGTCATTTATCAGAGACATTTAACTTTAAAATGAATGAGTTTGCCAAAGTTAGAGCTGGGATCTTCTCCATTCCCAATATTTTAAAGACTTTATAATTACATAAACAAGCATGTTATACTTACTCTCCCACACAACACTGTTTGAAGTGTGATATTTAAGAAAAACTCAGATCACTGAGAAACATCAGAAGGAAATGTGGCATTTTTTGATTTGGCAAAAGAAAACTCTTACATGAAACTACTAGAAAAGAAATAGTTTGAGGCAATAGAGATGAGGGCCGTACGCATAAAGAAGTGAGGAAATGACATTTGTAATAACAAAATGATTAGGTGCATGACTTAGTCTTAGAAGTATGACAATATCTCCTAATCTGTCCTGTGCTTTTAAATCCACAGTGGTTCCTCAAATGGCCAGGTAATATGATGGAGCCACTCAAAACCTACTAACAGTGAATAAATGTAATTCAAAGACATTGTGGTTGTCATTGTTCTTTCCTGTTGACTTCATATTTTCAGATATGTCGAGAGTTTACTTAATATGTCGCCTCCCAGGTTAGCTGTCCATGTCCAAGAGAGGACCCAGTCTAAGGGAGGCTGGCAAACAAGGGTTTTTATCTGTGCATCATGCCTAATCACAATATATCAGAACCATCCCAATGGAGGTTGAACAGCTACTGTACCTCCAGTCTTGTTGTTTCAGAGAGAAAAGAGATGCTCTTATATTAGGTTTTCTTTAATGTGCAGCTAAATGCTCTAGTTCACCCAGTCCTGATAAAAAGTGTTTGCTGTGAGTTTATATTTCAAGGACTGTGACAGGCACTGATTATTCACATGCGAACTACACATACACAGTGAGCAGACAGTCTCCAGGAACACGCAGTCAGAGCTCCCCAGGGCAAAGGGATGTCTCTAAAAGGATCCAAGCTCCAATCATCTTTTTCTCCACCATTTTTAAGACCTGATGTCTAATATTATGGTTAGAAGATGGTGCCTCTGTAACTGTAAGCCTGGGATACCCATCCTAGGCTGTAAGAACACGGAAATATGAAGAAGGACACAATGTTGGTAAAATTTTATTCAGGAATATATTCTTAACAGGGAATTTTCCTTCCATCTCACTGTAGAAGACAAATCACAGACTGGGAAAAAATATGTGCAAAGACATATCTGATAAAGAACTGTTATTCAAAATATACAAAGAACTCTTAAAACTCAACAAGAACACAAACAACCTGATGAAAAAATGGACCAAAGACCATAATAGACACCTCACCAAAGATATACAAGTGGCAAATAAGCCTATGAAAAAATGCTCTGCATCATATGTCATCACGAAAATGCAGCTGAAAGCAACAGTGAGATACCACTGCCTCCCCATCAGAATGGCCAAAAAAGGGGACACTGACAGTACCAAATGCTGCGGGAATACAGAATGGTACAGCCACTTTTAATGACTTTTTGGAGGTTTCATACAACACTACACATACTCATATCATATAATTCAGCAATCCCTCTCCTTGGTATTTACCGAGAGGCATTGAAAACTTATACACAAAAGGCTACACATGGCTGTTTATAGCGGCATTTTCATAATTGCCAAAACTTGGAAGCAACCAAGATGCCCTTCAGTAGGTGAACAGATAAGCAGCCTGTGGTACATCCAGATGCTGGACTATTATTCAGCACTAATAGCAATGATCTATCAGGCCATGAAAAAACATGGAATAAACTTAAGTGCACAGTACCAAGTGAAAAAGCCAATCTAAAAAGGCTACATACTATATGAGTCCAACTTTATGATATTTCAAAAAAAACAAAACTATAGAGACAATAAGATCAGTGATTTCTGGGGAGGCAGTGGGGAGGAGAGGTGAATAGAGCTGGAGAATTTTTAGGGCAGTTAAAATGCATTGTATGCTATAAAGAAAGATATATGTCATTATCCTTGCATCTAAAACCACAGAATATACAGCACCAAAAGTGAAACATAATCGAAGTACCGACTGCAGGTGGGGATGATTTATAATCAGTGTAGATTCATCTTTGGTGAGAAGTGTACCACTCTTGTGAGTGCTGTTGATAGCGAGGGAGGCCGTGTGTGTGTGTGGCAGACGGTGTATGAGAATGGTTGTGCCTTCCTCTCCATTTCATTGTAAACCTAAAACTGCTCTAAAAAATAAAGTCTTAAAAGAAAGAATGAATGAATAAAAGAATGTGTCCTTAGTTTCCCTACTGACCCTTGAGCCAGGATTTTCAACCATTTGCTTGGCATTTGTTGTTTTGAATGCTGGATTTTGAAGGGAGGTTAGCTTGAATAGATCAAATAATTGCAAAACAAGGCAGCAATAAATCCAACTTAATCATTTCCCCAGGATAAGAACATATTACAATGTCCATTAGAGCATCTAGGATTATTACGCTTGTCACTGGTTGCCATTCAACCTGTCGCTATCTGACTAACACAGGTCACTGCCATGATCAGACCCATAACTTAATTTTTTGTCTATCCAGTTATCCAGTAAACATTTTTTCTTCCCTTGTGGCTAGATGCTTATCAAGCAGTGCCAGGTAATTGCAGCCTGTATCAACCTGCCTTGCCAGGTCTGCCCAGTTTAATATTCCTCTGAACTGAAATTACCATCATGTTGTTTATACTCATCAATATTTTCCTACATACCTGTAGTGATTTCCTCATTCGTCTAAGATACCAGGACACAGTGAATCACTGTGTCTGTTTTTAGGGTAAGATAACTTAAGTGCTAAAATACTTGTTTTTCAAAAGTACAATTAAGAATGACAAATTAGAAATGTAGGTTTTTAAATGTCTGGAGATAATCTCAAACTATAGTGCATTTTTATTTTCCTTCATAATTATTATGTCTCCATACACTTTCTATTTTAGGCCAACTGAAGAAACTGATCTCCAGATTTCATGCACTGACTTTTCGAACTAATACCAGAAGTTCTACCACCCTGGTATTTTATGTAGTGTTTTAGCATACAGTATAAAAACTGTAGGATTTTTATACATGGAATAATATGCAATATTAAAATGTCCCTGCATGGATGCCTTTATTTATGTCAGTTCTTCTGAATTAAGTGTTTTCTGGGAATTAAATAATTCCTGGGCTATAATGTCTGAAGAAGCCTCTTTTTCATTTACCCTAATAAGATAAATCTCACTATTTGTTGTGCAATTGGTATGTATCTCCTATAGCTTTTATGAGTTTACCATGAATTTTAATTATTGATTTACAGTACTAAAGTCAGGTATTAGCTGATAAATTTTACATACCTAGGATGTTAAATGCCTAATTTATTTTAAATTTCTAGTGTCATATGAGTGATACATCCTCAATACATTTTTACTGAGAAAAGACAAACAGGTTGTGAGGAAGAAACTTCTCTGTGAAAATCAATACATCAGTAATAATAAAAACAGTGGCAAAGTCGATACTTGTGCAAATACATATGAGGCAGATAATAAAACTAAGCAGTTGGTAATAGAAGTAAGATCATTATTTTAATAGCCTACCGTTGGAAACTCCAAATATATGGCCACAGGTGGATGATAGGCAATCGTGGTGTATTTACATAGTGGAAAACTACACAACAATTTAAAAACAGAATGGACTGTGCAGTCACACAGATGACTCTCAAAAGCATTTTCAATGAAAGAAAACAGCCACACAAAAGAAGTAAATACTGTCTGTTTACATTTTTTAAAAGTTCAAAGCAAGCAGAACAGATTTATGAGAGTAGAAACAGGAAGACTTTTTTTTTCCTGGCTTTGGGGTAATTGAATGGAGTGAAATTAAAAGATTTTTTTACAGATAAATTGCATTAGTGGGATATATTAACACAAAGCAGAGAGAAATTATTGTCTACAGAAGCTTTATAAAATAAAAAGCAAGTATGATCTAATATCTGTATCTTGAACCCCACAAGCAACAAACATATAATAATCATTCTTTTATGATGAACATATATGTAATGTTCATATATAAAATAAATATTGACCTCAAAAATTCATCTCAAAATTTTCAAATGAATGATGTCACGACATGTTCTTCATTAAACTGTATTATAGAAGATATTTTCTGAGCATAATGTAAATAATCAGAACCAATAATAGAAAGATAACTTGTTTTATATGTAGATAGAGATAGGTGATAGATTTACTTGGAAAAAAATCACACTATCAAACAATGCATATATTAAATAGTAAATTAAATTTAAAGTTAGGAATCAAAAAGGAAATTTTGAAGTATTTAGAAATAAGTAACAATGAAATATGCATACCAAAACTTCTGGGACTTAGAACACTGGAAATTAAAGACAAATAGACCAGAAGAGCTGGAGAGGACATATCTCACCAAAAGGGGGTCGCTGCTCCTCCGTTCCAGATTATTGTCACATGTGAGTGTGGACTCTGTGCTGCTAGAGTTTCCAATTTTATTGTTTTAGAGTAGCCTGAGAAAATAACTTTATGTGAAATCTTCCAAGTAGTATATGTTAGAAATCATCTTTTTATAAAATGATACTGCATGAAATAAGACAAGAAAAATACATGTCTGCAAGCAAGATGCCCCTGAGCAGTGATTCTCCAAGTGTAGTCCCTGGTTCAGTCACACCAGGATCACGAGTGAACTTGGGAGGAATGCAGGTTCTTAGACTCCATCCTGACCGTTGGAAACTCAGTGGATAGAGCCCAGCCATCAGTCTATAACAAGCTCCCCAGGTGATTCTTAGGTAGCCTTCTATGTTTGAGAAGCACTACCTTAGAGGCCTTGAAGCTTAATTACGACTCTCCATCTCCCCAGTTCAGCTAAAACAAATTCATTTTTACTTTATTGATAGCTGACAATGAGTCTCTTTTTTTCCATAGCTTCAAATTTGGTATCATGCAGAAACAGAATTTGTTTGTCTTGAATAGCAAAGACTTGAACGTTTACGAATACAGATAACACACAGTGAAGTAAAATAATAAAAAGGGATTTAATTTTTTTAATTAAAAAAAGAAATGTCGTCATCATTTGGGCTTAATCTCTTGAAAGGAAATTGGTACATAGGACTGTGTGTACACAGCGAGGTCCTCATAGTTCCTGTGGCAATTTTATTGAACTCACAGCTCTTGTTTTTCCCCTAAGGGAAAAAAAGAATTCAGGAGACTACCGTTAAAGGATGTTCTATTTGAATATAAAAACAAAACAAAAACAGGAAGGCAGGGAGAGAGGCTTGTGAGGCGGCACTCAGCCAGCTGCTCTGCAGTTTGTTCCAAAATTGAACATGTTCTGATTAGGTTTTGTGGCTATCTTCCCAAAAGCAAGAAGTTGGGTTTTCCTCACAACCGCCACCTATGTTGATTTCTTGACTAAAGAAAGCTTAAACCCTAACAAGGCAGCAAAGACCCAAATAAACCTACTAACATCTGGAGACCTTAATTTTCTACTAAAAGACGTTATAGTAAACAATACCATTTGATTGTTAGCTTTACTGTTCTTGGTGCTTTAGGGAAACAGAGTGTGTTACACGATGTGCTGTTGGGTTTGTGTTGTGAGTCGCCAGTTGAATATCGTTGACCAAAAAACTGAGTCTCAGTTTCCTGTAACCTGTAGAGCAAATCCTCCAGGACTCAAGTACAGTACCCGCAGCTAAACGGCAGAGATGGCAGAAATATTTCTTTATTTATTGTGCCCCTTTGGTCATATCTGAAGCCAAACATAGATGAAAAATGAATGAAGCCATTTGACTCTTTTCAAAATATATTTCCCATGTGACTCACTGAGGTTTGAAATTCACTAAAAAAACCTTTGTTTTTTAAGTTAAGTTATAGCCCCTGTCCCCTTCAGTGGTTTCACTTCGATTAATGGAATGCCATGACTCATTTATGAATGAGTTTGAATTCACTATCGACTGAGCACAGCAGGTTTACTTAGAGTGTTACCAGGAAGATACCCCCTTCTTGGAGAAGTGGGAGGATGCCACAGAGTCTGGGGAAAGGTAGACGTGAAAGGTGTTGGGATACCACCCATTTTCCCCTTTACCCAGTCATGAGCAGGATAACATATGATTTAAGAAAGGACAAAGGCAAATATTTTTTCTTTCAAGAGTTTTATGGTTTCAGGCCTTATATTTAGGTATTTAATCCTAAATACCTAAAATAACTTTTGTGCAAAGTGGAAACAATGATCCAGTTTCCTTCTTTTGCATGTAGTTGTCTAGTTTTCCCAACACTGTTTATTGAAGAGACTATCTTTTCATCACATCTCCATCCACGGGGCAATTTTCAGAAGCGTCCAGGAAGTAAGTTCCTGCCAGCCTAGTACTGGTTGGGTCGGCTGGCTGTCTTCCTGTTAGTGAGACTTGTGAGGGCCTGTGAGTGGCCAGGAGAAGAATTAGACGTAATTCTTCACTGAACTCACTGAGGAAATTTAAGCTAATATTTGAGAGACAACGTCTGCATACATGAGTCTTAGTTTAACTCACAATTTAAGTTACAACACAAATAAGAAAATGAACAAATATAATTAAAGGAATATGGGCCATGAATGGGGCAAACAATAGGAAATTGTAGCCAAAGCAAGAGTATTGGGGTCAGACCCTCTATCCAAAGCCAGGCTGCCCCAGTCACTTGAGTGTGACTGGTTCTGTCATATATTCTCAGTGTCTCCATTCCCTCATTAGTACATGGAAATAATAACAGTGATACTCATCTTTCAAATGATTGTGTGATGATTAAAGGAACTAATGTTTGTAAAAGCCTCTAGACTGTAGTATGTTCAAAACGAATCTCAGTTTGAGATTGGGCACATGACAGTGAGTTTAAAGAAACTGTCAATCAATCATTGTATGGTAGAACAATCCAGAATAATTCTTAAAGCAAGTGGTATTTGAAACAGAATTAGAGGGATGTTTGGGCTGATGGTGGGCGTGGATATGAGGCAAGGCACAGAGGTGGGAATCTGGTGATTCCCACATATCAGGAGACCACCTGAATTCCAATGTGATATCTACCCCTTTTCTTTCTCAGTATTTTTCAATTATTGTAAAATAAACCAGCAGGTTCATGAAGAGAGACAGGAGACTTGATCCCTTTTTTGTTAGAGAAGGGTTTGTCTTCAGCATCTTTAGACAGGAGGTACTTCACCCTGTTAAGAAGCAGAACATGGTAGAGTCACATGTGAAAGCTCTGCAATGAAATAGGGATCTGGAATCTAACAGTCACTCCTTAGCTGGGTGACTCTTAGCCAATTGCTTGGTGTCTCTAACACAGGAATAAGTATAGTCACCTAGAATAGCTTGGACAATTGCTCTTACAATCCAATAATTAAGATCATCTGATTGACACTTAGTAACTTTTCAATAGCTATTAGTATTTTCTCTCTACCTGAATGATTAAATGAGTGAATGAACTGTTGAATTTCCTTAAAGAGCACGGTGTAAAAATTCAGGTCCTAAATTATTTTTATCCCTGAGTAGCTGAACTGAACAGGGACATGTAACACAAAAGGAGACCCGGGTCCTGTACAGACATCTGTTCTCCTTTGAATAACTACCCAGTCTGCGGTGGGCAGCTACCCAGGCTGGTAACTCACTGTTTCTCAAGCTGGATTACGGTGACAGCACTGAGGTTGCATTATACATGATATCTGGAGAAGACCCATATGGTTTTCTTTTTTCTTTTTCAGTCTTTAATACCTGTGTATCCTAGTGGATTTTTGCATAAATAGAGTTGTAATGCTTCTATTATCCTAGCTGAGCTTTTCCCAAATATAAAAATAAAGACCCCAGCTTGAAAGCTTAATAACAATACCATTCAAGTATTGTAAACTATGAAAAAATGAAGCATGGTACAGCATGCGTTCCTTGGGGAGCAGATTCTGAGATAAAGTTTAGCACACAGGACATTCATTAGGAGTGCTTAGGGATGATCATCTGGAAAGGGGAGAGAAGGAATGAGGGTCCTCAAGGAGAGAAGATAGGCCAAACCCATGGGCAGTTGTGTGCCGGCCTCAGCTTGTTGATAACCAGTGATGAGGCTGGGTGAGCCCCAGTGGCTCTCACTACGATTACAAGACTCCCTCAGCAATAGCCATCAAGAAACTTTGAAGAAAAAAAAAAGGTTTATGACTTACAAGCCCTGTAAATTACATGGCACCTGGGGGCACACAGCACCGTTGTGGGGAAAGAGACACAGTGCAGGGCTGGGGTTATGCTTTCTTGGGTCCAAGGTAGGGGTCTCACTCTTTATTGGTGAACTTAAAAATATAATAGCGGGAATTTAAAATGCAGGTAGAGAAATAACAATCAGCTCAAATGGCCAATTGTTGAAGCCAACCAAGATCCCTAAAACAAAGGACCTGGGGGTGGGGGTCAGCCTGGCCCTTTATGTAGAGCTGGGCCGGGAAGGTGTTCACTGGGGAGAGCCACCTTTGAGGTGGCTGCCTCAGCAACCAGAGCTTGAGTCCAGCGCTTGCATTACGGAACAAGGAAAGCCAGCTGTCGTGCTTTATAGGACAATAGCTCTACAGCCCAAATTGTCCCCCAGAATTCCCCGTATCCCAGGTGAGGAGGCAAGCCTTTGTGCTCCCACACTCACCAGTCCTTGGTTATGGCCCATCCCAGAGGTGGGCTTTTACCATGGACGAGGCAACTTTCTCAGCCAAACAATTCCAGAAGGTAGCTGGGCACTAACAGGTATCTCCAGGTAGCGCTTCTGGGGGAATGAAGTCCACAGCCCCAGAGGACTCCCGCCAGCAGATCACATAGTATGCACGGTAGACTGGAGGGGAAAATACCCCTATATCTAGTCAGGTATATATATAATATACACAAAAACATATGCACACACATATATTTATATATAAATAAGGATATATCTTTTAACAGAAGCTTGATCGTTAGCAGAAACTGCAATATTATAAAGTATTCCAATCGAATGTAATTTTTTTTTTTCCACCTTAGATGAGAAATCTTACACAGTAATAAACGAGTGTCAGGGAGAGTAAAGGCCACAGCTGCACTATGTCTTTCTTCCTCTTATGGCTCTTTATACAGTAAGAACTATTTCCAAAGCTAATAAGAGCTGTGATATCTTTCACGGTTCTGCCACACCTCCCTGGCTAGTCTTGCTCATAAGAAGAGAAAAGGAGAGGAGAGAAGGGAAAAGAGAAGAAAAAGAATAGAAGAGAAGAACAAAGAGAAAAAAGAAATGAAACGATTCGCCGGAGATGTGTTGAGTTACACGTGAAGGATTTGACACAATTATATTACGCCCAGTTCTACGCACATGACCACAAACAGAAATTATGAACAGTCTATTTTAGAAGAGTGAAAAGATGCAATGATTCTAGCAAATGGAGCCTGCTTGGACTGGGAAGGTCAAGGTCAGATTTGGGAAAACTCAGCGGGCTTCATGAACAGGCTATGACACCATATTCAGAAGGCATAGCAAGCCCAGATCTGATTCAGATAGCCAGCGACACCGTAGCACGGAATACGGCACGAGAGTATTGAAGCAGCAATCCAATTGGGGAGCCAGGCAGGGTTTCTGTCAGAATAAGGAGGGCGCGTGCCTCCGTGACTGCGCTGTGGGGGCTACAGCTTGACTGGGTGTTAATGAGCACGGGTCACAAGCAATGTAAATTTCCCTGCCCTTGTTTCTCTTATATTTAGTCTCTAAAGATGCAATAGGCAAAGAACAATGGTTGATTTTCAATGCCTACATTTGGGAGTGAATTGTGGTAGGAGGTCAGGATGTCCTGGAAGTACTGGCCAGGTCAGTGAATCGAGAGAGATTGATTTGGGTGATTTAAAAAAAAATAATAACCAGGGTAAGAACTAGAGATAAATGGGAATTAATTTATAGGTAAGCCACAAAGACACAGAAAGTCAGTCTAGCGATGCTAGGTAGTCCTCTCTCTTTAAATTTTAGTGTGTTGAGAATCTCTCGATAACCCATGCTGTCATTTTAAATGGTAGTGACATTTTTTAGAATAATACTGCCTCTGTGTGCTTTATCACTCCCTAGTAATTTCAGTCATATGAAAATGAAGATAGAGTAATTATGGACAGTTCTTTTCAAGAAAAGGGGAAAATAAGACTCATGTGAGCAACCTTTGAATGAAAATCCATCTGTGAAGGTAGATGTGACATGAATATATTCAAGTAAGAGCTCATGGCCTTTTCCTTGTTTGTGCTTTTATTCACCTAAAAACAAGCCATCTTTATATTTTTAAGCTCTTCTACGGATGCAAGAATCTGATCAACAAAGTATGTAATGATTTCTCTTCTTACGGATATGGTGTGTTTGACCAAAATACGGAAAAGTTCTTTGAGGTTTATTTCAAGTTGCACATGCTCAAAAGCCCAAGGTTTTGGAGAATAGGAAGTTGACTGTTTGGGTTAATTCTTGTCCTCATTTTTCCCAGAATTTTCTCTGGAAAAACTAAAAAGATAACTTCTTTAAAAATTCTCATTTTTATGTATCTTTTCAGTTTTTTTTCTATGGACAACAATGTAAGCGATTTCCCAGGCAGCATAAAATGTGTTTTTCAGAGGAGAGGAAAAAAAAATGACATTTCCTCGGGGTAATAGTAGGCTATTCTCGGCCTTTTACCCCTCCGTTTTTAGACAGATCTGTAATCAGTAGGAGCGGGCACTCAGCTAGTTCTCCACTTCAAAGCAAATGTAAAATCTTTCATCCTCCCAAACTGAAACAGTGCCGTTTATCATGAAGTGAAACACTGTACTGTGAGGATGGTTTTACTTTAGCCTTTTTTCACTTTCTAACCTCCTAAGCTTCAAACATGCCCATTTATCATTAAGAGGAACATTGCACTGAGAGTGGTTTAAATTTAAAAGCTCTCTGTTCCTGAAGTAGCAGAGCCTCAAAACTTAATCATAGAGATAGGGAAGTTCGAAACAGAAAATTCCTGTTTGGGAATTTGCCTCCACTTATGGGAGAACCCAACTGCATCCTAAAACACCCATCCCTGTACTTTGCTAACAGCTGGTACATCAGTGTCCATGCTGTTGGCTGAAGCACTTTAATTAAGGTGTAACCTACCTACAGCTGGGTTGAACTGTTACCAAGCAGAGGTTAAGGAAGGCATAAGCAGAAAGTTTTAAAGGCTTTTAAGCTCCACCGCTCTGCAGAAGGGGGTTTGTAAATGAAGCAGTGGAAGTAAAGTGAGAGTTAAGAAGTTTCATATTTGGGAAAGGGGGAACAAGCATTTTTGTAATAAGCCTGCCTAAGTTTGGATATCAAAAAACAAAAACAAAAAGAACTCCTCCCACTCTTGTTTAGAGGAGGCCTTTTGGAACAAAAGGAGCAAGATGCTTGTGAGAGCATGTGTACCCCCCTGAAATCCCACCTTCTCAGGGATCTGTGCAAAGCCCAGCAGGTAGAACAAAGCTGAGGGGAGGGGAGAGCTGCCTTTATTCTTGCCTCTGTACAACTGAAGGATGTAAACATTTCCAGAAGTAACGTGATACCACAGGAAGAGTGATTTCTTCCAAGAGAAAATTTTGTCAGAATATTTAATGGCCACATATCTTCCAAAAGAGTTGTTTAGGTCTATGGTTCTCGAAGTTTAGCAAGCATCAGAATCACGTTGAGGACTTGTGAAAGCAGGTATCACTCATCCTGGGAGAAACAGGCTGCCGTGTTGAGAGGATCCCTATGGAGAGGCCACCACCTAACTGACTCCCATAAGAGGCTTTGAGCCAGAACCACCTGGCTAAGCCACTCCCACATTCTTAAATGGTCGTTAAGTTGCTAGATTTGGGTATATGTTGTTACACCAAATAGAAAGTTCATCCAATAGTAAATGACACTGTATACAAAACTCTTAACTTTGAGAAGTTATATCTGAGAGCTTTAACTGTCTTTAGAACCTCAACATTAATATATGGACTAACCAGAAAAGTGACCAGTATGAAGTTAGCTTTTCATGAATCAGTACACGGAATGGGCCAGCCTGGAAAAAGAAAAGGCTCAATAGCTCATCTAGACTAAGCGACAGGAGGTTAAAGCTGAGAGCCTGGCTCCTCCATGAGAAAACCTTCATGCCTATACTACATAAAACATGAAGACTGATAGCATGTATCATTTTTATTTATAATTTTGGCATACATATTTACAACTCTGTGTACTTATCTAGCCTACAAAACTTGTATGTAGCCTACAAAACACATGTATGTATGCACATACATGTCAAATTCAAAAGAATTGCTATATAAATCTGTATGTACAATATTCTAGACATTGGTTCCAATTATTCTCCACTAAGTATATGGTTATCTCTATGAAATACCAATTCATGGCACCACTAAGCAAGAATGACAAGTAGGTTTCAAATCATAAATGAGCTCCTGGCACTTCACGGAAACGCCATGGATCGTTGCGTTAACTCTGACCCCACAACCAGAGTTAATGGGGAAAATGTGATGATCGTTTATGAATGTCTGTATTGGACATGGTGTGCACGGAGTTTTGGCATTTCAACAGAGAAACAAGCCAATACTTATAATCTTCTTCCCAGAACAAATGAAACAGGTAAGCTCCTGTAGGTTTGGTTATTTATTGTGGTGAGGCAAATTTGATGCAATTCGATTTACATCAAGTCTATTCCACAGAAACATGAGCTAAGGAAGTGAGTGACCCATTAGTAAAAAGAGGAATAGCATATTCTCCTTGAGATCTGGGATCGATTTTCTACAAATTTACATAAATATATATATATATAACTTGGCCTCCTGTGTGTAATATTGCAACACGGTTTCTCGGGAATAAGTCAAACCAATATGTACTCAGAATAATACTAGCAAAGCCATGTTCCTTCCTCCCCAACATGATCATTACAGTTTATTTCTTACAGCCACTCCAAATACAAATTTAAGGTTAATGTAGAAACTGACATTAAAAAGGCAGGGTAATGTATAGATGCAATGATTCCTGCTATGAAGTCAACTCTGAGCTGTCACCTGCTTTCATACTCAGGAACCCGTATCAACTTTGCTCTTCATAATTGTGTCTATTATTTTACACCTAATACATGTTTCAGCTGATTTTTTCCCATCATCGAATTGATTTGAATTTGACTGCAATGTCAGTGTTTTTATTCCATCTTATTTGGTTGCTAAAGATAAACCAAATAACCATTGAATAATTTTAGTTGTAAATCTAATATGAATTCATAAGTGTACTTTTCTGACCATAATATATGTGTGATATTATACATCACCTTGAGATTTCCTTTTAAGTCAGAATAGAGAAGTAAGCTGGTGGGTGTCCAAAATGGTCAGAAAAAGGACTACACGTGACTTCTATCTAGCCTTTGTGGCCTATGCATTCCAGGACACAAATAGGAGTATGGATCATTTGGGTTCAGGTTGTAGAATTAACCTTTCGAAAGTGTTGACCCTCATTCCATACATGAGTTTGTGAGGCTGTCTTAACTGGGTACCACAAACTGAACAACAGAAATTTACTGTCTTGTAGTTTTAGAGGCTTGAAATCAAGGTGTCCAGCAGTGTTGAATCCTGGAGGGCTGTAAGGGACAATCTGTTCCATGCCTTTCCCCTAGTTTCTGGTGGTTTTCTGGCAATCGTTGGCATTTCATGGCTGCAGAAACATTGTCCAATGTCTGCTGTCGTCTTCACATGGCAGTGTCCCTGTGTTTGTGTCTTAGTGTCCAAATTTCACCTTTTGATAGGGACACCAGTCTTCTTAGATTAGGGCCCCCCCCCCCCCTAATGACTTCATCCTAACTAATCACATCCGTAACTACCCTATTTCCAAATGAGGTTACATTCTGAGGTACTAGGGGATTGGAACTTCAACATATGAATTTGTGGAAGGGACACATAATTCAAGCCCTAACAGCCCGCTCTCCAGGGGGTGTTATCCGCAGTGCCAGTCTTACTAGCGCTGGTAGATGTCAACAGCCCAAAGATTTGTTCTCAAATTCAAGGATATGAGGCCCCTGAGAAATGTTTTGGATCATAGACAGTGCCCCCTACTGGTTAAAGCAAGGACTCGGAGAAGTGCAGGCACAGCATCCATTGTTCCCAGTAAAAGGGGTTTGCCAACGTCTGGAAGATTTTTAAAGAAATTTGTCACAGGCCTAGTCCCACTTGAAAAATAAGAACTGTAGTTAGCTTTTGAAAATGATTCTATTCACTAGGAGTATGGCCATATTTAGTGACAACTTGGCAATACTAGATACCAAAGTGAGGACAGCTTTCTTAATTCCAAATTCCATCCACTTGAGGGAACAATATTCCCTGATAAAAGTGCCCACAGGAAGCTGCTGGCAGGAAGTAACTGGCAAGATCAGCAAAGATGACATTTTTTCAAGAAAATTGTGTGGTCATTCCACCTACATTTTGAAGTAGAGATAATTCAAAATCTCTATAAAACAAACCCATTTATGGCCTGATTACAATAAATAGCTTCAGCTTAGAACTATTTTAGGTAAACTCAGATAATATGCTTTGCTCATAAACAAATGCCAATAAATATTCATGGAAAACCTGTTTTCAGCAAATTGGCTTGTTGATCTATTATTGTCCAGTATAAATCATGTGCAAAATATGCATCTTGTATTACTTAACCTAACTAGGAAAGGTGGCTTTTATAGAGAAATACTATACATTATCCAAGGATTTAGCTAAGGTTGAATGTCTTACTTACATGAGGCAGAAAAGCCACACTCTTTTTAGGTAGATTAAACCTCAGTATGCTCAGAATTACCAAAGAAACTGGCATTCGAGGTTGCAAGACAAAAACTCAGGGGCCACAGAAAACACAATTGATTGTGAAGAAAAGCACACCAGAAAGTCAGACACTTTGCAAGTGATTAGACTACATGAAAACCATTGATAGTATTAAAGCAAATGGGGCTTCTGCTATACTTGAACCATTTTTAATGTGTTTTTGTTGAGACAGGAATTATTCCAGGACATAAACAGCTCAAGCTCTTCCATGTCATGGGTAAACAATTAGGTTGGGAAATTTTAGTGTTTTGTTTGTTTTGGTTTGTTTTTTTTTACTGGCAAGAAAATCAAAGCTAAAGTCAGCAGTCACCGGGAAGGATCACTGTCTTTGTAAATTGCAAGTAGAATAGTCTAGATTCATGTGCTTATATTACAAATGGCACCCCGCTACACATCACTTCATTGACTTCTCACTGGATAGAAGTGAGAAATGAATGCTACCCTAATTCTAGTACATCTTCTTGCTCTGCCTCTACTATGACAGCTTTTCTGAAGGGCACTAGGCTTTAGGTAAGCCAGATATTATAGTCTACTTTTATTTCATAGAACTTAGAAAAATACCACTTATATCTTTGTGTTGGTGAACTGAGGACAAGCTTGCTAAATTTTAGAGGAAGCTTATTTATCTAAGAAATCCAGGAAAACACGTCCATGTAATTAAAGTTGATTGGTCTTCTAAAACACAATTGTCAGGGTATAAAAGAATCATCAGTTATGATGATAGATGATATTTAAAAGGTTCTTAACTTCTGTTGATTTTTCAAAACTCTTTTTTATGGTCCCATCTTATTTTTCCTTACGAATGATTGTTGTACAAAATTAGGAGATTGTATTAGAAGGCTAAGATGGTGACAAGGACCTCAGAGTTTGGGATTTGGAAAGTTTTGAGTACAGTCATTTAGGTTATGTTACCAAACACATAACCATAGACTACATTTCTAACACATTTGTTTGCACAAAATATTTTCCCCAAAATAAAAAAGTTGTTCCAGATAATTCTGCTGTAAAACAAGGTATTCCAGAATTAACAACAACCCTTTTACTATGGTCACAGATTCTTTGGTTCAGTAACTTAGAAACAGCAAAGCAGAACTTATTTATTTATGTTCCACAATATCTGGAGACTGAAATGGAAAGAATTAAAATTACTCAATGTGGAGACCAGCTCCACAAAGCAGCTGAACCTGAGAGCGGTGGATGAAGAGATTAAGGGAAACACAGAGAAAGATGTAAGAAAGACCTGGAAACCAAAGCTGGGATCAGGAGGTCCGCTGACCACTGGTGGCGGACAAGTGACGTGGTTTTATTTCTGAGCACAGCTTAGCCAGGCTCACAGTGCTATCACTTTCGGGCTGATCTCATACCCAGTGTTGTCACTTCCTCTTCTGGTGATCTCACTTCTGGTGATACCACCTCCTGGTGCCTGGATCTGGTGATGTCACTCTTGGGGTGACATCGCTTCCAGGATGGTATTGCTTCTGGCCCTCCACAACTGAATAGCAGGAGCGTAGAATCGTATGAAGGCTCATTCACTCACATACTGGAACTTCGGATGAGAAAACTAAGAAACTGAGATTTCAAGCTAGAGAGCCTTCATGTAGCTGCTTCATATGGCTCAGTGCTTCCTCACAGCACAGTGGCCTCAGAGGAGTCAGTTTTCTTACATGGTGGTTCAATGCTCCAGGTGTGAATGTTCAAATAAGCAAAATAAGAAGTTGTATGGTCTTTTCTGGCTAGGATTCATAAGGTATTCGTATCATTTCTACAGCATATGTCAGTTATAAGCAAGACATTAGCCCACCCAAATTCAAGAGCAGAATGAGACCACGCTTCTTGATGGAAATGGTGTCATGTGCAATGGGGGATATTGTGGTGGTCATCTTTGGAAGTACTGACACAGGAGGTTTTATTTTGTCCAAATGAGTTATGAAACAAAACTCTAACCTTAGTGTACATAATAGTTTATATGGATTTAGTCAGCATGCATTTACTAAGCATCATATATTTAGTAAGCCCTGTTTTAGGAGTTACCATGTTTGAATAAGAATATTGCATAATCTTTGTCTTCAGAGTTAAACATAGAACTGGCTATAACATTTAAGAATTACTGTTTTTTTTTTCTTGCTAAAGGGCTGTAGATATCCCGTGATGGGGGTCAGAGAATGACTGAATAGTCGGGGAAAGTTTGTCAGAGAGAGGCCCTCAACTGGGTTTGGAGGAAGGAGAACCAATTCAATTCAATGAAGAGTCAGCCTAGTATGGGACAAAAGCAAATGATAAGACAACTGCACAAAATAGGAATATAAAAGAAGAAGATAGTGAATCTCAGTGGGGAGAATAGAAAAGGAATCATGAAAATGCCGTTTGAGATTAACTTGGAAAATGTAGAAGATTTGAGATACAGAAGAATGTAGTTTATTTTCTAAATAAAGCTATTCAGAAACACTTATGTGGTCTAATGTGGCAAGTATATCATGTGTTTACTAAAAGAGTGGAAGATAAGACCAGAAAAAAATAAATAGGATCACAAAGTGGTGAGTCTTATAACTTCTCTAAAAATCATGTATACTCTGGATGGCCACTGTGTGTATATGAAGAGGAGGGTGGCGTAATTGGAAGCAAGCTTCAAGAAGTTAGCTCACTCTGGGAGCAGGAAAGGACAGAGTGGAACAGAAACAAAGATGGAAGCAATGAAATCCATATAGCATCCCTTTCATTATTTGGAATTCTTGTTTATTTCTTGTTCTAGTCAAATCAACTTCACTGCCAGTAGCCATGCATAAAATGTTCCACAAAGCATCCTATTTGTTAAAGAAACAATTAAGTGTTGTGAATCTTTCTTTTTTGGTATGTTATTTCTTCTGTGGTATTTCTTTAGTGTCTTAGAACAAATGTTTATTATGCATATATGTTGTAATTGGCATGGATTTTCTAACTGAAACCATTAACAACAAATACAGATTGAAACATATTAAGCCTTTTACTCAATCTCCATAGTCTTACCTATTCTACATTGTGAAATCCTGCTATTTCCTTAATGTGGAAAATGTATATGTTGAGTATTCTGTGTGACATGGAAACATCTAACTTAGAAACTGAGTGAGGGTACCAATATCAGCCCACATATCAAATATCATAACTGGATAAACATGTATATTATAAATTATATTATAGTCATTTATATGAATATTTATCTTGTCTGTTAAAAATGGAAATATATAAATATTTTCAAATTAGTAAGCTTTATTTCTTCATTTTTAGATAGTAAATGTAGACATAAATTCTAGAATTTTCTTCCTGTGGCTTTTAGATAATCTTCCAAACTCTCAGGAGTGCATAAATCTCACTTTGGAGATCCCAGGTGCAAACCTATGGAAGTAAAGATGCTGAGGAGAGGAGGTGGAAAGGAAAGAATGAATACAAAAACAGAATGGAAGTGGCATCTCACTGAATATGACATTTTAGGAGTTCCTTTAGAGAGCTGTCACAGGGCAATTATGTATTCTTCTAGGGGATCTTGGCTGTTTTTGGCATAAAACAACTGCAATTAACAGTATGAATTCATCTATCTTGTTGCTCGACACATACTGCTCTTCAATATGACATCAACTTTGCACACATTGCCAGGACAATACCCACTAATAAGTGAATGCATCGGGTCATAGAATAAACCATCCAATGTGAAGATTCAATTCAGGTGACAGAATGCCCAGCAGCTCCGTGGCATTTTATATAATTTCTACCATGCTAAAGAATTACCTTCCAAAGAAGAAAGGATGCCAAAGCATCTTGTTTGTCTTCCAACAAGACCCTCTTTAGCTAAGTGCTAAGTATAATTCATTCAAACACCTTTCAGTTTCCACCTTTTACAACTTATCTCCTGCAGCTGATCAGCAGTCATTATATAGAAGACAAATCTGTCTAGCAAATGGGTGCTAGAAGGGAAGCAGAAGAGCAAGACAAATGTCATACCTTTGTATGGGCCAGTCATCAGGCTTGAGACACAATGCAGTCACAATGCACACACAGTAGAGAGACGGACTTGTAACATGTTTATCCCAGAACATGGGGAGGCAGAACTTCTTTAATGCAGCATTGTCCTCCCTGATTTATCAAGGAGCTCCATACGTGTTGGAAGTTATATGTGTCTCTACCATCTTGCTTCCTGCTCCAGATGGATTTTCTTACCACTGGCAGCTTCCCATCCAGTCTTACTTATCCACTAGCCCCTGTTTCACTAAAGGCACTGAGATAAAGCAACTGTTTTCATGAAGGGCCAAGAACTTTCCTTCAATACAATCTCTATTTGGGAACTGTTTAAATCTCCTCCTTACATTTCAAGCCATTGTCATGTCTGTGACATATCTGTGGCCTGCATATTTAAGACTCTATTTTGCTCCAGACCACAGATCCTATCTGGTCCTGGACACATATATGTTACTAGCTTTTGCTTTTCTGGGTGTTTGATTTTGCATTTGTTGAAACCACTACTTGCTTTTCTACCTCTGACCCAAATCTAGTGCCCTTTCTCATGTTCTTTATTAAATGTAATTTGCCTGACTTAAGAACATCTGTTATATCCCTATCCAAAAAGTTGTTAAACATTACAGCTGGAGAACTAGTGTTCTTGTTTTTAAGACAGGGGTTAAAAAGCCATAGCCCAGAGGCCAAATCTTACCCAATATTTATTTTTATAAATAAACTTTTATTGGATCACAACCAGCCCTTACTGGTTTATGTATTGCCTATGGCTTTCATACAGCCAATTTAAGAAGTTGTGGCATAAACCATTTCATGCACAAACCATAAAATACATACTATATGGTCCTGTACAGGACAAGTTTCTCAATCTCTGAGTTAGGGGCTTAGAGAAACAAGGAGAACAGTTACATAATGCAAGTATATGTTATTGAAATTCTTAAGAAGATGAAATGGAGGAAGAGAAGGTATCTATGGATTCCTGTTTAATTTCTTGTTATTCTCTCTCAAAATGCTTATGATATTGAATAAAATTTTTTAACCTCATTTTTGTTCTTTTTGGTACCATAACTACTCTCATGCTAAAGTCCTTTTATATGCCCCCTCTGATTTTGAGAAATGAAGCATTTATGAAAACACACAGACTGATTGCTCTGGGAAACAAAGACAGCTTCCTGACTCTTTCCCCTATAATTACTTTGGAGATGCATTTGAGAACTTGCCAGGGCTCTTTCAGGAATGTGGTATCTCATGATCTTTAAAAGGTCACATTGTTCCTTTATAAAATCTTTAACTTGGCCTAGTCATAGAATATAAAAAACTGAGGCAAAATGCAGGTTTATGACATATCGTCATAAAGTTACTATATGCCACTTTTTTCCCTGAATAAGTTAACATACTCAGATGAGAATTTTGTCATGTGTTTGTCACACAGCTATTTCTCCACTCCTGTAGCATCTAAGAGTATAGCTCCAAGGGGAAGAGTGTGCCCAGCCTGGGGTGAGTTCTCTATGAACCTGGTCAAACCAAAGTAAGTCAAGGGGAAGGACAGGTTGGGAGACAGAGTTTTTATTGCTCACGGCTTGCTTGTGTTTGCTAGCCAGGCCTGGAACCATCTGCCTCCTCCGGGCATGGCTCTCTCTTCTTCACCACCTGTCCCTTACAGGAGGAACCCCATGGGCGGGGCCTATGTGAATCACTGGCACCAGACCAATTAGCTGTCAGGAAATGGAGGGGAGGAGAAAATAGCCGTTTTCTCTCCCCCCCTTGTCCCAGATTGACTGGAGGCTCTGTAACATCTATTGATATGTAAATGGACAAAAGCCAGGTAGGAGATTCTGGAATTTCTGCCATTTACCCCACAAAGAGAAACCAAATGGACTACTAAAGATGGACAGAAATCATTTCTTAACATAGAAGACCCCTTGTCCCAGGCATCTGTTTAGATGAGCGGTAAGAAGAGCCTGGTTTAAAAGGGCTGTGCTGTCCAATAAGTCCCTCTCAATACTTGTGTAGACAAGAAAATTTGAACTAAGAAAACATGGAAACGTGAGCTAAAATGGAATAAAGTTGATGTCCTCAGAATACCCCTTACCAATTTGTCTCTTATTAGACAGTCCTATGATAATCAAGAACATATTAGGTGAGAAAACCATGTTCTACTAACAGCAAGTAAAAACTGAGAACGCTCTCTCTGGTCTCACCCCTTGTATCCACCGAGAATGCTAGTGCATGTTCAAATGGAGGTGACTGCTAAAAAAAACCTCAATGTTAACACTGAACCCAGGGCTTTATAAAGTTCTGAGCAACTTTTATCAGGCACACGTCATCATTTTGATGATGATGATGATAAAAATAAAACTTTTTTGAAGTAGGATGGATCTTATTGGCTCTTGCTTCTACGTTATTGAGTCTACAAGAGTTTGGCGTGTTAGGAATCTTAGCTGCAGACAATGGAATCCACTGTAGATAACTGTTTAAGAAAGGAATTTATTGAGGAAAACAGAGAACTAAAAGAACCTTAGAGCCATTCCAAGAGAAAGACTTCAGGCTGTCATGTTGTCCCCACTGCGGTTAGGAAGCTCTGCACCATGAAGCTACTTACGTAGCTACGTTCCCAGACCTGCAGTCCTTCCTCCATCCCTCGGAAGCCCTAAGAACTGGAAGCCACAGGCACTCTTCTTGGATGTAGTACCAGTGCTGTCTCTGTCATGATGGAAAAGGTATGGAGTCAGGGATTTGTCTCCGCAGTGGCTGGCTGTGGAATTAGCTGCTTTTGCTAAGCCAGCAAAAATGATGCCCTTGCTCCAGCTTGCTTGCTCAAATTACTCAATTCTGAATTAAGTCTTGTATCTGTTCATTTGATTGGTAGAAGATAAATGATAACTATCTGGTCTCTAAAGGCAGGAAGCAGTTGAAGCTGGGCAGTATTTTTGTTTTGTTTTGTTTTGTTTTGAATTCTACATTGAGGTAGTGGTATTTAGACATGAGAAGTTGTCAAAATGTGGAAAATATATTCAAAAGAAATGACATACATGCATCCTTATTGGAGATAGAAAACATTGGGTTGGATTGGGGTTGGCCCAAAAAGTTCTGCTATCACCTATTGGAGGAGAACTAGGAGACTACAAGAAAAAAAAATTAGTCTTGAATCTTGCAAGCGAGTCACTGTGAGACCTGCCCCTTAAATTTTTTAATTTTATTGCTAAAGTATTTTAAAATAATTTCTTGAATTAAAAACCTTCAACACTCTCAGTTTTTCACTGGCTTTAGCATATAAGGACAGATTGTACACACATGAAACCATCTTCAGTGCTTTAGGAAAGCGCATAATGAAAAAGAAAAAGTCAAGAATTTTTAGTTTAACTAGATGTTAAACTATTATAACTAAGTGCAGGAAAAAACAAACAAAAACTCCAAAGCTTCTTTCCCTACAAATATCTAAATGACATACTGCTCAATAATTGTTCTTATGTCACCATTATTAAGTTAAAAAGTAACCAAATATTTTCATCAAATGGTCTTGGTGGCAAAAATGGGGAAAGGTAGGATTTGTCTCTCTCACTTCTCATCCTGGTTTTCTGTTCTTTACAATTAAAGAGCACCCACAATCCTGCTGCAGAACATTTTCTACCTGTGCAGCCTCCTCTGCTCCCCCAGAATGCTCCACACCAGAGCTGTCCCGTAGAATTTTCTGTGATGGTGGAATGATGGAAATTTTCTATATGCTGTGTGTCCAATACAGACAATAGCCAAGAACATCATATGGCTATTGAGTACTTGACATGTAATTAGAGTAGCTGAAGTACTGACTTTTTAAATGGTATTTTTAAAATTTTATTGAAGTTAATAGTTGGCATACAATATATATTAATTTCAGATGTATAACAGTGATTTGACAAATACATGCATTATGAAATGCTCACCATAGTAAGTATAGTTACCATTTGTCACCATGCAAAGTTATTATAATATTCTTGACTATATTATATTTTATTCAGTTAAATTTAAATTAAAATAGCCACATGTGGCTAGAGGCTGTCATATAGAATGGGACAGTTCCAAACTTCTATCTTCTGTCCACCTCAACTATCATGAGATATTTTAATTTTCTTAGTAGAATGGTATAGTTGATATCTCAGATATAAATATCTAAGAAAGTAATCCAGGTTTATTATTTTACATTGAGTCACTAATTATTCACCTATATTAACCCTGGAAAGTATATTTGTATTTGGAAATAGAAAGACTCCTGATTCAATCAATGAGTGAATGGTTTTCAATCTTCTCTGTGCAGAGCCCCACTCTGGGTCCTGCGACTATGACAGAGAATGAAGTATTCAGACAGTAAATAAACTATTAAACATATAATAGGACAAGTAATGATCAGTCCTGTAAAGAAATATGCTGCAGGGTGATTTTATAAAAATCATCAAGAAGGAGAATATTTTGTAATTCCACATATATACAAAGTCCAAGGATACCTCTAACTATTTACTATCAAGCAGAGTGTGGAAGACATTTAAAGTTTCCTAACTCTATCTAATATAAGATATAAAAGATTTATATTTATTGCAATTATGCAGATTAAATTACTTTAAGCATCTGCAGAAAAAACAGCTAAAATGCAGATAAATCATATATAATTATTTTAAGTATAGACATTAAACAAAGGTGGGTTTGAAGTGATGCAAATCTTTTGGGGTCATGATACTACCAAAATTTGAGTTATTGTAAGCAAATTTTGGTGCCATGGCCACTTTTTTTATGACTGGGTCCTAGACTTTTGGTTCTAATGGCCATGTTGTGATGACTGTCTCTCAATGTGGGGAAAGTTACAAAGGCTTGGACCCCTACATGGAGGGATATGGAATGTGGTACTCCAATACCAAACAACACTCATGAAAGATGAGGACCTCCATGAGTGGCAAAATCATCACTGGTAGTCAGTTAGGAAATCTGTCTACATCTGCCTTGGCTCTGGACAAGGAATCAAAGTTTCCCCTCAGATTGTATGATAATGGGTCAGGCCTTAGGTGGATTTAGGGCCTAATTTACGCTATATATATATCATCTAAAACTCAAAGAGGACCAAATGGCAGAATCAAAGTCAAATCTCTGGAAGAACAGAGTCTCAATATAGACCTCAGAGATTCCCCACAGATAAAATTCTAGTGAATATGAATATTAATCACACATATACAAGAAAAACAGGCACCAAAAGAGAGAATTATTACAAAATATAAAATGTAAATACCAGAATCAGCTACCTAAGGATTTCAGAAATTTATTGAAGAGTTCAAAATATTGAAAAGCATGCAAAGTACGATTAAAGAAAGAAAAGTAGTGATTGAAAACAAGTAAAAAATAAAATTTCTAAAATCAATATTTAAAACCAACCAAGTGGAACTTTTAGGAATCCTTGATAAGTGCCACAAAAAAAATAAAAATATTGGGATTTTGATTAAGGTTGTATTAAATTTACTGAAAATCTGTGGTCACTGCCATCTAGAATCATCTCTCAGAGAAACAAAAATTTCTTATTTCAGGCTTTTTCTGGTTACTTTTATTCCAAGATGTATTTTGGACTTTGGCATGATTGCTCATTTTTATTGCATTTTCTGATTGCTCATGTTTAGGAAAGTGATGGATTTCTTGTATTGCTATTCTATCTTTATAATTGTATTTCTTCTAATACTTTTGCAATTCTAAAAAACATCTCGAATAATTTTTGCACCCCCATTCCAGTACATAATTCTTTTTGTTCCTTGTCTTGCTCTGTAACAGTATTTAACAATAATACTGAGAGTGGACATCTGTTACCTTGTTCCTGAAATCATGGGAATATTTCTAATTCTTCATTCATAAGTTTAAGGTTGTCAGAATGTTTCTAGTACAGGGTTTAGCAAACCCATTTCCCAAAAGTCCAATAGCCTGCTTCTATAAATAAAGTTTTGTTGGAACTCAGCCATACCCACTTATCTACATATGACCTCTGGCTATTTTCATACTACAGAAGTGGGTAGAGTTGAGTACAGATTGCAAATATTTTACAGATATTTTACCATCTTGCCCTTAACAAAGGAGTGAGATGAACCTTGTTTTATGTGTATATAATTTATTTGTAAATCTGGTGTATATGAGCTTTTAAACAATTTAAATGTTGAATTATATCAAATACTTTCACCTCTTGATCTCATACTTGCATTACTTTCATCTTTTAATATAACATTTCTTTTATAAAAATATAATATTGAAATACCTTTTTATCACTGGGATCATTTCTATTTGTTCATGATATTTTATGATAACACACTGATAGTTTTAATTTGAAAGTACCATATTTGGGATATTTGCACCTCTATAAATAATATCGTTTTATATGTCTTACATGCTGTTATTTCTCTAATTTTAATATCATCACACGTCTCATGAGGGGAATAGCGAACATTAAACAGTCAATATGCCACATTAAATAAACATTTAATTTTGGATGGTGTGAAAATAAAATAAAGGAAACTTTACTTAAGATAGAGAGTAGGGAAGCCCTGAAGGGGGACCTCTCATGCACTAACATTCACCGTAAGAAGCCTACTTCGAAATCCCCAACGTCAGGAAGCTTACTTTACCTACCCCAAAGGTAGGAATGAAGGATTTCTCTTTGCGCATCAGCAGCCAGCCTCTGATTACTCAGCAGAAGGGCACCTTCCATCTTCTTTCCCCTCAAGTAAGTCCCTCTCATTTGTCGTCCAGACTCGCCAATGCGTCGCCACAGTTTGCTTGTCCTGAACTGCAGTTCTCTGCTATTCCTAAATAAATTCATTTTGCCGATTAAAAAGTTGGCTTTTTTGTTTTTTAAGGTGAACAATGGTTTAATTTAAAAAAAAATCCTGAAATTATGTAAGCTTATTGCCTTTTTGCATTTTTGATGTCTGTTTTCAATTTATTCCAAACATATTTGATTTATTAGGATGTTAATGGCTCTTGAGTGACTTTTTTTTCTGAAATATATTTATTTCATCTAGCTTTGAAAAATCCATTAATAAATAGTCATATATAGCAAAAGTCAACTCTAAATGCTGCCACTATCAGGGCATAAGAATATTTGTCTCTCCACTTCCTGGCCAACATTAATAGATATATTTCCAGCCAAAAAATAAAATTACATGCTGATGTTTACACATAGTACATCATTGTTTCAGTAATTTGCATTTCCTTGACCCTGAGAGGGTAAACACATACAAATAAAGAAAATTCCCTCTTCTGTAAATGTATTATTTATATCCATGAACTACTTTTCCTTTGCATTGTCTTTTTCTTTTTCTACTGATTTGTAGATATCTTTTATATAACCTGTAAACTATCACTTTGCCAATTATAAGATGGCAGTTATAATAAGTATAATAGCCTTCCATTCCGTGGCTTGTCTTTTAATTTGGTTTATAGTTTGTGTGTAAGTGTGTGTGAGTGATAAGGTCAAGTAATCGCATCCCCATCTATGGGTTGCTAATTCCTAACTTTATCCAGTGAATCCAATTTTCACCTTCTACGACAAACAGGTTACAGAGATGTGTTCCCAGACTGCGAAGATGTCAAGGTGCAGGCCCCTGTGCCTGTGTTCATTTCCTCCCATTCTAGCTTCAGGTTCTACTGTTGGAGAAGACAGCTAGACATAAGCAGGAGAAAGGGGCCAACCCATCACCAAGGAAGACTCTGCCCAGACTAACCCCTAAGCCCTCCTTAGTTCCCAGTTCCACAGTCAAGGCCACCTAGCTTGTCAAAAGGCCAGACAGTCAAGGACACCCAGATTGTCAAAAGGCCCAGGACCACAGGGGCTTCCCGGATTACAGGGCATGTGCAAGTTCTGAAGACCTTGTCCAAAGTAACCCCACTTCATTAAAATAGTATCTAAATCTAATTAGCATTGTAGTTTTGCCCCTCCCTCCCCAGCCATGGGCTTCACTTAGGTACTTCTTGGTTAGGTGCTTACAGACCAATAAAAAGGTTATTATTACCTAGAGCTTTCAATCAACCTGTCAACCAAACAATGACACAGGCAGAGCTTCCTGCCATCTTAAGAAAAAATAAAAGCCAACCCGACCCTAATAGCACAGTTGCTTTTTGTTTCCAGACCGCCGCTCTCCTGTACTTTTTGCTTTAACCCATAAATTCCTCGCTGCTTTTGGTCTCTCGACCGAATTCTTTCCTTCAAGAAGCCAAAAATCAGGGAAACAATGTGTTCAACCAGTAAATAACGCAACCACAACTTAACATAGTAGATTCTCTCATTTCTCACTTGACTCTCTGGAAATTCCCTTTTCTTATACTTCAACTTGACTTTTAGAAAACTATTTACAACATTCCACATACCATTTGTGATGCTTGCAATGGAGTGGAAAAGTTTCAAAATATATTCGATGCACATTTATGCTTCGCCTCAATTCTTTGGTTCTACTTTACTTGCTAATATGTGCGTGTTTACCACTAGCTTCTATTTTGGGATAGAGTGGAGATGGGGAGCTTCAGTTATTTTAATCTAGCTTGCCTCATTTCAGATGAATGCATTTAGGATTTTATATTCCCCTCTTATTACCTCTTTGGTCATATCCTTTAGGTTGGGATATATAGGGCTTTCTTTGTCCTTTCTTTCCAAATAGCCTAATTTTAATTTTGATATTTTAATGCTTTTATACTTATTTGAAAAATACAGATAATTAGCTTTGTTTTGATTGTATTCTTAGATTAAATTCTGGCTTCATTATGCTTTTGTAAGAAATCATACCAAGTGAGTTCTGTTTGGGGCAGTTATTGAGTTAATGCTTGTGTATATTTGTGTGTGTGCATGAATGTATGCATGTGAACATGCTGAAGCATGTGTATGTTTTCCATAAATGATTCCTTCTGTTGCATACAAATAACCACCAACATACGTATGTGCACTTACACTGAGCCTCAGGAAGTCATGGATGCTTGAGTTAATCTAGGTATGAGAACTGGCAAGAATTTCTTTTCACTTGTTTCTCTTGCTTTTTCTCAGAAGGTTAATACAAAAGAATAATAAAAAGCGTAATTCCCTTGGGCTTTCTTCCCCTTTTACAGAAATGAGTTTAAATTTTGGCGTTCAAGGCCAATCATGGGTGTCCACCACATCAGAAGAGACCAGATCATGGACATGCTGCTTTTTTCCATCCATAGAAGGGAATTCATAATGGTTTTATTTTTTGATCCAATCATTCTTTATTTTTTCAAATATTATTTATATTTTTAGTTACAGTTATTTTGAAAATCAACTTTACTTGTATATGTCTGAATGCTTTTGAGAATATAGTAATGGCAATGCCCATTATGTTTATGTCAGTCAATTTCTACTTCCCAGTACCAATGAATAGCTTGTAGCTGACCAACCCCTACTGAGAAAAACTAGAAATCTAGATAAATACAAAGACACCATAGGGCTGCTGAAGCAGTGAGCGTGAGGAGGCCAAGGTTCCATAAGAAGAGAAGAGGGAGGATGCCAGCTGGTGGTCTTCAGCTGCATGTTCCTTGGGGCCATCAGCCGATTTGAGATGGAGAGCGCGAGACCGGCACTAATGGTTTTCCAGGGTCCGAGAGCCGCTGCTGGCGGCTGGTGGGGCTTGTGAGAGAGCACTGCTATCACGAGTGGCCAAGAGTCTTCTTTCTAGATAGAATTAAAATGGGTACATTTAAAGGTGAGAAAGTTCAAATGGAAACAAATAAATTGACTTTTCTATTAATTATTAAATATGGCATGTAGATACACACACACACATATATGATGTTGAAGATTGATCCCATTTATTTTTCCTGCTTTTTTATTTTTTCCCCATAACAAATGTGGGTATGCAACTAAACATACCTTGAATCTAGATTTTAATTTTTACAATATTATATTGGCTTCAAATATACAACATAGTGATTGAACAGTTATATACATTATTAAATCTTCACCCCAACTAGTATATTTACTGTCAACATAGAAAGATGTTAACAGAACTATTGAACTATATTCTCTGTCCTGTACCTTCATTCCATGACTTTATTTTATGATTGAGAATTTATGTGCCCTTTTATCCCCTTAGCCCTCCCCAGCCACCCATTCCAACCCCTCCCCCATGGTAACCACCAGTCACTTCTCAGTGTCTATGAGTCTACTGTTTTTAGATTCCACATGTAAGTGAAATCATATGGTATTCATCTTTCTTTGCCTGGCTTATTTCACTTAGCACAAGACCCTCTAGATCCATCCATGTTGTTGCAAACGGCAGGGTTTCTTTTCATTTTTATGGTTGAATAACATTCCATTGTGTTTATGTACCACATTCATCTGTTGATAAACACTTTAGTTGCTTCCATTTCTTGGCTATTGTAAATAATGCAGCAATAAACATAAGGGTACATATGTCTTTTCAAATCATAGATTTTTGTTTTCTTTAGGTATTGAATCTAGATGGGGTTACTCTAGAGCAGGAATGAAAGTGCTCCTCCAGTTATCCACACCACCTTACTGAGAGGTAAAGCACACACCTCTAAAAAGCCTCAGAGGATGCAGATGTTGACTTGGGTCTTCAAGTGGGTGCTAATATTTCAGGATCACAATTAAGCATATTAAAAAGATAAGAGTCCCTTGGTTAGTATCTGTTAAGCCTTAAAAAGACAGTGCGATACTGTGCCATGTTTCCAAATTTCACACCTGCAGATGTTTCTCAATTTTGTTTATAACAGTAATATTATAGTTTTGGCAGAATAGGAGGTCATACTAGTTTAATATCTTTAGTGTACTTCATAACTGTCCAAATTAAACATGTTTTAATCTTTCAAAATAACAACTGATTTTCATTTAAATTATCTTTTAGAAAGCACAACATTAAATAAATTGAAGAAAATGTTGTGGCCTTCAGCTGTGGCATATTATTAAATTTCTATCACATTAAATAATTGAAAAATGTACAGCATAGTTTTAAATATGTTCATCACCATTGACCTTTAGCAATGAATGGCCGCATCTTTACTGTGACTCCTCCAAAAAGGTTTATCAGTGCTTAGCCCACTCATGGGTCACTTTTTTCCATAAAACGGATCTCCAATAATATATGTGTATCATATCAACCAAATAGTTAGATTTAACTTTGCAGTTCTTACCTCACTATCTCATAACATATAATGTAAGGTGATAAAAATCTTTGTAGACCACTGGGCAGTGCGACCCTTGGGACCTCCTCACAAAATACCCCCCTTAAAAATAAAACGGGTCTCCTTTATTTTATGTCATGTGTAGGTTTTGCTGCAATCTCTATCTTTTATTCACCTGGAACAACGTAATCAGTTATGATTTCTGTATATGAGTGATTAACAATCATTATGCAGACATACAAACAACTCTGAAAAGGCTAAGAGCAGGTGATGGCCAGGGTTTCTAACCTGCACCACTGGCAGAGCTGAGTCCCCTCCAGAAGCTTGTCTTCACCAAGAAGAGGGGCTTAGGCATGAGTCACAAGAAGTGAAGCTCTTGGACCCCCAGGACGCAGTTTAAGTTTATGATGTCTTTCTGAGCCACTGAGCCTAACTTCATTATTTCTGGACTTTGAATTTTGTTAGTCCATTAGGACTACTTGAAGTTTCAGAGCAACAAGTCTGACCAGAGCCGAATACACATGCACTTCATAAACTGTAACAATATGTCTGAAGAGCAAGGCCGAGAATTATATTACTCATCTTGCATGTTCTACTTTTCTAATTGAGTGAGGTTTTGGCATATATGTGTTTGAGTCAGCCATTCTGATTATAGATGTCTGTTTCCTTGCATTTATTGAGTTCTTCAAAGTTGCTAAATGGCTCTATCTGTCCAAGGGAATTTATCTTTTATCAATCTTCTCGTTCCTTTAAATTTCTTTTAATTTATATTTTCTTTTGTGTAGTATTGATAGTTTCTCTCCCGCTTTATTTTGTCACCATCTTTATGATTAATCATATTTATTTTACTTCCAAGTTTTTGATATCTTTTGGTTTCAGGTATGTTCTTCATAAGTAGCTAGATTTTATTTTTATTTCCACCATCTTTGTATAATGATAGTAACAATAACAGCTAGGAGCTCTTCTAATTGCTTTAAATGTAGTAAAAGATTGAATCTCCAGAGCAATTTTAACAAGTGGTTAATTATCCCACTTTACACTGTGGCCAACCCTTGGTTATGTGGTGGAGAGAACCTCACGTTCAACAGCCTGGCTCCAGAACCCATACTTTAACCTCACGGAATATTAATGTCAAGTCAACCTAATTGATATAATTTATTAGAACATATTACCTACGTTCAGTAGCACAAGAGAAGTTATAGGCCCTCTTTAACAGAGCTTACAGTCCATCAGGAGGTTGGCTGGCAACATACCTAGTACAACTGTGGAGAAAATGGAAATATCTGACCAGGATTCCCTCCTGAACTTAATAGCTCCCATTGTACATATATAAGACTGTCCGCTTACCTATGGTATGTTTACCAGGGACAGAGCACCTGGTCAGTCATGGGAATCCCAATGCAGGGGAGCGGTGGGGAGGAAGCACCCATTCTCTCCTCTCCTTAGTTCCTGGTACATAATCGGTCGGGCATCCACCAGTCACCAGAGGCCCACCCCCAGAATTCCTCCCGGCGCTAGGGGCAGAGATGTAGAGGGCGGAGAGGGCGAGGAAAGATCAGAGTGAGCAGGGAAGCTGGGAGCTGCAGAACAGCAGAGGGGGAGAAAGGAAGTCTGGAGGGAGCACTAGTGGAGAACAGAGGCTGGTGGAGGGAAGCCATGGAACGCTGGTGCCAGGAGAGGATTAAGCCCATGCTGGGGAGCAAGAGGGAATGGTACCAGAGCCAGGAGAGACTGGGACCTACCACGGTGAGAATCAACATGGTGTGAACCCCTTTTAAAACCCCCAACTTCTTGTCCTTGTCTTTTTTTTTCAAATTCATAGGAAACTTGCCACAGGTGGGGAACCGACTCCTCCCAGTTCAACAACAACCAGAAGAACTTTGAGACAGTTCATAAATGAATGCTGAATTTTTTCATACACACTAGTCATATTATGGAGCTCAGATGATGGGAGGCATTGTGAATGGCTTTATTTTAGGTAAGTTGAAAAATAGCCATATATTCATAGTTATAGTGAATACATCTTTCTTTGCCAAATAGTTGTTTTTTTTTCAGTAGAATAATTTAAAATGAGATCACGTAGAATTAGAATTAATAGATACAGAAGTATGCAGAGGTGTTGAAGGGGAAGCAGATTCACCTTACTTTTTCTCAGTGGCTACAATGATCTAAACACATACATTGACTTAGTCACATAACTAACCTGCAGGCAAGGAGTAAAAGGAGATGAAACAAATACTTATTAACCACTTTAGTGCCAGGTGGTATCCTTGTCCTTCATTCATGCATTCATGAATGTATGTGTATATTATTTCTTTTGTTTAATAAATAGCCATTGATTCCAATATGTGCCTGGCAATATTATAGATAATAGGGATACTTTAGTGAACAAAAGAGTTAAGAACCACGCTCTCATAGACCCTATATTATTTAAGGAACAGCCAATAGTAGGCAATTTAATCCTCATGACAAACCACTAAAGTATTATCCCCAGTTAATAGATGATAAAACATATTCAAGTCTTGGGACTCAGGGTCAGAGGAGTAAGTGGTAAGCCACAGAGTCACACAATTTCTCTAATTTTAAAGTCTATGATCTTTTCACTATTGTTGCTTTCCACAGAAGATGAGGAAGCCTCTAAAATATTGTAATACAATATACTCATTTGGGTAGTGAACATCATTTTTGCTTTCTCAATAGTTTACAAAATAACAATAATCCAATATTAGATAAACTAATTAAGTAACGTTTGCTTAAATAATTAAAATAACCAATATTCATTCTTATTTTTAAATATATAATTACTTATTTTTTCCCTAGTGTTTATTTACTGTCACCTGTGTCACAAGAAAATAGTCAAAGATATTGAATTTTCCTATGTCTTTCAGTCGCATGGCAAGGCATTTTCAGCAACGGTATATTCGCCAGTACTGCACTTCCACCATTCATTTCAATGGCCTCAAAATGTTTTGTTTTGTTTACACTAAAAGTATGGGAAGGCCAATAATGCTTTTCATCAATTATTGCTGGAGAAAGGACTCAATTAATTCACTTTGACTTGAGCATCCCTGATCAAAAGAAAAAAGGTTGAATCGAAGAACCTAAGTAGAGATAGCATCATACATTTTTTTAAAAGATCACCGGAAGCCAGTAGACAGTATGATTTGGGTTTTTTGAGTCCCAGGTCTACAGACAATACTGAAGCACCATGTCTTCAAGTCAAAGCCCTCACCAGTTTATCAATAAATTCATCTCCTCAATGTTAAAGTGACCAGCTACTCCGTTTTCTTAGTTATAAAATGCATTGAAAATAGCCCTTGTGAAGTGATACTTTCCTGGAGATATTTCAAAGTAAATAGCAGCTGTTATATTCTAGTTGGAAAATTCTTAATATATCTAAAATTATGTCAAAGAGAAGAAGATTATGAGTGGAGTTATTCCTGGTCGTACTAGGCCAAGGATCACCTCCACCAAATTCAGCTTTGTTCTCAAAAGCCAAAGTCAACTCTCTGGTGGCCAAGAACATTTAAATCTATGCAGTTTAAACTGAGTGGGATAAATTTTCTAAGGAATTTCAACCATCTGTCTGGAATGAAAGATGAACACAGCAAACTCTATACATTGCTATGTTTCTTTAACAACTGGCCCACTTTTCTGCTTATTTGGAATGCTGGGTGATATGCCCAAGAATTATAGGCAAAGAATTATACAAGGTGCAGGAGCTGATGAAGCATCTGTCTATTATTTTCCATGAATTTTAAAGAACACATCATCTATAAAATTATCTTAAAGCTCCTCTTTTTGATTACTGTGGTGGTGGACCTAATTTCAACCCTACACATCTGGTAATCTTTAGCCACTTTTTGTTTAAAGCCTAACACACAAAAAGACCGTGATGTAACCAAAACAACATTGTCTTTTAGTTTTAAACTGAAAGGAGAACATTAATATTTTATACACATAACTAATTTTAATGAAAAATTTCACATTTAAGAAAATGATAGAGAATTTTCTAATAAACACAAGATATATTCAGCTCTTATACGTAACATTCCTTCAAAAAAATGTTTTGAAGTCAAACATGGCACATATTTTTAAGACCCTTTTATATTCCCTTCAGATTCAAATACTCTTCCTCCCTAGAAGTAACCGCTATTGTAAAAGTGATATGTGTCTTCTCAGTAAATGTTTTTGCAGTATAATACATTTGTATATATCTATAAATAATATTCACTGTGGTTTTGTATGTCATTAAATCTACATTAAATCTATCATCCTCTATAGCTCATTCCTAATCTTTCCTATTTATTCTAACATAAGGCATTTGATACTTA
Source organism: Phataginus tricuspis (assembly GCA_029783875.1). Lineage (NCBI taxonomy): Eukaryota > Metazoa > Chordata > Mammalia > Pholidota > Manidae > Phataginus > Phataginus tricuspis. The sequence goes on from JAQQAC010002629.1 coordinate 7,129,801, forward strand.
TTATTTAGTTGAATCACTGTGATTTTACACCCTATGAATATATAACAATATAAGATAGATCCTTCTATTGATAAACATTTATATTTATATTGCAGATAATTCTGTAATTAGATCATAGTCCTCTCATGCATCTAAAAAGGCTCTTGGTTATATTCTAAGGTGCCATGTCTGTGTACCTGAAAATTGACTTGATACTGCAAAAATTTTCTCCAAAGTGATTGTACCATTTTAAAATATCACTGTTTCTGTTAGTTCCCATTTCCCTAAATCTTTGATTGCTTTTGGGTTGGTCTTTAATGTTTTCATATCACTCTTAGAAATACATTGTTAAATTCCATGGAATTCCCTGTGATTAAAATGGCAATGAACTTTTTAGATTAATATGTGGGAAAATTACATCTTTATAGTATTAAGACTTTGTATCCAAGTACATATGTCTCATATAATTTAGATTTCCTTCCATTCCATTTAGTAGTACTTCAAAATTTTCTCCACAAGGTTACCGCATATGTACTTTATATTTCTTTATAAGTAACTATAATTATAAATTATATAAATATTACATATATATTAAATTTCTATTTGAACATTTCCATTATGTTTAAATTCTTAAATTTTTCTATATTTCTGGACTCTCTTTTTAGTTAGTTATAATTGTTGGACTGTGTATTATCCCATACTTTCTGCAATATAATGAGTTATGAGAAATATGTATTTGGTCTTCATCCACAGTTCCTGAAACGCTTCAGAGCCATAAAGGTGAGATGGGTCTTTTATGTTAATGGAGAGATTTGGGCCCCACCTTGGGCTCTTTGCGAGGGAGACCAACCAATGATTAGAGGGTGGAGGTTAGGAACTCTCAGTCCCCAGCTCCCAGCCCCTGGGAGGGCACAGGGCAAAGGGATGAGGTTGAATCAGCCAATAGCCAATGATTTAGTCAATCATGACTATGCAATGAAGCCCTCACAAAGCCCCATAAGAAGAGCACTTGGCCCTCTCTCTCTTTTGCATCCTGTTTCCCTGTCCAAGAGAGACCTTACATGCTTGGGGAACCAGAACACTTCCATGTGGCATCCAGCCATGCCCCAAGCTCCATGAAGATAGAAGCTCCTTCATTTGGGACCTTGCCACATATGGCTCTTCATCTGGCTGTTAACCTGTATCCTTTACAATATCCTGTATTAAACTGGTAAACAGAAATGTTTTCTTGAGTCATGTGAGCCATTCTTGCAAATTAATGGAAACCAAAAGGGGAAGTGGTTGGAACCTCCGATCTGTAGCTGGTTGGTCAGAAACACACTCAACAGCCTGGGACTTGGGACTTAGGTCTGGAGTGGAAGATGGAGGGCAGCCTTGTGGGATGGAGCCTTAACCTATGGTATCTGGGGCTGAATCCAGGCAGATAGCTTCAGAATTGAGATGAGTTCTCAGATACCAGTTTCGAGAATTTCTTAGTGTGGTGCATGAGAACTACCCACCCCAAGCACACATTGGACTTTGGTCTGGGAACCCTAATGGACTTTCAATACAAACTTAGTATTTAATTTACAAGATAAATACATTTTTACAATTCTTATACTTCTGTTAATTTTTCCATATAATAACAAATCTCAAGTTGCATAATAATGGTGATGTCATTTGTCTTTTTTTTTTTGTCTTCAAAGGTACACATCCATGCCTTATCATTAGGTATGATTTCTTTTTTAGAAAGGGATGATAAGTAGATTCTCTTATTAGATTAAAAAAGTTTCCTTCTATTTATAGTTCAATAAAAATTTTTCTTTTTAATTATAAATGAGTTTGAATCTTACTGAATGCTATTCCTTCTTCCATTAAATTAAGTTTTTATCCATTACTAAGTTAATATAATAAATTATATTTTAGATAATGAGTTTTGAATCTTACTGACAATCCTTTTTCCCCCATCAAATTAGGTTTTCATCCATTACTTTGTTAATACAGTTTAATTATATTATAGGATTTATTAGGCTTTTCCCTTTACTCTGTTAACATAATGAATTATATTAGTAGATTCTGGGATAAACCCAATTTATTTCCCCTATTTTAATAAAGTACAGTACAAACTGAGTTTGTAAATAATTTGTTTAGAAATTTGTTTTCTGTGTATTCATACATTTTATTTGCTTATATTTTTCTTAGGTTATCCTTGGGCAATTATTAAGATTATCTAAATTCACACAATGATTTAGATACATCGCCTTTCCTTTACATTCTGAAACTACTTGTATTTGAAAGGAGTGTATGCTTGTGAAGATTTATAAAAACTGATCTATAAAACTGGGCCAGGTGTATTTTTGGGGTGTGTAGTCTGTTCTGATGACTACCTTAATTTGTTTGATTTTTGTTGGTTTAGTCTGGTTTTTTGTATTTGTTTTGTCAATTTAACACATTTCTTTCGAAAAAATTGTCATCCTTGAGACACCCTCCTGCCCATTCTCTGTTCCCTGGAGCTGGTTCAGCCTGCCCGCTCTATAGCTCTGCTGCCTCCCTGCCGGCCCAGGACTTCCCTTTATGAGCCTTCTTAAAATCCACTTACCTTATCTCCCTGTTGAATGCCTGTCGTGGATCCCATGTCTTCCTCTTTATTAATTTGTCCCTGATTTTTTGGATGCCATCCTAAAATAGCTGGACGCAAGGAAGGTAATAAATTTTGCAGTTTTCTTGAGACTGAAGTTCTTTATTCCATTCTCTCCCTTGAGAGAGAATTTGAGTATCACATTCTAGTTTGAAAATCATTTCTCAAAATTCTGAAGGAATTTGTGTTTTAGGTTTGCTGTTACTTCTGCAAAGCCTGATGACATTTTCACGTCCTCTTCTTTAAGTGCAGCATGTCGTTTGCCCCTCCCTCAAATCTTCCCGTCACCTTGATGTTCTGAACAGTTGGAAGGATGGGTTTAGTGCAGGTACAGCTTTTTCACTCCTTGAGATAACTCTGTGGACCCTTTTGGCTTGGAACTTCAATCCTGGGCAATTTTCTCTGATTGTTATTCACCATGTCTTCTCCTTTGTTGCCTCTGTTTTTTTTTGTGTGTGTGTGTGTGTTTTGCTGGAATGCTTATTAACATTATGCTGGACCTCCTGGTTAATTTGCCTAATTAAAAAAAAATTTAGTGCACTAACTATCCACCTCTTCTTCTTTTTGTGTTGACTCCTGAAATATTTCGTCAGCTTCTTCTTCCCACCTTTCTATTTACTTTTTTAGGTTAGTTCTCTGTTTTTTATTCTTTTCAATAGCTTGTTCCTTTGATACAAATGTTCCCTTCTTAATAACATCCTATTCTTTTTCATAGATGAAATATTTTGATACCTCAGTATATTAAAATATATATTAAAGTTTTCCTTTAGTCTCTGATCTATTTCTGTTTTTCAAAACTTCTATTTTGTAAGATTTGTTTTGGCCCCTAGCTTTCATGTTAGTGATTTTGTTCAAATGTCTCAAATGCCTGGTGAATTCTTTGTTTCTCTCTCCCTCCCTCCCTTCCTTCCTTCCTTTCTTCCTCTCTCTCCTTTCTTTCTTTCTTTGTCTCTGTCTCTTTCCTTGGTTTGTTTAGACATAATTAGGGTAATTTTTTTTTAAGAGAAAACACTGGGTGCTAGGCAGTGACTTTCTGACTGACAGGTTTAAATGTACAGTGACCAAAGAGATGGACCCCACCCACTTTCTTAGAGGACCACTCTAAGATAAGTCAACATTTCTTTTTGGACTGGCAATTTTACTCCTTGAGTCATCTTCCAAACTCACAGTGTGTGGTGTCTTGGTGGGGCTTTAGGGTAAAGGAGGTGGTGGTGTTGGAAGCTTATCTGCCATTACTCTATACAGTGAACTGAGAAATTCAGACTTGTACTTCCCCACTGACAATCTCCACAAGTGACTGTGCCCTAGAAGATAGCCAGTACTTCAGAAAGTTTCACAGAAATTTGATTTAGCTACACAATCACTGCAATATCATGTTGTTTTGTTTTATGCCGTAATTATAGCTGCCCGATGAAGTTACACTAGTCAGCGCTTACCGATTAGACATTTTTAATATGATTAGTCATTTATTATTAGTTGTAGATTATATTTTCTAAATTAAATTAAATACTTCAAAATGCCCAATCCTTACAGAAGACAAAAAAAATGAGCATTTGATGTTAAAATACATTGGCAGCATATGGACTAGATATTCTATAGGCCAGAGTCTGTTTCGGTCCTGATTCCCTCTGTTATCTACACCTCAGGGGATGCTATGTATATGGTAGGATTCTGCACTGTGGACACAGTCGCTTACACCCTCTGGCTAACTGCTCTGTTCCATGGCTGCAGTCACCCATCCTAACCTGGCCAACTGCAGGTGTGTCAAAATGGAGAACACAAGAGGTAATATGATTATACACAGCATGACTGTGTCAAAAAATCATATATGATTTTTTGGTTATTCATTTTTTAATTTAAGCATTGAATCCATAAGAGGGAAAGAACATGATATTTTATATTTGATGCTTTCTAATGAAAGAACATTTTAAAGAGGTGCTTTCAAAAAAAATACCTTGTAATGGTAGAAAATGTGAAAAATAAAGAAATACCAGCAACAAAAAATATATAATCCACCACAACCAAGATGTAACCTTGGTTAGACTATCAGTACATTTCCCTCAGGCCTATTACCATGAGAATATTATATAAATGAATATGAATATTTATTGTTTTATTTAACAGATATTTATGGATTGAAAATTCGAGGCCAGCCACTGCTCTAGATATTGGGGGTACAGAGAGGACCAAAGTATCCCTCCTCATGTCTGGCCCACATTGTACTAGAAAAATAAGATAAATACTAAAATGCATGATGTATTTGAGATAAGGGCCAAACAGAAAAATAAAGAGATGAAATTTGTGAAGGGGGTACAACTTTAGACAATGTTGTCAGAGAACTCCTCAGTGAGAATATAACTGTGTTCATAATTGATAACTGACGTGATTCAAATCAGATAATTAATGGGAAGTTCTTGATAATGTGTCCTTGCTGCAGAAGGGATTGCCTTCTGCCTCTGCTGGGCTATTAATGTAGAGACACATTGCCTGAATACATTTCATGACCTGAGCTGATTTGCAGTTGGGCTTTAGTGGGTTTGTTTGGAGTTTTATTTAGCATTTTTTTATTGAAGTATGGTTGATATACAATCTTATATTAGTTTCAAGTGTGCAACACAGTGGTTCAACAGTTGACCATATTATTAAATCCTCACCCCCCACTAGTGCTGTTACTATCTGTCAACACAGGAAGATGTTACAGAATCACTGACTGTATTCTCCCTGCTGTGACCAACTCATATTATGATTGAGAATTTCTGTGCCCCTTTATCCCCCTCCTCTCCCCACTCAGGCCCTCCCCTATGTAACTCCCAGTCCCTTCTCAGTCTCTATGAGTCTACTGCTGTTTTATTCATTCTGTTTTGCTTTGTAGTTACATATCACAATTGAGCGAAATTATGTGGTATTTGTTTTCCTCTGCTGGTGTATTCCAATGAGCATACTACCCTCCAGATCCATCCATGTTGTTGCAAATGGCAGGATCTCTTTTTTATGACTGAATAATATTCCATTGTGTATATGTACCATATCTTCTGTAGTTTTTCTCACACTCAGGTATGCCTTCATTGTTAGTCTTTAAAAGCTTTCAACTAAAAGTCAGGAAGGTTTACAAAAAAGGCTTTGTGGTGGATCCTGACTGTAATTTTTGTCCCTTTAGCCCACAAGTCTATAAAATCTCAGCTCAGCCTCTCAGTCTATGAACCGCAGCTTATGTATCAGCAAATACTCAAGAGGGAGAGCAGCACGGAGCAGCAGACTCCCTTGTCTGCGTATCCCTTTTTAAGGGATCTTGGGCCCCATAAGGCCTCAGTGCATTGGTAGCTTCGCAATTCCTTCAGTCAAATTCCATTTTGTCCATTTTTTTCCTGGTTGTTATGTGCAGGAAGATTGCATTGCCCCAAGCTAGACTTCTACCATGAGAGGTAGAAATAAGTCCCCTCTTTTGTCTGTAACTATCCCATCCTGTTGCTGCAACTGGTTTTCCCTCTTCTCAAGCATGTCCAGTCTTCTCCAGAACTTAAATATCTGTGGGGTTGCAAAAGATAATCAGTCTTACTGCATGAGGTGTGGGAGTAGAGGTTAGGACCTGGGGATTAAAATTGTTCTCATAAAACACTCAGTCCTGCCATCTACACATGACGCTTTGCAGCTTGAATTCTGGGACTTCCTCCTGTTTCCTTCTGAGGAGCTTTGTGTTTTTCCTTTGCTTTTTCATCTTTCAGTTGTTTTGTTGTGTTTCACTTTCTCTTACCTTTTGATCTCAATACATTGTAACAATGTTGCAAATATCTGCTAGTCTCATTCAAGAAGGAGTATGTGTTTCTGTTGTTTACTGGCCTTGTTCTTCAGTAATGGTCAGGATCAGAAGAGACTAAAAGGGGTTTATTCTGCTAGTTTAACAAAAGAATGCCCACAGCATTTGCACCTAACCATGCACATGAATGAAAGACAGAGTAGATAGGTTTTCCTTAGCATGTGAGAAGTCTTATTTCCTCTACTAAGCTCTTTTAACTTATTGGAAGAATTGACCATGAACTGGTTTTTTAGGACTTAGGCCTACAACTGTCAGGTTTAATTTTAGGTTGTGTGAGTATAGAAAACATGGGTTTGGCCTCTTCATCCTTCCCACCCACTGTTCCAATGACAAAATAAGGAAAACTTTACTTTGGGAGACCAGAGTTTCTCTAGGCAGTTTATTCATTTTCTATAGTGCGTCTCTTTGCCCTAATATCCACAACAGTTTGAAGGAAACTTTCCCGCATAGGCATTCCTTCACTTGTTTATTTCTGTTTACCATTACTGCCTACTCTTAGTCTGTCAATATGTGGCTCTGGGTCTGAAGGTTCTGTATCTTGATTGTGTGGTGGTGGTTTTACAATTCTAGGTATTTTCCAAACTTTATAGAACTGTACACCAAGAAGAGTGATATTTATATTATGCAAATTAAAAACTAGAAAACAAAGAAAAACAAAACGTTGGAGTTTTGCATTTCTCACAAAAGCTTTCATTTATTCTACTCAAAACTGAGCACAATTTAGAAAGAGAATGACTGTAGTGTGAATAAGTTAACAAACTTCCAGACACATTTCCTTGAAATGTAACATTCTCCACTCTTCTTTCCAGCACAGTGATGGACTGTGTACATATTGTGAACTCATAGCATTGCATACTTAATTAAATTACAGAACAACAACATTTTTCTATTCTGTTCAACCTTTACTATGCAACCTGTTTCCATTCTTAGGCAAACTAAGACTATTTTTAAATGGAAGGAATTTTAACAAATACTCTATTCAATTTATGTATCGTTTTAAGTGTAAGTACATTCTACTCACTCTTGAGTCTGGGGCCACATTAAAACATACATTGAGTTAATACTGCATTGTGCTAAGTGTTCTCATTTTTTTATTTCTTCTATGGATATTTCTCCCTAAGCTGATGTACAAATAATATTTAATGTCTTTTTCTCTCAGAAAAATAATTATTCCAGTCCTACAAATTGTGCCATTGCCAGCCCCTTTGAATTTTAATTCCTTTCAAATGCAAAACCTTGAAAATCCAATTTAGAACTAGAGATTATGCTACATTGATCTCAATTATGAGAGGTAAAACTTTAATCAGACTTTTAAATTAACCAGAAAATATGACCTAGTGAACTCAGAAATCATTCAGTTTATCAAGAAACATGGAGTTTTATCATTGATCTACCTATTTCAGTTGTTGTGAGATGACTGAGATGGGTGACAAGGACCCTAACTGGTTCTTAGATTCTTCGGTTGGTCCTGGACAGCTGTCTGCCTTCCTACCTGCTTATCCAGCCTCTCCAATGCTCAGGAAGACTATGGGCACATCTAAGGTATGTGCCAGTTTTCCTAGTGGATGCTGGCTCTGTGCCAGAGCTGCTAGTCATTCACAGCACATTTTCCCTCTTTATCCTTGTCAAGTAAACTTAAAGTTTAGATAGGTTTCTAACAACCTGACGTAAAGATTGCATTTCTGAGCCTCCTTGGTAGCTATAAGGTGCTGGACTTGGACTAATTTATGATAATAGAATGTAAATGAGATTCCTCAGGGGAGAAGTTTCAAAGAGAAGAGCATGCCCTTTCTCTATTCTTCCTCCTTCCTGATGGCTGGACTCAGGACCTGATGACAGCAGCTCAAATAGTCACCTAGGACTGCGAGGAGGAAGTCCAAGCCAGAGGTGACAGGTCAATATAGTCACAGTGTTCAGCAAACTTTTTCCACACAAGTCCAGATATTTTTGACTTTACTGGCCATATTGTCTCTGCCTCTTCAACTCTGCCATCCTGCCTAAGCCCCTACCTACAGAGAATGTAAATGATGGGAATGGCTATGTACCAATAATCTTAACTTACATGTAACTGCAGACACTGGTTTGTTGACCCCTGAAACAGAAGCCCTTTTGCTAAAATATAAGAATGTCATCTGAGCCCCTAATGTACTTCTGTAAATAAGACACTTCTTTAAAAAGTTTTCTATTACATTTGGTTAAATGAAGCCTAAATGGGAATGTAAAATGGTTCAGCCACGTGGAAAACAGTTTGGTAATTCCTCAAAAAGTAAAAAAGAACTACTGTACGACTCAGCAACTTTATGTCCAGGTATATACCTAAAGAATTGAAAACAGGGACTCAAACCTATACTTGTACATAACACACACCTCGATGTCAATCAATGTGTAAATTGATAAATGAAATGTATATACATACAATGAAATATTATTTGCCATAAAAAGGAGTGCAGTACTGATACATGCTACAATGTGGATTAATCTCACAAAACTTATTCTGAGTGAAAGAAGTTGGACAAAGAAGATCCCATGTTATATATTTCCATTTATATGAAATATCCAGATAGTAAATCCATAGAAACCCAAAGAAAATTGGTGGTTGCCAGCGGCTGGGGAATCGGGAAATGGGAAGTAACTGCTTAATGTTGGGGAGCTTTATTTTGGAGTGATGGGAAAGTTCTGGAATTAGATAGTGGTTGTGGTTGCATAATATGGTGAATGTACTAAATTCCACAGATTTGTTCACTTCAAAATAAACTTTAATTAAAAACTTTAATTTTAATTCACCTTCGAATTGGTCATTTAAAACGGTTAATTTAACACAATGTGAATTTTAACTCACTTAAAATAAAGCAAAAAGAATGAATCCTAACACTCCTCTTTCTTTACGTGGCCAATAAGTGTTTCCATATCGGAGTTGCTTCAATTATGGTTAGTTAATTAAAGCCAGGCTGTTTCATGTAACTCTGTTTTATACATAATGTTTCTTGTCTCTGCAATATCTTACTTGCCAGGTGTGCCTGGAACATGTGTGTTTTTACTATTCAGCTGTACACATCCTTTTAACAACTCTAACGTTCATCCTTCAGGTAAAATCATGATTCCTCCTTGTCACATTGTGCTATCATTACCTTTTTACATGATATCTCTTTCATTAAACCAGAGACCTACAGTATCAAGAAGGATGAATGCGGGGAAGTTGGGGTTCCTACGGCCAGGATCCTCACTGAACTTAAACCACCCAATGATGTAACTGGCCTGTTGCTAGGCTACTGCTTCCACACCTTTAGGCAATAAGCTATTATTGTGCTATATAGAGAGCTCGGCCCCGTGCTCTGGGTGGAGGCAGAGACCGTAGTGCTCGACCTACCGCCGGGAGAACAAGCCAGGTAATAAACCCTTTCACCCCAAGAACGTTTTGCTGTCAATTTCTTTGGTCGCATTGAATCCATAGCGAACTTGCCCGGGGCTGAAACCCATTGGCAAGACAATGGATTTATAAATTTTTGTATTGCTGCATCTGTGGTTGCTGGGTGTAGGAAAATGAAAGTTCCTACAGCCAGGATCCTCACAAGACCCTAAACTACTTGATGCTGTAACTGGCCTCCTGCTAGGCTAATGCTTCCACACCCATAGGCAATGAGCTATTATTGACTGAGTCACTGTATAGAGATCTGCGGGTGCTCTCTGCAGAGACAGGGATGAGAGTGGATTATGGACCTGCAGACTGCTGGGTACAGGCATGATTCTAGTGCTCAACCTACCACCTTGAGAATAAAGCCAGGTACAAAACCTTTTTACCCCAAGAACAGTCTGTTGTCATTTCTCGGCCTCATTGAATCCATAGTGAACTTGCCCAGGGCTGAAACCCTCGGCAAGACACTGGTTATAGTAGAAGCCATGCACCCATGCACACTTTTTTGTTGTTTTGTTATTGACTGAACTAACAGAAGTAAATCTGTGTGCTAGCAATTGATGTGAAGACTGCTTTGAGAAAAGAGCCCTAAAATAGGACTTTAAAGCTGGCCCCTTGACAGGGAAACCTGATCACTAATAGTAAATCCACTACAGGTGGCCTCTAGTTAGTAGGAACTGGTGTAATTGCAGGTGACTGGAAGGTCAGAGGATGTAGTTGATCGCTGCAGGCAATGGGTGCAGCAAGGAAAGAAGGAAAGGCTGAGGGTGATGAACCACAGGTTTAAGGTCAGATGTGAAAGTCAGAGGAACTCCCAGCAGCACATAAAGAATCTCATATTCTGAAATGATGGATCAAAATGAAATTGAGGCCTTGAACTGAATTTTAAGGGCAATAGAACTCTAGAGAAGATTGAATCATCCATGATGGTGTGGATAAAGTTCAGGTTCCTATGGCCAGGATTCTCACCTGGCCCTGGTCAGCTAGCTCACTACACATGTGTGGGCAATACATTGTTATTGACGCTATGGAAAGAGCTCCACCCAGTGCTCTGGGCGACACGGTGGCATGGCTGCACTGCTGCACGGCTGCAGGAGAGCAGAGGCTGGAGTGGTGGCAGTGCCGAGGACAGAGACTGAGAGGGCTGTGGGGACAGAGAAGCCCAGAGTCAGAGGCCGGCTTGCTGCCTGCAGACTCGCTCTGAGTGGATGGGATTCTAGTGATTGACCTGCCACCGTGGAAATAAAGTTGGGTATAAACCCTTTCACCCCAAGAACATTCCATTGTCATTTTTCAGTCTCACTGAATCAATCTATAGTGAACTTGCCCAGGACTGAAACCCATTGCCAAGACATATGGCAAGTCTGATATGCCAAGGTCCAAGTCTGATATGCCAAGGTCAATGCCATGGCTGCTTAGGAGGGGAACATCTGGGTTGATGCATTCATGAACCATGGGTGCACGTGAACCCTCTGGGACACTTCTCATGTGTTCTCATCAAGGATTGGACCTTCATTCTTGCTTGGACACAAAGAGCATATTCACCTCTCTCCTCCCAGCCTCCTGACTTGTAACTTAAGTTACATAACAAGACCCAGCTGGAGACATTCCAGGTTTGCTAAGGGAGGAAGGAGACTATACCCAGAACGAGCAGCAGGAACTCATGAGTAAGTACTGGTGGGAACCAGGAGAGTGTTTATGGGACTGGGTCCAGACAGTGATGGGGCGGGAGGGGGTGGAACCCAAAGTTAAGTAAGAGGGTGTTAAGATACAGTTACATTGTATTATGCCGTATATTTAGCATCCACATAAGGAACCTGTGGGTTGGTGGCTAAAGCGATGCTGGTATAGTTTTGGAAAATGCACTCTCAGTGAAGTGGTAATTCCAAGATTGTTGTGGTAGAAGATGGAGAAGACATTTAAGAGACTCAGAGCAGTGACATGCTAGAGTGACAACACTACATGTGGCCAGAAAGCCCACCCGGGTGAGAAGACAGAGAAGACACTCCATTGACTAAGGTGATACCACATCCCTAAGAAGCTCAGTATTGGGGGATCCCCTGTAAGCCAGGGCTGATGTCAGGAGATGCAGTTACAGAAGGGCCCACAGACGGCAATGGGAATGAGACTTCCATGACAACACACCCAGATGGCAGTCCTAACGGTCACTGTGATATCACAGGCAATGAACAGAATTACAATTTGAAAGGAAATCCAAACTTGGCTCAAAGAGGCTATTGATTTCTCAGTCCACAGGGTGCCAAACTGACACCAAGACCAGGACTGGCATATATTTCAGTCTCTTTAAGGGTCATTCTCCCTGTTGCCATCTCAGATGTGACCAAGAAGCAAAGCACACATCATACCCCCTGAGAGCCTGCTCAGATTCTTACCATGGGCTTTGCTTCCCCGCCTGCACAGGAAATCCTTGTGACAGGTCTCCAACGATATGGTGTGTGTTCCAGTTTGTTCAACTCTTAAATGCTTCACCTCTTAAATGACTTTTTCCCTTTTAATTATGGCTGTTTTTATTTTCCATCTGCTCTAGACCTAGAAAAATGAACACTGCATGTCATCCAAAGATCTTGGACTCCAAGCTACACAAAAACTGGTATTGTCTCTGAGAAGATGAGGTGAGTAGACTTTTAGTGATATGTGAAGTAGTTACGTCGTGTTAAGGGTGTTATTTTTGAACGTGTCTTATGGAAACAAGGACGTATAATCTTTGTGTTACCAAGGCATGGAATGTAGTGGAAACTGTTACTGTCTTCTGCCTGGTATGCTTTCTACCTTCTGATAACAGTGTCTTGATTTTATCATTGAAGGATGACCAGTTACCTCACTTCATTTCCAGGGTTATGGCTGGGGCAGGTCCTATCCGCCTACCCGGAGCTGGGTTTGAGAGGGACTTGACTGTCCTTCTGGTGTATATTATGGGGGTGTGACCCAAATGGAAATACAGGATCCCAGTCAAGGACTGTTTTCGCTGGAATCATTAGGAAGATAGCTTTAAACTGTGGTTGCTGAGGAGCATCTTTTGAGGAGAATCTGCATAGAATAAAGATAGGAAGGCAAAGCATAGAGGGGAGAAGAGAATGCCCTTTATCCAGAGGGCATTATTTGAGCATCTAGATCCAGCTGTGACTGCAATTCGTATTCTCCACACTTAAAATGAGGGCCAGCCAATAAATTTTCTATTTGGTTTAAGTTGTTTTGTGATGGGTTACAATAAATTGGAACTGAAGACTCTTGAGTACCATGTTATCTTTATTTCTTATGTTATATACCCCAGATTTTTCAATCTTGTTGACTGTATGCAGAAGATTGTTCTAATAGTACTTCATTTGATAGAATTTTTAAAAAATTGATGTGTATTTTCCTGCATTTTGAAATCAATATTCTATTTTTGAATGAAGTTTTTTCTTTTTCTTTTTTTTTTTTGGTCATACACTGCTTCCGTTCTCGCCCTCCCACTCTCTCTCAGATCATCCTTAACTGCAGTAAACCTCCCCGGGCAAACAAGGTGGCTGAGTCCCCCGGGATGCCGTCCCTTTCCATTTGGTTGCTATGAAAGTGTTCTTCTCACACTTCAAACAGCGGGCCGGCTGTTAGGGACGTAAATAAGCAGTTGGTGACCCAGTAACCTAAGGGAAGCTGGGGAGAGCCAGGGCCTTAGTAGTGGCAGGAATAACAGTCTTTTCACTACAGTTTCTTCTCTGTCTTTGATAAAAGAACTGCACTAGAGGCCAAATATCCGTGTCCAACTTTTTAATTTGGCTTCTGCTCCATGCCAGGTAGATGTTTTGGTGACGCCAAGAGATTCCCACTGTTGCTGCCACCCGTTCAGTGGCTGTTTCCAGGTACCTGGACTGGTCTCTACTTTCTCTCGTTATGGAACCATCAGTTCTCCCAATGCTATTATTTTTTAATGTTGCTAACTTATCATATAGCTACCATTCACGTACTAAGATCTGCCCTTCCTCTTTCCTGCCTATGTATTCATTTCTTCCCCTCCAATTCTGAAGAGCTCACCACAACGGAACCCTTTCCTTTAACTCCTGGTAATTCTATATTTTGTGTCAATATCAACTTTTGGTGTCTTCTTTCAGTAGTGCCCCACTGACATTATATTTAGTGAGAAATGGTTCAAATATGTGGTATATGGAAAACATCTCTCCCTAATTCCCAAAACAGTTTCAGGATACCTCGTCTCTGTTTATAAATTTGGCTTTTCCCTTTGGTAGGTGGGGTCACTGGGTGGGTTTATTTTAAAGTTCCTGTTCCTGTTCATATAGTACCTGAAAGTTCCAATTCACAAACAAAAAGTTATGGAGCACTGAAGAATGACACCAACATTTTAAAATTTATTCGTATTTGATAATTCAGAATGATCTTTTTCTTTTATTCAATTGGCCATTCTAATCAGTTATTTAAATTGCCTCTCTGATTAAGGCTTTGACTTTCCATCTTGTTGAAATGATGTTAGTCTTGGTTCGTCTCGCCTACAAACTATTATCACTTTCTCTAAATTGTTTTTGATATATAATTGTATCCTAATGTCCCTGCCAGAATAGCCTCATTAAATATACCTTTCATCAGTAAACAAAGGCCTTTCTCAAATATCTTCCATAATTTGCTCTTACTTATAAAGCAAAAACCTGTTAAAGACGTATTAATTTATGTAACTTCTTCTAAGTATTTTGTATCAAATAAAATGATGAAAGCATTACAAATCACCCTTCACCAATAATCTTAAAAGAGAAGAAATGGAATTGGTACATCAACTCCCACGTGGAATTTTGATGCTTGAAAATTCCACAGAATGTATCCAATTTCCTTTGAGTGGATTGTGTGTTTTCTCTATATCCCTTAGAATCAATTCTGCACTTTTGAGAGTGAAAATGTTTTATTTACTCTTCAATTTCCCCAACTGCAAAATGGCACAGCATTCCCTCTCTGGCATTATTCTTTCTTTTCCTTCAACATTCAGTGCTCAGTTTAAGTATCTACTACTTTGTGAAAGCTTTCATTCTCCCACCCCAGGAGGGAATCAAGGATCTGTTCTGTCCCTCTGTTTCACTAAGACAGCCTATCTTTAACTCCATCCTGCCATGTGTCCATAGTTGGTTTACATGCCTATCTTCCCCATTTGACTTGAATGCAGGGAATATGTCTTTGAATGAAGACCAATAGGAAGAAATTAATTGTTTTGCATTTGGAGTCTGGTAAGTGGAACCTAATGAAAGTGAGTGGAAAGTAAAGAGAAAAACAATATAACTCTGAAATAGCCTAAAAAACCAAGTTTGGGTCCTGACACAATCTCTATTATATCATTGAACAATGGACTCGGCCAGACTGAAAGAAAGAACAGATGATGATCATGGGAAAGGTAGTGAGTGAACATGCAGGCATTCCTAGGGACAAAGATGGGTTTACAGGACAGAAAGCTGCATCAGAAATGGAAATGTGGACAATGGGATTTTTTTTAATGCTGAAACAATGTCCAAGAAAGCAGTAGTAGACGTGGAAATCATTTATTTATAACCACAGAGGACTAGGAAGTGTCAAAGACTGCATAGCTAAGGGAGACACAAGTGAGGAAGCCAGTTATTATTTAATCTGTGTTCTCTCTTCCACGCAAAGATGAGGCAGCATCGCCTGCAGTTGGCTCAGGGATGATGACTACTGGGCATGCGCAGTCCTAATCAGCTAGAGGTGGTGGTGAGACACAGTGGTAGGCAAACAGATCCTCAGGAAAGTGTCAGGACTCAGATGAGAAGCAGAAAAGGGGGCTCTAGGGCTTGATCAGGGACATGGCCATGAGATCACGAAGGAAGATGAGAATCAGACCAGAGTGATGAAGAAAGGCCAGTAACTTCCAAATGTATAAATGCAAAGGCAAAGGATAAGAGAGATGAACTCATGTGTGCCCTGAGTCTCAGCGTTCAAAGAGCACTGGCCTGGGTGCTGGTTGACTAGGGTTTTCATTTCAGTTGCACCGCTAACATCTCGTGATTTTGACAACCCAGTGGACGATGCTCTTGAGTCTTTTGATTTGTAAAATGAAAATATTTGACTAGATGACAGCTAAATCTTACCTACTTGATAGTTTTCCTGGTCTCAGGGACATGAAGCCATGATTTTCCTGATTTCTATAGGTTCTGCCCCCATCTGCAGTTCCAGGCATATAGCAGGTTTTGAATAAGGGTTATCAAGGAAGGAATGCGACAAATAATTACTTTTATTCTCTATATTTGAAAATTAATAGCCACAAGGTTGTATGTAATGACAGGTCTTCTGTTTAATATAGTTTAAAAGGAAAAGAGAAACCCCTTCTCCCCCAGCTAAGAGCTCAGAGAAGCTGTTCTTTGAGCACCTGGGGCTGGGAGAGTTTGGCTGGAAATTTCTGAAGCCAATGACCATATAAAGAAACTTATGTTTTCTGCACCAGCGCCCTATAGTTGGTAAACAAATGTCACTCGGGCTGGTCACATTTATCAGTTCAGGGGATAAAGTTGAAAGGTTAGATTACTTCTTGCTAGGCATGTCTGTGCAAGCTTATGTTGGGCAAAGCATTAGAGGAGGTTAAAGAAGGCCCCCCTCAGGCCTTGAACCTAAGCAGTGTCCTAGTCCCAATTTTACTAAAGAGTCCAGAATTGGTTCTTTATCCTTTTATACAACTATTAATAAATGGTGTCCCGAGTCCTCCTCTGCACTTGTGCAAAACCCTCACAGCCATGTCGGGGTGCTTTAGTGTAGTTCCATTCAAATCTTAGCTTAATTTCATATGAAACATAGACTTTATCATTGTGTATAGGCCATAGGCCCCCCAAAATGTGTTACTTTGACATAGTGATTATTTTGAGAATTTATAAAAATCAGTTTCTCACAGATTTATTGTCTCTATATCTAAAAATAATAACTGTCTACCTTAGTTATTTCTTAAGTCTCAATTTCATTACTGGGTTTACTGTGTACACATAATTGAAGTTTGTTTTTTGTTTTTGATTTTTCTCCTGTTAATCTGACACCTAGACCAACTAGAAGAACCTTGAAGGGTAGAGGAAAATTTTTCCTCCCCAAATATTGCTATTACCTTAACCTTTCAATGTAATAATACTTAGTAGGCACTTAATAAATGATAGCTGTTATTATAAAGGAATATATAATTATCAAGATTTCTTTTCAGAAAAGGAAATGAAATCTCATAGAAATTAAAAAGTATACTTCATGTTACAAATGTTCTCACTTCTCCACAAATGTCCTGTATTTACATAAGTGGTTTGTTATAAAATAATACACAAAATGAGAAATGTCCAGTAAGTATCTCAATAAATCTTATCAATAATTTTATTACATCAATATTTTGTGAGAGTAAAAAGGTACATGAGTAACAAAGTCTAACTTAATAGCCACCTTTTTACTATCAGACCACATGCAAAACTTCAGATTGAATTCCACAGAAAGCCAGGCAAATGAACTCGTGCCCATCCTTCTTCCCAGTTCTGTAAAGAAGGCCCCCTACTTCTGTGGGAAGGCAGGAGGAGGACCCTGAATGGCGTCTCTGCTGGTGGGAAAGGAGATGATCGTGGTGCTTGTGGATAATTCTTTGTAAGTGGCTCCTTACCACTTCACTGGCTTTTTCTAATACATCCTACACGGAAGTACAAAATGAATCTTCCCAAACACGGTACAGCTCATGAGTCTTTCTGCTTAAAATCTTCAACAGCTCTTCAGAACTGAAAGAATAAACTTTAAACTCATGGAATTAAAGACCGACTTTGAGTTGACTATCCTCAGGGGTCTATTCATCCCATCAGCTGTTTAGCACAGGAATCTGTGTGTGTGTCTTCCCCCTGTTGTCTGGCCTCCACTGAAGCACTTGGAGGATCAGCGAATCTACTACCTACTCTGTTTGCACTGTTCTGTTTCTTAGAATGTCCTCTTATGTATTCAAAAACCTGTCTCCTCGCTGCTGCTGGAAAGCCACACAAAATAAATCAAATTCTTTTTTTCATATATAATAGATCAATATTTTGGATCGCACAGACCTTCTAAACCTCAACTGTCCCTTAAATTCAGACATTTCTCCAGCCACTTGTGCCTTCTGCAATCCTCAGCCACACCTCAGTTCTTGCTCTGTGCAGCTCTTTCCATGACCCTCTAGTTCCTTCTCTCGTACTTCCAGAGAGACACTTTTGTCCGTATTTGTACCCTGTGAATATAGCACCCCACTTTACTGACCTCTCTCCTATGCTGCTTATTACTTTAACCTTTATTTATAGAAATATTTTACAGTATTTGTTCCATGCAATGGTATTCTCACAAGTTGTCCATAGGGGTTAGTTGAAGGAAAAAGATAAATAAAACAATAAACATTTATTTCCTACACATACTATGGATACCAGTTACACAGGACCCTCAGAGGACTCGGAGAAGTTGCAATGTATTTCAGTTTTCTGGAGTGGCTGCATAGCCCGCTGTGGACTTTTTCTGAACTCGTTTGGCCACAGAAGTCTGGATTTTCAAAGATCAGATTTCTCATGGCAGGTTCCCAGGGAACCTGTGCTGACTTCACAGTTCTTTATAACAACATCTCATCTCATCTCCCTTACTGGAATAGGAAGCTCTTAATGGTCCAGTACGTGCCTCATACATCTTTGTTCCTGTCACAGTGACTTCCACGCTGCCAAGTACCTGCTAGGTATCAAAAATGTTTGAGTAACCAAAAGGATTAATGAGCGAACAGGCTACAAATGAATTTTCCATCCTTGCTGAGTTCTAACAGAGATAGGATACTTTGTCTTGTTACAATGTTTTTTATCAAAATAAAACTAATCCTTCTCTTTCTAATCTAACCTTCTTTTGCTTGTAGCCTTTCATTCTCATTGTATTTTTTTCTTATTTATCACCCCTTTAAATATAACAAATATTTGAGTACCTGCCATGTACCAGAAGATACAATTCATATTTTGCATGCATTGTGGCCCTTACTATCTTTAATAATTCTATGACAGAGGGATTATTATCCTAATTTAAGGATGAGGAAATTATATTCAAAGAAGTAAATTCTCTAATGTATTACAACTAGAAAATAGCAGGACCAGAATCCAAACCTTAGAATTCATGAGTCCAAATCTCATGAACTTTTCTGCCAAACCCTAAAGTATGTAGTAGCTATTCTTTCTTTTTTGTGAGTGCAGTGCATACAGAAGGCATGAATGCCTAAAACATTATAAGACTGACGCCTCCACATACACAAATGGTGGAAATCTGGGCCATCAAGCAATGATGGGTGAAATCAAAGATAGCACTGAGGTACTCCATTCAACTTCTTCCTAATTTATTTTTCATTTTAAACTTCCCCCAGAGACTAAATTCAAGGTCATATAGAATCATGTGGATCATGTCAAGAAACCTACTTGCCAAATTAGGTGCTGTAGGTTGTAAGATATTCCTGGATAAATGGTAGGCACTTTAGGTAGCCGCGTGACATCTGTCACCAGATAGGTTTTCAATTGGGAGCAAGTTCTTGTTCTAGGAGAAGCCTCTAGCTTATGAGACTCTTCAAAGCACTCACTCTTACAACTTCCTAGTAATATATTAATCATAACTGTAAATACCTAATGAAACTATTACAGACTAGAGAAACTCTTGACAGTATTTATTCTTAAATGTTATGAGTGGCCTATGAACCTCTTAATATAAATATCAATCATGTATCTTTTGCTTTTACAAAGGCTTTTTGTATCCAATTATAATATTAGTTCTCATTAGAAACCTGAAGCCAAGAATGAGTGGCATGAGATCAGTGATGGAACTAATAACAGATTAGTTGACAAACAGTTAGGCCTTCTGACTCTATGGCCTTTCTCTAGTTAACCCCTGGAAAGTATGGGAGTTAGAAGAATAAACAGGAAGTGATCGGTTTATACTATCGAGTAAAGGAAAATAAATTTTGTTCTTATCTCTTTCAATACAAATAAAATGTTCTGTGCTTATTTCATACTTCCTAATATTTGATTTATTAGAACCTTATAGCAGCACCTCAAATTCACGTCACATATGACAAAAAAGGTGTTTGAGATTTGGGAAGAAAAAAGGGCAGAATGGCTTTGTTATACAAACCAATTATCTGAGAAAATTGGTCCTAGGCCTTTCCTTCAGCGTGGAAGCCATGTTTCCCACCTGGTGACACAGTTCCTCCATCCGCAACGAAACAGAGGACAGTGCTTGGCCCGGAAGCGGCCAGGTGATAGGCTGGTGTATAAAACGTGAAACTGAAGTGAGAGCTTTGCCCCCTAGGCAACCTGGTGGCTGAGTCAGACAAAGTCATTCTTTCTCTTCAGGTGTTTAACTGTGAGTTATTCTATCAGGCATAATACTGATAGCCACTGTTTTGTAAAATTTAAAGATTGTTTTGATGGCAGGACACAACCCACTGGCACTCAGGTAGAGGAAAAGCAAATCTCTTCATTTCTGACAGCGTCTAGGGAGGGATGATCACCAGGCAGGGCCGCACAGAGGTTTGCACCCGGGAACAGGTCAACAGCAAGTTGGAGTTGTACAGGCAATTCTATAGCAAGTGGGGTGTGGATAGCTAGGTTTCCCAGGCTCCCTGGGCGTTGCCCCACATGAATAATGTTTTGGCAGGCTCTGGAGGCTGGCACTGTCCTGAGTTTTCCAGCGCCCAGGCCTCGAGTTATTAGGGTAGTTGCGTGGTGGCCCTGGAGTGTGAGAACCCGAGGAGGGAAAATGGCTGGAGTTTGGCTGGAATCAGCTCTCAAGAAGAGGCACTGACTGGCCTCTAGCTTGGGCTCTCAGAACTGGTTAAGACAGCATTTAAAAAAAAAAACTATATTGTAACAACCAATACCCAAATTCCACCGTCTTAAAACGGTGAGCATTTTCCTGCACATGCAACTGTGGTTTAGCTGGGTAGTTCTGCTGATGTTGGCTTGGTTCCGTGGCACCAGTGGACTTCAGGTCTGGTCTGTTTGTGTCTCACTCTCTGAGAAGCTGAAGGACACCTAGGGCATGTTCTTCCGGGGGCAACAGCTGAACCACAGAAGAGAAGGTCCAGTCATGCAAGTGCACTTGAAATCGCTGTTTGCGTCGTATCTGCCAGCACCTCACTGGTCGAAAAGAGTTACCCAGCCAAGCCCAAATTCAAAGCATAGGAAAGTGCACACCCTGTGACCGATGGGAGGAGTTGAAAACCAAGGGTCTGGAGAGAGGGAGGGTGAGGAATTGGGAACCATGATTCAATCTGACAAAGACGAGAGAAGAAGAGGGAAAGAGATTGAAGGTAGAGTTGGTGATTGGTGACAAGGACGACGGCAGGCGCAGGGACATGCAGAAGGTCACCAGGCGCTGCCTGTGCGGAAGCAGCCATGGAGGACTTTGGCATCTCCTGAGGAGGTGGGGAGCTGGCGTGCTCCTCGGTCTCTGAGCCTCCAGCCTGACCGTCCAAATCAGGGCTGCCTGATACAGTTTCAGGCATCTTGCTTCTATATTTCTAAATGTATCTTTTCTTATTAAAGAGCATGTCTGATACAATCCTAAGATTCTATATTTGAGCTTAATTTCCAAGTCTCTCTTTTGAGCAAAGAGGATGATGGAATAGAAACAGGAATTGCATTTCTGGACTACTTTTTTCTGTCCTTCATATTCCCCCTTCATCACCGTACCTCCTGTCGGTGGTGATACTGCCTTCCCCCTTCTTCTTGTCAGTATATTCTCTTTTCCTCTCACCTCCCCTCCTCCCTTTCTCATTTTTCTACCTCTCTGTTCTTCCAGGTCATTCTATAACTCTTTTCCCATATTTTCCAGGTCCTTGCCTCTTCATCCACTCCATTCTACCTCGCTTTCGATGTATTTTTTTCAACTTCACTGATTGTGTATTACCTTTACCCTTCCCTGTTTCCAGAAGGGCCCCCTAAAAACTTAATGGAAGAAAATCATTAGCGTTGCTTTAGCTTTACCATTTTCCATCATTACAAAGGCTTAAAGGGTTTTTGCTGGGCCGGTTCCTGTTTCCCCAAAGTGTGGATGAACTACGCAAGCCCCACCCAACTCTGGCCCCTTGTCCTCAGGAAAAATGAATGTCGTGCCCACCGCTGCCTCACCTCATCGCAGGGCTGCCGGGTGCCACTACTGTGGGAACACCTTAAATCAAGAAAACTTTGAAATATGTGGTAGGGGAGAAAGGGTCAGAAGAATTCTAATTTCCCAGGTGAGTGTTGGCATCACGGAAATAAAAATCAAACAGAAGTGATTATGACCTGAATTGGTCTTCAGGGCCAGGTTACCAAGAATTACATAGCTTCAGAAAAAACTGTGACCCTCACCACCGCTGTGGATTTTCCAGGAGGGCTGTGTCTTCCTTTTACTGGCTGTCCTTGCATAAAGAACAAGATTTTATTACTCCCTTGGACCAGGGACCTTTCATATTCAATCTTACCGGCAAGCGACAGCCATTCCTGCTATAGCAGAGCCCTGTAATTACTGTTATTAATCTCAAAATCATGGGCTCTAATTTCAAAGACTTCTTGTAACCTGAAAGTCTTTCAAAGCATAATGGCACAGAGAATAAATCACCCTTTCTAAGTGGTGCCTTTGGTTGGTAAATGCCAGCCCTAAGAAGGATATAAACATATTCCCCAAACAGATACCATAAACTGGGAAATGACACGGTGTCAACCATAAACATGTCTTTGCCACAGACTTGCTTAAAATGTTCTCACTCATGAACTTGAAAGAAACCTTTCAAATTGTATTTCAAAAAGAAAATCAATAAACCTGCAGAAACTCTAACTTGGCTGAGAAAGTTTGAGCCCCATCTACTGCATTTCCCAGTGGCATTTCCTTCTTTATCACGCACACCCCTTCCCAGTCACTGCTCAATCACTCGGGTGAGACAAACCCCCCTCAGGACCAATCAGTACAGTGCGAGCCCTCTCTGAAAAAAAGCAGGCCCTTCTTGGAAAGGGATTATACTTGCTGCCTGCCTGCTCTGCCCTAAGTAAAGGCATTGCAGACCCTCATATATATATATATATATATATACACATATAGCATGTATGTGTGTGTGTATGTGTGTGTGTTACAGGTACATTCTAGAAGGGGAGACATTGAGCTTTATCAACTGCTTATATCACTTAGTAAATGCACTTAATTAGAAGTATCAAAGAAAGTGATTGCTAAGGGGATAAGACAGGTAGCAGATGCATATTCAGGTCGGGGAGGCAAGGAAGATATTTGGAACATGGGAGGTGACCCTGACAGGGAAAGAGGGAGTAGACCCAGGACCACTGGGCAATGAGGGCGCAGCAGTCTGCTCACACATGCTTCTCCCTCACGGTGGCTCCCTGAGGAGTCATCTTGTCCACCTGTCCTATGGTACCACTGAGCGCCTGGCTGCCTTAGCTATCTTGGACGGGAATCCTTGCCGGCATACGCTCCATTTCAGGCACGCTGTTCTTCTGTATTCTGAGCATGCCCATTACCCAACTCTTCCCCGACGACGGGCAGCCCTCATGCAGAGCTAACGGCTGTCCACACGGGGTTGTGACAGTGCACATTCACGTCTTGGTGAGATAATTCCTGATGAGTGGCAGTGACACATCACCATTGTCAGCGAGAAAGCAGAGCTTTCAAAGTCTTCCAGGCCCACGTGGGGCACATGTACGAGCTTCACTACCCTGCCTACCACCTGATACTCACTGGACAGTGTAAAACACAGGCACACTCAGTGAGCAGGATTGTATCTCATGGTGGTGGGGAATGATTAGAGCTGGAATATCAGGTCGGCCGTTTCGGAATTGTGTTGGTACATTGAGATCGTAAAATCTCTGTTAAAGATAACTGAGAAAGAAGACTCAAGTTATTTGTAATGAGTAAATATTGATAAAGACTAAGATCACTGTCTAATCTATATGAGGGTTTGCCTAAAAAGTTAATAAGATTATCTTTTGCTGGAACAAAGGCTGGCTCCGTTCGGAGCACCCACCATTTGCAGGGGAAAGGAAGGGACACATGGACAGGAGAGACTGTGCTGTGAATCAGGAAAGCAGTTTATAATTTGATAATGCACCATTGTTAATTATTCAGTTCCAGGGCTAAATTTTGGTGTATTTAAGTGTATAATAGATTGACAGCTATAAGACAAGGAATGATTATTATATTACTTTGGGAAACATTTTTCCTACAGCCTACATAAAAACAAAATGTGATCATCAGTTTTGCAGATAGAGAAAGTTTAATGATATTTTGGAGTCATTTTGTCTGTACTCTAGATAATAAGTATGAGATTTAGTATGGATTTGTCTGATTTTTTCTTGTCCACCTGCAATAAATCTTAGCAACCTAGATATGTTGATTTAGTTTTTTCATTTATATTGTAATTCAGGTTAATATTCAGGTTCTCATTTATAATCTCATACACTGAATTTACTCACCCCATTTCAATTTCCTTTTCTTATTTTCAGCACTGAATTGTCTTTGAGATTTTTTTAACCCATTAGCTGAGAGCAACAGAGAATTTTTCTGTATTTGTTGTAATGAACATATGAATGCCATCTTTTCTTAGCTCTATCAATTTAGCATCTCATTTTTTCCTCTAACTACTTAAGTTCTTTCATTTTTTTGTAAATATTCCACTTCAATTTGTTGAGGACTTAAATAATATTGTTTGTTCAAAATGTTCTTTACTTTTGTCTCTCCAAAGAGTAAGTATAATATGGTAGATGAGGCACGGAATTTGACATCTGATTAGCTCTGAGTCTTACTTCTGCTGATTACTAAGTGTGACATCTTAGAAAATCCAACATCATTACATTTTTTTTACTTAACCTGTAAAAATGAACAGATGAAATGCTTGCCCTCTTAAGGTCCCAATATCTGTGACACGAAAATAATAATAATATGAAAATCCATGACAAACTATCAAGTGAATTGCACACGGGTATGTACACAAACATCATCTATAAAATTCTTATTTTTTAAATGATTTCAATGAATATATATGTAATTAATCTTTATCAATTCAGAAGGCATTTAAAATCCCAATTTCAGAATTAACATGAATATCAAATGATGATCAACATGTTGAATATGTTCAAAATCTAACTTATTTTTGAACAATGTGTTTGTCCATATAATGGTATACGTGGCTGACATAGTCATAGATTATCGGGTTGGTAGGGATATGGACCATGTAGAGGGCAGATATTCAGTTTGTAGGAAAAAAGCTTAACCCACTGAGTCAAAATAAATTCACCAAAGCTATATTATAGGCTGGTTTTCGCTCCACCCCAAATTCATCTATTGAAGTCCTAACCCCAAGTACTCCAGAATGTAGTTATATTTGGTGGTAGGTTCTTTCAAAAGGTTAAGATGAGGTCCCTGTAGTGGGCCATCATCCAGTATGACTGGGGTCCTTTTAAGGAGAGGAAAGTTGGACACACACACATAGGGCCACATGAACACACAGGAAGAAAATAGTCACTTACAAGACAAGGAGAGAAGGCTCAGAAGAAATCGGCCCTGTCAACACCTTGACAAGACTTCTAGCCTCCAGAACTGTGAGAAAATAAATCCCTGTTGTTTAAGCTACTTGGTCTGTGACACTTTGTCAAGGCGGCCCTAATAAACTAATAGACTGATTTAAACAGATGCAGACTAGATCTCAGGTATGTCCCCCAATTTATATTGAGTACTCTTTCTATCACATTACTCTGCTTCCCGGTTTTATTTTTACAAGATTCACTAATTAAGGAAATAATTACCTCAATGGAAAAATAAATAGAAAACCAATTAGCAATGGTACTATGAAGGAAACACACTGAAATAGTAATTAGTACAGGGTGGCATCCAGTCAGATGCTACCGTTTAGCTAACAGTATCAGTTAATACCCGTAAATGTTCACTGTTAACTTAGGTCATAGGACTTGCCCAGCCAAACCTAAACGTGTCATTTGAATTCTGGATTCTTTGAGTAGAACTGGATCCCAAACATGGAATAAATTTTGTAGAATTTAACAAGTCATTAATTGAAATATAAGAGAGACATTCAGGAATAACAGAAATAAACAGTAAAACTATGGATCTCCTATTAGTTATCAGAAGTAGTGGTAAGACCATTAAGGCCAAAGAGCTAAGGCTGCGATTTGTGATGTTAGGCAAGTCGCAGAATTCTTTTCGCTTTATTATCCTGTAATACTTTTCTGTTCCTGTATGTCACAGTGGCTTATCCCTTAAGCTGAACCACGTCATACTAGCCATCTTCAATCATAGATAATACGTACTGAATGATATCCAGTTTAACGAATGGATAAGAGAATGAATGGATAAGAAAATACCATCCATTTTCAGCTAAAATATTGCCCCTGGAGGCCAACACTGTCAGAGCCTACAAAGAAGGGAAGGAGAAAGGGAAAAGGAAAGGGAATGCAGGAAAGGAGAGGAAAGCAGAGTAGAGGGAAGGAAGGTGGGGGGAGGGTGTGTGGAGATGAAACAAACAAAAACAAACCAACTAAGAAAATTCTGTCCTGCCCGTAGGGACATGAATGTGAAAGAAAACAACCCCAAGAAGTTGTTAGAGACTCAGCTGTGACTTCTGTGCAACAGCCAGTCCAAAGCAGACCAGGGTCGTGAGTGTAGGGCTCAGTGGGTTTCCTGTGAAACGGAAGTAATGAAACTTGGGCTAACTTGGGCTCCTGCATTTATAGCTACTGTTCTACTCTCTAAGGTTGCAGAGAATCTCATTTAGAAGGCTTCCATGACCTTTACATTTGAAATAAAGGCTCCTTATAGCTTTTTCGGGCTTAAAGTACCATTCAGCGTAAATAAAACCGACCATTTCAAAGCAGTGGCTTCTATCGCACAAACAGCTATGATACCTTATTGGCTAACTCACTAACCCAATGTCATTTTCTTCTCGCAAAAGAATTTATTTGATATTTAATGTATATAAATACTATAGATTACTAGTGGATACTAGAAAAAAGTTTTTTCAGGGATACAGGAAAAATATGTTTTATTATTTTAGACCCTGGAGTAAATACCATATAAATAAGAAAAATGAATGGTTCCATTTAAATCCATGGATGCTGTTACAAACCCCAGTTTGAGAATTTGCATACACTATGCAACCTATTCAGTTTCAGTTCTTAAAAGTAAGCTGTGGCACTCAGTGTATCCTGAGATTTGCTTTTTGTGTTGATGAATAATTGAGATTGCAATTCTCAGTTTGCATTTTAAGTGAAAATGATCCTGAAGAATCCGTAATGGTGGCTTGAGCTCCTCCATCTCAAATCCTCCGGGCCCACTGTACCGGTACTCACACATACATATTACAGAGAAGCGGTTTGTAAAGGAGGAGACTTTATTTCACTCAGATGAACTAATTTCATTTAAGACGAGTGTATTATATAAATTGCTAAGAAAATACTGATACCCATTACATTATAAAAAAGAATTTATTAAACTTCTGCTTTGAATGATACAGGAAAACTTTTACAAAATCTGCTGAATTCATGACCATTTTTTAATAATAACACTTTTGAAAAATATTTTAATTATAAGCGAACAAAGTGGGTCAACAATTTTCTGAATCTCATGGGATTTCTCATTATGGCTGCTTTCAGCTGAGCAAATCTACTAAAGCAATTACTTTCTGGAATACAATGATTTTTTTTTGGTGTTTTTAAAAAGGCAAGCAACATTAAAATGAATAAAATGCATGAGATGGCAAAAAAATAATATAAATATTTATAAAAACAAAACAACCTGGGGATTTTTCAAAATTAGAACAAATGAAATAAACAACCAGAAAAATCAAAGTAGTTGTTTAAGGTCCAGTGTTTTAATTAAACCAACACATTTTTATTGTGGGCATAAACACTACTTTCCTACAAGCAAAATTACAATTGAAAACTTAAAAATGCTTCCATAGAGGCACACGGAGATCTTTACTTGGTTGGTACCAGCTGAGTTGCTTCAGTAAAACTTTGAATATACGAGTTATTTTCCCAACAAGAGATTATAGCTCTCGGAAAGTACAGATATATTTCCCCTAGACTCCACAGTTAATGAAGATTTGAGTAGTAGAAGAATAAACTAGGTACAGTTTGTGTTATTAATTTCTAGAAATACTAATACATCGGAAGTCTTCCCCAACGTAACTGGCTATGGTTATTCAGTGAGCCTGGCACCCTTTCACCTCCCTATATCAACACTGGAAATCGGAGAAGCCCGAAACTCTGGTTTAGTTCGCAGGGAACTGGGTTCAAATCCCACCTCTACTCCTTTCTGCTGACGTGGACTTGAGCAAGTTCCTTGGCGCTGCATTTTCCGCCGTGGTAGGGCTCCGCCATGAACTCAGAGGGGTGCCATGAACTCAGAGGGGTGCCCCTGCAGGATATTTTACACTCAACACCTGTCAGAACCCAGGCTGTTAGGCTTATAGTGGTTCACAGTTTCAATATTAGATCACTCTACATCCTTCCTTTAACCTATCTTGCTGAAGCTGAGCTCTCCGGGTGTGTTGTAATCTAAAAACAAACAAACAAAAACAAAGTACCACGTGAAGATCAATGTAGAGCAGGAGATGAGACTTCCGTGTTCAAACGGATTCCAAGATTTGAGACGTGGGAAGTGCACAATAGACACACATGTCCCTTTAGGAACAAATTGATGTTCTCTAGGAGGCTGGAATCAGTATATTATTTTTGCTTTTAATGCATGTGTATTGTTTTTTTCAAACAGCTACTAAGTTGTTAGGACAGAAACACTTAAGTTGTGTGGACCTATCACTACTTACAATATGAAGCTGTTTGGCAAGTCTTCTGACCTAGTAGCCGTGAAAAAAATTAATGAATCCCTCAGAGCATGGTGACAGAGAACCTCTGACTCAGACTTCCTTCCAAGAGGAAGACAGTACCAATTTCAGAGATAATTGTCAAGCTCAAATTAGGAACTTTTCCACATAGGCTGACATATACTAACTACTCAAGAAATTAAAGATCTGTCCATATTCATGATTTTAGGTTTCAAAGGATTCTAGGGTAATTTAGCTCAGTTCCCTTATTTTACATGTGTTAGCCTGAAGTCCTCAGTAGTTTTTGGCTTTTCAACTATTACATTAGCAGCAGAGCCCGGGCTAGCAGTGGGACCCCCACTTCCTTACTCTGCCCTCAGGAAACTGCAGCTGAGCAAATAAATCTAAATTATTTTTACTGAACAATATTTTGTCACCAGAACTTAGATTTCTGCAGGTAGAAGTAAATCACAGAAAACTAAGGTAACCATGTATGGTTTTAAAAAGAAAACCACAGTCTATTTGTGATGTTTTGAGCACAATCCACTTTAAACTCAACCATAATATATATTCTACTAGTCCTGAAACCATGAAAAGTTGGTGTATAGAATAGGGACCAAGAGAGTCTTTGACGGCTTTATCTAAGAAAAATTCAATTATGACCAATGAGCCATACTGGAAGAAATATGGAATAAGGTGCTTGGGAAACATTTTCTACAATAGGGGTTGGAACAAGGTGCTTTTTCCTTGATTTTTATTTAACTGAGGATGCAACGCGTTGGAGTCCAGTTGTTCTGCAAGCATTCCTAAAATAGTTTCATTCAAATGTCCCGGTCTTCCTTCCCCTGCTCTTTCTCTCTTTCTCTTTATACTTCTGTGTTCTTTACGAAATGTGTTTGAGCCTGAGGGTACAGCAGTGAATGAGGTATAGCATAACTTGGAACTTTAAGGAGCCCGAGGCATGGTGTGCCTCCTTTTAAAAATGAATCTAAATATATAAAACGTAAGACTATCAGAAAGGCACATTTTGAACTGATTTTTCTTCCTTAATTCAATCCTTTTCAGTATACCATGTTCACGAGCTTGAGACAGCCCCTAAATGACAGGTAGGTCAGACAGTCTAGGCCATGAAATAGAGAAAGGCAAAAAAGGAGGAAGGTAACAGATCTAGAAGGGATGTGTAGGCTTCTCTCTGGGTTTAGGTTCCATCTTAAGGGTTATAAAGAACCAATGAAAAATGTTAACAGGGAAGTGATATGATCAAAATTCAGCCCGGGGAATATCATTTGGGCGTGGTATGAAAAATGGGTTGAGGGAGAGTGTGGATGTCTTAAAGCAAGGAGACCGGCTCTAAGGCTCTTTCAGTAGCTCCAGTGACAGAAAGGAGAGGCAGTAAGGATAGGAGAGATGCAGATGTTTTGTGCCCTGGGCACAAAGTCTCAGATCTCCACTACCAGGTAGCTTATTCCCCCTGGTGTGTGTGTTTCTGCATCATAGCGTTTATAATTCACCGAAGCCAGAAAGGCATCGCTGGGGAAGGATTTCTCCACCTCCTGCCCCAGAGCCCAGTGCAGTGAGCTGACTCTACAGATATGCTCTGGGAAGTAATGATGTGTAAGAGGAACAGACAGCGCAGTCTGCAGACATATTTATGACTATTGTGTATTATGACATTTCTGCTACCTGAGCCCCCAAAACAGTCCCCATCTGACATTTTGAAAGCCCAGCCCTGTGTAATAATTGCACACCTGATTTGTTTTGCTGTTAAATCATCTCCCTTCTTCTCACCTGGGGCTGGGCCAAACATAGTGAAAACTGTCCTGCCCTGTTCGCTTTCCCGCTGCTCCCGCCACTCCCCACACCCCCACAGGTGTAGGAAGGTTTCTGGTCCCTCGGGGTCAGAATCAACCAACCGAGGGAAGGATGGGGGAAGGGCACGGTCTTCCATGGGAGATCCTCACCATCACGGCAGTGCTTGTGTGGGTCCCCTCAGAGATTCCCATCCCAAGAGAGCTTCCTCTCTAGGTCTTTGGGGGACGAACACACTCTGCCAGAGGTCACTTAGTTTCCCAGAGTCCACAACAGCCCAGAGTCCACCCCCTTCCCCTCCCAGAGGAGGCTCCGGTCCATCCTAGGATCTCACACAGTCTCCTGCCCGCCTTCTCCGCGCGCAGCCCAGTCTCTAGTCCATGGAAATACACGTGATCTTTGCCACTCTGTTGGTGCGAGTCAGTTCTGCTCTCTCTGCCTTCTCATCCCCCCCTTGAAGGCAGAGGTGGAAATGACTCACAGACCCTCACGAGCTCTCCTCTCACTTTAGCCATCTAGAGTTTTGAAAAGGGTAACGATTTTTAAGAGTTGTGGAGCCAATTTGCAATTATTGCCCCTGTACAACTATCTCAGGCACACTTTCTAATTTTTTTAACCTTTTTGCTATGGAAAGTTTCAAATATACACAAATATACTGGTGTAATGAGCCTCCACGATCTCTCAACCCCCTTCATCAGTGACCCACACGCTCAGGCACTTTTCATGTAGTCCCCACCCCACTGGAGAATCCCGTTCCGGGTCCCTCATCACATCATCTCATCCACAGAAGTATCGGCATGTGTCTGTATTACTTCCTGTTGCCAAGTAACAAATGACCACAAAGTTAGTATATTAAAGTAACACCCGTTTATTATTTCACAGCTCTGTAGTCAGAACTCCAGGTGGGTTTGACTGGGTTCTCTGCTCAAGGTCCTACAAGGCTAAAATCAAGGTGCTGGCCGGACCACACACTTATCTGGAGGCTTGGAGGGGAGAATCCACACCCAGGCTCATCCGGTGGCTGGCAGAAGCCAAGTCCTTCCAGCCGTGGTTCTGAGGCCCCATTTCCTTGTGGTCAGGGTCTGCTCCACTTGGTCCTGGGATCGATCCCCTTAGAGCCCTCTGTGTCCCCCACCCCCATCTTCAAACCAGCAACAACCATCTTCTCATACTTCAGATCTCTCTAGCCCCCACTTCCTCCTCCTGTTCTGCCCACCAGCTGGAGAAAGAGCTCTGCTTAAGGGCACTTGTGACTACACTGAACCCACCTGGATAACCCAGTGTAATCTTCTTATCTTGAGGCCAACTGATCAGTAACCTTTGTACACCTGCAAGATCCCTCTTGCTACATAAGATACCATATTCAAAGGTGTGATGTCTCATCATATTCACAGGCTTTGGGATTAGGATGAGCCATCTTGGGGTGGTCATCTTAGAAATTCTGATCACTTTCTAAGCCAGCATCAGTGAGGAAGAAGTAAAGGAAATCTGGGCTCTACACCCACCTGCACATCTACCCAGGTCTATACATGCCCATCCAATATTTCTGAGAAAATGCACATTGTAATTGCTGGATGCATCATAAAACTGATGGATGCCCACAGATTCATCTGCATTAAATAAACTGAATGGATTGAAATAATGTAAACTGGGGTGGGGAAGGGAGTGGAGTTGAGAGAAAAAAGTAAACCAAGAAAAGACTCTCCTCACTATTTTTTAAAGAGAGCAAGCTTTGTCACATCCACATAGCCCACTCTCCCCAGCCCAACACTTACTGCAAATGCTCTTAGTTTTGTGCAAAATGTCTTAGTCTGGCTCCCAAACAGGGCTAGAGATGGTAAACTAACTGGGCTGAGTAGATGAGCATGAAAATAACTTACCGCAAGCCTTAGAGAGAGAAGATAGGTTTCTGTGCTCTTACAGACGCCTCTGTGAACAGGCCATTTCTTGTTTCTGTGACTCCTTCCTGTATCCCAGCCAAGTATCCTCAGCCACCAGGGACCCAAAACTTAGCAGCACCATTGAACTGAACTGTCTGTGGTGGGTCTTATTCAAAAGAATGAACTGCATGGTTTGTCCTTTTCTCTCTTGTCCCTTTCAACAACTACTTTCTTGCCTTGCAATGATCATATTTTCTTCTCGGAGGATAACCCAAGAACCATAATTTCCTTTGTCTCTTGTCAAAACTTATCTTTCCTATATCCCAGGCCTTCATCTAGTTTTGTCTTAGTGGATCTGATACAGCAATTCATGTCTCTGATATTGGTTTAATGTATTTCTTGTATCTGAGCTACCACATTAATACTTTCACAGGAGCAAAATACAGTGAAGAAGGAAATGTCAGGTACTGTGGAAGGCAGATTCTGGAAATACATTCCAGCAGAGAGTTTATCATATTTGTTCCTACTTAGCTCAAGTTTGTTTAAAACTGCATTTTCCTGAATGGTAGCTGACTTTTGTGTTTTGCCAAATATAATTTTGAAAATGTTGTTCACAACAGCATCTTTCCATATTCCTTCGTTCATAGTTCTGCTTTTTAAAAGCTCCTTACAAAACCCAAACACTACCTAACTGATATGCAAGCAAAAAAAAAAATCTTCTGGACCCTAGGAATTTACAGTTAAGGAGAAAAATGCAAAGCTATCAGCTCAATACAGGTTGGGACACACGATTTTGAGATTAAGGGCCTCATGTTCCTGTTCTGAAAAGGATTTTCAGAGCAAGGTCATTCAGTTCTATAGATTTATGACATGCAATGAATAGAGAACAAATAGTTTTCTTCAGTCCACAAGTTCTATTCATGTTGAAAGAAGAAAGTCTTTTCAATTATTCCCTTTCTCCCAGATTGCCATTTTTTTGTACTATTGGGTTGATTAAATTCAATGTTTGAAAACTCCAAAAATATTTGAATAAAGGGGGCCAGATAACGCAGATGATTGTAAGTGATTTAAATTCCAATGGGTTTTGCTTCAGTTTTGCTTTTTCTTATGAGGTTAAATGAGAACCTCTGTGAATATTGTTTGGAGTTTTCAAGCAATATGTTTCCTATTAACCTTGACTTTCTTATTAGTTTTTAGATTGACTTGGTCACTACATTTCTCACAGATGCGTCCTGAGAGACAAATATATACCCCATTATTCACTCAGATATGCTTTGAAAAGTTCACCACCATCTCTAGACATGCAGCCTTCTAGAAAAGAAAAGAAAATAGGCTACTTTTCCTGAGCCCGCTCTTCGATCAGCTCCAGACCATGTGCTCTATCAAAAACCATTGTCTCCTAGTTTCCCTCTACTCTTCACTGTCTCCCAAATCAGTGTCATCAAGTAGTTATTCATCACCTTGAAGACGCCCAGCAGGCTCTAAAGAAATGAGAAGAAAAAGACTCAGAGTCTCTTTTTAAAATATCTTCAGTCATACTGAAAAGAAAACATACTCATGAAATATAAAGAAGAATGAATGTGATCAAATGTTGACTGTGTGGTTCTAACAACAAATGTGTGAGAAGATGGGAAGAGGGAGAAATAACCATCTTAGTCTTAAATTGGATTTGGAAGAATGGGCAGAAGTTACAGGGGCTAATGAAAAGGTGGATGGAATCTAACTGGTCCCAGAAAGATGGCGCAGGAGCAGAGGCTAGGCAAGGTCACTGGAAGGTGGTTTTCTTACGTGGAATTAGTATGTGAATTAAGGAGCAAGGTAATGAGTACTTCCTATGTGTCCGATACTGAGTGAAGCGTGGGGCATAGACTAAGTAATACAGACATGGAATCGCCATAGAGAATTTATAGTCTAGCTGAGAAGTCAGATATTCAATAAATAATTACTGGCAATTACTCATAAAATGAAGTATGCCGAGTATAATGAAGGCGTAGAAGATACTAAGGTATGTTTGAGGGACTGAATGAAGGCCGGAGTGCCTGCAATGCTGAGAAGCCTGGGGAGGGGGGCAGACATAAGCCCGGAGTATTTAACCAGGACCAGGACATGTTAATACTTCTGATCCTGTAATTTATTCTTAGGATAACAGGCAACCCTTTGGGGGATTAAACACAGCAATACCCTGATTAGATCTGTGTGATGGTGCAGATAAAGTGAGAACACTGAATTTTGTTAAGCAGATTCCAGGTCTAATCCCCTTCTCCAGCTGTTAATGATCTCCATTACTTGGGCGTTGATCTCATCATTTGTAAAATAAGAAAGTGTTATTATATAGGCCTGATGAGATCACATAAGTGAAAGTGAATTATAAAGTGACATTTGATGCGCACACACATGTAAGAGACCACCGCTTATTCTCTCATTCATCCTTGTCTCATCAGCCACTGAGAATGTGTCTATATCATCATAGGGGTCCCAATAAATGTTTTTGAATGGACTACGAAGGCTGTGTGTGCATGCATATGTGCCTGAGAAACCCACACTCCACAGTCCCTTCCTCCAAAGGTCACCTTCCTCCAGGTGATTTGGGAAGGTAGCGTTTGTGACACATCCATTCCTGTCTCAATCTCTAGTGGTCACAGTACCACAGTCACTGTTGAAAACTGACCCCATAACACTGGTTCTCTCATTTTTCACTGCTGCAATTGCACCAGATTGGTGTGTTACAGATAACCGGTCCAGGTTCCAGACCTGGGCAGAGAAGTATCCCATGCTTGGATCCACAATGTTAGTGCTTGTTAGCATATATCAGTCTGTCAGCCACTCTTCCCAGAGCCCTCTGCCAGGTCAGGGCAGCTGGGGGTGCAGAGAGCTCCTGGTCTCAGCCATGCCCTGAGAACCAGCCTTTGCACCACATCTGTCTTGGCCAGAATGTGGAAATTCTGTCACCAGTGCCAACTCCCCTTCCCTCATGGGAACTTTCCTTTGCAAATCTTCCCTTGCCTTTCCTCCACCACCTTAGAAAAGTACTAGGAACACTGAATTTCAAAAAGGAAGAGGTTTAGAATTTAATCACTTTCCATCCATGGGGTTCCTTGGCCTTGATGACAAGATACCCTCTTCCCAGAGGCTCTTGGGTTGTAGTTACAGCCTTTCATAAATATTGAACCAGTGAGCTTTCAGTCCTGTGCATCTTCTCCGTCCTCCAGGTACATAATATTCAGAAACCTCCTTCAGAGTCTTCAAATGTTTTGTTCTTTTAATGAACTATTCTTTTCCCATAGCCTATATAAAATAATGTTTCTGTTTCCACTGAATTATTTTCAAAACCTTTTTCACAGATTAATATCTGATTACTCTGATTATTCCAACATGTCTTGGTATACTCACTCTTAACTCACCAGCACATGATTTTGCAGGGCAGGGAGGGACCTAGAGATGAACAGGTTTTTTCTTTCTTCCAGGAAAACCCAAAAGTTGGAAAGAAGTACTGAGAAAACCAGGCCCATCTTCCCAGGCTAGCTCTGGGAAGAAAGGGGTATTGTGAGGCAGAATCTTCACTAAGCCACAAAAGATGCTATTACCCAAACATCAAACCTATAGCTGTCTAATCCCATATCCCAGGGACTTAAGTATTTTGCATACCACTTTAAGGATAAATTTGCTTTTTTAAAACTGTATTAATCTCAACCAAAAAGGCGGTGCTTCTACTTTGCTTACATCCTGTGTCAAAATCCAAGTTCGTTGCCCTATATTCCCCTTTGGGGTATCTTTTTTAAGGATACGAGGTCTTCAGCTTCTTTTCAGGCCTCTATAATAAGTACAGTGTATGTACGATAAACATTGGTTGAATTCGACAGACCTATTCTGGCAAAGAACTATTTCTATGGCCTAGTTACCAGGATCTATTTTGAAGTCTTCCTAAGGCACAGACTTAACTCCTTCCACCTAAGGGTTATCTTCCCAGCTCTTGTAGTTTCTCCATCTGTCTTCTCCATCTAAATGACAGTTTCTTGGATATCCAAATCTATAAAATGCAATAGAAGTTTCCTTCACTGAGGCATGACAAATCTGCCTGAGGACCTTGATGGTGGCTTTTCATCTCTTAGGAGTAGCTCCTGTTTTGCAGGGGTGGGGCTGGATACAGTGGGGGTGGGGTGAGGGGAGGGGTGGTACTGATTTTGTGACTTAGCATTAGCACAAACGGATGGCCAATTTTTCAATGTCAGTTGAGTCCCAGGGAGACTTCTGGATACATTTCCCAGAGTGGGTCATGCATCCCCCTTGTTACTCTTCTTTGGGGAACAACCCTTTCATTATTCATTCTACTTTTAGTGTCGGTCCATCAGGGTGAATGTGGTGTTAGTGAAGAGATGTTCAAAGTTCTGAGAATATCATTCATAATTCAAAGGGTCAGGCATGCGTGGGTTTTCTCAGGGAAGTTCCAGATACCATTTGTTTATCAACTGTTGTAAATCATTTCCATTTTAATCCACAGACAAACTAGAAACAGTTTAGAGACCTTCATGAATATAGATCCAGGATGACCTCTGAGGAAAACTAAGGTACTTAGTAAGCCAATTCTGATGCCTTGAAATTGACTCTTTGGGATATAGTTACAGCCTTTCATAAATACTGAGCCAATGAGCTTTCAGTCCTGTGCATCTTCTCCATCCTCCACGTACATGGTATTCAGAAACCTCCCTCAGAGTCTTCAAATGTTTTGTTCTTTTAATGAAATATTCTTTTCCCTTAACCTATATAAAATTATGTTTCTATTTCCACTGAATTATTTTCAAAACTTTTCCCCAGGTTAATATCTGATTACTCTTGACTATTCCAACATGTCTTAGTACATTTGTTCTTAACTCACCAGCACATGATTTTGCAGGGCAGGGAGGGAACTAGAGATGAACAGACTTTTTCTGTCTTCCAGGTAAAACCAAAAGGTGGAAAGAGCTACTCAGAAAACCAGACCCCATCTCCAGAGTCTGGACTGGGATCCAATTTTATGCAATTTTAATAATCATTTTTATTGAAGCATAATGTACACTGGAAAAAAAAACCCAAATCACAAGTGTATATCAGAATAAACAATTCAGAAGGAAACACAATCGTGTAAAAATAAAGACATAAAGACACACAAAAAGACAGGATATAACCAGTGCACAAGAAATCACTGCCCACACACCCTCCTTATCTCCACCTCCACCCACCTTCCAAAAAGTAAACACTTATCCTGAATTCTAGCCTCAAAGATTCTTTGCCTATTGTTAAATTTAAATCAGTGTTATTAGCCATTTATTCAAAATTATGTGTGACATTCATTCTTGTTGAGTAGAACAGTAGTTTGTTCATATTAATTTGTTAGAATATTGCATTGCATAAATATACCACCATCTATTTATCTACTTCTTATGGCTCTTTGAGTTGATTCCCATTGAAACTAAGATGAAAAATGCTAACTGTGACCTTTTTGTAGTTGTGTCTAGTGCTCATGGAGATACATCTCTACTGCTAACTACCTAGCCATGTAATTGCTGGGCATTATGTTCACACTTATTCTACTTTATTGGTTATTGCCAAAAAGTTTTCTAAAGGAGTTGTACCAATGTACACTCCTAGCAGTGTTTGAGAGTTCCATTTGTTCGGCAACCTCATCAGAACCAAGTATCATCAGCCTTTTAAACCGTAACCATTCCAGTAGGTGTTAATGGTATCTTTTCCTAGTTTCAATTTCCACTTAACTAAATTCTAATAAAGTTGAGTTTTCATGTTTATTGATTTGAATATCCTACTTATTCTAAAGTACCTGTTCAAGTCTTTTGTGCATTTTTTTTCTCTAGGAAAGTTTCTTTTTCTTATTTATTTGTGGGTGTTCTTTAAATGAGCCCTCTATAAACAATTGTTAGCTAAGTTGGGATTTCATTGAATCTGTGGATAAACTGATTGGAAAATGACACCTTTACAAAAATTGAGTCATTTGAATCGTAAGCATACCTGATCTCTCTATTTATGTAGGTCATATTTCTCTTAACAATATTTATGGTTTGTGTGGAGGATGTACACATATTTCTTAGGATTGTTCTAGTTATTTGAGACTACTATAAATAGGATAATTTAAAATTTTTCCTTTTCTGATCATTATTTTCTAAATATTTCTGGCATGTATAATATTATTGATTTATATATTTTTAAATACATATATATATATCAGTTTAGAAAATTCTAATTCTTTCATTTTTGGAGGGGATATTTTTCTTGGTTTTCATACATGAAATTTTGTTTTCTAAAATATTTCAGCAGCTCTATGGACCTGCTGACCTTTCTTTCATTCGTTTTTATGTTATTGGAGTGCCTTAGGAGATTCTCAATTTAATGGTATCCTCCTCCAACAGTGTAACAAAGTCCTGATATTTTAGTAGGTTTTTGTTTGATTTTGCTTATTTTGTTGGTGCAAGGGTTTATGATTCCTCCACTTTCGAGGCTTTCTTGTCTTATACGACACAAGTGTTTCCCTTTAGCTTTCTTCCCCCTTCACAACAAGTTGCCAAAGAGCATGATTCCCCTCCTTTTTTGTCTTTATTCTCAAAAGCAAAGTGTTTTGAAGACTGCCCCTCAAAACTGTGCCTGACTCTTTAAGTCACATATACTTTGAAGTCCTGTCTCTGTAGTCCCTAATGTGATTTTCCAGAGTCTTTTAGGTTTTTCAGATTTAAGGTAGACTTGTCTTTTTTTTTTATACTTTATTTTGGAATCATTAATCTACAATTACATGTGCAATATTATGGATATTAAACTACCCAATGCCCCCCACCAATCCCATTACAGTCACTGTCCATCAGCATAGTGAGATGCTATAGAATCACTACTTGTCTTCTCTGTGTTGTACAGCCCTCCCCATGCCCCCCCAACATTACGTCTGCTAATCGTACTGCCCCTTTTTCCCCCTTGTCCCTCCCTTCCCACCCATCCTACTCAGTTCCTTTCCCTTTGGTAACTATTAGTCCATTCTTGGATTCTGTGAGTCTGCTGCTGTTTTCTCCTTCAGTTTTTTTTTTCTTTGTTCTTATACTCCACATATGAGTGAGATCATTTGATACTTCTCTTTTCCTGCTTGGCTTATTTCACTGAGCATAATGCCCTCTAGCTCCATCCATGTTGTTGCAAATGGTAGGATTTGTTTTCTTCTTATGGCTGAATAATATTCCATTGTGTATGTACCACGTCTTCTTTATCCATTCATCTACTGATGGACACTTAGGCTGCTTCCATTTCTTGGCTATTGTAAATAGTGCGGCAATAAACATAGGGGTGCATCTGTCTTTTTCAAACTGGGCTGCTGCATTATTAGGGTAAATTCCTAGGAGTGGGATTCCTGGGTCAAATGGTATTTCTATTTTGAGTTTTTTGAGGAACCTCCATACTGCTTCCACCATGATTGAACTACTTTGCATTCCCACCAGCAGTGTAGGAGGGTTCCCTTTTCTCCACATCCTCGCCAACATTTGTTGTTGTTTGTGTTTTGGATGTTGGCCATCCTTACTGGTGTGAGGTGATATCTCATTGTGGTTTTAATTTGCATTTCTCTGATGATTAGCGATGTGGAGCATCTTTTCATGTGCCTGTTGGCCATCTGAATTTCTTCTTTAGAGAAGTGTCTATTCATGTCCTCTGCCCATTTCTTAATTGGATTAATTGCTTTTTGTTTGTTGAGGTGCATGAGTTCTTTATATATTTTGGATGTCAACCCCTTATCAGATATGTCATTTATGGATATATTCTCCCATAATGTAGGATGTCGTTTTGTTCTACTGATGGTGTCCTTTGCTGTACAGAAGCTTTTCAACTTGATATAGTCCCACTTGTTCATTTTTCCTTTTGTTTCTGTTGTCCAGGGAGTTATGTTCATGAAGAAGTTGCTCATGTTTATGTCCAAGAGATTTTTGCCTATGTTATTTTCTAAGAGTTTTATGGTTTCATGACTTACATTCAGGTCTTTGATCCATTTTGAGTTGACTTTTATGTATGGGGCTAGACAGTAGTCCAGTTTCACTCTCTTACATGGAGCTGTCTAGTTTTTCCAACACCAGCTGTTGAAGAGGCTGTCATCTCCCCATTGTATATCCAAGGCTCATTTATCATATATTAATTGACTGTATATGTTTGGGTTAATGTTAGGATTTTCTGTTCTGTTCCACTGGTCTGTGGGTCTGTTTTTGTGCCAATATCAAATTGTCTTGATTACTGTGGCTTTGAAGTAGAGCTTGAAGTCAGGGAGCATAATTCCCCGTTTGATTCCTCCTTCTGAGGATTGCTTTGGCTATTCGGGGTCTTCTGTGCTTCCATATGAATT
Source organism: Phataginus tricuspis (assembly GCA_029783875.1). NCBI lineage: Eukaryota > Metazoa > Chordata > Mammalia > Pholidota > Manidae > Phataginus > Phataginus tricuspis. The sequence continues at coordinate 7,170,488 of JAQQAC010002629.1, forward strand.
TTAGAATTATTTGTTCCAGTTCATTGAAGAAAGCTGTTGGTATTTTGATAGGGATTGCATTGAATCTGTATATTGCTTTAGGTAGTATAGCCATTTTGACAATATTTATTCTTCCTAGCCAAGAGCATGGGATGAATTTCCATTTGTTAGTATCCTCTTTAATTTCTCCTAGGAGTATCTCGTAGTTTTCAGCATATAGGTCTTTCACTTCCTTTGTTAGATTTATTCCTAGATATTTTATTCTCTTTGTTGCAATTGTGAATGGAATTCTTTTCCTGATTTCTCTTTCTGTTAGCTCATTGTTAGTGTATAGGAAAGCCACAGATTTCTGTGTGTTAGTTTTGCATCCTGCAACTTTGCTGAATTCAGATATTAGTTCCAGTAGTTTTGGAGTGGAGTCTTCAGGGTTTTTATGTACAATATCATGTCGTCTGCAAATAGTGGCAATCTGACTTCTTCTTTACCAATATGGATGCCTTGTATTTCTTTGTTTTGTCTGATTGCCGTGGCTAGGACCTCAGGTACTATGTTGAAAACAGTGGAGAGAGTGGCCATCCCTGTCTTGTTCCCGATCTTAGATGAAAAGCTTTCAGCTTCTTGCTGTTAAGTATGATGTTAGCTGTAGGTTTGCCATATATAGCCTTTATGATGTTGAGGTATTTGCCCTCTATACCCATTTTTTTGAGAGTTTTTATCATGAATGGGTATTGAATTTTGTCAAATGCTTTTCAGCATCTATGGAGATGATCATGTGGTTTTTGTTCTTATTTTTCTTGATGTGGTGGATGATGTTGATAGATTTTCGAATGTTGTACCATCCTTGCATCCCTGAGATGAATCCCACTTGATCATGGTGTATGATACTCTTGATGTATTCTTGAATTCGGTTTGCTAATATTTTGTTGAGTATTTTTGCATCTACGTTCATCAGGGATATTGGTCTGTAATTTTCTTTTTTGGTGAGGTCTTTGCCCGGTTTTGGTATTAGAGTGATGCTGGCTCCATAGAATGAGTTTGGAAGTATTCCCTCCTCTTCTATTTTTTGGAAAACTTTAAGGAGAATGTGTATTATTTCTTCTCTATGTGTCTGGTAGAATTCAGCAGTGAATCCATCTGGTCCAAGGATTTTGTTCTTGGGTAGTTTTTTGATTACTGATTCAATTTCGTTGCTGGTGATTGGTCTGTTTAGTTTTTCTGTTTCCTGCTTGGTGAGTCTTGGCAGGTTGTATTTTTCTAAGAAGTTGTCCATTTCTTCTAGGTTTTCTAGCTTGTTAGCATATAGATTCTCATAGTATTCTCTTATAATTCTTTCTATTTCTGTGGGGTCTGTCATGATTTTTCCTTTCTCATTTCTGATTCTGTTTATGTGTGTAGATTCTCTTTTTCTCCTAATAAATCTGGGTAGGGGTTTATCTATTTTGTTGAATTTTTCAAAGAGCCAACTCTTGGTTTCATTGATTTTTTCTATTGTTTTATTCTTCTCAATTTTATTTATTTCTTCTCTGATCTTCATTATGTCCCTCCTTCTGGTGACTTTGGACCTCATTTGTTCTTCTTTTTCCAATTTCAGTAATTGTGTCTTTAGACTATTCATTTGGGAATGCTCTTCCTTCTTTAAATAGGCCTGGACTGCAATATACTTTCCTCTTAGAACTGCCTTTGCTGCGTCCCACAGAAGTTGTGGCTTTGTGTTGTTGTTGTCAATAGTCTCCATATATTCTTTGATTTCTGTTTTGATTTGATCGTAAACCCATTGATTAATTAGGAGAATGTTGTTAAGTCTCCATGTATTTTTGAGCCTTTTTGTTTTCTTTCTAAAATTTATTTCTAGTTTTATACCTTTGTGATCTGAGAAGTTGGTTGGTAGGATTTCAATATTTTTGAATTTACAGAGGTTCTTTTTGTGGCCTACTATGTGGTCTATTCTGGAAAACATTCCATGTGCACTTGACAAGAATGTGTATCCTGTTGCTTTTGGGTGTAGCGCTCTGTAGATGTCTGTTAGGTCCATCTGTTCTAGTGTGTTGTTCAGTGCCTCTGTGTCTTTACTTGTTCTCTGTCTAGTTGATCTGTTCTTTGGAGTGAGTGGTGTGTTGAAGTATCTAAAATAAATGCATTGCTTTCTGTTTCCTCCTTCAATTCTGTTAGTATTTGTTTCACATATGCTGGCACTCCTGTGTCGGGTGCATATATATTTAAAATGGTTATATCCTTTTGTTGGACTGACCCCTCTATCATTATGTAATATCTTCCTTTATCTCTTGCTGCTTTCTTCGTTTAGAAGTCTGTTTTGTCTGATACAAGTACTGCAACACCTGCTTTTTTCTCCTTGTTTGCATGAAATATCTTTTTCCACCCCTTCACCTTTAGTCTGTGTATATCTTTGGGTTTGAGGTGAGTGTCTTGTAAGCAGCATATAGATGGGTCTTCCTTTTTTATCCATTCTGTTACTCTGTGTCTTTTGATTGGTACATTCAGTCCATTTATATTTAGGGTGATTATTGATAGATATGTACTTATTGCCATTGCTGGCTTTAGATTCGTGGTTACCAAAGGTTGAAGGGTAGCTTCTTTACTATCTAACAGTTTAACTTAACTTTCTTGTTAAGTTATTGTAAACACAGTCTTATGATTCTTTATTTCTCTTCCTTCTTATTCTTCCTCCTCCATTCTTTATATACTAGGTGTTTTATTCTTTGCCTTTAGTTAGTATTTGGATGGTATGCTTTCTTTTCTATGATTTTATTTTCTCTGGTGACCTCTTTTTAGCCTTAGGAGTGCTTCCATCTAGAGCAGTCCCTTTAAGATATCCCGTAGAGGTGGTTTATGGGAGGCAAATTCCCTCAGCTTTTGCTTGTATGGAAATTGTTTTGTCCCTCCCTAAAATTTAAATGATAATTGTGCTGGATACAATATTCTTGGTTCGAGGCCCTTCTGTTTCATTATGTTAAATATATCATGCCATTCTCTTCTGGCCTGTAAAGTTCCTTTTGAGAAGTCTGATGATAGTCTGATGGGTTTTCCTTTGTAGGTGATCTTTTTTTCTCTCTCTGGCTGCCTTTAATACTCTGTCCTTATCTTTGATCTTTGCCATTTTAATTATTATGTGTCTTGGTGTTGTCTTCCTTGGGTCCCTTGTGTTGGGAGATCTGTAGGCTTCCATGCTCTGAGAGACCATTTCCTTCCCCAGCTTGGGGAAGTTTTCAGCAATTATTTCTTCAAAGACACTTTCTATCCCTTTTTCTCTCTCTTCTTCCTCTGGTACTCCTATAATGTGAATATTGTTCCTTTTGGATTGGTCACACAGTTCTCATAATATTCTTTCATTCCTAGAGATCCTTTTTTCTCTCTCTGCCTCATCTTCTCTGTATTCTTGTTCTCTAATTTCTATTCCATTAACAGTCTCTTGCATCTCGTCCAGTCTGCTGCTAAGCCCGTGATCGCTTGTCTCGTTTCTGTGTTGTCTTTCCTCACTTCCCTCACTTCCTCCCTTAGCTCTTGCATATTTCTCTGTAGATCCATCACCATGGTTATGACTTTTATTCTGAATTCTTTATCAGGAAGATTGTGCATGTCCATCCCATCAGGCTCCCTCTCTGGGGTTTTCTGGCTAAGTTTTGTTGGTACCATATTCCTCTGTCTTTTCATGGCGATGGATGTGGTCAGAAATAGAAAAAAAAAGAAAAAAAGAAAAAAAAACGCCCATTGGGTGTAGATTCTGTGAGGATGCTGTAGGTGGCCCTGCTGCTCCACTATTTCGCAACTGTGGCTGCTCCACCCAGCCCTTTGGGACTCTGGCTGGAGAGGGAACGAATGGGAGGTGGCTGCTTTTTCCCAGCCACTGGCCAAGGGGTCAAAAATTCCCCAGGACTCCCAGCCTGCTGGGCTGAGCGTGGTGGGACGGTCCTGCTCCTCCATTGGGTTCCTGTCTCTTTAAGACCCCTAAAAAAATGTGCGCACTTTTCTTTTGTCCCGGGGAGCCAGCTGCGAGGGCCCGCTTGCGTTCTCCCTCTCAGATCCTGCACCCTCTGTCTCTCCAATCTCCGATACACCACACAATGTGTGTCAGCGCTGCCGGTGCAGATCACTGGGGCTGGTTATCTCGCGGGGTGTACTTCCACTCCCTCCCTGCTCTGAATCCTCTCCTCCCACCAGTGCGCTGGGGTGGGTGAGTGCTCGGGTCCCGCCAGGACGTGGCTCCATATCTTACCCGCTTCGCGGGGTGCCGAGTCCTCTCAGGTGTAGCTGCAGGCTGGGTGCTGCCCTGTATCTTCTGGTCTCTCTTTTAGGAATAGTTGTATTTGTTGTATTTTCATAAATATATATGGTTTTGGGAGGAGATTTCCGCCGCCCTGCTCACGCCGCCATCTTCCCGGAAGTCAGCCGGCAGACTTGTCTTTAGACTAGTTTGCTAGCTTCCCTTTTCTGTCTTCCCCAGTTTTCTTCTTGGTTGACCGTTGTTTGTCCCCAGCACTGCAGCCTCATGAGGGTGGGGCAGAAACGTGAGCAACCAAAGGCTGGTATTTGGCCACCTTTCCCTTTTTAAATTCACAAGCAATTTGAAGTTTAGGCATTCTCCGTCTTCAAGCAATATAGAAGGTGTGGTTTTTTAAATTAACTTGTCATTTTCCCTTTTTTGGAGAATTACTTTGGTAAGAAACATACATAGGATGTTAGATACTCCAATATGATCATGGATTTGACTGTTTTTCTTATTTCTGATGTGTTTTCCTTTACATGTGTTATTGGTATATACACATTTAGAGATGTTACATATTCCTGTAAATCAACCCTTTCATCATAATGAAATGTATTTCCTGATGTGAAGTTGATTTTTCCTGGTGTTAGTATAGCTGAAACTGATTTATTATTGATTCATGCTTATATGGAACAGGTAAAGAACAAAAAGGTGGACTGGCCTTTGATCCCAGACCCAGAGATACCTGGGAATATGACCTTTTCATAGTACTGCTCTTGGAATGTAGTCAATTAAGATAAATGCTAAAATGTAACTGTGTCATATAGCCAGTTAGTTTACCTGTGTATCAGATTTGTTTATTGTGAAAAGTCTCATTGCTGAGGTCCAGGTACACTAGAAGGGCTGTGACGCGTCTCTTACTCCTCATGGGTCTCTGGGAATAAGCGCCGTATAAGTGATAGGTGAGAATGGCGGCGGTACTCTTCCTGAGCTGAAGCGGCACGCACCTGCTTCATTTGCGTCTCTTATAATTTAAAGTGTGTTCTCTGGGGAAAACCCTGCCAGTTGTGTCTGAGACACTTCAGGTTTTCTCAATGAAACTGCCATTGGGGGGCCCTAGTTACAGTTCAGGGAAGTGGCATGGAGAATATATTTAACTTAATTATGGATATATTGGTAACCTACCATTTTATCAGTTTTCTACTTATCCATCTTGGGCTATATTCCTTTTTTCTCATTTTTATCCTTTTATTTCAGTTACAAGGTATTTTTTGGCAGCTTTTATTTATGCATACTTTTACTAATTTTTTTGTTTGCTCTAGAAGTCATAACATGTACATCTACTATGAGTGAATAATTTTAGCCACTACTTGAAACAAAGTAAGGATCTCAGAACAATTTAACTTTATGTACCCTGCCCCCAGTCTTTATGTGATTGTTGTCTTTAAATTGAATTCTATCTTTATTTATCTACCTTTCTCTGTACCCATTTATCTACTCGTTTATTATCTATCTATGCACTTATTATTAATTGAAAGCCTATGTACATATTATATCTGGAATCATTTCTTCCTCATTTCATTTAAGCATCTCCCATTTTCTGTCTGGGATTCTATTTTTCTTGCCTAAAATCTCTTTGTATTTTTATTTTATTTACTTCTTCTCTTTTGCTAACAAATATTCTAAGTTTTTGTTTTGCTAAAAATATCTTTCAAATTAAATGTATTTTCACCTTATATTGAAATTTTTTTTTTAAGTCCTTTGGAGGAAGAACTTCACTGTCTTTGGGTTACCCTTCTTTTTGTTTTTGTTTTTTTTTTCTGTTGTAAACTCTCCTTTCAGTTGTATTGCTTCTTCAACAGCATTACGGCATTTATTTTCTGACAGATTTTATAAATTTCTCTTCATTTTTTAGTTTTCTCCAACATTATAATAGTGTGTGTCTTGATAGGGTTTTCTTTGTATTCATCCTGTTTGAGTTCTATGATTTCTTGAGTACTTGATATCTTTTTTTTTTTTTTGAAAAATGCTCAGTAATTTATCACTTCCAGTATTTCTTATGCCCCTTTTTCTCTCTTGTTGCTTTTTGAATCCTTTCTAATTCTTCTCACTGTTTCAGAGAGATTTATTTCTCACTGCTTCAGAGCATATACTTTTTTTCTCTGACCTGCCTTCGGGCTGTCTAATACTTTTTCTAGCCAGGTTTAATCTTGTATGCAGTGCAGTGAGTCAGCCCATGGCTAATTGGGAGAAGGAAACCACACGGAAGTTTAACAGGTGGTGTTTAATATTAAAAATTATTAAACCATGATAAGAGAACACCTATGAGGGTGGAAAGAAAACTCTAAAGAATTCCCCAGAGTTCAAAGAGGGTACCTGAAAAATGACAAACTTGGAATAGAGATGCAGACCTCATTGACCCTGGTGTGGCTAATGTTCACGGGACGGAGAGTAAGTTGATTGTCCTACCAGAGCTGTTCAACAACCGGGCAAACTGAAACAACCTCTGAGACACAGGCTACCTGCCTATAGGTGGGCATGAAGAGGGAGTGGAGGTAATCTACATGGCTGGAATTGGGAGCTGGAGAGGTCTCCTGCGGAAACCTAGCATGTTTCAGTGTCAGCTTGGACTGGTGCGGCATGAGGGATGATGGTCAGGCAGCCGGCTCACTAGATAGACAGCACCACATGGCCTCTGGCATGAACACACATAGGGCTGAGAAGAGAGCGTGGGAGTGGCATCCTTGGCATGGGTTCATGCCTACAGTGTCCTGGGCTCCTAGATATGCTGACATTTCCCAAGGTGAGAGAGTAAGTATGTTGTTATCAAAGACTGGTACAGGTGCTTTGTCTTCTGGTGGTACCTAGCTCTGCAAAAAGTGCCTAGCCAAGAAATGGAGGAAAAAGTCATTCTTCTGGTATCTGGTTGGTGACCTGGCCTAAAACTGGGAAGAGAGTCCATCCAGCACTCTCAAAAGGTTTCACATCATGCTGACTTGCAAAGGAAAAATATTTACAATGCTCATCTCAATTGTCACAGAGCAGCCCCCCAAAAAAGTGAATTTAGAACGAGGAATTCAAAAATTAATAACTGGAACACATTGTCTATGATTTCTTAATTCTAATAATCATACTCTAAATATAGAACTATCGTTTGAATGTTTTTATAACTTCTAAGTCTCTGAATTAAAAATATTTTAGAATGTATTCATCATAATTATTTTTAAACCTGATTAATGATAAGACTACTTTCTTATCTCACATGAATCGTTTAAATTGTCTGATATTTCACATGTTGTTTGCTCAAGTATTGTCCTCACATGGGCCTCCTTGTTCTGACTGGGTGGCAGATAGCTCTAAAAATTTGGAAATCTTGAGGATCCAGCTACCTGCTGTTCTCTTCCTGCAGAGAAGCGATGATTTCAGCCCAACTAGGAACACTAACAATCCCAAGTCTCAATCCGAGATTCATGCTATTCAGGTCTGAGTTTACTTCCTGTGAGGTCTTGTTTAATTATGATCCGCAATGACACCTAGGATGTGATAAGCAGAATAACGGCCCCCAGAGAGGTGCACATTCTAATCCCTGTAAATAGATTATGTTAAATTACATGGTAGAGAATCAGGGTTGCTAGGCAGCAGACCTTACACTAGGCTATAAGCCTGGATTACCTGTGTGGGACTGATCATACTGCCAAGGTGCTTACAGTGGAAGAGGACAGTGGAAGCGCCTTAGTGACAGAGTGACAGAATGTCAGCAAGCCTGGACCCACCATGGTAGCCTTGAAGATGGAAGGGGACCACAAACCACAGAACATGGGCAACCACTAGAAACTGGAAGAGGCAAAAAAACAAACTCAACAGATTGTCCTCTAGAGCCTCCAGAAAGGAACGCTTTGATTTTTTTGCCCAATTATACACATATTGGACTTCTGGCCTCCTAAAGAGCAATAATAAATGTGTTATACTTCAAGCCATTGCGTGATAGCTTGTAACAGCAGAACAGGATACTCACACACAGCATGTGGACACTTATGGTCCCAACTAAAAACCTCAAAATGTTTATTACGTTCCTGCCATTTCGGTGGCCCTGAATTCTGGTTCTTTTGTGTGAGTTTGCTGAATGCTCTATCTTGGGTCTCAGCCTCTCAGATCCTGTTTTAGGCACTAAAGAACACTTTAAGCAAATAAGCATACCAACAAGCCACAATCTGACCACCCTCCTAGCCTTCCCTCCTCTGTCAGAACTTCGCTGTCTCTGCCTTTCTTCCCAGGTGCCTCGGTGGCTTGCTAATGCTCAGACAACATATTTTTTTAAAAGAATCCAGCTTTCCTAGTTATTCTTAGTTGGTGGGTTATTTCAAAATAGCATTGTCATTGTCAGAATTCAACGTGCTAAATATGTTGAACGTGGTTTATAGTTCAAAACTGCCTTCCGGTGCACTGATCACTATGTCTTTACAACCCTGGCATGAAAACTTGCTGGCCTATTACTGCTTTTATTATGTAGATAAATAAGCAGAGGATCAGAGAAGCCAAGAAACGTGGATCACAAATTTAATTTCAAAGCACCGATTAGAGCATGAGTTGTCCAGCTCCTGATTTCACGCCTTTTATACTCAGACTATTCCCATTCTCTAAAGCATCTCATCGTACATGGGTGGATGTCAATCAGTTACCTGGATAAACTCCCCGAAATATATTTTTACTTGAAAATGAAATAATTTATATTTTCAGATTGGCATAACTTTTCAAAGTATTTTTATGTGCATTGTTTTTATTCCAACAAATAATTATCCTGTGAGTGCATCAAAGCTGGTGATTGACAGCCTGGATTTTGGAGTCAGACTGCCTGCAGTCAAATCTTGGGTCTGCCAAGGATTTGACTATGTAACATACTATCATCAACTATAACTGTAACATTGTACTTTAGTTTCTTTATGTGTAAAATGGGGATCAAAATGATGAGTACAATGCTGATTAGGTAAATTAAAATATGTGAAAATATTTGGACTCCATTCCGGCATATGGTAAATACTGTATCCTCTTCACTATTCACTGTTTTACTGTTTCACAGAGAGCAAAATGATGAGTTCAAGTCCTTGAAGCACCTTTAAAAGGCCTCTTTCTTATTCTGTGGAATAAATTTTGATTTATTATTTCCCTAAATAGGTCTGAAAATCTTACCGGAACAAACAAATCTAACCAATTATTCAATATTGCTCCATTTCTGGGCATTTGGTAGAGGCTCCTATTGAAACCCTATAAACATTCAAAAGACATGGTCAGTGAAATGAGAATCAAAGCCTCCTAAAAATGCTGGTCCAGTTGACCATTGCTTCTCCAGTTAGCATTTAGCATCTCTGGGAGAAATCCCAGCTGTTGTGTAAAGCAGTATCTAGGTCCTAATATTCACCTTCAGTTTTTCTAATATCTACCAGAACTCAGTTTCTATGCATTTATATTTTCCTTCCTGCTCATTTATATGTCCATTCATATGAGTTATATAAACAAACTGTTCTCTGCCCTAAGAGCCTGTGATAGATAAGAACCTCTAATTCATGACCTGAACTTAACTTGGTATGGTGTCCTTAGTCCCAAATGCTTGATTTTTTTTTTTTACCTTCATTATTCTAAACTTATTTTCAGGTATTTTTGTCTTACAGCAGTCTTGCCTTAATCCTTTGGTTTGTAACAATAATACCCTGGGATGCATTCTTCCTATTCTGCAGCAGAAACAAACATGTGCACGAGTGCATATTTGTGGAGGAAGTGGGCTTTATGTAGCAAGAAGGGATGGAATGCATTGCTAGAGACAGCTGAAAAACAAACACAATTACCTGGCATTAGAGTGCAGTTTAATCAAGGCAAAACCAACTGACATGTGAAATAAGGAACATTTCCTAGGGTTTTATAATGTGTTGCTGACAGTTTACCAACAATCAGCTGAGAATTTCAATTTAAAAATGTAAGAAATGGATTTTGCCTCTAGATTGGGGGCTGAGCAAGGGAACCTGGGGAAATGAAGATATCTAGGAGATAAGTGTTTTCAGATTGCAACATGAATAGGTTAAGCTCCTTCCTTTACCTCTAAGCAGCCCTTTCCCAGGGAGGTTTGTATGTTGCAGAAGAGTATTTATTGTTTTGTTTTGTTTTTTTACTAGTGTTATCATGAGTGGAGCTACAGTGTTTCACTCTAAAAGAGAAAGAGATAATAATAAGAAAGCAGACCAGGATAGTAGAAAGAACTTTTTTTTTCTGATAAACTTCAAGTTAAAAATCAAGGTGATGGAACACATGATCACTGTTTTCAGCTAATTAAATCCTTTTGGACTAAAACTCAAAATCATACAGTAGGAGTCAGTACCTTTTCATCAGTCATCTAAACTGTGCAAAGCATTATTGTTTGGTGCTGGGGAGTTAAATGCATGCCTTGTCCCGTTTCAAGATAATTTTCTTAGCTACATTGTGTTTAGGTACTGAGAACTGAAGCCAGCATACTCTTTTGTGCCTTTCCTACCCTAACAATTCTGGAACAAAGCATAGTTTTCTGTTTTTGCTGAACAATGCTGGATTCAGGGGGCAAAATTAGCTATTTGCTTCAGGAAATACTTCTGCTGGAAAATGAAACTGTGACCAAACAATGCAGGTTACTTATCAAGAATAACAGCTTACTTGCCAATAATTACTTTAAATTTTCACTATTCCAAAGGTGTTTTGTTCTACGTTCAACACTGCCTTACAAAACTTAGATTTTGATCTTTTGGATAAAAATGACCCTACCATTTTTTCTGTTTGCAATAGGTGTTTCTGGTGTTCAGTTTTGGGAGTTGAGCATAGGATTGAGTGGGAAGCTTTGCTGTTATTCCTCTTACATTGTGTTTAATTATTCAGTATGCAAGACCAGGAATCAACAAACGATGGCCTCTTTTTTGCACAACAGAGACTATCTAGGCCTCTCTAGCAAATGTTTGCTCATCACTGCACAAGACTGACTTGAGAAAAAACATCAGATCTGATAGCTGGCTGTGCTACAAGGGGTTATGGTAATTTGGATAATTTACTTGTCTTGCAATTTGTGTGGCCACTAAGATCTACTCCAGTCCTACGTATCTGTGTTCCTTCCTAGGCCTCTATTTGCAGTTTCACTGTGATCTGTTATCTTAAAAAAGTCTCTTTTGATAACTAGAAACATGGTATCTATTGTTCCAGAAAAATTCCAAATATAGTATTTTAGTTGAGCATGGACGTATTAACTGTACAATTGTGTCTTTTGCATCATCTTAATTACATATAACTCAAAAGTAAAACTGCATTCCAATCTTCACTCCATTTTACCCACCAAATCGAACACAGCTGAAAGAAAACTTGAAATGGACTGGTTGAAAAGTACGCAGGCTATTCATTGTGCCTTTGTCAAATACTTTGCCAAAGTTAACGTGGGAAATTTTGGGCAGCTTTTAAATGATATGGACTGAAAATAAAAACAGACAATGGGGGACTGAAAATAAAAAACAGACAATGGCCAGACCATACAGGACAATAGAATTCTGACCAATAATCTCTGCAATGATCATCAGCCCAGGCAGCAAAATGACTACAGCCTCTGCAAGCAATAGAGCTAAATGCTCAGGATGCAGTCAACCACTGCCCCATTTTTTTTCCCATGATTCCAACTCAGGACCAACCAGAGACATCCAAATATGCATTGAAACCAATCACATAGGATATCCCACTAATACTTAGTGTGCTTCCAGCTTCCCCATGGCATGATCCCCAACAGTCTCCATTCAGGGCACACTTGAAGTCTTCCCCTTTCTCACTGTAAAGCTTTTCCACTCCTCTGCCTGCCTTTCAGCGTCTACCCATCTCAGGTAGTGGATGCTAACCCCTGCGCTATAACAAGCCTTCAATATATACACTCTGCTTGCTCACAGTTGAGTGGTTTCATTTATTTCCACTGCAATTTAAAAGGCAAAAACAAACAGCCCTGATTCATGTATTTTCCCCTTTGCTTCTGGTTATGTGAGGAGTTAACCAGCAAGGCACTTGTCACTCTGGAAACAGCCATATCTCCTCCTCCTTTTAGGGGACCAGTATGAATGCTCTCAGGCATCTTAACATTACACACAGTGGATGATCAGAATCTTCTCCAGGTGATGTATATTTCATCTACCTTGCCTTTTGGGTTTTTCCACTTGAACTTTTAATTAGGCATTTTGATTTTTCAGTTCATTTCAACTCTTTCCAAGATTGAGAGTAAGTGTTTAGTGCAGAAACAACATATTGAAAACCTGAAGAGTGGATGCTAACCGAGTACAAAGATTCGTAGCTTAAATGGAAATAAGCTAAATAAATAAACAAAATATCCACTAATGAAAACAAGTCTCAATTATTGAGCCCTGTATCTATTTGACTGCAAGTCTAGTGCTACAGAGTTTGTGGGTAGCTACGCTTTGCATGAGTTGCAAGGTGAAACACTAAAATTTGTGTGACATTTTCTTAGAGAGGAACATTCATGTTTCATGGAAAACGAGTGGTGGCAAAGGCTTTGTAGCAGAATGCAGTTACCAAAGACAACCAAAGAAAAATCCTGCTCCATTAATAAGTCTCATAGATCTGCTACATTACCTTATCAAAATTGGCATCCACATTATGGTTTAAAGTATTGTTTGCTTAAATAATAAAAACTATAAACAATAAATATGGCCCACACATGCACACATTATGCATACATATAGTTTCTTGGTTTAAAACACTCTTTCCCCATCTTGTAACTACACCCAACCAGGATATAGCTTCAGTTCTTGTCAAAATAATCTTACCCACCCTAGAGAAAAGATTTAGGTGGTAAAGTAGTCTCAGTGCTGAGCACACATGAATTGTGCCATGTTGAAACGGTATCTGCTTCACGATCACTGCATCTGTTCACTTATTTGCACAGCTATCACCACATGCACTTGAATCATAACTTAGATCTGCATTTCATCAACATGGAAAATAGTTTACCAAAATTACATTGAGATGCAACACTACAAGAAGAATATATAAAATCTACTATAAATACAAAAGAGCATAGAATTAAAGCAGGGAAGTTTTCCTTTTAAAAAGAAAGCAAATCGGTATCCTGGAAGAACAATCAAGTTAAAAAATATCTTATAAAGCAACGACCAAATACATCATAAGACTTTAGAAGAAAAGACACCCCAAACTATGAAGCCTTTGGCATTAAGACACTTGCAGAAGTGTTTCCTGACACATGCCAAGCACTGCAATTAAAGCCTATTGTAACTGACAACCTTTCACGGTAGGTCAAGCAACCGCAAAACTGTAGAGATTTACACGGCTGAGTCTCACACAGTGAAGGACTGTTAGGTAGGCATCAAAAATCTGTCAAAAGTTCATGGTGGCTTCTCAAGAAAAGCTGTTTAATTTTCCGTGATACATAATTCAATATAGAGAAAAATTAGTATTTTACTAAATTTAGAAACAAAGATAAAGCTCAATGTTTTTCATTTTACCACAAAAATATTCTATTACTTTTATTGGTATGAATTTACAAATCAACTAGAAAGGCACTATGCACCCCTATTGCCATGCAAAATGACCAAGAATCAAAGGAGTTCATTTTAGAACCTGAATGTGATGAAATCTTAGATGCTAAGAAATTTTAGATTCTAGGGCATGATATTGAAAATTACAATCATACTAGTTATGTATATAGATGATGCTGCCATCTAATTGATAATAATTTTTGTTTATTTTCAGGTGTGAAATTTTTGCCTGGAAAAGGTGTTATCAAAACACTAGTACTTTTTTTTTTATTGAAGTATTGTTGATATATGATCTTATATTGGTTTCAGATATACAACACAGTGGTTCAACAGTTACCCATATTATTAAATCCTCACCCCCTCTAGGGCAGTTAGTATCTGTCAACATAGGAAGATGGTACAGAATCATTGGCTATATTCTCCATGCTGTGCTAACAGCTCTGTGACTAACATATAACATGACTGAGATTTTGTACCCTTCATTCCTCGCACCCTCCCCACCTACCCACCCATCACAATCCCTCCCCCATGATAACCACCAGTCACTTCTCAGTGTCTATGAATCTACTGCTGTTTGTTCATTTTGTTTTGCTTTGTTTTTATAGTCCACAAATAAGTGAAACCATATGGTATTTATCTTTCTCTGCCTGACTTATTTCACTGAGCAAAATACCCTCTATATCCATCCATGTCATTGCAAATGGCAGGATATCTCCTTTTATGGCTGAATAATATTCCATTGTGTATATGTACCACATCTTAACTATTTGTCTATTGAATACTTAGGTTAGTCCTATATCTCGATTATTGTAGGTAATTCAGCAATAAACATGGGGGTGCATATATCTTTTTGAATAAAGGATTTTGTTTTCTTCGGTAAATTCCTAGAAGTGGAATTACTAAGTCAAATGGCATTTCTAGTTTTAGTTTTTTGAAGAACCTCCATACTGCTTTCCACAGCAGTTTTACCAATTTACATTCCCACCAATAATGTAGGATGGTTCCCATTTCTCCACATCCTTGCCAACACTTGTTATTTCTTGTCTTTTGGAGAGTGGCCTTTCTAACTGATGTGAGGTGATAACTCATTGTGGTTCTAATTTGCATTTACCTGATTATTAGCCATGTGGAACATCTTTTCATGTGCCTGTTGGCCATCTGTATATCTTCTTTGGAGAAGTGTCTGTTCAGGGCCTCCACCCATTGTTTAATTGGGTTATTTGTGGCTTTTTTGGTGTTGAAGCATATGATTCCTTTTATATTTTGGATGTTAACCCCTTATTAAGTGAATCATTTATGAATATATTCTCCCATACTGTAGGTTGCCTTTTGTTCTGCTGATGGTGTCCTTTGCTGTACAGAAGCTTTTTAGTTCAATGAAGTCCCACTTGTTCATTTTTGCTTTTGTTTCCTTTGCCCGAGGAGATGTGTCCAGGAAAAAATTGCTCATACTTATGTTCAAGAGATTTTTTGCCAATGTTTTCTTCTGAGAGATTTTTGGTTTTGTGTCTTACATTCAGATCTTCAATGCATTTCAAGTTTATTTTCATGTATGGAGTTAGAAATCCAGT
Organism: Phataginus tricuspis; assembly: GCA_029783875.1. Classification (NCBI taxonomy): domain Eukaryota; kingdom Metazoa; phylum Chordata; class Mammalia; order Pholidota; family Manidae; genus Phataginus; species Phataginus tricuspis. The sequence goes on from JAQQAC010002629.1 coordinate 7,185,811, forward strand.
TTCATTCTTAATATCACAACATTTTATAACTAAGTAAATATAATAACATAAAAATAACTATCTCAAATTCCCCTCCTAGAACATTTCAGTGATCAAAGTGGTGTTGAAACTGTAAATTACTATGGGAATATTATATCAAAGTATTATCATGTCTCAGAATATAAAATCTGTAATTGATATTGGATATCCTATTATATTCATCCTTATTTCACAGATAAACAAAGGGTGGCCAAATAACTCCCCAAGGCTAAAGACATTGCCTTAGGTCTCAAGATTAGCATCACACCTCAGAGTAAACCATCAGATGTGAAGTCAACTCAGACCTCAAGTCACTCTGGGAGACAATAGCAGAGGCACTACGCAAATGTTGCCATGGAGATAAACATAGACAAAAACAGTAATAGCAACAACTGTGGTGATGGTTAAATCACAGAACTGGGTATCCTCATTCTACAGGTGACAAAACCGGGCTAAGTGAGCATTCAGTGGGTTCAACAGCCATCTATTTGGCTCCAAATCCCTTATTCTTCCTATTCTCTCCTCCTGCATCCTAATATTCCACACAAAAATACTTAGTCAACTACACAGCTCCTTATCAATAGATGAGATTTTAGTTTTATAAACTAAAGGAGGTCAGATTACTTCTGGATTTTTTTTTCTCGCTCCCCTAATAAAATCTGTTAGTAGAAGCTAACCCCCAAATCGGAAGTATTCCTTTTAGTGTATGCTTCAGTGATGTCTGACATTTCTGAGAAGGAAACCATCATACAGGCCAGCTGAAAGGCCATTTGTTCCTCTCTGCCAGTACATCCCTGTCAGACCACTCTTGAAAATGCTGCCAAGAGTAGGCATCTTCCAAACCTGGGGTAAAATTCAAAGAACATGAAATTCACCATTGTAACCATTATAAAATGTACAGTTCAGTAATGTTTAGTACATTTACAATGTTATCCAACTGTCCCCACCACCTAATTTCCGAAAATTTTCAGCCCTCCTAAAAGAAAGCCTGTAGCCTTTAAGCAATCATTCACTGGCACCCCTGAAGACCCACAGGAAATCGCAAGTATTATTTCTGTCTCTGTGGATATGTCTATTTTGGACATTTCATAGATATGTAATTGTAAGAACAAATAGAGTTTTGTATCTGGCGTCTTTTACTTAGTATAACCTTTTCAAAGTTAATCTATGTTGTAGCTCGTATCAGAACTCCACTCCATTTTATGACTAATATTCCATTGCATACATACACAACATTATGTTTACCTGTTCATAAGTTGATGGGCACATAGGTTGTTTCCACTTTGAGGATATTACGAATAATATTTCTATGAACATTTGCATACAAGTATTTGTTTGAACACCCATTTACAGTTCACTAGGAGAGGAATTTCTGGTCAAATAGTAATTCTATGTCTAACAAACTGAGGAACCTCCAGCTCTTTTCCACAATAGCTGCACCATTTTACATGCCCACTAGCAATGGATGAGGGTTCTAGTTTCTGCACATTCTCCCCAACACTCGCTGTTTTCCATGTTTTTTAATCTAGCCATCCTAGCGGATGTGAAGTGGTATCTCATTTCGGTTTTCACTGGCGTTTCTGTAATGACTACTGATATTGAGCATATTTCATGTGCTTCTTAACCAATTGTACACCTTTGGAAAGATATCTGTTCACATCCTTTTTCATTGGGTTGTTTGTCTTTTTGTTGTTGAATTGTAAGAGTTCTTTATAGATTGTGGATAATAGTCCCTTGTCCGCTATATGATTTGAAAAAACCCATTGTATGGCTGTTCTTTCCACTTTCTTGACAGGGCTGCCTTTTGATGTGCAAAAATACTTTGATTTTTAAGTCTAATGGGTATCTTTCTTTTACCTTTGTGCTTTTTGTGTCATATCTAAGACTTCATTGCCAAATCAAGTTCATGATATTTATCCCTAAGTTTTTTTCAAAGAGTTTTATAGTTTGAGATCTTATGTTTGAGTATTTGATCCATTTTGATTTCATTTTGTATATAGTGTGAGATAAGGCTCCAACTTCATTCTTTTGTGTGTGGTTATCCAGTTGTCCTAGCTTTTGTTGAAGAGACAGTTCTTTCCCCATTGAATGGTTTTGGCACTTTTGTTGAAAAATCAAGAGACCAAAGATGCATGGATTTATTTCTGGGTTTGCAATTCTATTTGATTGATCTATATGGCTATTCTTGTGCTAATACAATACATTTTAGATTGTTGTGGATTTATAGTGATTTTGAAATTGGAAAATGTAAGTCTTCCCAATTTGTTCTTCTTTTTTAAGGTTGTTTTAACTATTTGGAGTCCTTATAATTACTGTGGGTAAAACTGCAATATTTCCAGAATCTCTCGCCTGGCTTTAGTGCATCTCCATACAACCGGTGTTTCCAAGGGGGTAGAGAGGAGTAGTCCTTCTCCATACCAATAGCCAATTTCAAGGGCTAGCAAGGGCTTAATTGGACCAGAGAGGCTGGGTTGGGGTCTTTTCTTCTGCAGACAGGTTGCAAGAGACACAGAGAGCGGAAGTGGACAACTGCTTATAAGAAATAAACTTTATTTCTCCCTTTGACTGATTTTGGTTTCAAAGGTAATTGCCTGGGATTTTCCCCCCAGAGTTACAATTACCTATGAATTTAGAATCAGCTTGTTTCTCGCAAAAAAAAAAAAATAGGCCATTAGAATTTTGATCAATTGCAGTGAATCTGTAAATCGCTTTGGGAAGTATGGCTCTCTTAATAATATTAAGTCTTCCAATCTGTGATTCTGAGATGTCTTTCCATTTATTTAGGTCTTCCCTAATTTCTTTTAATTTCTAAGGCCTTATTTTTATTGGTGCTGTTATAAATGGTGTTCTTAATTTTATTTCTGGATTGTTCATTGCTTTTGTATAATAATATAATTGATTTCTGTGTATTAATTTTACACCCCATAACTTTGCTTAATTCAATTTATTAGCTCTAATATAATTTTGCATATTAGAATTTTCTCACCTGCAAATAGATAGTTTTACTTCTTCCTTTCCAATTTAGATGTCTTTTACTTCTTTTCTGTCCCTAATCCTATCAGTGGAACTTGGACTGTGGTGTTGAGTAGAAGTGGCAAAATCAGACACACTTGTCTTGTTCTTGAGCTTAGTGGGAAAATTTTTAGTCTTTAATCACTGAGTACTTGTTAGCTGTATTAGTGTATTTTTTAAAGAAATGTCCTTATCAGGCTAAGGATGTTCTCGTCTATTCTTAGTTTGTTGTTTTTATTGTTTTTATCATGAAAAGATGTTGGATTTTGTCAAATGACAATCCTGCACCTATTGAAATGATAATGAACATGTGTTTTTCCCCCTTGTTTATATTAATATGGTGTATCACCTTGACTTCCACATCTCAAGCCACCTTGCATTCCAGATAAATCCCATTTGACCATGGTGTATAATCCCTTTAGTATGCTGCTGATGTAGGTTTGCTAGCATTTTGCTGCAGAATTTTACATTTGTATTTGTAAGTGATATTGGTCTGTATTCTCTTTTCTTGTGATATCTTTGTCTGGCTTTCATATCAGATAATACTCACCTCCTAAATTGAGTTAGAAATTATTCTGTCCTTGTCTACTTTTTGAAAGAGGTTGAGAAGGTTTAGTGTTAATTTTTCATAAAAACTTTAGTTTGTTAAGCCATTTTCTCTTTTTGTTTGATTTCTCCCATTTTCTCCAGTTCCTTAAGACAGAAGTTTAGGTTATTAATTTGACACCTTCCTTTCTTTTAATATAGGCACACACAAGTATAAATTTTCCTCTGAACAGTCCTTTTTTGCATCTTGTAAGTTGTATGTTGTGTTTTTATTTTCATTCAACTTACAGCATGTTCTAATTTCCTTTATAATTTTTGTCTTTGACCAATTTGTTATTTTTAAGAATACATTTTTAAAATTTCCGCATATTTGTGAATTTTCCAGATCTCTTTCTGTTACTAATTTTTAAATTCATTCCATTATGTTCTGAGAACATGCTTTTAGGATTTTAATCTTTTCAAAAAAATGATTGGAACTTACCTTATGGCCTAACACATGGTTTATCTTGGAGAATGTTCCATGTACACTTAAAAAGAAAGTATATTCTGTTGTTGGTTGTGTTCTGTGGATGTCTATTAGGTCTTGGGTTATATTGTAGTTCAGGTCTCCTATTTCCTTGATTATCTTCTGTTTGCTCTATACATGATTAAAATTTGGGCTTTGGAGACTCCAGCTATTATTGTTGAACTATTTATCTCTTCAGTTCTGTCAGTTTTGCCTTCTACACTTCTGAGCCCAGGTATTAGGTGCTGGTATGTATTTTTTAAGGTAGCCTGTCGAGCCGAGAGGTCTCCCAATGTTCAAGCACCTGAATGGAGAGTAGAACACCGGGAAGTGCCGCATATCCATATACCGTCTGTCCCTAAGCTAGTCAGGCGCCAGTATTCTCATACTTTATCCTCCAAAACTTGCCTTTAATTTTATACAGCAGATTACTGTACAGTAAATAAAGCGATACACTGTAACTACAGACAACAATAAGAAATAATCTAACAAACATAATTTTGAATGAAGAAAGTCAGACACAAAAAAATACATACTGTATGGTTCCATTAATGTGAAGGTCAGAAACAATCTATGTTAGAAATTAAATGTGTTAGAAATGTATGGTGTTGGAAATCAAGATAGCATTTACCTCTGAGGCGTTGGTGTAATGATGAGCAGAGCTTCAAATTAGTCAAATCAGATTCAAATTAATCAGATTCAAGGCACAGAACAGAGGTATCAACTGGCAGATAGGAGAAATAGTGTTATGGAGAGAATTTTGTCTACGTATCTGCTCTCCCTAGAATCATATCAATATCCCCCTCACTTATTAAAATTTTAACTGGGTTTGAAAATCAAATCTGATTTGGACAGTTTTTAAGTATTGCTTTCCTATGTTTTTAGATCTTTCAAAAAATAAAGTATAACATTTCTCCTTCCCATTTTTTTTGTGTGTGAAGGACTGAAGGAGAAAGAAAAAATGAAAGAAGCAACACAATCACATTTAAACTCTCCAAGTCTAAGAAGGGACCAGGACCAGACTGCTGTGGGGTGTTTAAGTGGTCCCTACCCTGTACTTCACTGGGTGTTACTGATGGCAACAGCCTAGAGTGAATATTCCTTGAGAATAGGCAAACCTACCATAAGATATCATGGAAAATAAACAAAAATGTCTTATTTAGAATGCATAGGCCTCTAGAGTAGCTTTAAGTTCTTTGGATTTTTTTTTCTTTTTCAATTCACCTGCTGCCTGTATTTCCCTCTTGTGGGAATGGCACAGAGCAGAGAATGGTGGCACTCTGCTTCCTTCTTTCCGTGGCTCCTCGTGCATAAACCAAACCAGTGTCAAGGTCTGCCGAGAAACCCCAGAGGGGAAGGACTCACTTGAGATCCAGAACACAGGAGGGGGTCACTTGCACAGAGGGCTGCAGCCTCTGCAGGTGCGCAGTAGCCAGCGTAACTGATCAGTCACTCTCCATCCTCAGCCTCCACAAATCTTCCTCCTTATTGCGAGATGCGTGAGAGGAAACTCTTATTTATAGTATCAAGTACCGTATGGATTTTGTCATGGAAATTTAACACAGTTTCCCCATCAAGTTGTGGGGTCATGTGTTGATTAGTGTATCTTCATAGTGAATCTTCAGATACGACTAAATCAAGTCTCAGAGACCATCAGAAGCCCCTGAGGGTTTCAACAGATTGAGAATTACCCTTCTTTTTCCTCAAATAAGGCTTTTTCCACCCACTCCCTTATGCCCCAAATTCCAACATTAGGAATCTGTTCCTTTGACTTGGGGCTATGCTTTTGGGTATGTAAAGTCCTCTGAAAGGGGGCACATCATGTTTTGTATTCATATCTCCTCAGGATGAAATTGCTAATCAGTTTATTTCCTGAAAATAGGATTTGATGTGGAGGACAAAAGAGAAACTTCTGTGGTATTCATAGACTTTCTTGGGCACTAACAAATCTGAGACCTTTGCCATGTGGAAAAGAAAGCAACAACATAGAAAGGGAAACAGAAGTCATCAATGAGAAATTTGAACCTTTTTTATATTTTTGTCAAGAGCAATAGTTTGGCAGAGTCTGGTGGAATCCAAATTTCCACCATCATGCTTCAGTTTACAGTCTTTCATTTCATCTGCAACTTATTCTTGTTGAATACGTACCTTCTTCGGCATCGTCGTCACCATTATCATCTCCTTTTACCAGATGCGGACACTAAGGCCTATGGATGGTTTTACAGTGCTAGTAAAAAGCAAAGTGATAATTCCTTTAGTTTCCAGAGCTCCTTGGTTTTCCCCAACAGTGGGTCCACCTGTAAGGACACTTCCTGGACCACAGCAGTTTCTGAACCATTCCTGAAGCAACAGGACACGTTTGCGAGCTTTGCAGAATTTTTTTCTTGTGGTCTTGTAGGCAAGAGGCTCTTACCCCAGGCCAGACATGCTGAAAAATAATAAATAAAATTATTAAACTGTATTTTTATTAACAAATAACAATAATCAAAATTAGTAGATACCAGAAGAATGAGTCAAGATTAGCGCAGTATGATCTGTAACCCAAAACATCTACTCTCTTGGCTCAGGACTAAGGCCATTAGGCAAGAATCCTAATTCCTTGAATCAGAAGCGACTGTGTCCCACTGCCACAAAAGTTTGTGTGTGATGCAGTTTCCACCTCTGTAGATAGACGGTGCTTCTGAGTAAAAAGATGTCCTGACAAGTGGAAGCTATTGGCAAAAGAATAGATATATTAATTTTTCGATCCTTTTTCTTAGTATGACATAATAGGGTTTTGCATAAAGAAGTATTGTTCCTTAGCTCACAATCCATTTTCTTACATCTTTTCCTCGTCAAATTCAAGGTTTGAAAGGTAGTCATAAATTAGTAGAGCATTTCTACCAGTTGGACATAGCAGCTAAGAAACATTTTGAATCATTCTACAATAGATATTTAATCTTAAGTTTGTAAATATGTAGGTAAAGATGTAAAATGTAAAAATGCATGAAATGTAAAAACTATTGTTTATGTTCTTTATAAATATATATCAAAGGTCAGAATAGTTTATGATTTCATTTTTATACTTCATATAATTCAGTTATGTTTTCTTAAAAATAAACTAAAATATCAGTGCTATTTCAATAATCTTTATTTGAATTTTTGATGTTACTAAATATAATTTGTATTTTAACTACAAAATTTTGGTAACTTATAATAAAATAACATGGAAACTGTGAAAATAATTTTAAGCTAGTTGACTTCTTACATTTATTTTAAATTAATATTTAATGAGAATATATTCAAATGTATGTATTTTCAATACATATAATAGTAATTAGAGTACTTTCAATTATAATAATTCCAGTAATAATTTCAACACATTTCAATAATAATTTTATCATTGAAAATTAGGATGTAGAAATTGCAATAGTATAAAATACAAAATGGAGCTCTAAAACGAGAAAAGGCTGGAAAAAAAAAATACAAAAGAAGTGGTCAATGAAGGACAGGCTCCAGGGCGTCACGCGTGATCCCAGCACTTATGCAGCGTCCTCCTTTCCTCAGGTTGAGATCTGACCCTTCTTTTTAGCCAGTAGAGCACAACAAATGTGATGGATGTCATCGCCCATCCTTATATAAGACTGCGATGCCCATCTTGATGGGAGACTCTTTCCCTTGCCGGTTTTGATGAAGCGAGTCGTCCTGTTGAATAAGCCCATCTGGCAGGGAACTGAGGGTGGTCTCCAGCTGATGACCAGCAGGAAACTAAGTCCTTCACTCATCTGGCCAAAGGCGCCGAGTTCTACCAAAATCCACGAATGTCTGGAATCAGATCCTTCCCCGGGGAATCTTGAGATAAGACAACAATTCTGGACAACTTGGAAGATCCTGAAGCAAAAGATAAACCTGCCCAGATCCCTGATCCACAGAAACTATAAGATAATAAATGTTTTGGGCCTCTAAGTTTGTAGTAATCTATTATGAAGTAATAGAAAACCAATGCATAGTCTGCTTAAAATTTTAAAACCTTGAAACCACAAAATTGACCAACCTTCTATTGAGCGTAGTGTCCATGAAAATTCTCAAATGAGACATTACAGATTCCTTACTTAAGGAATTAAGAGTTTATTACTGATCAAGTGAAGATAATCAATAAAAATACTCTCATCAAATACACAGCCTAAAAGATCAGATAAAAATCTGTGTAATTTCATATTCTTTAACAAATGAAGCATAATTTTTATCAAAACAATAAAAACTTAAAAGAGAATGATTAATATAAAATTCACAACTCAGAAGCAAAAATTATAGCTTTGACCTTCCTATTAAGAGAGAAAATTACATATAGGAAATTTGCATATATAAGAAATTTTTTAAAGGGTGCTTCACTAGAGTAGATAATGATCTTTGTATCATCTAAACAATTTGGTAATATACTCTCATGATCTTACAATACATCCTTCATATTCTCTTGACAGTCTAGAATGTTTCTAGTAAAATCCAATAGTAACAAAATTAATGATTGAAATATTTTACTTTACCCAAAATATTTTCAATATATATTTTACAAATATGTAAAATATATTCTGTTATCTCTTTCACAACTGTCACTGAACATAAACTTTGTCCAACGAAGATATTTGTGACTAGAAACAAATTTTTTTTATTAAAGGAATTCAATTGCCCCAAGCAAGGGAAACAAAAGCAAAAATAAACAAGTGGAACTACATCAAACTAAAAAGCTTCTACACAGCAAAGGAAAGCATTAACACTACAAAAAGGCAAGCAACAGAATGAGAGAAGATGTTTGCAAATAATATATCCATTAAGGTACTAATATTCAAAATAAATAAGAATTTATGCAACCAACACTCAAAAATCAAATAATCCAATTAAAAAATGGGCAGAGGAACTGATAGACATTTTTCCAAAGAGGATACACGGATGGCCAACAGGCACATGGAAAGATGCTCCACATCACTAATCATCAGGGAAATGCAAATCAAAACCACAATGAGGTAGCATCACACCAGTCAGAATGGCCACTATCCAAAAGAAAAGAAATAACAAGTGTCGACAAGCTATGAGGAAAAAAGGGAACCCTCCTGCACTGTTGGTGGGAATGTAAATCGGTGCAGCCACTATGGAAAGCAATATGGAGATTTCTCAAAAAATTAAAACTAGAAATACCATTTGACCCAGTAATTCCACTTCTGGGAATTTGCTCAAAGAAAAAATAATCCTTGCTTCAAAAAGATATGCACTCCTATGTTTATTGCAGCACAATTTAAAATAGCCAAGATATGGAAGCACTGTAAATGTCCATCGACAGATGAATGGATAAAGATGTAGTACATGGGTACAATGGAATATTACTCAGTCATAAAAAAGAATGAAATTTTGCCATTTGCAACAACATGGATCGACCTAGAGGATATTATGGTAAATGAAACAAGTTAGACAAAGAAAAAAAATACAATATGATTTCACTTATATGCAGAATCTGAAAAGCAAACAAATAGAAATAGGACTATAGACACAGAGAACAGACTAGACTGGTGGTTACCATAGAGGAGGGAGGTGAGCAGATGGGTAGACTAGATGAAGAGGCACAAATATCCAGTTATACAATAAATTAGTCATGGGGATAAAATTGCATTAGCATAGCAAATATAGTCAATAATATTGTAATATCTTTGTATGTTGACAGACATCAACTACACTTGTGGTGAGCAATTGTTGAATCACTGTGTTGTACACCTGAAACCAATATAATATTGTATATTGACTGTATTTCAATTTTAAAACATGGAGGAAAAAAGCAAAACAAGGGCAGTTTTTCTAAATGTAGTGTTATTTAAATAAATAAAATAAACCGAGTTGTCTCTTCCACACAAAAGAGCGTGCATGCAATAATTAAAATTTAAAATATGCTTGAATAAAAACAAATAATTGATGTTCTTCAACAATGGCAAGTAAACAGCAAAATAGGATATTGACAGGAAGTACCTAAAAGAATGTTATGCATCCAATATTTAGCTAAGATAATATTTATCATGGAATTTACAGAACAGACATTACAGAGAACAAAACACACCTAGGTTTATAGAGGTGATTTGAAATTTGATGTAAGAATGGCTAAATATACAAAGCATATGTAAAGTGATTTTAAAAAATCATCACTGCTTGAGAAAGAGAATCTAATATATATTAATTTAATGCTAAATACAGTGTGAAAAGATATCATACATAATAAATATTTTATTCAGTTCACTAGATTATAACAAGGAGCAAAAGTTAATATTGAACAAAGAACACTTATCATACCTTTTGAAATAATATAAAATAAAACAAGTCAAAATTATTGAACATTCCCTTACTTTAAAAAAAGACAAACTTTGGCTTAAGCAGATCTATCCAAAGATTATATTTCTTGATGAAACAGGTAAAAAAATTGTTTTTATAACCACCCATGGACACACGATAGAAAAACTGACTAAATTCTCTCAAACCAATTATATTTAATTTAGACAAAATATAAAATACAGCAGAAGAACTAAGTATCAGTTTTTAAAATAGGAGAGAATTGTAGTCTTTGGCAGGATATTAAATTAATTTTTAATTTAAACTGTGCTATCAACAGTTATTTTGTAAAAACTATTGCTTAGTATTAATGATGTTGGGAAAAACCTAACAAAAGAGAATAAAAATTAAGAGTTAAGTTCATTCATTTTATTTATTTTTTCTCTTTTAAATATACTTTATTTTTTAGTACAGTTTCAGGTTCATAGCAAAACTGAACAGGAGGTGCAGAGTCCTCACGTACCCTGTCCCCAGACATGCATGGCCACGCCATATGAACATCCTATTCCAGCCTAGTGCATTTGTTACAGCTGATGAAGCTATACTGACATATTGTAATCACCCAGAGTCCAGTCCATAGTTTACATCAGGCTCCACTCTTGAGAGTGTACATTCTGTATGTTTTGACAAACGTATAATGACGTGTACCCACCATTATTGTATCATACAGAATAGTTTCACCACCCTAAAAATCCTCTGTATTCACCTGTTCATTCCTTTCTCCCCTTAACCCATAATAGCCACTGATATTTTTGTTATCTCCATGGTTTTGCCTATTCTAGAATGACTTGTAGTCTTGTAGACATCAAACCACCACAAAGGTAGGCCGTATTTTTTAAGTCTCACTTCCAGTCTCTGTCATTTAGTTGCTGAATTTAGACCTGTTACGTTTTAGGTAATTATTGATAGGTCAAGGATTAAATGTGCCATTTTATTGTTTGTTTTCTCTTTGTTCTTTCTGGATTTATTTTTATATTTATCCTCTTTCTTTTGAGATCTTTCACGTGAGTTTCTTGAACATAAAATTACATTTTATTTTATATAGTGTTCTTGTACTGCTATTTTAGTGGTTACTTAGGCTTATGTTATATGTACATAACTTATCCAGGTCTACTCATGTCATCATTTTAACAGTTCAAGTGAAGTGTAGAAACCTTAACTCCTTTTATATCCTTTTACCCTCTCCTGTTTATAATTTGTGTTAAATATTTCTTCTTTATATATTTAGAACCTAGCAGATAATGTTCTATTTTCCTTGACCATCAAACATAAATTAAAGAACTCAAATACAGAAGAAAAGTCTATTTTACTTACCCATATGTTCTTTATTTATATCCTTGAGGATATTCCAAGATTCCTTTTTTGTTGCTTCCTTTCAGTAGATAACTACCTTTAGCCAGTCTTTCCAAGTAGGTCTATTGACAACTCATTCCCTTAGTTACCCTTAGATATTTCATCTGATGATAGCTTGATTTCTCCCTCTTCCTGAATGTTACTTTTGTTGAATATAGGATTCTGGGTTGACAGATTTTTTTTTTCTTTCAACACTTGAAAAATGGCCACTTGCTTCTGGCCTTCATGGTCTCTGATGAGAAATCCATTGTCACTCAAATAGGTTTCAAGATTTTCTTCTTTTTTTTTTTAGTTTTCAGAAGTCTGTCTACAATGTGCCTTGATGTGAAATTCTTTGGGTTTCTTCTTTTTAGGATCCATTCAGCTTTTTGAATCTATACATTTATGACCTGCTGAATTTGGGAAATTTTCAACCTTATTTCTTTGCATACTTTTCCAACCCGGCCCTCTTTCTCCTCTCCTTCTATGACTTAGATGACCCAAATGTTAGATCTCTGGTTACAGTTCCACAAGTCCTTGAGGCTCTGTGGGTTTTTTCCCCATCTGTTTTCACTGTTTTTCAAACTGAGTAATTTCTATTGTTCTATCTCTCAGTTTACTGATTTTTTTTTTCATGTGCTCTTTCATTCTTCTGCTGAGATTGTACACTGAGGCTTTTTATTTCAGATATACGGATCAGAGCTTTGGAGCCTGGCTTCTCAAACCAGAGATCCTAGTCCTAACGAGCCACCTCGGAGCTCACTATAGGGATATTGTGATTTGGAATCAGTTAGGAACCAAACAAATTCTCTGCAGCCCTGTCCATGTCTACAGAGAGCCTTTTCAAATCAAGTGCAGATTCCTTTCTCCCTTCCACTCCTTCCCTATGGACAAGCATGCCTGTCACTGAGTAAGACCAGTTACTGAACCTTGAATCAACATTTGAGTCCACTGGTCCCAGCACCATTGATGAAATGGCATCTTTGAATGAAACAGAGGAATATCAGGAAATACAGCTTCATCAGACTTGTTATATGTCCTCCTTCCTTCACATTCAAATGCAACAGTCCTCCCTTGGGGATCTTCTTCCTGCCTTAGGGACTCCTCTAGAACGAGAGGGGCCAAAATATTTTATGAAGGGTGTCAGAGACAAGTCTAGTGTGGTTTGCTGTTACAGTGACTAGTCGTAGGTATTTGGTTGAGACTTGACAGAGAAATTGGCATTCCAGAAAGAAATAACTTGCAGCTCCTGACGTGCCTTATGACTACTGGAGAGGAACTTAGGACAAGGAGCGATACTAGCTCAGAATTAATTTCCTACTGCAATTGCATCTTTCTCCTGAGACGATCACCAGATATTTTACAAACCTGAGATTTCCCAGTGGGCAGTAATTCTTACCAAATCCTTTCTCCACAGGTCAGCAGCAAGAATTGTAGAACCAAAAACAATATTTATATCTCCTGTTTTCAAATTTATATATATATGTAAATTAATAATAAGAAATCCAGTTTGCTCTCATTATGACATTTGCTTATAGTGCGTGTAAATCATCTACTCGATAAATGATGCATTTAGTATCTTCCAGGCGTTGTCATTCTTTAGCTGTCTGGTCTAATATTTTCTATTTTTTGATCTGCCTCTATGTGTTCAGAGCTCTGACGGGTCAAGTTAATGTTGTTCCAGGTCATTTGTTTACAAAATAAGTCCTGCTCATAGATGAATCATTAGTTGCCTGAGACCACCGATCTCACTATCCGCTGACAGATTTCAGTGCTACACTAAGATCTGTTCTTTACTGCTCTTGGGTCTCCATCCCAGACATTCATTTCTCCTTTTATATGTCACCCTCACAGGATTTGTTATATTTCCTCCTTTCTTCACATTTGGATGCAACAATCCTCCCTTAGGAGGTATCTTCTTTCCCTGGGACCTACTCCAGAACAGGAGGTGTCAAAATTTCTCTTTTCAAATGAAAAGCAGTAATTTGAATTTATACATTCTTTTACAACTACATTAGGAAACTTTAGAAGTATATATGGATTTAGAGAGGGAACATGGAGAAAAGTGGGAAGGGAAGGACAATGCTTATATTATCTGGGTTCACAATGGATCAGCCCCCTGCTAGCAGCCTTACTTACATTATTATACTCAATCTCAATAGAAAATTAGGTTGAAATGAAGGAAAAGAGACTCAGAATCCTTATTTTGTCCCAAGTCATGGTGTTAGTAAAACTTGTATGAGGATGTCTACTGGAATTAAATATAAATAATTAAGTTCCTAGTACCCTGATAAAACGCATAATATTGCTTAAAACAGTATTTCACTTCTTTGGGCCTTATTTTTTTCAGCTGCAAAATCAGGAGGGAATATGACTTTATTTCCTTCTCAGCAATGCTTTAAGTATGAGATGTTATACTTTATCTCAGTTCTGGCCAGTTTCCCAAAAGAATAAGCATAAGATGATGTGGCAGATATTCTCATATCCAAGAAATATGGGCCTGACATACTACGCAGCAAAGAAAACCAAAAACTGTTTTTTTGATAACCATTAGATCTATATTCATCTCATGCTTATAGAATTGTTGAACCTGAAGGTGCTTAGAGCAAGAATTTCTTTGAAACATTTACAGGACTGTGGTATAATGTCCCCTCCTGTGGGGTTTCACCTCTAACAGAGTGAAAGGCTTCCGTAGGGCCACCTAGACCTTGAGCTGTGCACCCTAGAGACCCCATGACTGAAGGAGACTAAACATGAAGGACTTGCTAGTTACCTGCTCTGGTGGCTGCCTTGGGAACTGATCACATTCCCAGAATTTACAGGAGATAAGATAGGAAACATATGAGCCAAACACTCCTTAAGTTCTCCTGAGGCCAGTCTAAGTATGTTGTCCAAAAGGAGCTCCTGGAATGAACCCAATAGAAATTTGAGGAGTAAAACTCCTGTTTAAAAAACTGCACGTGATTTATCAGGCTCATCCCTAGGTCATTACAAAGGCTTTGCCTGGCAGGGCTCACACAGGAAAGCTGGCCTCCCAATACCAGATTCAGTGTATGGCTGGTATATTAGTCACAGGACTAAGGTTCCCGTGGCCAGCCAGGCTTTTATGCATGTTTGCATTTGTAGCCCAGGTACCTAGGTTCACAGGTCGCTTTATCTGGGATCTTCCCCCTGCTGACATCTACCTCAGATGTTTCTGCTGAGGTCTTGCAGCAAGTGGAGAAGATGGTGGTAGAGGAAACTTGAAGACCCGTCTCTCCACTCTGACCCTCTAGTCAGTGGTTTTCTAGTCCTAGCTCTCCCTGTTTCCTTCCCCCTAGCCCCAGAGGGTAAGATCTTCAATAAAATAGGATGCCCTAGCCAATTAAAGAGAGTGATTGAAACAGAGTAAATCAAACCAAAAAATGCACCTTGGTAAAGGTTCTTCATAATCCAAATGTGAAATTCTCAGCCCTTATAATTATATGCTGCAGTGAAGAATGCTGTGCTTTCCCCCTTATTCATAGAAGGAGCTCAGGTCATAGTGACTATTCTTTAAAAATAAAGCAATAATAATGTGAAGAATAATATTACAGTGGGCCCCCCAACCTCACCCCCATGTAGTCACAAAATCCGTGTATAACTTTTAACTCCCCCAAAACTTAACAATAGTCTACTGTTGACCAGAAGCCTTACCAATAACAAAAACAGTCAGTTAACACATTTTGTATACGTTGTGTGTATTACGTACTGTGTTCTTATAACAAATTAAGCTAGAGAAATGAAACATTTTTTTTCAAATTGTTGCATATCTCCAAAAGATTTTCCAATATATTTATTCAAAGCAATTTGCATATAAGGGGGCCCATTCAATTCAAACCTGTGTTGTTCCAAGGCCAACTGTACTTAGTTAAAAAATATAAAATAATCATTTGCTATCCCTAATATAAGTCCTTGGTAATCACTGAAAAGATAAACCTGTTGCGCCACAGGAATACAGAAAGAGAAGAGCTAACCGGTCTTTTAGGTGGAGGAGAATATGCAACATGTATTATTAGTCTTAAAAGATAGATTAAAAATTAGTAGAAGTTAAATAGGGATGAAAAAAAAGAGGACATTCCAGGCAGAGGAACAATATAGGTAAATGCTGAGCTATGAAAGCGTTGAGTGGGAGTTAGGGGTCATGACGGAATGGCTACAGCCACACATGAAAATAAGAGTTGAGAGTGGAAACAGGATTATTTTGAGTTTAAGAACTTCATCCAGAAACTCACTGATCAAAGAAGAGACCAAGTGAGAAAGGCTTTTAAGAAATAATGTTCTGAAAACAGAAAAGAGAGCCCAGACAGGGGGTGAAATAGGAGACAGGTGACCCATGAGGAACTCACTACAGTAATCCAAATTTTCTAATCCTACTTTCTCATTCTATATGGAAACTGAGGCAAAAGCTTCTTGTATTTCTATAACCTGGTTATATAATTCTCCAACCAAAAGTTCTTGCCACCTGGGATATATAATTATTTTTCTATATTCCATGGGTTCCTTTCCTTCCCCATGCCCCACCCCAGAGCAGCACACACACACACATGCATGCATGAACTCATTTATTATAAGCTGTTTAATGTTAAGGGATCACCTGTTTCTCAGCCATTTCTTCACTTTAAAAAATCTAATATCGGGCTTTGCACATAGCATGTGTCCCACAATTGTAGACTATGTCTTGTGAGGGTGAACAAGAAAGCTGAAAGTGAAAAAGTCGAGAAAGAACAAAAACCAATGGAAGTCAATGAAAATAATTGAAACAAATCTTTTGTTTTACTTAGTTGAACCTAAAGGTCAGGTTCAGCTACACTTACATTCCAGGTCCTTCCATGAGATGAGTAAGGCTGAGGTCCATGACCCACAGTCCCTGCTGTCATCTAAATGTTATAATGCCTAGAAGCCTACAGTAGGATTTCTTCACACTTCCTAACTAGAAACCCATGGAGATGTGTGCTGGTCCAAAGACGGGCCTGGGGTTTGGAGTGGTTCATTTCATGCACCCTCCTCTACCTCTAGGCAGCTAAATATCACAATAGGATGTGGATTTCCAGGCCAAATCTAGAATGACATTTTTAACAGAGCACATGAGACAGGACTCTCTGGGCAGATTTCCAATTATTATGGCCTGTTTCTCCACTTTATTCAGCATCCAGTAAAGAACGCTTCAAGAACATGGCCTATTCTGAGGAAGAGACTCCTCACACACACCACACTTGATTTAGCCACTCTGTAGTGTTCCAGACCCCAGGGGCATAGGAATAAGAGGAAATTTTAAGCCTCAAGAAGATTGGACTTATGTGAGGGAAGCAGACATATAAACCAATAATGTGTCACGGAGCTCCTTCCAAATGAAGACCTAGGTGTGTCTGGAAAACTATAAGGGCAGAACACCGGTGTGCCTACTGTTTTGAGAAAAACTCTTGGTAGAAGTTTGAAATAAAAACCATGGATCAAACTCTGAAGAGAAGGACAACTTTAAATACAGAGTTGTGTGTTGGAGTATAACCAATCCCACAGATACACAGGAGAGATTTTTGACAAGATGATTTAATTTATAGATGGAAAAAATGTCTACTGATGATTTACCGTGGGCCAGGCCCTCTGCTAAGACCTGGAGAGACAATGAGGAGAAAAACTGACAAGATTTCTTCCCAGTGATCCTGATTCTAAGAGCAATGGGAAATCTTTGGCAAGTTTCAGAGGTCCTATATGAGTAACTTAAAGAAGTATTTTCTAATAAATTATTTAAAAGCCTGAAATCATAAAATATCAACTGCAGTTCTGATGACAACAGTGACCATCATGATAATAATAGTATGGCCTTAGTGCTGAGGCCTTGGTGATATGGGCCGCGGTGACCGTGTTAACATGACCCATAGCGTCTTCCATATTGGCCAATAGGCATTTTCGTGTAGAGTGTCCTTCACCCTTATTATTATGATCTTCAGGATGAAAGAGAAAACTCAGCAGCAGAGGTGAGAGTGATACATCTGAGCACAGGCACAGGGTAATTGTGGTGGCATCCAGTATAGAGCTTCCATTTTTTTTAATGATACAGTTATAAGAAATCTCCCCACAAGGTGGCAAAGAGAAAGCAGCTGCTTCTCCTGGGCTAAGTAAGAAGACTTGTGTGCATGGAAGCCATCCCCTGTAATGTCCCAGCATCGGACGTCCTCCTGGGAGAAACTTGAGGTCATCTGATTCTGGCAGAGTGGCTAGAGCACATGCGTATGCCCAGAGAATTACCACTTCCTCTGCAGCCAAGAAAGCAGAAATTCATACTATTGCTTATAGGTTGGCTTTTTTTTTCTTCTTTTTTTGGTCAAGTTTTTCTTTGTGATTCCAAATTGGCTTTCACCATGTTGGAGAAAAAGGAGAGAGTTGAAGCTAGTCCATTCCCAAGATAGGAAATGCTGCCAGTATCTTGGAGAGAATTTCTGAAGTCTCTTGATGTTTTAGAAGGGATGGAATTAGGATGCTTTAGGAAGCCTGCAGGTTCAGTGCTCCCAGCCTTCCCTTTGGCAAACTCCAGCTCCTGGGACATGGTGTAGCCAGATGTAACCACAATAACGTCTTGAGTGGACAGGTAGGATACACTTCCCTACACACATACCACTCACACACAGACACTCATCCTCAGAGCAATGTTTCACTAGTTAGTCTGTAGACAGTACAGTAGGTAAGAGTCCCAGACCTGGAACAGGATGTGATTAAAAGGAAGTTCTGTCTCTGGCATCCTGGGGTACAGCAATAGCATTACATGGAATGGTATTGCAATGAGTTTACAACATCAATCAGCAAAGGCTTTTTTTCCCAAAGAGAGAGAGGAAGCAATACAAGTATCAAACATACCAGGTGATTCTCAAAAACAAGCTGTAGTACATGACGAAAACAAGCCTCCACTCGAGAATTAGAGGTCCAAAGCTCAAAGTCTGGCTTAGTCCAGTTGCTGCAGTAGATTTTAAGTGACTTCCAACAGGTGCCAGAAGGTGCCGGGGACATTGTCCTCTTCTGCGTTGATGGAGAGTTTGCTTCCTCGGCCTCAGAGCAGCCAGCCACTTGTTATTATGTAAATGCAATCCCAAGCGGCAATTTGTGAACCAAAGCTATAATTCTGTGTGATTCAGATGCAATGGCTCGATCCATCCCTAGCTTTCAATCTGTATGTTTTATTCACAAGAAGGCAGCATGATCGGATTTTCAATTCTCTACTGCTCTGGGGTTTTCTATTAGCAAAGCAAATTTATTTCCTGCCATTGCCCTCCGTGACTTCCCGCTAAAATACAGACCACAAATATTTCAATCAAGTTCCAATTAATAGATCAGTTTCTGGCCTTTTCCTTAAAACTGAGACTCGTATAGGATTTTTCATACCATTATTAAAATATAGTACAACAGTTTGAAAATTGCTCAGTGAAAGACAGGTGATAGATTGAATACTTTTGCAGTGTCCTCCCCAAATCGCTGTGTGACCTTGGCTTGAAAGAAATCAGTCCGATATTTTGACAGTGTCCCGCATCCAAAATGATGAAAATAATAAGAAAGTAGTTAATAAATTTCTTTAAACATTTTAACTGTAAAATCAGCTTAGTCTATAGCTGTCATAAATTTTATGGCTTCTTGATGCCAAAAAAACCCTGTAAACTGGAGACAATGAGGCACCGATCTGGGAGACGGGATGGTGGTTCACATCCTGGTTCTGCCCTTTCTCAGCTGGGAAACCTTTGGTAAATTGTTCAGTCCCTCTGGATCTCTCCTACAAAATAGGATTGTTGGATTAGATAGAATTCCTTCAAAGGGAGCAACCACTGTTTGATTCTACCAATCAGTAGAGTCAGTGAACCCTGAGAAGCTGAAGGATCTATAATGTTCTTCCCATTCTGATATGTTATCAGGATTTACATCTATCATCCCGGCCAAATCAACCTGGGTTTCTGCAGTTTAGGACGAAGTTGTTTAAATTATAAAGACATCCCTATTAATTATACCTAACAGCTATTCTGTTTTATTTGGGGAAAACTTCTCTACAGACCTCTGCCCTGTAAGTCACCATTATCAGGACTGGTATAGGTCTGAGGGGGGCTGAAATGGCCAGCGGGATCTCAGGGTCACACACATCCAATGGAGGACATTCTCTGTTTATAGCTGACTAAGGCCGTGGGATCTAAAACGGTGCAGACTCCTCTTGGAAGATGCCTCCCAGAGTAATATTCTTCATATACTTGGGGTGACAAACGTGGAGCCGTGATGAGAAGATGGGTTTTTTTTCTCGGCTCCCCACCCCCATCTCTCTGGAACTCAGCAAGCCTTGAACTGGTCTCCTTGTAAAAGCCTACAAATGAGCAGTTCTTAGATTCTTGATAGGTGTGAATGTATCAGTATGAAAAATATCAGTGTCATTATGAGACTAAATAAGGTGAGGAAGCAGAATATCTTTGAAGAAGAAATAGTAATACCATGAGATGATGACGATGCGAAGAACTGTAGATCTCCTCGCCTCCTGCCACTTATCCTCACAGGGGAGGAATGGTCGCCCTTTCGCTGAGATGGGGTAACACACAAACTAACGTATTATTGGGTGTAAATCAAAAAATAAAATAAAAAGTTTGCAACCAACTTAAATGCCATGACTTGGGGAATCATTAAAAAAAATAGTTCAGCCATTCAATGAAGGATTATGCTGACATAAGAAAGAATGAATTAGGTCAATAAAAAAATTAAATTTTAATAAAGTATGTAAAATAATACTGTATGAATTAGGTATGCCTGTGCTGATAAAGAAATATGATCAAAATTTATTGTTAAATAAAAAGAGAAAAGTGGTTGTAGAGGAGTATATATAAAATAATCCAATTTATCAACTAGACTATTTCTAGAAAAAAAATACAAGACATTTTAAGAAGGGACGTTGAGCACACAGGATTATGATAAAGGGTATTGTATTTTTCACCTAATGTACTTCTGAGCAGTTGGATGCTTTACCAGAAGCACAAGTTACTTTTCTAATTAAAATAAAGTTATTTAAAACTCAGCATGGATCATTTGTTGTGGCCAGGAAATGTTTAACTGATTTAATGATCTCAGTAGCAGTTTTATTGTGAAGTATTTCAGGTATGCTGAAACTTAAACAGAACAGTACTAGAAACGTGTAGTCATCTAGCTTTAAGAAATCTTACATTTTTCTTCATCCAGAAAGCCGAATACTAATACGGGTGCACTTCTGGGTACCCCTCCCTTATGCCATTAGCACAACCTCCCAATGTAACTGATTTAAATTTCATGTTCAAAATATACTAGTAATGCATGTGCCTAAAATGACATATTATTTTACTATTTAAATGTTTTAGTATTGCCTTACTTATTCTAACACTATATAAAAGGTTTGGTATAGTTCCTATTATTCTTCAACTCACATTGCTCATATAGTGAAGCTGTAATGCTCCACGCTACCAACTCCCCTTTCAGGATTGAAGGGCTTTGAGCCTAGGTGTTGGGGATGTGGGGACTGATAACCCTTGACTGTCTTACTCTCTGGAAATTACCCTCTTCTAGTAAAAGCTGCCTTCCCCAAGGTCCTGCTCTTTCCCATGGCAGCCTTCTCAATAGGGACTGTAAAGACTCACTTCTTTCAACTCAACACAAATTTTGAAAGGCCATCCCAGCTCCAGATCTCCCTGGGGAGGGTTAGATGAAGTCTGGAAAACAATGTGCAATCTGTAAAGAAACATCAGACTTTCCCAAACTGATGAACAATCTACAAGATAACTGGCCTATATTCTTCAGAAATATTAATATCATAAAATTTATCTATAA
This sequence comes from Phataginus tricuspis, assembly GCA_029783875.1. Taxonomy (NCBI): domain Eukaryota; kingdom Metazoa; phylum Chordata; class Mammalia; order Pholidota; family Manidae; genus Phataginus; species Phataginus tricuspis. The sequence goes on from JAQQAC010002629.1 coordinate 7,207,403, forward strand.
CCATAAAGTTATATATAATGAATAATGCTTTATTCATTATGTATTTTAGGTCTTCTGTAACCTTAATAGTCTCTTGTCCACATGATCCGTGTTGTACTAAAGACAGTAGATTAGTTTCTCTTAAATAATGTGTTTCCATTCACATCTTTTCACATTGCTTATAATTTTTGCTTTATAATGGGGTCACTATGTGATTTGGTGCATATATCCATAACGTTGCAAATTATGGCTTTTAACACTGAAATGTATCTTGTGTGTGAACAACTTCCTTTACGTTTATTCTACATAAGTCTGTCCCGGGACCCAGAGTCCAGCAAGCCTAGTTTCTGTTTTCCACACTGCCAACCACTTCACATTTCCTTTAGATTTCTGGTACAGAAAAATGTGCATTTTCATTTTAAGCTACATATGCTTTATTAAATTTATATTATAGTGTTCCTTGGTATATATCTAGAGCAAATAGAGATATATTCAAAGTATGATATTCCATAGCTATTTTGATAAGAATTTATCATTTAATCAACTCCTTTTTCTTCCATTTTGGACTCAATATACATGTAAAATCTCTGGGTCATAGACCATATACTATAATTCTACTTCATTTTCAACTCATCAATAAAAGTTTTTTCCAATGACTCTACCTACTCTTTCAACTTTTCAAACTTTCTTTTACTCTTGCAACTTCTGTAGCGTGTAGCATTATTATCTGTCCCATTATTGATGTGCCGTTGTTTTATGACGTTGGTATAATATTTCATGTAAATTAATCTTATCTCCCCAACTAGTACCTGAGCTTTTCAACGACAGAGTCTACTTGGAGGCACCTTTCCTAGTAAGCAAACGTACAGAGTCTCCTAAGGGTAACAGTTAGGATGAATGTGTACTACAATACAGGAAAGAAAACAATGTGGATGCACAGTGGGGAGAATGAATGAGGATAAGTTACAGATGATTTTAGAGCTGTGCCTTGAATTTGTGAGAATTTATTCATTCATTAGGCAGATAAGTAGGCAAAGACATTCCCATGAATGAAAAGCTTGTTCAGATGTACAAAGATATGGGAACATATGGCTTATTCAGAAAATGGTGATTCGGTTCAGTATGACTGGAGCACCGTGTGTCAGAAGATACATTTCAGCAGTAGAGTACTGCTTTGTATGCTCTGGGGAGGGTTTGGAGTGTTGTTCTACCAGTGCTAGAGATAATCATTAGGGGTATTTAAAAGGGAAAGTGATATGATCGTAGTTGGCTTGGGAAAAATAACCATGTCAACTGTTAAGGAAGTATATTTCAGGACATCTCTCAAAGGAAAGGGCATTGTTATGAAAGCTACCCAGGGTGGCTGGGGAACACACGCTGAGTAACTGAACTAAAGCTGTGATGGTAGAAAGGGGTAAGAGGTCAGATTACATAGCTGTTTTACAGGTAGAATCTAATCTAATCTTGATATCTAATTAGCTACCACGGACAAGGCAGAGACAGAGGATGATGTCAATATTTCCAGCTATAAAGACTTTCTAAGTGGCCTAATTACACAGGAGGCAGATAAGGTTTAAGGGACATGGAGCGAATTTAAGATTTACATTTGTGGTGACATGAGGAAAAAGAAATTCTCCCTCTCTCCCTCTCTCTTAGGCTACTCCCTGCTTGTCTTTGCTTCAGTCTTGATGTGAAGGAATGTTATGAAGGAAAACAGTTAAAGGAAAGCCAGCGCGTCGTCAGCTGTGGTTTATAGGTCTGTTCCATTTGGGATAAATGGAGTTCGGATAAACACAGTTGCCTTAAGGTTGAACAGAGGCAGATTAAAATTCAGAGGCTTCTCCTTCATCATCACTGTCATGGTTTTTCCACAAAGGCAGTCAATACTCTAAGCCACAGAGGCTAAGTAAATGAAATAACTCAGTAATACCAGAGTCCCAGAGGGATGGTGCTAGGAGACAAAACGAGGTAATTAATAGTATGCGAAAGTAAATGGTCAGTACCCAGAAGCAGGTTTCATGCAGAGCTTATCTCCCAGTGTGAAAATTCTGGAAGGAAATATGGTTAAGATACTCGTAAGCCATTAAATTACATTGTCATTGGAAGCCTGGTGCCCTGGATACTCCCAGAACATATGGCAGAAAAATATCTTGTCAAGAATTTCATTGCCAACATCAATCCACAGCTTTGAGAGTCACAGCTGCCATGCTGGATGGAAGCCAAGGATCTCTCAAGGCTGTCTGCTCTTGTATGAGATTGATGGGAAGTTGGGGGTTGGTCCCATTATTTATTTTCATCTTGCTATCTGAGAGCCTGGACCACAAGCCACAGCCTGGAGCCCTGTTTCCCCAGATCTTCTGCTCCATCTTCCTAGTAGAAAGGACAGGAAGACACTGAATCCTAGTGTCATGCATCTCTAAGTGGTATGATGAATGTGGCTTGTCCAGGGAAGGCAAGTTTCTTGGCTCAGGTCTCATTTATAATGATACGGTTAAAAAGAATCCAGGTAATGAATGTGTTGAGTTGGGGGGGGGGGGGTTGATTTGTTTCAGCAACCATAGGTTGAATATGATAACCCTTTTCTAGAAAGTTACTGAGAGGCTAGAAGCCAAGTGAAACTTCTAAGGAATCTTAGCAAAAGGTCCAATAAACAGTGGCCAAAAAAAAAAAAAAAAAAACACTGAAAGACGCTCCTTCTGTTAAATATTCTACATTTGACCACCAGGCTTGCCTAAAATTCCAGCTACTATATTCACGCTTGGTTTGAAATTAAGAAATTGCCTCAGTAATTTCTGAAGATGAAAAATGTTATCCTTTTCAAGGATGTTGTCTTATGCCTAGTTCTTTGTTTTTGTTTTGTTTTGCTTTGTTTGTATTCTCTTAAGGAAAAGTTCTATTGACCTTGCCCACTTTTTGACTACGAACTAAGCACTGACCACAGGATTAGAATATTAGTGATGAAATGTCAAGCAGTTTGGGTATTTAAAATAATCAGTTTAACATAATAATAAAATAACACTGAAAGAATGACATGTGGACCTCTGTACTTTATTAGGGGAATCAGGATAGAGAAGGCAAGTTGGAGAGGCAGAGGCCCAGAAGCTCTCTTCTGAAAATACACAGTGATTGGAATGGAGCCAGAGACAGACTAGATATACCATGAAAACACAGAAGAAGGGTGCAAAAGTTGTCTTCATCCTCCTATAATGCCTAGCATATAGAGTCAAATTTAAAGTCAAAAATTGATTGTTGCCTTCCAAATAAGATCTGGGATATATAATACATACGAATAACTAGCACTAAAACCTCCCACCTACTTTTTTTTTTTTTTTACAATTTATTTTATTTTAGTATCATTAACCTACATTTACATGAGCAATATTGTGATGATTAAACTACCCCCTTCATCCGGTCCCCCCCACCAACCCCACCACAGTCACTGTCCATCAGTGTAGTGAGATGAGAATCACTACTTGTCTTCTCTGAGCTGTACAGTCCCCCCCGTGCCCCCCCACCTTATGTCTGCTAATCGTAATGCCCCTTTTACCCTCTTATCCCTCCCATCCCGCCCTTCTTCCCCAGTCCCATTCCCTTTGGTAACTGTTAGTCCATTCTTGGGTTCTGTGAGTCTGCTGCTGTTTTGTTCCTTCAGCTTTTTTTTGTTGTTGTTGGTATTGTTGTTGTTGTTCTTTGTTCTTATATTCCACATATGAGTGAGATCATTTGGTACTTGTCTTTTTCGGCCTGGCTTATTTCACTGAGCATAATACCCTCCAGCTCCATCCATGTTGTTGCAAATGGTAGGATTTGTTTTTTTCTTATGGCTGAATAATATTCCATTATGTATATGTACCACATCTTCTTAATCCATTCATCTACTGATGGGCACTTAGGTTGCTTCCATTTCTTGGCTATTGTAAATAGTCTGCAATAAACATAGGGGTGCATCTGTCCTTTTGAAACTGGGCTGCTGCATTCTTGGGGTAAATTCCTAGGAGTGG
>JAQQAC010002629.1:7216382-7281744 GCA_029783875.1 Phataginus tricuspis
TAGTCTCCATATATTCTTTGATTTCTGTTTTGATTTGGTCGTTAACCCATTGATTCATTAGGAGAATGTTGTTAAGTCTCCATGTATTTGTGAGCCTTTTTGATTTCTTTCTGAAATTTATTTCTAGTTTTATACCTTTGTGATCTGAGAAGTTGGTTGGTAGGATTTCAATATTTTTGAATTTACTGAGGTTCTTTTTGTAGCCTAGTATGTGGTCTATTCTGGAAAATGTTCCATGTGCACTTGAGAAGAATGTGTATCCTGCTGCTTTTGGGTGCAGAGTTCTGTAGATATCTGTTAGGTCCATCTGTTCTAGTGTGTTGTTCAGTGCCTCTGTGTCTTTACTTATCCTCTGCCTGGTTGATCTGTCCTTTGGAGTGAGTGGCGTGTTAAAGTCTCCTAAAATAATTGCATTGCTGTCTATTTCCTCCTTCACTTCTGTTAGTATTTGTTTCACATATGCTGATGCTCCTGTGTTGGGTGCATATATATTTATAATGGTTATATCTTCTTGTTGGACTGACCCCTTTATCATTATGTAATGTCCATCTTTGTCTCTTGCTACTTTCTTCGTTTTAAAGTCTATTTTATCTGATACAAGTACTGCAACACCTGCTTTTTTCTCTTTGTTGTTTGCTTGAAATATTTTTTTCCATCCCTTCACTTTTAGTCTGTGTATATCTTTGGGTTTGAGGTGAGTCTCTTGTAAGCAGCATATAGATGGGTCTTGCTTTTTTATCCACTCTGTTACTCTGTGTCTTTTGATTGGTGGATTCAGTCCATTTACATTTAGGGTGATTATTGATAGATATGTACTTATTGCCATTGCTGGCTTTAGATTCGTGGTTACCAAAGGTTCAAGGGTTGCTTCTTTACTATCTGAGAATCTAACTTAACTTTCTTGTTAAGTTATTGTGAACACCGTCTGATGTTTCTTTATCTCTCCCTTCTTATTCTTCCTCCTCCTTTCTTTATATATTAGGTGTTTTATTCTTTGCCTTTAGTTGGTATTTGGATGGTCTGCTTTCTTTACTATGCTTTTATTTTCTCTGGTGACATCTTTTTAGCCTTAGGGGTATTTCCCTCTAGAGCAGTCCGTTTAAGATATCCTGTAGTGGTGGTTTATGGGAGGCAAACTCTCTCAACTTTCTTTTGTCTTGAAATTGTTTAATCCCTCTGTCATATTTAAATGATAATTGTGCTGGATACAATATTCTTGGTTCGAGGCCCTTCTGTTTCATTACGTTAAATATATCATGCCATTCTCTTCTGGCCTGTAAGGTTTCTGTTGAGAAGTTTGATGACAGTCTGATGGGTTTTCCTTTGTAGGTGATCTTTTTTCTCTCTCTAGCTGCCTTTAATACTCTGTCCTTATCTTTGATCTTTGCCATCTTGATTATTATGTGTCTTGGTGTTGTCTTCTTTGGGTCCCTTGTGTTGGGAGATCTGTGGGCTTCCGTGGACTATGAGACTATTTCCTTCCCCAGCGTGGGGAAGTTTTCAGCAATTATTTCTTCAAAGACACTTTCTATCCCTTTTTCTCTCTCTTCTTCCTCTGGTACTCCTATAATGCGAATATTGCTCCGTTTCAATTGGTCACACAGTTCTCTTAATATTCTTTCATTCTTAGAGATCCTTTTATCTCTCTCTGCCTCAGCTTCTTTGTATTCCTGGTCCCTGTTTTGCAATTCCTTGATCGTGTCTTGAACCTGATTCAATCTGCTGTTGAGCCCGTTGATGGCTTGTCTCATTTCTGCATTGTCTTTCCTCACTTCCCTCACTTCCTCCCTCAGCTCTTGCACATTTTCCTGTAGATCCATCAGCATGGCTATGACTTTTATTCTGAATTCTTTTTCAGGAAGACTGTGTATGTCCATTCCTTCAGCTTCTTTCTCTGGGGTGGTGTTTGTCTGAAGCTTTGTCTGTATCATATTCTTCTGTCTTCTCATGACTATAGAATTGCTTGTTGGTAGCAAGGAGAGATAAGAAAGGAGATAAAAGAAAAAAAAATTTCTACTAATAATAAAAAAGTAAAAGGAGAGAGAGAAGAAGGAAAAGAAAAGAAAGAAAAAGAAGAAGCAGCAACACGTAAAAGAAAACAGCAACAACAACAACAAAAAAAAAAAAACACAAAAAACAAAAAACAAAAAAACACAAAAATGCCCACCGGGGGTGGTTTCTGTATGAATGCTGTAGGTGGTGCTATTGCTCCACTATTCCAGAGCCGTGGCCACGTCGCTCCACACAGCCCTTTAAAGCTGTGGCCGGGGTGAGAATGAATGGGAGGCTGTTGAAAGAGAGGGAAAGAAAAAAAGGAAAAAAAGGGGAGAAAAAACAATAACAAAAAAAAAACAAAAAAAAGCCACTGAGAGTGGGTTCTGCGCGAGTGCTGTAGGTGGCGCTGTTGCTCCACTATTCCAGCGCCACTCTATAGTTCTGGCTGGGTTGGGAACAATGGGAAGCTGTTGATCTCCGTGGGGGTCTCAATGGCAGGCACCCTTTCCCAGTCGCCAGCCAAGGGGTCCAAAGCTCCCCAGGACTCCCAGCGTGCTGGGCTCAGTTTGGGGGGCTATCCAGCCCCTCTACTGAGCTCCTGTCTCTTTAAGACCGCTGAGGTAGAGCGCGCGCTTTTCTTCACTTTTTTTTCCTTTCTTTTTCCTTCCCGGAGCCTGCCGCGGGCAACTTGCACGTTCCGGGCTGGGACCCTTTGCCCTCTGTCTCTCCTATCTCTGCTACACCGCAGGCTGTGTGTTGGCGCTCCCGGCGCAGACTTCCACTCCCTCCCGGCTCTGAATCCTCTCCTCCTGCTGGAGCGCTGGGGGAGAGGAGCGCTCGGTCCGCCAGGTCGTGGCTCCGTACCTTACCCGCCTTGCCGGGACTCCTGCCGGAGTACTGGGGTGGAGGGGCGCTCTGGTCTTGCTGGATCGCGTTTCCGTCCCGCCTCGCCGGGTGCTGAGTCCTCTGTCCGGAGTGTCTGGCCACCGGAGCTCTGGGGAGGGGGTGCGCTCGGTCCCACCGGGTCGCTGCTCCATATCCCTTCCGCCTCACCGGCTGCCAAGTTCTCACAGGTGTAGCTGTACGCTGTGCACTTTCCTGTGTATTCTGGTCTCTCTTTTAGGGATAGTTGTATTTGCTGTATTTTCGTGAATAAATATAATGTTGGGAGGAATTTTTCTGCTGGTCCGTTCACATTGCCATCTTCCCGGAAGTCCCCCACCTACTTTTGAAAATGCAAGTTTCCCTCTGTATTTATTTGTATTGTATTATTTTCAACCATTCTGCCTTTTTCATTAAATTTGAATTTTAGGCAATGATGAAACAGTATGTTTATCACTTGTTTTCTTTCCTTCAGGGACTTACCTTTGTATCAAAGGAGGATTATAACTTGGTAAGGATCAGGCAGAGAATTCTAACCTTGATACTGTAAGACATTTCACAGTGGTAGGTAGAATCTTTCCAGAATAGTTCTTTGTATGTCAGGCTAGCTGGTTTATCATTTTATTCTCATATTTTATTGTTTCAAAGAACACAAGCAGAAATTTAAGTGCAATGAATGTGTGCTTGATAGTTTGAGTGAATAATTAGAAGTATTTGAAACTGGCTGGGCAAAAATAAGAAAATAGAAAAAGCTCACCCTATACTAATGCATACCACTGGCATAAAATGAGGGAGCAATGTTTTTGAAATGCAAAACAGTTGATCTTCCTCACATATTCTCTAAATCATTAATGCTACATCTCATTTGGAAAAAATTAATAAATGGGATGCAGAAGTACATGAGAAATTCAATCACACGTGCTTTAACTTGGAAAGAGTATGGAAGAGAACTTGAGAGGGGCATGTAAACAAAGAAAACTTGAAATTGCTCACCCAGGTATATTTTTTTTCCCCTGAATTTTTGTAGAATTCAAAGTATCTGATTTGTGAGGTTACTCAATGTCAAAAAATTGGAAAAGCTACAAATTAAAAATGAGATATCAGTCAAGCCAAGTATTTGATACTGGCAGCACAATAAAGTGAATTCTGCTTTCCAGAGATTCATTCATCTGTCTGTTGTTTGGTTCCATTTGTTTTTCTCTCCTTTATTTCATGAGAAGAAATGATTTAGCCCCTTACAGGAAATATGCAAATAAGACAGAGTTTATTTTAAGGTTACTTGCAACCTGGAGCATAACTTTCAGCAGTCATTGAAGCTGGTTCAAATGTACCGCTGAGGATTCCATGAAGGAAATAAAGAACAGCTCTGGAGAAAGGATGATCAGAGCGAGGGTGACAGGCGTGCTGGTTCGGGGCTAGCAAAATGCCTAACCTGCATTAGGCATGCAAGAAATCTGAGCTGCATAAATGAATGGCTACATCAATTTTAAAAAATGAGTGAAAGATTTAATTACGGGAATGCTACAGATGGTTTGAATTCCAGATTTTCAGTGTTTCTTTCTGGTAAATTAAACAATGATTTTGACCTCTACATATCACAGATATTATTAAACTATAAGTGAAAGATGGCATTCCTGTGATCCCTGTCCAGAAAAGCCTAAGTTAAGATCTGATATGATATAGACTTGAGTTTTCTCATCAGTGCCGATGACCATGTCATAGGATTTGTTTTCTGATTTATGAAATGAAGATTCACAGCCCAAGCCCTCGGTTACCATGAATCACATTCACCAAAGAGTACCCGTGTCTATTATATTTTTGTGACAAATGGATTTTTATTTTGTTCTTTAAATTCATAGCTTCATGGAAGATGCCTATGCTAAGATAGATTGTGACCTTGGGAAGCATTTCCCAAGATTTCAATCTTAAACTATCTTAGAAGAATAAGAATTCAGAAAAAAAAAAAAATTTCAGACCAAACCCAAAATAGCTTTGAACATAGAATCAAAACCATCCTCAAAGGTGATCATTTTAATACCTGCTTGGCTTTTTTCTTTCCCTTTGTTTTCACTGGGTATTTACTGTAGTTTAAAATTTTTCCAAGAAAGAGCATCTAACTTGTCTGTGCCTGTATTTTTAATGAAATGACGACACTTGCGATGCCACTCTTGAGAGGTCAGGACGCTCACATCTCCGTGAGAGAATGATGGAATGGCGTGATGCTGGTGTGGACAGCAGATTTTACTATTGTTTCATTCCAATGTTCAGTTAAAATATACCTTTTATTGATTTAATCGGCCTCAGAAAGCCCTTACCCTCCACCGAGAAGAGACAGGAGGGAGAGCCAGATCTTGTTTCTTTTCATCTCAAGTGAATGTTTGTGGTGAATGTTCAGTGCTCTGGACTCTCCTAGGCTCTTACTTCAGGTAACGTCTCACAGTCCAGTCTGAAAAAGTCTAAGGAAAGAACTGTGCTTGGCCATCCATGCTTCACATACCCTCTTTACCCCAGTCAAGTGTGGATAAGGAGGTAGACTTACCTACATATATGGAATGGCCCACTATAATCTCGTGAATAATATAGGGGAAGAAGCATTTGCAAGAAGACAAGAAAAAGAATTGGTAATAATTTGAGTATTTCAAAACAATATGTACACCCAGTAGGTGGAATGTGGAAAGAGGATTCGACATGGAAATCAGGAGAAAGCAGGCAGAGACATGGTGATACGGTTTTAGGTCTTGCACACTGGGAAGATTAAGTAGGATGAATAGAATTTATTTGTGCTTTAATGCAAATTAGTTAATTTTCTTTAGCTTTTTTTTTTAATCTTAGAACCAGTAGCCAGTATTAACAATCTGTTCTCACACAAACTGGTTTCCAGATACAGTCAGCACCCTAACTGACTGTGTGCTAGTTTCATAATGTCTTCCTAAAGTGTGATGACAAGAAAATGGAAATCTCATTTTTGCTGGTGTGTAAGTGTTGCCCATTCTCTTTGACTTAGAAATTATATTGCCTAGAATTTACCCTATTTTGCAAAGTTCTTAATGGGATTGGTTAAATTAATTTTGTTTTTGCCTTCAATGATAAACAACCCTTAAAAACAATGAGGTATCCACATTTTATAATTACATAGAAAATACCTAAAATGTATTTTAAGGGGAAAAAAATTCACAAGATAGTGAATCAACATAGTATGTTTTGCTTATTTTTTAAAATATCCTCATCTGTGTGTATTTATTTACTTATATATGACTTTTTTCTTAAAATCATCAAGAAACTATGAACAGAAGCTTTTTAGTTTGACGTAGTCCCACTTGTTCATTTTTGCTTTTGCTTCCCTTGCCTGGGGGAAACCTTTCCAAAAAAAAATTGTTCATGCTTATGTTCAAGAGATTTTACCTATGTTTTCTTCTACGAGTTTTATGGCTTCATGTCTTGTAGTTAGGTCTTTGATTCATTTTGAGTTTACTTTTGTGTATGGAGTTAGACAGTAATCCAGTTTCATTGTCTTGCATGTAGCTGTCCAATTTCCCCAACATCAGTTATGGAAGAGACTGTCTTTTCCCCACTGTATGTTCATCAACAAAACAAAAAGGCAACCTACAGTGTGGCAGAATATTTTCATAAATGGTTTATCCAATAAGGGATTAACATTCAAAATATATACAGTACTCATATAAGTAAAGAATAATAACCCAGTTAAAAAATGGGCAGAGGACCTGAACATTTTTCCAAAGAAGAAATACAGACAGGCACATGAAAAGATGTTCCATATCTCTAAGCATGAGGGAAATGCAAATCGAAACCACAATGAGATATCATCTCACACCCGTTAACATGGCTGTTATCCCAAACACGAGAACTAACAAGTGTTGGTAAGGATGTGGAGGAAAAGGAACCCTCCTGCACTGTTGGTGGGAATGTAAATTAGTGTCACCACTATAGAAAGCAGTATGGAAGTTCCTCAAAAGACTAAAAACAGAAATACCATCCAACCATGAATTCCACTTCTGGGAATTTACTTAAAGAAAACAAAACCTCTGATTTGAAAAGATATATGCACACCTATGCTTATTTCTGCATTATTTGCAATAGCCAAGATATGGAAGCAACCTAAATGTCCATCAATAGATAAATGGAAAAGGAAGATGAGGTACATATACACAGTGGAATATTACTCAGCCATAAAAAAGAAATAAATCTTGCCATTTGCAACAACATGGATGGACCTAGAAAGTATTATTCTAAGTGAAATAAGCCAGGCAGAGAAAGACAAATACTATATGATTTCACTTGTGGAACCTAAAAGCAAAACAAAATGAACAAAACAGCCGCAGACTCATAGACACTGAGAAGTGACTGGTAATTACCATGAGAGAGGGGTTGGGGTGGGTGTGTGGGGAGAGGGATAAAGAACAAAATGTCAATCATAATATAAGTTGGTCACAGGGATGGAAGTACAGCATGGAGAATATAGTCAATGGTTCTGTAACATCTTCCTACATTGACAGATAGCAACTGCACTGGTTGGGGTGAGAATTTAATAATGGGTGTAACTGATAAATCACCATGTTGTATACTCGAAACAAATATAGTTTCCTTTAGAATGAGTAATACTTATAACTTTAGATTATTTTTTAATATCTGGAGTTTCCTCCCATAAGTACTTAACACATTAGTTTGTTTTGTTTTGTTTTGTTCAGCAGGTATTCACTAGGCAGTGAACCTGTGGGTCATTATGGGTCATTTGTGTTTCTTTATTGGTATGTTCTATATTAAACAAACAAAAAGTAGGAAAACTTCCTTCAAAATGCATTGAAGGAAAAAAGATGTTGATGTCAAAGGGGCACACAACTTCCTGGGTGTGAACTAACCCATAAAAGTCAAGTGAAATCACCTTCTCCTTTGATCTAGAGACCACATGGTCTCCACAGCCCCCCTCAAATGACAAAAGGTTTTAAGGCAGTTTAGGAAAGCATATAAAATACAAAAGAATAAAATTAATGGCTTAAGGCAGAATTGCTCAAACTGATATTTCACAGAGCACAGTGTATAGAATGTTCTGTAGTAACAAAATAAATATGAGAAAACCTGGCTTTAGAAGTATTAACTTATTTATCACACAAGTATAGTCTGGATAATATTAATGTAATCTGTGATCATCAAAGGATATAGAGTATGCAGCCTTTAGTTAACTAGCTATAATTCCCAGAACTGAGTTCTAAGTAATATATCCATTTTATGAAATGCTGTCATAGGAAAGCTTGTCAAGAGAAAACTAAGACCTAAATATCTATCTATAGAAATGCATACTGTATTATCCTTTATAGTTTCTAGGAGTGAAATAGAAAATTGATTCTGTACTTCCTAATACCTGATGAAAAATGTTTTTAATGCAAACCTTTGGTGAAAAAAAAAATGATTTAGGAAAAGAACAATTTCCCAATACTGGGACTAGTAAAAAATACTATTAAAAAGAATACTAGATATTTCATTGGTTCAAGAACTTTAGATCGATATGATAACATACCAAGTCTGCTCCTGCTCTGCAGCTGATGAATGAGCTCAAGGAAATATCACAGTGGTACAAATTTCCACCACCTCAATTCATGATCTCCACTGTCACCTGGATACTAGGCATCATTTTACCCAAATGAACATCTTCAGCCTTCTTCAAACCTGTAGAGATTGTCCTCTCTTCTAAGCAGTTGACCTTGACCCAGAGCAAATTAAGCTCTCGCTCGTGACCTCTCTTCATTCTCCACCCTGCTGCTAAGCCTTCTCTGCAGCTCCCCTCACCTCTTAACATAAGTCTCAAAAAAAATGAAATGTCCTGTTTGGATTCAGGTTAAATATTTCCTTTATGCCTTTCTTTTTGGTTCCTTTTTATAAGTTCTATCTCTTTAATGATAATCTCTTTGGCAATACATAGCTCTTCTAGCTTAGTTCTTTGCTTCTGGTTTCCTTAGGCTCTTTGAAGATACTTAAGACAGTTGACTTAAAGTCTTTGTCCAGTAAGTTCAATGTCTGCTTCCACAGGGACAGCTTCTATTAATTTCTTTTTTCCTGTGAATAAGCCATGCTTTGTTTTTAATTTGCATGACATAATTTTTTATTGAAAACAGGACATTTTATGATTTCACTCATATGTGGAGTATAAGAACAAAGAAAAAAACTGAAGGAACAAAACAGCAGCAGACTCACAGAACCCAAGAATGGACTAATAGTTACCAAATGGAAAGGGACTGGGGAAGATGGGTGGGAAGGGAGGGATAAGGGGGAAAAGGGGCATTACGATTAGCAGATGTAATGTTGGGGGCGCACGGGGAGGGCTGTACAACTCAGAGAAGACAAATAGTGATTCTATAGCATCTCACTATGCTGATGGACAGTGACTGTAATGGGGTTGGTGGGGGGGACCTGATGAAGGGGGTAGTTTAATAACCATAATATTGCACATGTAATTGTAGATTAATGATACCAAAATAAATTATAAAAAAAAAAAGAAAACAGGACATTTTAAATAGTATAATGTGGCAACTCTGGAAATCAACTTCTTCCCCTTCCCAGGAGGAGCTTTTGCTGCTTGATGTGAATTGCTTTTGTTTGTGTATTAGTTTGCAGATCGGAGGTTCCAACAACCTCCCACCTTAGGTTCAATTAATTTGTTAGAGCAATTCACAGAACTCAGGAAAACACCCATGTTTACCAGTTTAATAAAAGATACTGTAAAGGATACAAGTTAACAGCCAAATGAAGAGAGACACAGCAAAGATCCCAAATAAGGAAGCTTCTACCCTCATGGACCTCGGGGTCTGGCTCTGCAGCACGTGGAGGTGTTCTGGTTCCCCAAGTATGGAAGCTCTCTCCAACAGAGAAGCAGGATGGAAGAAAGAAGATATGCTCTATTCATGGGATTTCGTGAGGGATTCATTGCACGGTCATGATTGACTAAATCATTGGCCATTGGCTGATGCAACCTCCAGCACCCTCCAACCCTTGCAGTTTCCAGCGTATAATGTCATGCCAGGTATATCAAGGATTTGTGTACTCATTTGTTTCCTCTGTCCTTGCAAGTCTATGAGTCTTTCATAGGACTCATTCCTTCACAGAACCCATGCCTTAATCTGTTTCTTATATGCAGAGCTTAGTAGAGTGCCAGGTATGTGTCAAGAGCCTAATAAATGTGTGGAATCAAAACCTCATAATAGATACAAGTCTGAATTTATAGAACTATTATCTATACATGCCACCATTTAAGTCATTTGCATAACTCTACAATGGAATTTATCTTATTATTCTATAAGGGGACATAATAATGCAAACCAATGCACAGCCTGCTGATGATCTGACTTCATTTAATAGTACATTTTAAACTTCTGTAGGGATGAATGGACTGTTTCTTGGGAACCAAGATTTTTTTCTCAAACAGAAAGAATAAAGACAAGATTTGAATTTACATTATCTGTATAAAGACTGACATGCAGATATTATGTGTTATCAGTTAGTTAAGGGTAGATTAACGCAGTAACAGTCACCTGTGCAGAAGGTCTAGTCATAACATCACAATCTGACCTAGGCATGGAAGTGAGTGGATGGCCATCTCATCTTAACCTAAGATAGCTGAAGGAGTACCTCTGGGCAGGACCGCATGATTCCTCATAAGAGACCAGTCTGCGACACACTTCCAAGATTCTGTGCCATTTAAACTGAAATGCTTTTCATCTGGGAAATTTTCAAGGCAGGCATCACTGATCACCCATGAAACAATTTTTAAAAATCTATATAAACATCAGGGGAGGCAGAAAGCAGAATAGTCAGAAGCACAGAACTCATTTGCTAAACCAAACACATCAATTTCCAGTTTAATTACCCAGAACAAATGGTCTGATTTTATGTATCCACGTCTTTCTGTCTTTGAAGTAATTATAACATTTATATAGCTCTTTGAGCCAGGCACTAATTTAAGTCTTTTATGTATGTTAAAAATTTAATCCACACATCAATCCTACGAAGTCCCATTTTACAAATGAGAAAACTGAAACACATAGAAGGTAAGTGCCTTGGCCGTGTATGCAGGGTAATGGTAAAGTCAAGATTCAACCTAGGCGTTATTCCTCCAAAGTATTTTCTATGACTCATTGCACTCTCTGTCTCTAAGCAATAGTGATCGCAAAACAATATCCATCTTTCAGGTGGCTCGGAGGATTAAATAAAATAATGTAGGCATAATAAGGCATTACCAGTGTCTCAGAAAATAAAAACTCTTATGATTATCTAATTGTAATAAATGTAAATTTCCAAGGGACTCTCCAAGCTATATTGATTTTAAACTGTAGGGACCAATCACTAAATGATTTTATTTGTACCTTAGGCAAGCATGTTAAGCATTTTTTCTGTAAAGGGTCAGAGAGTAAATATTTTAAGCTTTGCCAGCCAGCCATGTCGTCTGTTTTTCTGACTGCTCAATTCTGCCATTATATAAAACACTATGTAAATAATGTACTGATAGGCCAATAACACATAAAAGTTTAATATATTTGCCAATAACAACACAAAAATGTTGAGCAGTCACAAAACTGTATTGAGCTAATGACTCCAGATCATAACTCGGATCTACAAGGACATGTGAAGAGAAATGATAACTGAGATGGTTATCCCAACAAAAGCTATAAAAGCTATGGATGTATGCTTGTTCATCTTTCTTCTATTAACATTTTTTAAAAACATAAAATTATATAAAGTAATAGTTATAACGCTATGTTATAAAGTTAGTAACATTTCTACATGTAATATACGTAACAATAATACCATGGAAGAACAAAGGTGTAGAGATTTACAGGACTAGCATAACTATATCTCACTAAAATTTAGTTAGTGTTAGTCTGAAGCTGATTATGATATGGCAAACCCTAAGCAACAACTTAGGGAATAACAAGAACTAAAGTCGAAAAAAATCATTCAAAATCTAAGATGCTACATTATAAAATATTCATTAAATGCAAAAGAATTGGTAAAGAAGTAATAAGGGCACAAAAAAATCACATGAGATACATAGGAAACAAAAAGTGAAAAGGCAGACCAAAAGCTGACTGTATCAAAATAGCAGTAAGTATAATGGGTTAAATAATCCAACTAAA
Organism: Phataginus tricuspis; assembly: GCA_029783875.1. Classification (NCBI taxonomy): domain Eukaryota; kingdom Metazoa; phylum Chordata; class Mammalia; order Pholidota; family Manidae; genus Phataginus; species Phataginus tricuspis. Next base: position 7,228,403 of record JAQQAC010002629.1, read on the forward strand.
ATTCTTATAGTGTCAGACTGGATTTAAAAATATGATCAAACTGTATGCTGTCTACAAAGGACAAACTAGATTCAAAGGTACAAACACATTTAAAGTAAAAGAATAGAGAAAGTCACTGTACAAATAAGAACCACAGAAACCTGGAAATCTAAACTGATATCAGGCAAAACAGGCTTTAAACAAAAAACGTTACTAGAGCTAAAAGAGGTATTTATGATGAAAGAGTCAACCCATCAGGAAGGTATAATAATTATAAATATATATGCACTTAATAATAGAGGACCAAATGCAAGAAGCAAAAATTGAGTGAAATGAAAAACAGATCATCCAACAATAGTAACTGGAGACTTTAATACCCTACTTATAAACGTGGGAAGTTTTTTAAATATATGCAAATTTAACAAATCACTCTTATGAAACCCATGGATCAAAGAAGACATCAAACGGGAAATCATAAAAAAACTTTTGAGATGAATGAAAATGAAGAGACAACAGACTAAAACTTAGGAGATTCAGGCAAAACAATGCTAAAAAAGAAGGAAGCAGAAGGAAGGAAACAAACATCAGAGAAGAAATTAATAAAATAGAGGATAGAAAAACAATTAAAAATTATTAATGAAATCAAAAGCTGGTTCTTTGAAAAGATCATCAAAATGTAAATCTTTACCTGTTGACTAAGGGAAAAAAGAAGATCCATACTACTAAAATAACAAATAGAAGAGGGGACTCTAGTGATCTTACAGAAATAAACTAGTACTCACAAAGAAAAGCACAAGTCCAGATAACTTCATTGATGAGTGCCGCCAAACATTTAATGAAAAATAGAAATTCTTCACATATTCTTCCACAAACTAGAAGAGCAGGTTATACTTCTCAATTCATTCTAAGATAAGTATTCTCCTGAAACCAAAACAAGGCAAAGATATCAAAACAAAACTGTAAACCAAAAGCTCTTATGAATGTGGATGCAAAGCTTTTCAACAAAATACTAGCAAACTTAATCTGATAGATCCGATAGTCCAATGAAAGAATTATGTACCATGACCAAGTGGGATTTATCTCAGCAATGCAAGATTAGTTTAATATCTTAAATCAATTAATGTAATAAATCATATCAATAGAATAAAAAACAAATGCACATGATCATTTTGAAGACACAGAAAAAGCACTGATAATATACGGCACACTTTCATGTTAAAAAAAAATATTAGGAATAGAAGGGAACTTCCCCAACTTGAAAAAGAGCATCAGTGAAAAATCTCCAGCCAACCACATACTTGATAGTGAACAATTAAATGCTTTTCTCCTAAATTCAGGAAGAAGTCAAGTATGTCAGGTATCACCATATCTATTCAGCATGGTACTGGAAGTTCTAGTCAGGGCAATTAGGAAAGAAAAGATAAAATGTACTCAGATTGGAAAAGAAGAAACAAAATTAACTCTATTCACAGGTAACATGATCTTGAATGTAGAAAATCCTTAGAAATATACTAAAAACTATCAAATAAATGAGTTTAGCAAGTTGTAGAAGATCAATATACAAAAATCAACTGTATTTGCATGAAATTAAGAAAATTTCATTTACAATGCATCAAAAATAAACATTTTAGGAATTAATTTAACTAAAGCAGTGTAAGACTTGTACAATGAAAAGTGCAAAATACTAATGAAAGATATTAAATATCTAAATAAATGGAAAAACAAAGTATTCATGGATTCTAAGGTTTAATATTAAGAGAGCAAAACTTCCTAAATCAATCTACAATTTCAATTCAATCTCCCCAGATGGCTTGTTTGTAAAAATTTGTAGAAATACCTGATTCTAAAATTCATGTGGAATGTTAAGGGACCCAGAATAACTAAAGCAATGTTTGAAAAGACCAAAGTAGGAGGTTGCACATCTTCCAGTTTCAAAGCTTACTTCCAAAATAAGTAACCAAGACAGCATGATACAGACATAAACATAGACGCATAGATCAATGCAATGGAACTAAGAGTCCAGAAATAAAACCACTATGGTCAACTGACTTTTGATAAATGCATCAAGACCATTCAATGGGAAAAGAAAAGTCTTTTCAACAAATGGTGCTGGGACAATTGGATTAGCCGCATGAAAATAATGAAGTTGATCCTTTACCTCACATTATGTACACAAATGAACTCAAAATGGATCAGAGACCCAAGTGTAAGAGCTAAAACTATACTTGGAAGAAAAGAAAATGTACAGGTAAAACTTCATGTCCTTGCACACAGTTCCCTGTAACTCAGAAGCAGCAGCGTGGTGTTGAATACATCTCATGCATTCATCTCTTTCTAACCATAGATTTTGAGCTTTTGTGAACTCATGTGATCAGTTTGGGTTCACTAGGAAAATCCCTCATAATTTCCCCATCTGAAGGTCCATAATCTTAATCACTTCTACAAAATCCCTTTTGCCATATTCCACTTGTTTTGCCATAATAACATATCCCAGGGCATAAGGGCATGGACATCTTTGGGGTGTGCATCATTCTGCCTACCACATTTGAATATTTTTATTAGAAAATATAAACTAATAACTTTAGACCTTGAGAAATGAGGATTATTAAACAAAACTCAAAATCGGTCACTCTAAAACAAGAGATTGGTATATTTGACTATCTTAAAATTAAGAACTTGATTCATCAAAAACACCACAAAGAAGGGAAAATAAAGTTACAATGTGGGGATATATGCAATTCATGAAACTTATTAAATTAGAGAGATTACATTTTTTTAAAAGAAAACTCTTGAAAAACACTAAGAAAAGCGCAAACAGCCCAGTGCAAAAATTGACAAAAAAAAAAAACCACAGATAGTGATCTCATGGAACAGCAAATACCTATAAGACTAAGAAATGTATGCAGAAATATTTAATATATTACTTATTTGGTAAATTTTAATTAAGACTATAGTATGCTACAATTTTACACTCATTTAATTGGCAAACATTTAAAAGTATGACAATAAGCATTGGCAAGGATCTCCTACACATTGTTAGTGGAGGGTAAATTGTAGCAAGAATTTTAGAAAACAGGTTGACATTACTTCCTAAAGCTGAATAGTCATATACCCTATAATTCACTGATTCTGCTCTTACTCTTGTTCATATTCACCAAAAAGCTGTATACAAGAATGTTCCCAGAAGCTCTGTTCACAGTAGAAAAAATATGGAAACAATCCCAATGTCTATCATACACAGAGCAGATGAACCAACTGTATATAATATATATAGCTGCCATAATGTAAATAAAGAGGAAAAGAATTATGAGCACAAGATTTAGGATTATGATTCCTCAGATGGGAAGGGATGTATAATTAGATGTATTTTATTGTCCAAATCCTAGGTTACTTATAAAATGTGTTTCTGAGTTGTATTTTTAAATACATTACATTAAATTATGAAAAATAACTACACGCAAAAGGGTTATTAAGGGACCAGTGATGAGATTAGAATTAATCCAGTTCTGTGGATTTGAGGTGCACTTGAAGTTCATTCCTACTTTCCTATTTAAAAAAACTTTGAGACATACTTCTTTGTTGTCATCACCCTGTTTATGCAATAACTAGACATTCATTTGTGTCAAGCCATGCAGTAGACTTATTTTTATAGGTCCAGTGTTATGGATGGCTATCTAAATAACCAAGAGCAACTAATGCTACCAAGAAAACTTTCAGCATCAAAGAATTTTCTTTCCAAATAGTTTTATGCTTAATATTGATATCGAATAGTATCTAGAATACATAAACTTTATGGAGCTAAAATACTTCCCCGCTGCCAATTTTTAGTCAACAATTTATTAGTCAACTATTTACTTTAATATAGTCAAGAAAGTACAGTACATAGTTATCTTTTAGAAGTCACCATATTTGATAACAACAAATAGTGAAGGGTCAACCCAAAGATATGTATGTATTTGTCATCTGGGCAAGATCTTCTTAGGCAACAATTACACAGGAAAATTCCTGAACCGTGTAGCCCAAGCGATCTCACCTACCCAGCCCTGCCTCCTATCTCTCACACCTAGAGAAACACATTTTTTCCAAGAAAGAATTTTTTAAACTTGTCTCCAAGAGGTTTACACTGAGTGAAAGTTGAACAGAAATATGGACCCGTGTGTGTGCATGTGTGTATATACACTCACATTTGTGTACCACTTCTTATTTTCAGCATATTTCAGTATTCTAGATATGTTTTAGTTTAAAGAAATATTAAACAAAATGAGAGAACAAGAGAAAGAGGCTGCAATAAAGGGTGCCCTCATTTTCCTTCCCACCTCATTGCTTCCCACGGTTAAATTATAAACTGCCTTTCCTCCATGACTGTGTATGTGGTTGCTTAATTGTCTGTAATTCAAATAACAAAGCTCTTCACCCCTGCAAACTCCTGCCAAGGCAGACTAATTTTTCTCAAAGAGAGATGTTGCTTTGAATCAGTCACTGTGTGCCCCTAACAAAGGAGTGGGAAGGGGGACCAAAGGCAGACAATAGCAGGCTTTCTAAGGAGCAGTCACATGGTGGAACTTAGAGTTCCAGATGACTGAAAATAGATTTGGTTTTGCCCATTAGTCCAAAAAATTATATTAAAATTAACTGAGAAGCCCAGAACTGGCAAAGAGAAAATTTGGTAATTAAAAATGAAGGGCAAGAAAGTTTCTATGAGGAGGGAGGACACTTTTTCCCAGCTTCAAGGGAAATAACAGCTATTCTCTCAGGTTAAATGTCCATCAAATGAAGCAGAAGGTTCTAAATTGAAGAGCTGGTAAATTACATAATTACTTTCTTCTGGCCCTCCAGGGAAGAACATTATTTTAGTTGACCAAGTGTCTCAGGAGTTACAAATTACCTGTGCCAAAAGAGCTGGACATAGCTTGTGAGTTGGGTTTTGCTAGAATTCAGAGTTGGGGATCTCCATCATTAGCATTAAAAGCCCCGGCTGCAAGACCATAAGACGGACTCCACGGCGCACTGTGTAAGGATGCTCAAGGCTGCCGTGTTGGCAGATGTGTCTCCTTAGCTCTCTCTGATGGAGATGGTTGGGCAAAACATGAGACCTGTAGGAAGCCTGGGTTATCACAATAATGTGACCCCATTTGTATCACAGACCTGTAAGGGCTAGGGACATACAGGTTTTACATGTTCACATATATATATGTATACCACATATATATGCTCTGAAACTACCAAGACCGGGAAAGCTCCTTTTCTCTTGAACTCTGAAGTTCCTTCTAAATAAGGATGCTTAAAGTCAAGCACCATGAGAAACCACAGCACCATCCAGCACTTCCAGTTTATGCAATCCCATTCGCTCCTAGAATTGTGTCTGCCAAACGTTTTCAAATATATTCCCTGGACACCCTGCTTGTTCATCACCGGGGTCTGGGTCTCGCCATCTGTGATGGTTTGGGTCTTCCGTGCAGGAAGTAAAGCCCCAGTTTTTATCCCATTCTCCCTGGCATGCACTCCCTACTGCTCTCTTGTTTCTTAGAAACCACATGGGGCTCACTTTCCCCGTAGGTATGTCTCCTAACCATAAGTTTCCATCCTTTCTCTGAACCCTATCCCATCTTTATTTTAAAACACATTTAAAGATATTAAAACATCTAATTAAAACTAGCTAATTAATCTTTTTTCCACAAGTATATTAAAAAAACTTCTCAATTCCTGAAATTCATTTTCCTCATCGTAGCATCTAGCAAAGACACATAATGTAGACCAATAAGCACAGACTGATTTGATTACTCAAAAGAAAAATCATCCCTCTTTTTTATGTATTCAAGTTCTATTAGCAATTGTAGTTTTCGCTGAATAGTGCAATCCACATAGGGGAATCCATACTTTAAGAATATTCACTATCTAATTAGAATGCCTCCTCACTCTAACCAGTGGCATAAATGTCATATTTTTATATTTAATATCGCTATTTATTTCCTATGTGTGCACATACATAATTTTGCTAATAAACTTGATATATCTCATGGTGCAAAGTGTAACTATTTCTAATTAGTTTGATCAAAGATACCATAGTCAGTGCTGAGTAATGGAAATTATGCTAATAAAAATTCTATTGCTTCTGACAGGAGGAAAAATGGTCATACATTGATTCAGCCCTCTCAGCCTTCCAGAAAAATATTTACATGTGACATATTTACAAGAGCACATAAATGTATATATAGTCACAGTTTGTAATATCCCTAAAGGCCCTGCAGCAGCTATTTTGCTGACTTGTTTATTATCTGTTCCATTTTGTACTCTGGTCTATTGTGACTTTAATTCTCAGGCGTCCTGTGAGGTTGGATGAGGCGAACAAAGAAATGCACTGGCCGTAGGAGACCCCCCTGTGGCTCTCTTATCTTATCCTTTCTTTCCAGACACTTTGATGTTGGAAGATAATACATGTCCTTACTAAAACAATGATTCATACAATGAATGTCTTTGAGGAAAAGAAGTTAACTGACATTTATTAAGCAGATAAATGTGTGGAGAGGTCAGTGGAAGATGAGCTGAATTCAAGTGTCTGGGGAGAGATTTGGAAATGACTGATTTCTCCAGAGTACCAGAGATAGGAAACCAAAAATGTTGTAAGGGACCATAGTACCTAGAGAACAGAAATACAGATTGCAGGAGATGCCCCTGGGAGACCTGTGATAGGAGGGAGTCCAAAGAAACATTTTCTGGGAGGAATTGGGGATTCCACTGGCCTTGGAGGTTATCTTTGCAACTAGAACTTTCTGAGTTCAAGTCTTTCCTCTTCTAATAGGTATCCTGTAAACTTACACAAGCTTTTGAGGTATGCTGAATCTTAGTTTCTTCATCTAGAGAAGATATATCTAACAAAGCGACAGATGCTCCATAAATGACAGATCTACCTCTTTTGTTTTTCATATTTTTTCACTCATTTGTTCGTTGAATGAATAATTAATGAGAATCTAAGGAGATGGGGAGAAAGGAGTCAACACTTCCAATGTCATCGTTTTACATGAAGCTTATAGTTTGATAAGTAAGAAGTTAATAATGTAATTAGCACATAGCTTGAGTTAAAGTTAATATATGCTATATTAATAGAGGTGTTATACAAGGGAACTAAGCCTGGGCTTTCATGAAAAACTTCCTTGTAGAAGAGACATTTAAGACAAGATAAAAAGCATGAGTAAGACCAAGCAAATGGAAAACATTTCAAGGCAGAAAAAGCAGCTTGTGAGAATCCTGAATCCTAAAGGACTTTAGCAGTTCTTAAGGAGCAACAGAAAGTCAGGAAGGGTAGAGCATAAAGACTGGAGGGGTGAGATGAGGCAGAATGGTGGGCAGATTATGGACATAATAATCACAGGACTTTTAATAATTCCACATAAATATTTTATCCTTAGTGTAATCTGAACACTCTAAAAGGAACTAAGTAAAGGACATTCTGATCATGCTTTTATCTAAAAGCAGATGATTCTGGCTGTTTTGTAGATAATGACCACGTGCAAATAGGGATGTGGGGAAGGTTTTTAAAGGCTTTTCTTATAATAAAGATAAGAATTGATGATGGCTTGAAATAAAATTGTAATAGAAGAGGTAAAAACATTAATAGTTTAGATACGTATTCAGGAGAGAAACTAGGCAGGATATGCATTTGCTTCACTCTTGGAGCTTTCATGGGGAGGAAGTGGAAATAACAGCCATAGACAGCTTTTAAAAAGTCTTTACTGTGAAGGGAACCAAAAAGCGATAGTTTGGAGGAAATGTTAAATTCAAGGAGACTTGTTGCTGATTTAGTTGTTGTTTGTAAGGTGGGAGCCTTGAAGCGTGTCTACAGGCCGATGGATACAGAAGTATATATTCACGATGCAGTAGAGGAAAGGAATATTGCAAGAATAAAGCCATAATTTTGAGAATGTCCCCTTCAACAAGATGTGTGTGCCACCTTCAATGTTGCCACTTCATAATTAATTCATCCCTTAATTTTATGCTCATCATACATTATTTTGCATCTCATGTAGGTATGATGATAGCAATGCATTGTGCAAGGTACGTTGACTGAGGAATTCCAAGTGTTTCTTCAAAGTTCTTTCTTTCCCATATGAAATGAATAAATAAGCACTTTATTAAGCACATCCATTCATGGGCCTGGTTAATGTGAGTCAACTCTAAATGTTTCCTAAACTCTCAAAAGTTACATTTCTCCCTGAAAATTAAAACCCTAGGGTAACATTTCTAGTCATACCCAGGTGCCACATATTTCTGAGTGTCATGAAGTAGTTTCTTTTGCATGGTTTTGTGTGGAAAGTACCAACCAAATGTTTGAAGCATTGAGCAACTGAATGCAGAGAATGAGGTCTCGGGGTCGACAGGATCCTGATCTTACAATGATAGTTTTGTTTATTTGTTTGAGGTACAATTGACATATTGCATTACATCGGTTTTCTGTGGACAACATAATGATTTGATGTATGCATATATTGTGAAGTGATTGCACAATAGACTTAGTTAACATTACCATTATAGTTTCTAAATCCACTTTGGGATCCCTTTTGCCTTTTCTCTTACCCACATTCTCTGAGCATCTCTCCATCTCTCCTTTTATCAATACCTTTGCCGTTTGTTCACTCCTAACATCAAAATATAGCATGCAACTTCAGTGAGGAAGATGTTTGCAGAGCTTGTGAGAAGTCGTCTCAGTCTATTTTTACACACCGCATAATGAAAGAAATCAGGAGCAAAAGTTAACAAAATTCCTTGGTCTGATACTGATACACAATAGTGGCTTTTTTTTTTTTTTTGCTGGGTGTGATCTTTTTGTATTTCTCTGTGAAGTCAAGTTTAAATCAGAACATTGAGCTTACTGATGAATAAGTACCAGTCATAAAAAAACTGCTTTAAAGGTATTTTAAAAGGCATAAGATGAGACTACATCCATATTGCTTTGCTTGATGGTAAAATGTTGATGAAGAAGTTAAACTTTCACAACCTTCTTATTATTCTTAACACTTTTGTCCCATTGGATATGCCAAAGAATTTGAAGGAAGTACTAAAATTATAAGAAACTTTGGCCTGGTCTGAGGTAGAAAACCAAAGCCCCATATATACTCTTGAAAAATCCCGTATGATTAATGATCTAGGGAGGCATCCATTTCAAGTACAGACTGCAGAGCAGAGTTGGGAATACCATGAAAAAAACAAATGTCTGTAAGTCAACAGGGTCAGAGACATAAGGACATCCCATTTATCCTTGCCATGTAATAGACTGTGTCCTCCAGAAACACGCCATGGCTAGCTCAGAAACCATGCAGCCAAGTGGAAAGAAGTGGTGGGGGGTTGTGGTTTAAGTAAATTACTTCCAGAAGTCCTGTTTCCAAGCTTTTAGTGTGAAACAAATAGTCTGAAAAATCTGAGGACAAAACTCTGATTTCTAGAAGCAGCTCAGGGGGATGAATGACAGTGTAGCACCTTCACTCCTTAAAATCACTTTGGGGCATCTGCTCTGTTACACTGGATCAAAAGTGTTGTGCTCAGTACAATTAGCAGTTAGATGAACATGTCCGAACCAAAAGCAGTGCCCATCACATATTTTTTGTTTCTCTTACCAGAGAAGACACTCATTTATCAGTAAAAGTTGGGTCAACTGCAAGTTAAAGCAATAAAAGTCATCTTTATATTTTTCTAAGTCAAATTGAGTCGTAGAGTCTCCCTTAAAGTAGCCAAAAAGTCTCGCCTGGGTCCTTGTGGGGAGGTGGAGTTTTCTGTGGGCTGTATCAGTCAGGAGAAGCGAGGTAATGGCCCCAATTACTTACAGAAACCTAGATGAGCAACTCTCAAGTTGCAGGAGCTGAAAATAATAAGGTTCATTCTTGTCTCACACTCCTTGTTCAGTGAAGTCGGCCAGAGAAATATATTTACTGCAGTCCTTCTAGAACAAAGGCTAACAGATGCTCAAACAATGACATCGCTGTTTTAACATGTGCTTCCCCGATCGCAGAAGGAAGAGAACTGACCTACTGAACATTCCAGTCTGACAAGTACACCTACCACTTCTACTCACCTTTCTTTGTCTCATCGCCTGGCAATGACTTCAAGTGTGTGGGAATTACAATTCTCCATGTGCCTGAAGTAAGAAGCAGATATTGATGATTAATATTAGTGACTATTTACAATGCCTATCACAGTACTAATAATACCTATAATTCAATCTTCTGGTCACTGTAAATTTGATTTACTTTCAACTCTTCTCTAAGGGAGACTCCCCAGAAGTCCAGCATATGGTGTTCACAACCGGCCAGAGGTAACTCCTTTTATTTAGATAATTAGGAACTAAAAAACAGGCTATCTGTTTCCAATAACCCAACATATATTGGTGAAACTTGAAAAGAATGAAAACAAGAAGGGTGCATTTCACTTCAGAAAGAAGAATGAGAAACATAGAACAGTCGCTGTCCATAGCAATTCTGAAATTCCACTGGTAAACACTATCAGGGCTTTTTTACTAGGAAAAAGTCATGTGTGTCTTCTCATTTCCTCAGCTGCCCCTTTTCTCTCTGTCTGGTCCTTCCTGAATTGGATGGCTTCTCCAGGTTCAGACTTGAGTAAAGCATCACACTAAAGGCCGTGGAAGACAGCTTCCTAAGGGACCCCCGGTGTAAAATGAGGATTATACAAACCATAAGTATGGGGGAGTTAGCCCTGAATAGACAATCTTTGACCAATGGGCAACAGACAAAGAGAGGAAACTTAGTCTCTCCCTTCCATGTCCTCCAAAGTAGAGTTCCCCTCACCACCCTTTCTAAGAATTACTTTTGAATAGTACATGGAAAGGAGAAAAGATGGACCGTTTCTGTTTGTTTTCCTTCCTTTTCTCTGTTGATGACACACATCTACCCAGCAACCTGAGCGAGACATGAGAAGCAAACACTGGCCATTAGATGCTCTGGACAGGAAGTGACACTTTTCTCTCCTATTCACTTTTCTTCGTCCAGAAAAAGTTACATGGACATAATGTAACTTTAAGAGTTAAACGATCATAATCCTCTGGTAGCTAGATGAAGAGGAGAACAAGATGTCAGAGGACATGAGTAATGTGTACCGGAGATGCCTTCAGTGTTCCTATCACCCAGCTCACCCCCTACCTGGGGCTCTGCATGCAGGTGAGACCCAGGCCCCCACTACCCCAGGAATTCATTTAAGCCACTTTTCCAGAATTTAGGAAGTTGAGCCTCTCTCCATCTGGAGGGTTAGGCTGCTCCCATATACCCCATTATTTGGGTTAGGGACCCTTGGGACATAAAGTTACATTCTTGAAAAAAGTTAAGGGCCATTCACAAAGACTGTGATAAATTTCCTGAGGCAGAGAAGCCATAATCCTTCTGAGTCGAAGGCTGTTTACTTTCTTAGAGAGGTGGTTATAGACATTGCAGGCGAGAGAAAATACGTCACATTCCTTTGAGTATAGTGGAATAAAACACAAATTATTATTTAAAAAATTCTGCCACACATCTAATAATGAAAAAAAATGGACTTTGATGTCCAATAGAATTCTGCTCTAATGCTGGCTTTTAATGAATCACTAACACACTACAATTTGAGGGAAAGTTTTTTTAATGTCTGTGAATTTTTAACTCCTCACAAAATTTTTAAAGAGTGGTAAGTTCAAATATTTTGTGTGAGTTTACTGAAGATATACAGTTAAATAATTGGCAGAATTACAATAAATGGTTTATAAGTTTTATTTATTCTTTACTAAAACTAAGATCCTAGGAAATAATAATTTTAGTACTTAAGAGTTTGATTTCAGGTTATTAATTTGATGTCTAAAATGTACAACTTGTAAAAATATACTAAAATTTGGTTAAATTTATGTTGGTGAGGATGTTCTTATTTTCTTCTTCCTTTTCCTTTCTTCTTCCTTTCTGATACATGATTCCAAGTAAGCCTAGAATGTTCCCTACAATTCTTCCTTTTGGCCTCTACTTACACAGCTGGATAAAAAATACATTTTTGTAATCACCTATCATAATGATGCTTTATGTTTGTATAATTGCTCAGTTTACAAAACACATAAACACACATGATCTCATCCAATTTTCACAATGTCATTGAGTGCCGTTATAGAAACGAGAAAAATGTAGTTCACTTGGATTAAGTGGTGCTTCAAAGATACAGATGATATATAGGTAAGATTCAGGACAAACTCAAGTTTTTCTAGACTTAAAATGTAAAGGTCATGTTTTCATATGTTTTGTTTTGTTTATTTTTAATCATAAAAATGCAGAGTACTAAGCCCTGCTGGGGAGAAAAGAATATAATAACATAAAATCAATAGCATTTCTCCTTGAGAAAATTAACATCTAAGAGATAAGATAAATGCCTCCTTTTTTGTTTTAATTTACATGACCTGTGAGTAAATGCAGAAAAGCTGCGGGATTTGAAGGAGTCAGAAAGCTCTGTATGAGACATATGTAATAGGAAATGATAAAATTAAGATAAGATACTAAGTCTTCCATAGTTCCATTCATCCAGAAATGTGAAAACATTCGTACATCCAGGATCATGTTGAGAAAACAATCAATTTTGGGTGGACACAACCTAAATACTAAGGTTATATTCACTTAAACTCTTCGACAAGTGAAAGAAATTGAGGAAATGAAGGCCCGATGGTTATGACCATAGATACCATTTTATAGTCTGGATCTCGTGTACTAAAAGTCTTACGTTGAAAACCAGCTTGTCCTTACTGCAGCCCTCCATACATCCAGGCCCTATTTCTCAGAAGAATAGAGGCAATTTTTGCTTCTACTGTGTTTCTTCTCTTATTTCCAAGTTTTATGATATTAAATAATACTATATTGTTGTTCTTTGATTTCTTAATTTTAAACAGTCTTTTGACTCCTAGCTATGTTCATGAAGCTTGAACTTACACTATGTGCTTTCCAAGCCTCTGCCTATAGGGTCATGTCACCATTTAAGATTAAATCAGTTATCAGGATTTATCTTATTATTACTGAGTATCATTTACCACTGAGCCAAAAGGAACTATATGTGCTTAGGTGTCCTTTCCTGTTTTTCCTGGAGTTATTAATTAACTTCCTCTTTTTTATTTACTTAGTTTTATATGTACTTATCACTTCCCACATATATTCCAATGTATCTGTCAAGTACGTAGTAACAGTTTTTTCAAGGGCCCAAACGCATCGCATAATGTATCAAGTAATTTTTTCATCCTTCTCCCATCTACCATCCCGCAGGGATAAACTCCGCACAACCTTCTGTCCCACAGTAGTCGGTTTGTTCTACATCACAGTTGGGCTGTCCTTTGGTCTATCATCCTGCACTCTTCTGTGCTGTATCTGCCGATTCCTCATCCTTCCACTCTCTTGTCTTGAATTATAGTCCTCTTGATTGGGTACAGAAGTCGACCCTGAAAAACAGTTCTCTTGGAATTTTGAAAGCATTGTTGCATTTGTCCTCCATCCTCTCGGAATGCTTTTTTATATATGTAATTTAAGCTAACATGTTCATTTTTAAAACCTAAGTATTATTCCTGATTGTTCCTGTTGTCTAGCATCCTTTCTTCTAAAAAGATGCAATATCTTCTTTTATCTCTTGGAGGATATTAATCATAGGATAGTTTAAGTCTCCCCATCTGTTTCTCATTTATTTTTTTGTATATCTGTGTTTCATGTTGGAGGATTTCTTAACATGTCAGTCAGTCACCTTTGACTCTCCAATCATATTTAGAAGGCCAATTGGATGCCGTGTGGGTATGGGAAATTCTTACCATCTTTTGGGCTTCACTGTAAGGATACCAGGAAGGGAACTGAATGTTGGTCATTTTACCCATAATTGCCAGTTTCTCCAATGGAAATCTCCTGTCTTCAGCCTGGGGCATTTGTACCTGACCCCAGACTCCTGAGAGCAGATGGAGGGGGTGGCTGAAGTTCTCAGCTCTCAGCATGCAGCCTTTCACTTGACGGTTCCCCACTTCCATCCCCACATCTCACCCTCAACTTCAGTTGTGCCCAGAGGACCAGGAATTGCAGCCTCGGGTGTGAACTATCCCCAGAATAACCCCCTTCATGGGAGAGAGGCCGTCATGTGTACAGGAGTAGATCTATCAAACAAAAACCCCGTTTCACCACTTAAACCAGGGTCGCCTTCTGTAGTACTGGAAGCCTCCCATTTCTGAGTCTTTTCTGAACCTCGAATGCAATTATCTTGCATTTTGTTACTGTTCTCTGCTGTCAGTTCCCTTCTTTTCCTAATATAAGTTTTTGCTCTTCCAATATCATATTGACACCTCCCATCTGTTATTGTTCTTCCCTTCCATTCTTTTTAATCTTGTGAATTTATGAATTTTAAAATTGCTGTCATTTTCTATGTTTAGTCAGAAATCCAGTTTAGTAATTTAATCTTTTTTCCTAGCCCAGCACACTAAAGAGCATAATTCTATCAGTCAAGTAGCATAGTGGATAGATTTTCTAAATAGAGTGAGGAGGTCATCGCAGAATGAGTAGAGGGGGGGGGTGAGTGTGTGTGGTTGACATAGCCTCCAGATTAGGTTTGCATACCGAGGAGTCCTGCCCCAGGCTGAACACCTATATGGGAATTTTCTGGCCCACAATAGACAATTACAAAGCTTTCACCTGGCAGGCCTCACAGGGAAGAGCTGGTCTCCACACTTCAGACTTGGCACACAGCCAGTGCCTTACAGCCTCTAAGGCTGCTCTGGCCACCGTAATGTTATGCATTCCTAGCCTATGGGGTCTCCGTCCAAAGCTTCTGTGTCTGGGTGGTAAGTAAACACCTTCAGGTGCCTCTGCCAACACCTTCTTGAGCTGGCGAGGGGAAGAGGAATTAAAGGACACTTTCCTCACTCTCACCCGATACTCAGTACTTGTTCACTCCTAGTTCTTTCCCCCTGTCCTCCCCCCAGCCCCAGGGACCATAAAGCTGCAGAAGTCTTTAGCTGGGGGCTTCGTCAACAGTGGAACAACCCCAGCCCCACACCCACCGCGCTGTTCCGCAGGGGAAGTAGGACAGGGGAGAGTCAGCAATTCCTATGGTCTAGTTTCCTGCTTGCCCTGTTGCAGTAAATGATAAAGCTCCGACTGTCACTCCGTTTTGGCCTGTGGCTTTACTTGGTTACTCTAACATCTGACCGTCAGCTCTCTCCAGCTCAGCAGAGCTCCTCACACGCATCCCTCCTCCCCAGATTGTTCAGGCTTAAATCCTGGCCCAGCCAGCACAGACGCCAACACAAAGCACAGAGCTCTGTAGCTTTGTGAAAACTACTTAAGTTTTTTGAGCTTCAGATTTCTCATCTTCAGAGTCGTGGTAACACCCACACCTTTCAGAAGCCTCTGGGAGCATCCAGTGAGCTAGGTCACGTAAGGATCTTAGAAGTGCCACTTGCATAGTAAACACTGAGTCAATGTTAATGAGAATACTGAAGGTGATAACAATAATGTAGACCAGTCAATATCAGATCCCTATAAAATGTAAACATTTTTCTCCAAAGAGAAGTCAGAGTTAAGTGTCTAATTCACTTTCTCTCACTAAAAAATTGAACACCACTGTTTCAATAATGATGAACAGGGAGTTCCAGAAGAATAAATAATTTGAGCCTTGGGTCCTCCGTTGAAGTTTTATTTGAATTCTAGTGAAAAAATGCATTGGTTCAGATTGTAAACCAGGTTCCCAACCCTAAAGAGCAACCTGGGGATTCATCTTAGGCCAGCACTTTGGCCTCAGTGTTCCATTTATTGGTAATCTATGAAATGTTTTCCAGTTTTCTTGTTTGCATTATGGATTTTTACTAAGGCTTATGCTGTTCCCAAATATGCTCTAGATTTTCCTCCTCTATGCCCATAACCATATTTTATAATTCCACCTCCACATCTCTTTGTCAAGAGAGTAGGATAAAAATATTTGAAAGATCCCGACAGCTAAAAATCATCCCTTCTTCTGGCTTTCCCATATTGTAGGCCATTCATAACACATTGGCCCAATTACCAGGACTTTTTCAAAATGGATTCCTTCCAATACATGACCGTGAATAGATGCGAATATTGCTGAGATGCATCTGGTGTACAGGCATTGTCACTAATTCAGTAAAAACAGAAAAGACATATGGTCTTTGCAACTATGCAGGGAAGCAGAAAAGACAGTCACAGATTTGAGTATGTTGCAGCTCTTTTTGGTTTAGAGATAGCAAGATTTTCTTGCTGTTCATTCATTCGTTCATGCACCTACTTGTCCATTTATGCAGTAGTCATTGTATGTTTTTTGTATATAAGGCAGATCTGGACTATATAATACTTCTGAAGGAGAAATGGTCAACTTATCTCTAGCTGGGCCTCTTGGGGGAATACTTTCATCTGTATTGATCACCAGTCCCCTTCTAGAATGCAATCTATTTCATACAAGAGGTTTTACTTTGTGTTTGTTTCTTTCATTTAATTGATTCCTTCTTTGGGAAACCACATAGTTATTTTGGCCATTGTGAGAACATAACCTCAAATAAATTTATATGGGAATAGAAAACTATCAGTAGTAAAACAAGACAATCATTTGCCAGATTCTTTTAGTACCTTCTACTTGTGAAAGCTCTGTGGAGATATTTATTAAATGATCAGAGCACCCACAAGAAGATAAGCACCACAGGAGTCAGGATACAGTGTTCAAAAGGGAGTTTTGTCCATTCATAAGTTTAGGGAAATAATAAAATCATACAATAAATGAATAATAATATTAACCTAAGTTTTTGTTTATTTCATGTGCTATAACATGTGACCACTGAAGATGAAGATAATGAGTCTTAGAATGCACTAATGAGAATATTGGGTCTAATAACATAGACTCATTTGGCGAAGAATGACCAGAATTATAAGTGTCTGGAATTAGTTGCCTAGGAACAGTTCAAAAACGATAAGGATGTAGCTGGTGAGAAATAACAGAAAGGTCAGAAAGTACATGAGTACTTTTCAATTATAAAATGAATTATTTTGTTCCTATGTGCAGTATTTAAAGCATTTCTTGGCAAAACAGATAAAGACTGAGCTACAAACAGGAGCTAAATTTTACATAGCCTATAAAGAACAATAGAAAACTAAAAACTAATAATGGAATGTAGACAGAGTATATGTTACAGTCATATTTTATAAAATAAGAAAAATTCCTGTGTTTCTTCAACTGCAAATGGTACAATTCAATTTTATGGACATGAAAGAAAAGTATGCTCTAAAATGACAATTGATGTAAATCCTATGTCTAGTATTGGTGGATCAGTTGGGAATTACAAAGATGGTCACAATTTCCCATTCTATTTAAAAGGTTTTGGCAATGTACTTGGATGAGAAATTGAAACCCAAATACCATGTGCGGCTCCAGATGGGCTTTATGAGCTAAATGTCTTAGCCTTTGGACTGAAGAATTCACATCTCTTTCTAAAGATGGGTTAAGGTCACTCAATACTGACAACATGCAGGGTATGCAGCCAGATTGTCTCAAATGAGCATCTGGAACCTCTTGGCTTGGTATTAACATTAACCATAAAGCTGGTTTTATGCTCAAGCTAATTACATGGCAACGTGGATGTTCACAGGTGTGTTATTTGTGACACCAAGTGGGAAATGAGACCATAAACATTTGTAGAATAAGATTAGCAGAGACTTGAAAGATCTTGAAACAAAGAAGCAAATGAGAAAAAACTCATTCAGCAACACTTGTTAAGCTCCTAATCTGTGTCAGGAACAGTGCTTAGCAGGTTAGTATAGTCCGTTTGCCCACATTTGGTCCCTCGTGGGATTTCCAACTGAATGAAAACCTTATAGAGGGAATGTACCCCTTCTTACAGCAGGCAGACTTAGAGAGAAAGGTATCTCACTCTTTCAGGTTGTCTATGATGTGCATGGTCCCAGGACTGTTACCTTGCTCTGTCCATGAAATCCGTGTTCTCAAACCCTACCCCACCACCCAATAACAAATCGCTGCTTGTTCTCCCCTGCAGTGTCACTGTACGTGGAACAAATGCCTGTTATCTGCTAAGCACCTCTAAATTCCTGACCATTTCCCCTAGTACAGCAGTAACATTTATCATCCAGGAGCCAGTCTTCATCATTTCATACAAGCCTAACATGGTAAGAGTTATCATAAACCGCACACTGCCTTTAAGAAAGCCCATGACAGGAGTTGCTATATCCACAAATGAACCAGTAAAAGCCAGTCCAAAAAAATAGCTCACCACATTATCTGTACCTGATCCTTCCTTTCCCCTGTGATACATTATAACACACTGTTTTCCTTTTTTTGTTTTTCTGTAATGTCAGACTCATTCTGGATTTCTCCATAGTTATGCCCTTAGTACAAAAACCTCCAAATACTACAGATTTTATCTCCTTGATATTTGCCCTCCTCTTAATTTCCACCACAGTTGCTTTCTTTTATAACCCTCTCTTACTTCTGGCAAAATATATGCCTGGGTATGTTAAGCCAAGCTTCACATAGCATTTTCCTAAGGCCAAAGTCTAAATACACTTGCATGGAACCTAGTATGTACACAATAAATAATAACTGAGTAATCATTTTACTTAGACCTTTAAATTTGTGTACATTTCATCACCCACACGTTTGCCTGTTTTCCTAATCACAGAGCCAGCCGTCAATGTCAGGTTCAGCTCTTCTTGGTTCCATGTGTCATATTTCACCACAGAACAGTAAAATGAGCTTAAGCCTCACCAGAATGAGGTCAGAAGGAATCCTATGTTCTATTCAGGTGATATTGAATGCAAAACCATTTCCAAGTTATAGTTCCTCAAAATATAATGAAGAGCACATATAAGATGAAACTTTTAAATGTTCGGTTAACTAGCAATAATTATGAAATAAGTTTTGAAATCTGTTAATTTATTGCTTAGTGTCTCAAATCTTCTATTCTTCAAGCTTGAGGGCGGAGATTCAGTTCCCTTCCTCTTTGCTTACTCCATAGCACCGGCCCATGGCATCATGTGTGCCCAAGCAGAGTGTATTGATTCCGTTATCAGTAGATATTAAATTGTTGATCCTGTTTCAGGGTTAGGCGATTCTCGTGTCTACATCCTTGAAGAAGCTGATTCAACTTTACCAATTCCACATGCCACACACATATTTATAACCACTTTGCTTATGAACATTGGGGCCAGATAAGTAAATAGAACTGGTTTAGTGAGTGATCCCCCATGCCTAAGAACATGACTTCAAAAGCACATTCTTCTCCCCTTCTCTCCTGCAAATTCTGTGTCCTTCCAGGGGTCCTCTCCCCAGGAAGCAGCCTTCACTCCCCGCAATTCCTTTGTTTTCAGAATTACTTGAGGAATGGTACTGTAACTGTGGAATGAGACTTCTGCATTGCCCCTGGGAGTTCAATGAGATGTTTCTTGAAGTAAACAAAGGTAATCTCAGCATAAAACAAGAAAGACAGTAGATAGATGCTGCACATAAGAAAATGGCAGGGAAAACCCTGGGAACTGAACCCTCACCAAAGAGAGAGAGGGGGAGAGAGAGAAGAAAATATCACAGACTGACTAGGCAAGGACTGTCAGTGTTCACAATGAAGCAGAAACGTCCAAGCGGCCTTGGTGGCACTACCTGGGGACCTGGGGCCAAAGAAAGTGAAGAGAGGGGAAAAGCAGTGAACCCATGAGTTTTAGTAACTTGAGCCCTGCTCCCCAGAGCACACCGGCACTTCCCCTGGCAGTGGGCAACAGTCGTGTGAGTTCTTGATATTCACCAGGAGTAGATATGATTCTGCAAGAGGAAAAAAACCTCAATATAAAAATAGGCAAAGGTGATGAGCAGACAATTCATCTTCCAAGGCAGGGGGACAACTAACAAACACATGAAAAATAAATATTTAAAGGTACCAGAAATAGAAGAAATACAATTAATATGATAACACCATTTTTCATTCGTGGCATCATTTTGAAAACAGAGAACCACTTGCCGCATTCTTGGTTCCTCCTTCAAAGCCAAATAGTGGTTGTTTTTAGAAACCAAAATCTACTCTCAATGAAAGGTAACTCCTTACCATTCAGACTTTTGGATGGATTTGCCCCAGTGTGTCTGGAAGAAATTCTAGATGACATAATTCATTTTTGGAGGAATGTATCTTTAAAAGAGTTCTCTAATTTCATCATAATATCCCCAGCTTTCAGCTTCCTACCTTGGTCCCAGGGCCATATCCCACCCCTTCTGCCCTTCTGTTAGCTCCATCTTTGGTGACGTGGGAAACTCGGCTGTGGGTCACATTTGTAGCCTTTTTAGTCTAATTCTGCCTCTGCCACGACCTTCCTAACTCTTCCCCAAGCAGAAGAATGTCTAATCCGTTACACTACAACCCACAGACTTGCTGGGTATGGTCAAAGTAACTGTTCGTAAAGGCACATTCTCTTTGGTTCTTTTCCTTTTAAAACAAATGTGCTCATGTCGATAGATAAGTCTCATATAGTGCTTACTCTGGACTCTGTGGGCACTGTTCTAAAGGGCACACATGTAACAACCTGATTAATTAGCACAAAACTTTATATGGTTATACTCTTCTCATCCCATTTTAGAGACTAGTAATACAAGTCGTAAAGAGGATAAGGAACTTGGTCAACATCATCCCGTTCGTATGTATCAGAGCCTGGACTGGACCAGGAGTGCTTGCTCAGAGCCCCATGTTCTTACACACTGGAACGCATGTGCCTGTTGACAATCAGGGGCCACAATAAGGAGGGCCTTGTAAAGATTATTAATTGGCTTTATTCACAACCTCATCCTGGAATTAGGATAAAGATGGTTTATTAATAAAAGGTGGTAAATAGAATTGAAAGAAGAATATTTTGAATCTCTTTGTTCTTTTTTCCTTTATGCACTTAATTCTCCTAGCTTGATGAGATGGAATAAGGATGACTGATAGAACAGCATCCAGACATGCTAAAGGTCCTGTCTGAAGTTCCACCAAAATATCACCAAAATTTCACCATTATTCTTACCAAGGACTTCAATAAAATTATGTAACCTATTATA
This sequence comes from Phataginus tricuspis, assembly GCA_029783875.1. NCBI lineage: Eukaryota > Metazoa > Chordata > Mammalia > Pholidota > Manidae > Phataginus > Phataginus tricuspis. The sequence goes on from JAQQAC010002629.1 coordinate 7,249,442, forward strand.
AAATCCATACCTGATCACATCTCCAACTGGCTGGGTATTCCTAGAGTGGGTTCCATAGCCAGGATAGGGACCTTTCCCTGTTTCTTGATCCTTGGGCTTAATGAGTTATGATACAGTTAACAAGCAAATTGTAGTTAGAGACAGAGGAGGCAGAAGGCAAGGTGTATTTATATAAGAATCTAGAAGTGAAGAGAGCACCAGAGCTAAAGAAGGTTGGGAGCAGAGGCATCTCTTCATCATTTCCTGAGGTCTGATCCGGGAAAAGTCCTTTAATACTTGATTACACCAAGTAAATCCAATATTTTAAAACATGTCACACATCTGAACTGGCTTATGACATCATGTCTGAAACACAGAATTGCATCTGGCCAGGCTACAACTCAAATCATCTAAGTGATGATGTCTTTATAGTCTTACATATTTTTCAAACAAGACATTCAATTAGTGCTCATTATGATGGAAGAGATATCTTGGCAGCTTACCCTCCCTTCCTTTGCTGACTCGAAGCAGTCACAGAGACTTCTGGAAATCTTGTCTCCACCAAGTCATGCAAAACCTGTTTGTTACTGACCTATTACAGCCATGCTGGATAAATCTAGGGGAAGAAAATAGTCTGGTCCCCCAAATCACAAGTTACAGATGGTCCTGTCACATGGCTGTGGCCAACACATCTTTCAGGTTTTGGGAGAACAGAAAGAATAGCCAATAACAGCCAAAAAGGGCTAATTTCCTCTCCTAGCATTTAACTTTCCGTTAGTACGGGGTTTTGGAACAAAGCAATCATAAAGATAGCTCTTATATGCTTATGATCCACACAGTGCCAGGCAATGTGCTATATGCTTTAGCATATCTGTTGGTGTGACAGATGGTGAAGCTGACCCCACACTTTTTCGCATACTTACTGGGGAAGAAAGAAAAAGGAAAGAAAATTGAACTTGTTGCAGGGAAATCTGAATTGCCATGAAATACTCCTCATGGGATGATCCTGAAAATGAAGAATTTCAGGAAAGTTAAGTTAAAATGAATTTCAGGAAATTAACTCAGGGCCTGCTGGGTACAATTGTTTTATGAGAGCCAGTGGTCCACACAGTATCTCTCAGAGCTTCCTGCTAGGCAAATAGATATTTCCATTGCCATTGTTGGGAAGGTTAGTCCAGGGGTAAGAAATGATGATAGGGGACAAAGATTAGAAAATGGAGCTGCTCCACCAGATCCCCTGGGATATCTTGGACCATTTTGGTGACACCTCTGTCCCTACTTGCTTTTGCTTCAAACTACCCTCATTTGTGAGTCTGTATGGCTGCTCCTGGCTCCTGGAACTGGAGTCCCTGCAGTTATGTGCCCCTAGAGCAGCCATTGTCAATGACCTACTACTTTCAGAGTATGATAGCCCAGGCCCTTCGTCAAGTTGACACCAGTTCTGAGGTAGAATTTACACATTAACTAGACATTGGTAGGTCTTTGTGGCCCAGGCCGAGGTTGGGATGTTGCCTGTAAGTACATCCTTGCTTGGCTTCTTCCCTTCCTTTCCTTCCCTGTTTCACAAGTTCCTCTTGGGAATAATTCTTCAGCAGGTCACTGGCACAGGAATCTTCATCTCAAGGTCCCTGTTTTAGAGGACATTGACTAAATCAAGTGGCATGATGAATAAATGTCTTCGAGTTTTCTTTGAAATCATGGACTTAATTTTTCTCATGTTCTAAGATACGAAATCAGATATTGTGTTTCCAGAATGTGTGTGGAGGTTAACCTTGATGTTAGGCAGGAAAAGGTAAAATTTGTCGTTGATTCCATGGAGAGGCCTGAAAGGAAGGGAGACAATTAACCCAGGAAAGACCAAGAAAATCTATCTTGGCCTATATAGGAAGTTAAGGTACTCTGGTGCATTTACTTTCCAGCTTATCTGCTCTCAAGAAAATCTTGTCAAAATTTCTTCTAAGTTCATTAAAAACCTCATAGCAGTATCGGTGCCCTTCAGCCAAAGACCACCAAGAATGTACTTGTAGTTAAATAAGTTTATTACTCATTGCAGTGGGTAAAACACATACCATGGGAAATCATGGGGTCTCTCTGCAGGAGGGTGTTAGAACCTTCTTTAAAATTGGAGATTTCACTGGGTGACCTGGGGAAGGGTCTAAAGAAGTGGGGCTAACTCTGGTTTGGATGTTGTCAGGAAGCAGGAGGTAATTCTGTGGGGGGATAGCTAATACATCTTATCTACTACAAAGATAAGCCTATAATTGGCAAAGAAGTCACAGTCATATATTTTGGCCAAGACAGGGGTGTTTTGCATTTTGTGAGTAGCACAGTGACCTTGTTTTCAGCCTATGCTTAGACAAAATTATGAAGTGGCTTTGTTTTATCTTATCTCATCACAGTTTCTGAGATACCTTGTGTGAGGTTGGTATTGTGTGAGATTGTTTGTTTAACAGAAGAATAATTGGGCTTTGTTGCAAGTCCCAGGCCAGCTTTCAAATGTCAGGGGCTGCTCTTTTTTATTTTTATTACATTATTATTTTTTGTTACTCAGGGAATTCTTATTACTCTTCAAACAAAGGGGAATTTCCTAACTAGTCTGAAACCTCTTCGTGGACAGTCTTCTCCCAACTCCTCCTCTGGGATTCAGGACCACATTTGAGCTCACTCACTCCCCTCTAGCCACATGGAGAACTGTCTCAGTCTCATATACACCATGGTTCCTTCATCCCAGGGTCCTAGCATGTGCTATTCTAATTCAGCCTTCACATCTTATTTCTGGAGGGTAGAAACTATTTTCTGTTCGGGAGGAAGAAATTTCTCTCTGATGTTACTGTCTCTTCAGCTGTTTCAATTCAAAGTAATCAATATGCCAAAGTGGCACGTTTTGGAGCAACCTGCCCTTGGTCCCTACATATCATATGTTAAGACTTCGTGTAGTGCTTGGCTCAGACTATTCAGTAAGAATCTGCTGAATAAATAAATGAATGAATGAATTCAGATCTGTGTGACCAAGATTACATTCTATCAAGTATACAGGGCTGTCTCTCATTGCCTGGCAGGGCCCCATTAAAGGTGTGTGGGAAGTTGTCCCCGTATTCTTCCTCCTAGAGTTTGCTGGACCTTGGGAGGGGACCAGGGCTCAATCCAGTGTCCAAGCCAGGCTGATCATAAGAGCAAAGGAAATCCAAGGAAAGGAACATTCGTGAGAAAAATATGAAGATCGAGAAAAAGAAATTACTTCCATTATTACAGAAATGATTAAGTGAAACATCTTTAATGGTAAAAGGAAGGTGAGATAAAACTTTAATAAGAGAGGACTCACTGTAATGTCCCAACAGTGAGGAAGAAAATACAATTCCTGGAAGAACGGTGAATATTTAAATTTATTCTTTCTTCTTTGGATGTAAAACTTTTGGTTATTTTTCAACTAGATTACATGGGAACTTGTTTGCATGAATTTATAAGTAACATGCTTTAAGGAAAAAAGAATTGCCAAGAGCACTGTTGCAGGGTAAATGGCAGAATTTCCAGAATCTCCCACTTGGCCTTAAGACATTTACATATCAATAGGTGTTTACCTCTGCAGAGCCGCCTATAGATGTGGGGCAAGGGGTGGAGAGAAAACAGCCATTCTCTCCTCCCCTCCTTTCCTGGTATGTAATTGGTCTGGCATCTGCCAGTCACCAAGGACCCACCTATGGAGTTCCAGAGTGGGAGCTGTGACCAGAGAAGACAGACAGTGCCAAGCCTGGCTAGGGACTGTAAGGAATAGAAACCTTTACTCAACTAGTCGGTTTCATAGAGGACTCACCCCAGACCAGGAGCACCCTTCCCCCCAGAACTACTATACTGGTAATCGCTTTTCAGAAAATTCACTTAAAATTCCAGAAGCAGCAGTATCTCACTGTAAAATTAGTAGTATTCAATATTTATATTAAATACATGACCATTTCTAAGGTAATAAGTTAAAAAATTATATTTTCTTGTTACTTTAATCTGAATGTACAATATTTTATTAGCAGAAATGTTGAACATGTTCATTTTTTTTAAATAGCAAGTTTTCTCATTGCCATTTTTAGTTCTCTTCATGAGGATATTAACATTATGACAGCCATGTTTGCTATAAGTATTAATCACCTTATAGTAAATCTTTCAGTATGTATAATAAATCTTTACATTTTTTCAAGATTTTTCCATGCAGAAGTTCATAATTTTTGTACTGTCAAATCTATGGATTTTCCATTTCTTTGTTGCTTATTGAGTCCTCCATTATTTTATAATTTAAATAATCATCTATATTTCTTTTATGTTACACATAGCATTAAAATTTAATGAAAAAAAAGTCTTAACACTTTAATATACCTGACCTATATTTTGGTTAATTGCATTACAGTGAGGACCCAATGCTCTTATTCCAAAATAATTTGTTGACTACACTTTCACTTCCTATTACTTGTGAGGTTTCTGAAACCCTATTAGGTTCTTCTAGAAATTGTGCCTCCCTCTTATTCCTCCCCAAATCTCCATCCTATCAAACATACATTTTATCTTAAAGTGTTCTTAGTTAAGCCACAGGGTATTCTCCAGGCCTTTTTTTTCCCTCTTTTTTATCTTTTTCCTTCATACAGATTGGATGCATTCACTGAAAAGTATTTTCCTGAGTAATTTATGATTTTTTTTTGTTAATGAATTGTTCTCTTTTATTATATAACTTCTAAGAGAAAGCTATCATTTCATTTTATATGTAACAGTTTTACTGATTATCCTTTGGTGAGTGTAATGGTTTTTAGTTGATTTTCTTGGGGTTTCTAGGTATTTAACATCTGTCAATGTTCTTGCCAAAATAAAATAAAAATTTTGAAAGGTAATTTTTATCTTAAATTTTCTAATGATTACAACTCTTTTTTTTTTATCATATGTTGATCAGAATGTCTAGTACCGGTTTAAAGTATTATTAAGTCATGGGGAACTTATTATATTTGTAAATTTAACATTACATCGATACCTAGCATTTTCACTATTCATAATGAGGCTTTAAAACCTTGATGTGATAAATAAAAGAGTGAACCCTGAAGAGGGGCAGAAATATCTTAGCATTCTCCACATCCCCTACTCTAATCACTGTTAGATACTTGATTGTTTTGCAAAAAGAAGACACATTTGATAACCAGACACTCTGTATTTAGACTCTGCTTTGTTTTGTTAATCTGCTTTACTGTTTACCATGCTTTAGTTTGTCTAAGAATTACTGTTACGGCCTGTAAAGCCTTATATGGACAATTTAAGAGCTATTCAGAATTAATTGTTACTATGATGATTTGTGCTTTTTATACTGACTTTAGAACATAATGCCTTTTAAACACGAAAAGCATCTCAAAGCTTATGCTTTTTCATAGCACTTCACCGTTACTGTTTTACATTTATATTTCCTATTACTAAATGATTTACTCTCTTATCAGACTCTAAGTTTAATTAGAGAAAGATTCATTCTTCTCATCCATTGTCACGCCTGTATTAGTGTTTTATTGCATTGTTGCTGTAACAAATTACCACACACTTAGTGGCATAAAACACCACAGATTTATTATCTTACAACTCTGTAGATCAGGGGTGTTACATGGGCCATACTGGGCTAGAATCAGGGGCCAAGAAGGGCCACATTCCTTTCTGGAGGCTTTAGGGGAGAATTGGCTTCAGTGTCTTTTCCAGCTTCTAGAACCTCACAACAGTCCTTCGCTGTTGGCCTCCTCCCTATGTTTCTAAAACCAGCAAGGGTGGGTTTGAGTCACTCTGACCTCTTGTGCTCACTGACCTCCTTTTAAGGACCCTGGTGATTAGATTGAGCCCACGCAACTAATCCAGGTCAATCTCACTATTTTAAAATCAGTTGGTTACCAACCTTAATTTCTCTTTGTGATGTAAATTAACGTATTCATAGGTTCCAGGGATGAGAGCATGGACATTTGGGGCAGGGAGGGGCATTGTTACACTCGTCACAATACCCATATTGCCTAGCTTAATTTTTACTCAAAAATTTGTCGTATAAATGAACAAATGAGTGAAAGCTAGAGTTGTTACATTCTTTAAGTGAACTGGAAGCCTGTCCATTTTTCTAATTTTCTAAAAGCTTTTAACAACAATGACTGTTGAAGTTTTACTTTTAATACATCTTAAGTATCCTACCATGTTATCTTTTTTTTTTCCCTATGAAGTCTAATAATGAGCTATTTTAGACTGGCTATTAGCCATCATGCATTCTCACTTAGTCACGGTCTGGTAACTCTGCTTGGTCCTGTTTTAAGACATTTGAACAGTGATGAGACACAACCTTTGCTGGACTTAGTATCAGAGGTATTCACTTAACATAAAATTCATACTAACAGCTAAGGTATAATCAATGTTTATTATCTGCCTCATACTGAGATAAATTGAAAATTTTTAATAACTGTTCTCTATCCTATGATGTTCATTTTATGAAAAACTTCATAATAAATCCTCATAATTCTAGTAAGATCTATATTTGTGTTCATTTTATAGATAGATACAAAAAATCAGAGATGCTGAATATTTTGTCTATTGTTATATCCCTGATCTTGGCAAATACAAACCACCACCTCTGTTCCTTTGGGGATCAAATTCTATGCTATTAACCACAATGTTCCATCAACTGAAGCATTTCATGCCATGTTCTTTATTCTAGAAGAGGCTATGCGGCCTCATTTCTTAGGAAATTTGACAGAATGAACCTTTAAAGCTGGCTTTATGTCTTTCTGGAACAAAATTCTATTATAACATTTTCAACAATTTTTGTTTTTTCCTGGGTCAACCTGATCTCTCCTCATAGCCTCCTCTTTCTTACCGGTTCATTAAATCATTCAACACATTTTATCAGTTACTTTTTGCCAAGAAATCTGGTGGATGCTATTTTGCCACTGTATTTATGGAGTCATGTCCTATGATGGAAGCCAGAGAATAAAATTTAAAAAACAACTAAGTACATCACTAAAAAATTATAATTAGTGCCGTGAAGGAAATGAATTCATTTCAAAAAGTAACAATAAAAGAGTGCCTCATTTTATGTAGAGGCCAGGAAAGTCTCTCTTATTCCCTGTCCCTTGAGAAGATAGATGACTTTTAAGCTCAGAATAAAGGAGTGAAAAGGAACCAGTCTAATGAAAAGGAAGCGGCTGGGCTCTCCCTTCTCTTGTGGCCGGACAGTGATTGCATGAAATATTCTTTTGGTTGAGGAAATAAATAAAGCCTATCATAATACTTTCCCTTTCAGCCAGTCTGATGAAAATCCCTTTCTCTTTTGTAATATGTTTTTTACCTTCCTTCTTGGTATGTCTATTTATTCATTTTAAATGAATAAAAGTTTATCTGCATCCCCTTTTTATCAAGAGATTGGATGTGTGCATTCTTCCTGGTCTTGCTTTCTGCCCTTTCAGGCTTGCGTCGTGATAAGCCCCCACTTGTGATTATAGGCCTGTGAAAGTGTACCAATTTAGGGACAACATTTTTCCTACCGGTTTAAATATTCGAATGGCTTCTTATAGAACAACTCCAGAGTCCAACATACACCACATCACAGTGTATCCTGTAACGCCCAATTTTAAGAAGGTGTTTCACAGAATTATATTGTCCTTTTTGTAGAGAAAGTAGTAAAGAGTGATATTACTTAAATCCTTTCAGAGTCTGGATAATAAATCTGAGCCTTTTTCTCTTTTCAGTTTTTCTTTCCATTTCTTAACCCTCACTGAGTGACCAATAAAACCAGTGAAGCACTCGGCACTCAGTCTGAGACGGCAGCTATTGATACACCAGCTCAGTCAATCCAGGATATGCATGAAAAGGCGAGCATCGCCATACACAGTTCCGATACAAATAAAAAATAATAAAATACCGATACTTGTATTGTATTGGAGCAGCACAAGTCAGTGAGAGGAGTAATGAAGCAGCATAATAAACACAGTACACCGTGTTCATCTCAGAACTGATTAGAGATGGCAGAACATAAATACGAGGTGTTAAAGTATCTGTTTCGGACCAGCTGGGGGAGATTCTACTGCTGTCAGTGAAGGAGCCCTTGGGCTACCTATGCATCCCAATCCCAAAATCTGGGGAATGCAAGATAGTCAAAGGGACTAGCATTGTGGAGAACAGTGAAAATCCCATGGGGGGGAAATCATTTTAAAAAGAATTATTAGCAAGGTGCAAGTATCAAGTGAAGCAATTACATACTATTCGCATCCCCATTCCCTGTATTTTTATAACCAAACCAGAGTTATCCAAAGGGAAACCTCATTGATTTTACATGGAATGTTCAGGTGTGGCTGTGACCGAGTTATTTTTCAGAAGTAGAAAGTTCTAACTGCAAAGTCATTCATGAAGCCCTAAAAATCCCAAACCCTCCCATAACTGCGGTGGCACCCCCTTATATAAATAAATGGAAATATACTGTACCATAATTGATTTTGCAAAGTACTGGTAGAGGCCAAGGAACAATATGACTTATGCAAACAATTTACTGGACCTCCAGAGCATCAGTTTCCTCTTTTGTAGAAAGGGAACTGATGTCTATCTCCCAGAAATGCTACAAACAGCTAAAATGTAATGATACAGGTGGAAGCTGTGCAGAAAAGCAGAGTCATTGGAGATGCTCAAGAAATGCTGACCTACTAAAGAGTTCAAAATCTTTAGCCTGCTATTTAAGTTCCTTATATAATTTTAACGCTTCTTTGGGAAAAAAGAAAAACCTCCTAAAATGAAACACAAGCCTTAGATTGGGACAATAGATTTGCAGAGCAAATATTGAACTAGAGCATAGCTGAGGAATTCAGTCAGAGGATCCATTAGGTAAGCGGTGAGGAAGGTTTAACCATGGATGGCGTTGGTAGGGATGGATGGGACGATGCATATAAATTCCTTAAGTTCAGGAGCTTGATGCATTTTTGCTTCCCCCGCAGTGGCTAATACAGTGCTATGATGTGGTTAGTACTAATTTGATATGGGCTGATCAATATTAGTTTTGGTAAACAAAATTAAAAGTCCTTGGAAATAAAGACACTCTGCTCCATGTTGATACAGTGAACCACTATTTTTTTCCCATATAAAAAAAATGGGTGAAAATATTTAAAATACATCATATCACCCAGTAGATGTTTTCTTACATAATGTAAAATATACTCAACAGCCGAAAAGGAATGAATGTATTTCATAGTCAGGATATAATAGGTGTTCAGCAATATGCTACTTGCCTTTTCAAAAACCATCCAAAAGCAGTGTTGACTATGGGAGATAATAGATCCTTATGGGAATTCTCAAGCATGTGGCTTACTAAAGTCTGAATTGGAAAAACAAAGCTGTATTCATATAGGAAATAAATAAAACTATTTTCCTGTCCCTGGTTTATATTACTACAGCAAGTTTTAGGAACAAATCATCTACAAACAAATGGCCTTTCATAAAGTCACAGTGTAGTTTATCAGGGAGAACACAGCCAGAGAAAATACAAAGAAATCACATTTAAGGGCCCATATTTTCTGTCTTTCTCACTGCTTTTCTAAAGGTCTGAGAAACAAGTTTGTTTTGAGTGTCTTGAGTCATGCTGTGCTTGACATACATTGCTCCCCCCAAAAGTGATTATTTTGTAGCCACTTTTTTGTTCTAAGATCCTGGGAATAGCTGTTCTATAGCCCTGCCCCATGTGTACATTTTTACTGTTTGTGCTGCTATTTCGAACTAAGGAAATATTTCCCAAAGTTCTATACTGCATAAAACAATAGATCATGATGAATAACCACACGCCCTCAGATCAAAGAAGTGGACTCTGTGGCTGGCAGAATAATGGCCCCTCAGAGAAGTCTACATCCTAACCCTTGGAACCTGTGATAAATATGTTATCTTATATGGCAAAAGGGATATTACAGATATGATTAAAGTCAAGGCTCTTGAAGTAGGGAGATTATCTTGGATTATGTGGGTGAGGCCAATCTAATAAGGTGAGTTTCCATACAGTCTTAAAAAAGAAGAAAGTCCTGCAACTTGTGACAACATGGATGAACCTTGAGGACATTATTCAAAGTGAAATAAGTCACAGAAGGAAAATACTGTATGAAGTATATGAAGATTCTAAAATTGTCAGACTCCTAGCAGCAGAAAGTAGAATGGTGACTGCCAGGGACTGGGTTGGGGAGGAACTGAAGAGTTGCTATTCAAGGAGCATAAAGTTTCACTTAACACAAAATGAGTAGGTTCTAGAGATCCGCTACCTAACACTGTGCCTACAGTTAACAATACTGTATTGTATACCAAAAAATTTAAAAATGTGTTAGAAGAGTATATCTCATGTTAAATGTCCTTACTACAATGAAAAAAAAAGTGGAAAGTGTTGGCAGAAACGTGGACAAGAGAGATGGCAGCATGCGAAGAAGTTCATGTTTTGGTGCTGGTTTTGTGCTGGTAATGTGGGCAGCAATGTATAAGCTTCTGAGAGAGGCCCTTAGGCAGTAAGGAAGCCAGCACGGAAATGGAGACTTCTGTGCCACAAAGGCCTGGATCTGAATTCTGCCAACATGCAAAGGAACTAGAAACATGCCCTCACTTGGGCCTCCAGAATGTAGGGATGCAGCCCGCCCACACATCGATCTTAGCAAGGGAGACCTGTGTCAGGCTTCAGACCTCCTGAACTATAGATAATAAATTTGTGTTAAACAAAACTAAGTAATAAATAAATAAAAATATACAGACTCAAACCTAGGTCTCTTACCCCTTACTCTATATGACCTTGGGCAAGTTACAGAACCTCTCTGGAGCTCAATTTCTTCCTCAGTAAGTGGTTCTAGTAAAGATGAAATAAGAGACATGGTATGTACATGGTGGGCTGGACTGAGGAAGAACATTTGATATGATTTAAATATTAAAATACTGGAGAAAATAATGAAAATTAAATACATATGTAGCTCAATAAGAAATGTAAATTCCTACATGACAAAAATAAAAACTCCAAGTAAAAGCAGTAAAATGGGAGCTGAATCCAAAAAGCCCATGATTGTACTAGAGTCAAAAGATAGGCTCTAATACCTAGAGGATCAGCTTCTCATGGCTTTTTAGGAACAGGTCAAAAAAGGTGCTGCATTCAAAACACCTACTGGGATAAAAGGACAAAAAGCTACCTCTTTGTAGTGAGGGCCTGAAAAAGAGTTGGTCCACTACCCTGCGAAGAGGTGAAAAAGTTTAGTTAAGTTTACAAAGCAGCTTACAAAGAGTTGTGAGGGAGAAAGAGTCACCCAGGAAGATCACAACACCATGCCTGGGCCACACAGGGGAAGGCGAGCGGCCTTCACCCATCCAACTGAGAAATTAACAGAACTGGTCTGGATCCGATGAAAATTGGAGGTCTCATCAGAGTCCGGCTAGGAACTACCCTATAGCTGGACCTCTTGCTTTGGTCAGAGAAAGTAGTATTACCTGGAAGACAAACTCATAGAAGGTAACTTTAAAAATAAATAATCTACACAAAGAAATGACTCACCGTGAGGGAGCATTAGTCCAATCAGTAATCCTCAAAAGTTATACCCGAAGAAGTAGAGATAACAAAACAATCAGAAAGGAACTTTTAAATGTATATTATTGAAAATCTTCATGATATAGAGAGAGAAAATGAAAACAGCAGGAAAAGGAAGAATTAGATTAAAAAATAAACCATACTGTAAAACTATAATTATAGCTTTGAAATGTGCAAAAAAACAACCCTCTCTAGGCAGATGGTTTAAACAATACACCAGACAAAGTTGAAGGCAAATAAAGAACAAGAGGGTAAATATCAAGAATCACACAAATTGCAGGATAAATTGATGGCAAGTATGAAAAAGTTGTTATTATACTTAAAACTCCAATATACAACTGAAAATATGGATAGAATGAGACATCATTTTCTGAAGAGATAATGACTGAACTTTCCAGGATAGATGAGATGCCTAAGAGACCAAAAAGTCATCCTGAGTGTTTTGATTAAGGAAATGCTTAGAATATTGCTAGAGTGCAAAAACATTTATTAACAGTGAAGAGGTAAATTTGGGCAACAAAAGGTTCAAGCGTTAGGTTAAGAAGGTGCTCATACATAATTTATCAAGTAAACAAAGCATATAAAAGATTGTTTAGGGGGATCCAGTTCAACATGTCAATGTAAGAAGATCTTGAGTCACCTCCTCCCGTGAAGACACCAAATCTACGGCTATATATGGAACAGTTTCCTCTGGAAAAAACCTAAGAACTGGAAGAGTGACCCCTTCGCGCTGGGCAAACAAAGATGGAAACCACATCAAAGCTGGGAGGAAAAGCTGAGGCACGGTCTTGCCGTAGCCCAACCCTGGGCACAGGGACCCACAGTCGGGAGGGAGCTCTAAGCCAGAGCTTCTCCTTGAGGATGGAAGGGTTCATACCCCACATCAGGCACCCCGACTTTTAAGTCAACACCTGAAAGGTGATCCCTCAAAATATCTGGCTTGACCAATGGAACTCATGCCCATAAGTGCAACTGGGCTGTGGTGAACTGAGGAACCGCTCCTGCATGGAGATTCGCCTGCCCCAGGATGCAGGACAAACAGTCCCTTGAAGGAGCCTCACCTCCTAAGTTGAACACGTCGGTCTGAGGGTCAGGAGCCTGCTGGGTCACTCTCCAGGGTCAGAGGCTGGTGAGCGCCCCCTTCCTTTCTCTCCATTTGCCTTGGGAAAGCCAGCATCTCTCTTTCCTCCCTTTCCCATCTTTATGCTCCAGCCACCAGGTGCCATCTTGCACCCTCCCTCTGCCTCACTAGTGAGCACCATCTCTTTCTGTTGTTTGCTTCCTTGTGTGGGTAAAAATGCAATATTTCCAATCTCTAGCCTGGCCTTAAGTGCATCTCCACATCAGTAGGTGTTTCCAAGGGGTGGAGAGAAGTCGTCCATCTCCATATCAATGGGTGATTACATGGGGGAGCGGGGACTTCCCTGGACAGGACAGGTTGCGGGAGGCTCCCTTTCTGCAGCCGGGTCGTGAGAGACACGGGTGCGTAGAAGTGGATGACTGCTTGTAGCAATGAACAAGTTTCTCCCACTTTATTTCTCCCTTTGACTGATTTCAGTTTCAAAGGTAATTTGCGCCGGGCTGGGAAAATATTTTCCCCGCAGAGTTACACCTTGTTTTCTTTTTACTTTCTTTGTAACTTCTTCTTTTTTCTTTTCCTTCCCGCCCCCTTTGTTGGTGGATGCCGTCTTCGCACACCCAGTGCACTGCTCCGGCCAGGGAGTGCCACCTTTGCCCTCTCCCTCTGCTGTGCTTCACAACACCCATAGCTCCCCAAGAGGAGCTTCTACACAAGTCTGGTGCCCCAGGTTTTAAAGCTGGCGCCCTGGTTTTCTCAGCTGCTTGCAAAGAAATCCCCTTGATCACCTGGTGCTGGAGGCCAGCAGAGGAAGGCTTGTGTTCGTGGATCCCGTGAGACTGTAACAACCAGAGAGACAGTTCTTGTAATGCTACCACCCTCAGAGCCCTGCACAGACAGCGGACTAAAACACCCCCAGCCTTTCGGTGAAAGAAGCCTAGTTGCTAGTCTCGTCTTCATCCTTAGGGGCAGGCTTGAGGTTTGGCGGCCCCCTAGAGGCCATGGAGGTGCTCTTGGGGAAGATAGGCCAGGGATACCATCTTTGGCTCTCCGTCTGCCTCAGTACAGCTCACCAGTACCTACCAGAACGTAGCTTCTCAACTCATCTGGAGTCCCAATTTTTGTGACTGCTACCCAGGGGACACTTCAGTTCTCCTGGCCGGGGACCAGCGGAGTTGACGCTTGCTGTTTCACAGGACACTGGGGCAATCTATTGCTAACCTCTGTGTACTCCCACAGCACGGGGCACTCTGGCTGGGACATAGATTGTTCTTGTAAACAATATTTTATTGATCTGAAATACCTACAGACCACAAAGAGACAAGAGTGACCCAAGGAAGATACCTTTTAGTATCATCTATGCTGTCTCAGAATCATTCCACTAACCTCAAACCTGATCATTGAATCATTTTCTCTTTCATTGTGTCAGACCATAAATTTTTAAGCATTATATTCTCTAATAAAAGGTACTTATAAGACACAAGATCTCATAATTGCTATATTAAAGTAAGCCTTATAATTAGGTGTTAGGATGTGATTTAGCATTTCTGTATGGACCCTTATTAAGAAAAATAAATTTATTAAGCTTGGACAATATGACTTTTAACCAGATCAAAAATGGATTGCTAAATTTTCATCAGAGGAATAAAAACCTATATAAAGTTTGTTACTACAGGTCCACTGGATCCCAAAAGGAGAGGCACTGAGCATGCTCTGGTTACAGGGATATTTTTAAAGCAAGTGTTCTCAACCAGAGAGGAAACAAAAAATAGGATTTGGCACAAATTAGCTGTAACACTAAAGCAGAGTTACAAAAGCACTCAAACTAAAACAGATAAACAATTTAGCCAGATAAGAAAAATATGAACCAACCCTACATCCTTTTAACTGATTGGCATAAAGCAGCATTTAAAACTGGGTGATATAAATATGAAAATATCTAGGTCTCTTTAATCTTATCTGCTTAATTTCTTTAATATTTATTAGAGCAAATTCTGAGTTGTCTAAAAGGATTTCACTAAATGCCTCATTGCTTGCAGATAAGTAAAAGTGAAATGATTCATTTCTAACTAGAGCAAGTAAGAATATTGACTCTTTACCATGCAAATCACCAAGCAAGTAATAAATCTCTATCTGAAAAAGAAAAGAATTCAGAACGCTCCCATTTTTAGAGAAATGCATGCTTACACACACGTATTATATATGCTAATGGTACTGTTCACTGAATTCTACAAATTTGAGCTTTGGAAGGAGGTTCAGGAGCTGGATCAAGATGGAGTTATGTATTTAAAAAAAATTTTATGTAAAATAATAGGAAATGAAATTTAAAAATTGTAAGGCACCAATAATCAAGTTACATCAGAGGAATAAATCTTAGTGTAACCTCTGTGTCACAGACACAGAGCATTTTTGAATGAAATTAAAGGAGACCTACAAAAATGGAGGGTTATACCAAGTTTTACAAATTGGAAGAATCAATATTGCAAAGCTGTCAGATTTACTCAAACTGACCTAGAGATTTAATGAGATCCCGATCAAAATCTCAAGAAGCTTTGTGTGTGTGTGTGTGTGTGTGTGTGTGTGTGTGTGTGTGTGTGTAGCAAATTGATTTTAAAATTTACAAAGAAGAGCAAAGGCCCAAAGATAGGGCAACTTGAAGAAAATGAGGGAATTTACACTGCTAGACATCAAAATTTATTCTAAATAAATACATAGTAATGTAATGAATGTGGTTATTCACTAAGGAAAGACAAATTCCTAATTTTTTTGTTAAATATAATAAAGAATCTAGAAATACCAGGGAAGAGTCATCTTTCCTTAAATGATGTTCTGTCAATTGGTTACATATCTGGAAGAAAATAAATGCTCTTTACTCATACCAAACACAAAAATCTATTTCAGAAGGGTTAAAGATCTAAATATAAAACAGAAAAGAATAATGTAGAAGGAAACATAAGAGAATATTATTAACATATGATAAGCAAGTGATTTAAAAAAAAATAAAGTACTAAAAATAATCCAGAGACATAGCTAAATATTAAAGATAGATTCTAGGTTAATGATCCTTAAGCTTTTGTGAGTCTGATATTCCTTTGAAAACTTGTAGAAAATGCAAATACTGGCCCTGAAAATGACACTCACACATACATTCTATAGCATAAACCATCCATAGATTGGTTCCTACTGAATTAGAATAGCATATGGATAATGCACCAGACAAATGTAAAACCAGTACTTACGTATCAGTCATGGAACCTAATGTACTCAATGTCTGACTGAACTGAATATAGTCTTCAGACATCAGGTGATCGTTTCACATTCTGCATTAATGATGACAGGAAATTCCAACTCGTACATCTTTGTCAATTAAATTAATCCCTCATCCAAAGATACTGTCTGTAAAAAAGAAAAAAAAGCATCTCTGAACTAAATAAAACTTGCAAAAGGTTACATACAGTATGATACTAATTCAACAGTATTTACTTCTACATAATATATATCATATATATTCCCACAAAGATCGTGGAAAAGATATGAAGGATATGGTTTTAGCTTTATCTATAAGGTATGAATATGTATACATATATATGTATATATATATATACACACACACACACACTCACACATGTGCATGTAATGTGCCTTTTTCAAGATAATATACTATATGTGCTTATTGATTGATATTTAAAATTTGACCAAATATAAATTAAATAAAAGTAGCTGTATGTCATGATTAGGACTTTGTATATTAGCACGTAACATCTCTGGAAACAAATCCAATTGAACTTCAAATATCCCAGTTCAGGGCAAAAAATCATTTCCAGATAACACAGATGTATCAATCTATATTCCCTTTCCCCCAAATTAGTTATATAATCCACTTCGCATTTTAATATCATACCATACCATTCTATTTCATTCTTTTTTACTGCTGAATAACATACCATTGTGTGGATATGCCACTCTGTTTACCACTCATCAGTTGGTAGATATTTAGATTGTTTCCACCTTTTGGCCATTGTACATAATGCTGCTATGACCATTCATGACAGGTTTTTGGATGAACATATATTTTAATTTCTCTTGTGTATATACCTAGGCGTGGAATTTCTGGGTCATATGGTAAACTCTATGTTCAGCATTTTGAGGCGCTACCAAATTGTTTTTCAAAGTGGCTGCACCATTTTACATTCCCACCAATGGTGTATGAGGTTCCATTTCACATATTCTTGCTGTCCAAGTAATTGTCAAATAGTATCTAACCATGGTTTTAATTTACATAATCTCCATAAAGACTTAAGATACTAGGCATCTTTTCATGTTTATTGCCCATTTGTATTGTCTTTTGTAAAAGAACACTATTTAAATCGTTTGCTTTGTTAAAACTAAGTTGTTTACATTCTGGGAAAGTTGTAGTAATTCTTTATATATTCTAGATAGGTAGTTCTACAAATATTTTTCCCATTCTGTGGGTTTTTTCACTTTCTTAATGATGTCTTTAAATTTGATGAAGTATTTAAATTTAATGAAAAACAACTTATTTATTTCTCTTTTGTCTCTTTTACTCTTGCTATGAGAAACCATTGCCTAACACAATGCCATGAAGATTTGCTCCCATATATTCCTCTAGGAGTTCTGCAGTTTTAGCTGTTACATTTAGAACTATGACCAACTTTGCATTAATGTATGTGTATGGTATGGTGTAGGGGCCCAACGTCATTCTTTTGCATGAGGATATCCAGTTGGCCCAATGAATTGTCTTTGCACACCTGTTGAAAGTCATTGACTAAAAGTGTAACTGTGATGAGCATTTTTAGTATCTACTCATTCTGTCAATATCTGTCTTTTGATTGAGGTGTTTAACCCACTTACATTTAATGTAATTGCTGGTAAGGCAGGATTTATATCTTTCCTTCTACTTTTTGGTTTCTTTATGTCTTGTGCCATTTTCTCTATTCCTTGATTCTTGCCCTTTATTTTTGTTAAATATGTATTTTATAATGCACCTTTGATTCCCTTATTGTTTGTTTCACTATATTTTAAGTTATTTTTGTAGTGCTTACTCTGGAAACTACAATAATCACCTTAATTTAAAAAATCTTGTTCCTGCTAACTTAATTTCAATAGTATGCATAAACTTCTCTCATTTCCTCTCCTTCTTTTGTATAAATGTGTATCTGTATACACTATAAGCCCATTAATACAGTTTTATTTTTATTGTTATGCACTTGTCTTTTAAAACATGTTGTAGAGGAGAAGGGTTATAAATAAATGTACATATATACTGCCTTTCATAACACCTATGCAATTACCATTACCAATATCATTGTTTCACAACTTTCTTTAATTCTTTTTTTTATCTTTTTGTTTTTAATTTTGCTATTATTAATGTACAATTACATGAGCAACATTATGGTTACTAGATTCCCCCTATTATCAAGTCCCCACCACATACCCCATTATATTCAGGGTCCATCAGCATGGTAAGATGCTATAGAATCACTACTTGTTCTCTCTGTGTTATATTGCTTTCCCTGTATCCCCCCGCGCCCCCCGCTACATTATATATGCTAATCGTAATACCCCTTTTACCCCCTTATCCCTCCCTTCCTACCCATCATCTCCAGTTCCTTTCCCTTTGGTAACTGTTAGTCCATTCTTGGATTCTGTGAGTCTGCTTCTGTTTTTTTCCTTCAGTTTTTAATTTATTCTTATACACCACATATGAGTGAAATCATTGGATACTTGTCTTTCTCTGCCTGGCTTATTTCACTGAGCATAATACCCTCTAGCTACATCCATGTTGTTGCAAATGGTAAGATTTGTTTTCTTCTTATGGCTGAATAATATTCCATTGTGTATATGTACCACCTCTTCTTTATCCATTCATCTTCTGATGGACACTTAGGTTGCTTCCATTTCTTGGCTATTGTAAATAGTGCTGCGATAAACATAGGGGTGCATATGTCTTTTTGAAACTGGGCTGCTGCATTATTAGTGTAAATTCCTAGGAGTGGGATTCCTGGGTCAAATGGTATTTCTATTTTGAGTTTTTTGAGGAAACTCCATACTGCTTTCCACAATGGTTGAACTAATTTACGCTCCCATCAGCAGTGTAGGAGAGTTCCCTTTTCTCCACATCCTTGCCAACATTTGTTGTTGTTTGTGTTTTGGATGTTGGCCATCCTCACTGGTGTGAGGTGATATCTCATTGTGGTTTTAATATGCATTTCTCTGATGATTAGCGATGTGGAGCATCTTTTCATGTGCCTGTTGGCCATCTGAATTTCTTCTTTAGAGAAGTGTCTATTCATGTCCTCTGCCCATTTCTTAATTGGATTATTTGCTTTTTGTTTGTTGAGGTGTGTGAGTTCTTTATATATTTTGGATGTCAACCCCTTATCGGATACATCATTTATGAATATATTCTCCCATACTGTAGGATGTCTTTTTGTTCTGCTGATGGTGTCCATTGCTGTACAGAAGCTTTTCAGCTTGATATAGTCCCACTTGTTCATTTTTGCTTTTGTTTCCCTTGCCCAGGGAGATACGTTCATGAAGAGGTTGCTCATGTTTATGTCCAAGAGATTTTTGCCTTTATTTTTTTCTAAGAGTTTTATGGTTTCGTGACTTACATTCAGGTCTTTGATCCATTTTGAGTTGACTTTTGTGTATGGGGTTAGACAGTAGTCCAGTTTCATTCTCTTACAAGCTGTCCAGTTTTGCAAACACCAGCTGCTGAAGAGACTGTCATCTCCCCATTGCATATCCAAGGCTCATATATTTTTGGGTTAATGTTTGTATTTTCTATTTTGTTCCACTGGTCTGTGGGTCTGTTTTTGTGCCAATACCAAATTGTCTTGATTACTGTGGTCTTGTAGTAGAGCTTGAAGTCAGGGAGCATAATTCCCCCTGTTTTATTCCTCCTTCTCAGGATTGCTTTGGCTATTTGGGGTCTTTTGTGCTTCCATATGAATTTTAGAATTATTTGTTCCAGTTCATTGAAGAAAGCTGTTGGTATTTTGATAGGGATTGCATTGAATCTGTAGATTGCTTTAGGTAGTATAGCCATTTTGAAAATATTTATTCTTCCTAGCCAAGAGCATGGGATGAATTTCCATTTGTTAGTGTCCTCTGTAATTTCTCTTAGGAGTGTCTTGTAGTTTTCAGGGTATAGGTCTTTCACTTCCTTGGTTAGGTTTATTCCTAGGTATTTTATTCTTTTTGATACAATTGTGAATGGAATTGTTTTTCTGATTTCTATTTTTGTTAGCTCATAGTTACTGTATAGGAAAGCAACAGATTTCTGTGTGTGTTAATTTTGTATCCAACAACTTTACTGAATTCAGATATTAGTTCTAGTAGTTTTGGAGTGGAGTCTTAAGGGTTTTTTATGTACAATATCATGTCATCTGCAAATAGTGACAATTTAACTTCTTCTTTACCAACAGTGGAGAGAGTGGGCATCCCTGTCTTGTTCCCGATCTTAGATGAAAAGCTTTCAGCTTCTCACTGTTAAGTATGATGTTAGCTGTGGGTTTGTCATATATGGCCTTTATGATGTTGAGGTACTAGCCGTCTATACCCATTTTGCTGACAGTTTTTATCATGAATGGATGGTGAATTTTGTCAAATGCTTTTTCAGCATCATATGGAGATGATCATGTGGTTTCTGTTTTTTTGTTGTTGTTGATGTGGTGGATGATGTTGATGGATTTTCGAATGCTGTACCATCCTCGCATCCCTGGGTTGGATCCCACTTGATCATGGTGTGTGATCCTCTTGATGTACCTTTAAATTTGGTTTGCTAATATTTTGTTGAGTATTTTTGCATCTACGTTCATCAGGGATATTGGTGTGTAATTTTCTTTTTTGGTGAGGTCTTTGCCAGGTTTTGGTATTAGAGTGAGGCTGGCTTTATAGAATGAGTTTGGAAGTATTCCCTCCTCTTCTATTTTTTGGAAAACTTTAAGGAGAATGGGTGTTATTTCTTCTCTATATGTCTGGTAGAATTCAAAGGTGAATCCATCTGGTCCGGGGGTTTTGTTCTTGCGTAGTTTTTTGATTACCACTTCAATTTCATTGCTGGTGATTGGTCTGTTTAGTTTTTCTGTTTCTTGCTTGGTCAGTCTTGGAAGGTTGTATTTTTCTAAGAAGTTGTCCATTTCTTCTAGGTTTTCCAGCTTGTTAGCATATAGATTCTCATAATATTCTCTTATAATTCTTTGTATTTCTGTGGGGTCCATCATTATTTTTCCTTTCTCATTTCTGATTCTGTTTACATGTGTAGATTCTCTTTTTCTCTTAATAAGTCTGGCTAGGGGTTTATCTATTTTGTTTATTTTTTCAAAGAACCAACTCTTGGTTTCATTGATTTTTTCTCTTGTTTTATTCTTCTCTATTTTATTTATTTCTTCTCTGAGCTTTATTATGTCCCTCCTTCTGGTGACTTTGGTCCTCATTTGTTCTTCTTTTTTGAATTTCAGTAATTGTGTCGTTGTTCTTCCTTCCTTAAATAGACCTGGATTGCAATATACTTTCCTCTTAGAACTGCCTTTGCTGCGTCCCACAGAAGTTGTGGCTTTGTGTTGTTGTTGTTGTCATTAATCTCCATATATTCTTTGATTTCTGTTTTGATTTGGTCATTGACCCATTGATTATTTACGAGAATGTTGTTAAGTCTCCATGTATTTGTGAGCCTTTTTGTTTTCTTTCTAAAATTTATTTCTAGTTAGTTTTATACCTTTGTGATCTGAGAAGTTGGTTGGTAGAATTTCAACATTTTTTAATTTACTGAGGTTCTGTTTGTGGCCTAGTATATGGTCTATTCTGGAAAATGTTCCATGTGCACTTGAGAAGAATGTGTATCCTGCTGCTTTTGGGTGCAGAGTTCTGTAGATATCTGTTAGGTCGATCTGTTCTAGTGTGTTGCTCAGTGCCTCTGTGTCTTTACTTATTTTCTGTCTGGTTGATCTGTCCTTTGGAGTGAGTGGTGTGTTGAAGTCTCCTAAAATGAATGCATTGCTGTCTATTTCCTCCTTTAATTCTGTTAGTATTTGTTTCACATATGCCGGTGCTCCTCTGTTGGGTGCATATATATTTTAAATGGTTATATCCTCTTGTTGGACTGACCCCTTTATCATTATGTAATGTCCTTTTTTATCTCTTGCTACTTTCTTCGTTTTGAAGTCTATTTTGTCTGATACAAGTACTGCAACACCTGCTTTTTTCTCTTTGTTGTTTGCATGAAATATCTTTTCCATCCCTTCACCTTTAGTCTTTGTATATCTTTGGGTTTGAGTTGAGTCTCCCATAAGCAGCAAATAGATGGGTCTTGCTTTTTTATCCATTCAGTAACTCTGTGTCTTTTGATTGGTGCATTCAGTCCATTTATATTTAGGGTGATTATCGATAGATATGTACTTATTGCCATTGCTGGCTTTAGATTCGTGGTTACCACATTCAAGGATAGCTTCTCTACTATTTAACAGTCTAACTTAACTTTCTTGTTAAGTTATTGTAAACACAGTCTGATGGTTCTTTATTTCTCTCCCTTCTTCTTCTTCCTTCTCCATTCTTTATATACTAGGTGTTTTATTCTTTGCCTTTAGTTAGTATTTGGATGATCTTCTTTCTTGGGTATGATTTTATTTTCTCTGGTGACCTCTTTTTAGCCTTAAGAGTGCTTCCATCTAGAGCAGTCCCATTAAGATATCCTGTAGAGGTGGTTTATGGGAGACAAATTCCCTCAGCTTTCGCTTGTCTGGAAATTGTTTAATCCCTCCCTCAAATTTAAATGATAATCGTGCTGGATACAATGTTCTTGGTTCGAGGCCCTTCTGTTTCATTACGTTAAATATATGATGCCATTCTCTTCTGGCCTGTAAGGTTTCTGTTGAGAAGTCTGATGACAGTCTGATAGGTTTTCCTTTGTAGGCGATATTTTTTCTCTCTCTAGCTGCCTTTAATACTCTGTCCTTGTCTTTGATCTTTGCCATTTGGATTATTATGTGTCTTGGTGTTGTCTTCCTTGGGTCCCTTGTGTTGGGAGATCTGTGGGCTTCCATGGTCTGAGAGACTATTTCCTAGCTTGGGGAAGTTTTCAGCAATTATTTCTTCAAAGACCCTTTCCATCCGTTTTTCTGTCTCTTCTTCTGGTACTCCTATAATGTGAATATTGTTTCGTTTGGATTGGTCACACGGTTCTCTTAAAATTCTTTCATTCCTAGAGATCCTTTTATCTTTCTCTGCCTCAGCTTCTCTTTATTCCTCTTCTCTGATTTCTATTCCATTAACAGTCTCTTGCATCTTGTCCAGTCTGCTGCTAATCCCATAAATCACTTGTCTCATCTCTGCATTGTCTTTCCTCACTTCCCTCACTTCCTCCCTTAGCTCTTGCATATTTCTCTGTAGACCCATCAGTATGGTTATGACTTTTATTCTGAATTCTTTTTCAGGAAGATTGTGCATGTCCATGTAGTTTCTTTGAATATGCTGTAGGTGGCGCTGTTGCCCCACTATTCCGCAGCCGTGGCCGCTCCCCCGGGCCCTTTGTGCCTCTGACTGGGGAGGGAATGAATGGGAGGCTGCTGATTTCTGTGGGAAGTCTCAGTGCGACTGCTTTTACCTGCCGCAGTCCAAGGGGTCTGAAATTCCCCAGGACTCCCAGCCTGCTTGGCTGAGTGCGCTGGGACGATCCTGCTCCTCCATTGGGCCTCTGTCTCTTTAAGACCCCTAAAAATGAGCACGCTTTCCTTTTGTCGCGGGGAGCCGGCTGCGAGGCCCTCTTGCGTTCTCTGTCTCAGATCCTGCACCCTCTGTCTGTCCAGTCTCCGATACACAGCGCGATGTGTGTCAGTGCTCCCGGCGCAGATCACCAGGGCTGGTTATTTGTCGGGCCTGTGCTTCCACTCCCTCCCGGGTCTGAATCCTCTCCTCCCACCGGTGCGCTGGGGTTGGGTAGTGCTCGGGTCCCGCCGGGACATGGCTCCATATCTTACCCGCCTCGCAGGGTGCCAAGTCCTCTCAGGTGTAGCTGCAGGCTGTGTGCTGTCCTGTATCTTCTGGTCTCTCTTTTAGGAATAGTTGTATTTGTTGTATTTTCATAAATATATATGGTTTTGGGAGGAGATTTCTGCCGCCCTGCTCACGCCGCCATCTTCTCAGAACTCCCTTTGATTCTTTATATATGTTCTCTTATAATTTTTTTGAATATTATATAATAACTTATTTAAAGTCTTTACGTACTGAATCCAAAATCTAATTCCTCTCAGGGACATTTTTATGTTGGGTTCTTCTCCTTCCCCTCCCCAACCAACGCATGTGGGTTTATTTTCCTGTTTCTTCCCAGGCCCTGTTATTTTGTTCTTGATGTTACGAATAGACTTGTTTGTAACATTCAGATATCCACCTAAGCATAGAAACTTGCCAGGGAGCTGAAAGTTTAAGACAATATATTGATTCTGCATTGGGGAGGATACTTTTTAATGAATGCCAAAAAGGGACTAATCTTTTCATTCTTTTCAAAGATGCTGGCTTTTGCCTAGACACCACTAAGATGGGGAAGAAGTGAAAGGAGAGGAGAATAGCCCTAAATTCAAATACACAGACCCTGCTGTCGTACCTAAGTTCAGTGGTTTTTCTTACACAGAGAACTTTCAGTACATTTTGGAACTTTGGCTAATTGCCAGGGTCCTGAAATGATTGATTTTAGGCGTTGTTTTTCTTGTATTTTTTATTGTTTTTGATAAAGAATGAATTCATCATGGCCTCCTTCTGCCATTACAGAAATTGATCTTAGTGGGATTAACATCTGTTTTAAAGTATATTGTCTTCAAGCATATTATCAGTCATAGTGCAATGTTTGAAAACTAGAAAGCACAGTTAAATCTGATGCTATTTTCAGAAAGCCTGTGATCAGTCAGAAGAAAGAAAATTTGCACAGCTAAGTAATATAGTTAATAAAGAAGAAGCAAAGACAGGATAAAATCTCCTCACTTTTATTGGTATTCAGTTAAACTCTGTAAAAAAGAAATGAAAGAGGTCTTAAAAGAGATATTACAAACTAATCCCAAATAATATTTGTCAGATGGAGGAGCTAGCAGCCACTTTTGTATCTTATTTTCCAATTTTACAATCCATAAAATACTCACCAAGGCATGACACAAGTTTGGAGTTCAAGCACAGTGCACTTTATGTTGCAAGATCCATTAAAAGTGATAATTTGTAAGATCCTCAATAGGAAAGTATGCATTTTTCAAGGTATACTTCAAAGAGGGAAGCAGGTCTTCTTAATCCAATTTTATGTGAAAAATAATCTCATTCTCCTCTGTGGCCACTTCTTTCTGTCATTATGGTTGAAGTTGGAGGACTAAGAACAGAATCAGCTACATCTCTTCATGTCAGTAGTTCTTTTCCACAAGTATGAAATAACAATCAGACTTTCTGCTGGGAGACAGTGATAAATCTCAGACTCAGTAGGAATAGCAGACACTTTGATCATGAACTCATTCTGCTCTATGTCACCTTTCTCTTCCTATTTCTTTTTCTTAGCTGCCTAATGTTCAGAGTATGAACATGGCTATTAGACAAGATTCACTTATTTTGCATTGTTAGCCTACTGACTTTCCTTCCCCTATGAAAAATACAATTATCATGTAAAAAGGCAGTACTAAAGGAATGGATTTGGAAATTCCCAGCTCTGGCCCTTACCAGGTCTGTGAACTTGGACTTTATTCTTCCTAAGCCTCACTCTCATCATCTCTGAACTAGAGGCCACTGTTTCTTCTGCCTGATTTTATTAGACGATCAAATGAGAAAATCAAAAGGACAATTAAATACAACACTCAATACAAATGTAAAGTATTTTGGCCAGTAATATGATTAACACAATTCCATTGGACAAATCCTAGAAAAAAGAACTCAGTCTGCATTAATTTAATACAGTGTATATATAGTATTTATTTCAGACAGTAAAACTTCTATAAGCAATGATCAACTTTTACCTGCTTGTTGTCTTTGCCTCATTTGTTTACTATTTGTTTAAGACATTGAAACAAAACTATACTGAAAGGCTCAACACTGTTTTGTAGAAATTCCAATGTAAGATCAGCATATGAGTTTCACAAAGTCAGGCTGGCTTATATGTGATCTGAGGAAGCATGAAGCTTGATTAGATTCCACCTTCCCATAGTTTCCCCAAGTTTTTAGGTTAACATGTGACATAAGTGGACTTTAACCACAATTCTTTTAAGGAAAATAAAAAGATTCTTATGTCTAGGGTTTGTCTTTAAATCCTTATGTATTGAACGTCTGCAAAGTTCCAGACATTCTTCAAGGCACTGGTGGTATAATGTTAAGCAGAGCAGACAAGACCTAGAACAATGCTAAATAGGTTCTCAGTGCCATGTCTACCTTTCCTCTTTGTTCTGTTGTTCCAAACATAAAACTGTCTCTGTTACATATCCTGAATTGTTTTAATATCTAGGAAGGTTAGGGCTATTTGAAATAAAACTGCAAAATTCTCATGATAGTAAAGATCATTCAAGTTTTCCTCCTTGATGAAGGTTCCCTACCTTTCCACTCTCCCAACCCACCCCACCCAGCTCTCCATCCAGAAATTATACCTCACTTCCTTTGTCTTTACTTAGTTTCTTTTTTTATCATATGTCTTTCATGATCCTTATCCTAGTCTTTTTCCTTCTATTAAAATGATTTGTGTATATGTTTTATCCTCTTTGGTTTCTTATAATCTGTAGGACAGATTCTATACCTGATCCAATTCACTCAGTCCCATGACATCTGATATATACATGATGCATTATATACCTGCATAATTCTTCTTTCCATGACACTTGGAACATTGCCTGGAACAAATAGGTGCCCAATAAATTTTAAATCCAAAGAATGATTGCATGATGTCAGGCTAAACTGAAGGAAAATGCATATGTGAATGTAAGATGTACTTTTTAGTGCTGTTGGCAGTTTTGAAGCCTGGAATCATGACTTGGGCTATTTAAAATACCTGGGGTTTTTTCTAGACAAGAAAGAAAATTTTAAGCCTCTTTGTGGGCTCCAGATGTAAAGTAGTTATGCAAAAGCATCCAAGAAACCTATATTTGAAGTGATAAGATACGTGAAAAAAAAAGCAATGCCTTCACCAGAGGGTTAGTTCCATTTGTAAAATTTAAACCGTAGATGAAATCTGAGATCCTACATCACTTATCCGGATGTTAGGTCAAGGAAGGAAAATCAGAGAGTTAAATAAGAATTGCTTAGCTCTTCCAAAGACAATCAAGAGCCCAATCCAACTGAATGCAGGGTTCTTTTTCACGGCTGTATTCTGGAAGAATGCAAACTCGTCAGCTCGGTACGCCAGCCCTGGATCTTCCTTTCTCCTGAATGTTTTACAATGACTGTGAGAGTCCATGAAATGAAGTAACTACGTTATTTCTTGGCAAGTTTGAGCTCACATGGCTAGTATGCTGGAGATAAATCTTAGTTCCTGGTGGAGGTTTTCCTACTCAAATTTGTTGTCTTTTATTTCTCGTTAAATTAGCAATTCTCTGCAATTGTCATGGGTCCTTCACTGCATCTTTTCACTGTGGTTGGAAAGGAGAGTATTTTATTTATTTATTTATGAAAGAAATATGAAATATATTTCATTTTCATTTTTATTAATCAGAAGACATTGTGTTAGGTTTTATTTCTGTTACTATTATGATTTTATAGTTTGGTGGTCAGTTTTTTCCCCAGCTTTATAAAGGCATGATTAACAAGTAAAAAATTGCATATATTTAATGGGTACAATGTGGGTTTTGATTAAATATGCTTTGTGCAATGATTACCGTAATCAGGCTAATTAACACATCCATCAGCTCACAGTTATCATTTGGGCTGTGTGTGTGTGTGTTTATGTGTATGTGCTTATCTACTCTCTTAGCCAAGTATACAATCCAGTATTATTAATCATAGGTACAATGCCATGTATTAGATCTCTAGGACTTTTTCATCTTGTACTTGATAGTTTGCACACTTTGACCAATATGTTCCCATTTCCACCACTCCCCAGCCCCTAGCAACTACCATCCTACTTTATAAAGTTCCTCAGTTCATGTCAAATGTTTTCTGCACGAGGCCACCAAAATCCAACATGACCACCCACATCAGCTCTCCAGTGAGTCCCAGGTCATCCATGTTAGAATCAAAATCTGGTCATGTTCTTGGTGGTTAGTGGATCTATTAGCTGCTAGAAAAGATGGAAGTTAATTTATATCTCCTATGGCTTTTTTTTTTCTTAAGAGCATCTCATCCTTGTGACCAAGAAATAAAATACATCTGAAGGCAATAGTAGGCCACAGCAGAGTGTAGCTGTGTAAGACTCCACTTCCTAGAGAAAACCGCAGAGTAATACACAAACACAGGGACTGGAGACCAGGGGCCAAGCTCTCACATACCTATGCAGGTAAGTAAACACCTGAAGCTAGCCAGGTGCAGAGTGTGAGGAAAAGGAGAAAATTTGCTTTGTTTAAAGGACATATACATTCTTCATAACCAGTGCCATAAGGGGAGCTAGCCTAGTGTTGCTTATCCTGAAGTTCCAGAGAAAAGCATAAAATGGAGGGGGTTTTTGCATGAAATTTTCTAATTCTTAAATGTGAGCAGTAAGTAAATACCAAGCAAGCTTAACAAGCCATTTAAGGGACAAATTCATCCTAGGGGATGCCTATTTCCTATCTCTGTCCCTAAGGGACAGCAAATTCAAAGCCTGTGGTTTTCGGCACAACCCATAAACCTGTACGTACACACACACACACACACACACACACAAAACACACACAAAACACACATTCCCAATTATCCTTACCCCGCTCCCTATCCTTATCTTTTTTTTCTATAGCACTTTGCATTCTTTTGAGATATAATATAATGTACTTATTTATTACATCTATTATTTTTTCCCTGAGTACCCCTGCTAGGATACTCACTCCATGAGGGGAAAAGTCTGTCCAGCACCTTGAACTTTTACATGAGTAATTATTCATTCATATTCATTTTTTGAATGAATAAATAAAATTACTCTTGTCAGAACTTAAATACACAAGAGATTTAAACCTTCAACTTTATCACAGTCAGGGCCCAAGCAGGCTGAAAATGGCCTCCTTGAAGGAGGGGGAACTGGTGTGCAGTGTCGGTGTCTGAGAAGGGAAAGGAAGATTTCCATATAGAAAGGTGCAGAGTCCAAAACGGGCAAGAAGGGTGTCCATAGGCAGAGGTGACCTAGTGTGGGGTAACAGAGTCCAAGCAGAGAATGGAGAAGATCCAGGCATGGAAGTGGCCTGGTCAGAGGGTCAGTCCTCCCAAATCTAGAAAGGACATCTGTGTGCGAAGCTGTCTTGCATGGGGTGTCAGAGTCCAATATAGATGAGGATGAGGAGGGCACCCACATCTGGGATTGGCCTTGGGCAGGTCTTTGAACTTAAGCAGGATGCGAGCACTCATAAGGGGTTCAGAGCCCCAGCAGATGAGAAGGGTGTCCCGTGCAAGACAAACAGTGGGAGATTGTTTATATGTAGGGGGTTCATCAAATAAGTGTATAAAGTAAGGAAAATTAGACCCAGGTTCTCCCTGTTGGAAAAGGCAGTCACTTATATGAAAGGCATATTGTTAGAATGCATCCTGTGATATTGTATTGGGACTAAAGAATAGTGACACCCTAATAACAATGACCATATCTAGCACCCAGATTTTGGCTTCTAAATGCCAATGGCCACTAAAAAGGAATAAGGGATCCCTGGGGAAATGCCTAATTCTAAGACTGGGAAGGCAAGAAGAAAGTGGGCTTGAAACATTTTGCTCTACCAGAGAGTAAGAAAGTGCTTAAAGATAGCAACATATTATAACTCATTGAATCACATGAGAAACCAAGTGTTTATTTTGTGGCAATTCTACACTTAGATAAAATTTGCAAATGCAATACAAAGAATGTATCCTTATATCACAGACATAACTAAAGGAATGAATAAATCAGGGTTTGATGAGGAATGAGATGGTTCCAACATTTTAAGTACCTCCTCATTACAAACAGGAAAATAATAGTAATCTTACAATGGTGAGGCCTGGAAGACTCCACTCCACCTGAATCAAACCATCAAAGTGAACATTATTAAAATGTTGCACTTTCTGGTCAGATGCAATGCGATGCTATGTTTATGACAAAGATGTAACTTGAACCTGATTGGAAAGAAACATCAGACAAACCCAATTCATGGGACATGGTATAAATCAATTGTTTGATACTTTTCAAAAGTGACAAGGTCTTGAAAGTCAAGGAAAATAAGAACTTTTCCAGAATGAAGAAGAATAAAGAGAAATGACAACTAAATACAATGTCTGGTTCTGAAATGGACCCTTTTGCTAAAAATTACGTAATTGGGACATTTGCAGAAACTTGAATGAAGTCTGAGGAATAGATGGTAGTGATGAATCAATGTTCACTTCCTGAGATTGGCCATTGTACCATGGCCATGGAGGTACTTATTTTTAGGAATTGTATTTCTTTGTAGGAAGCACACACCAACAAACTCGGTTCTTTGTATTGTACTTGCAACTATTCTGTCAGTGTGGGATTGATCCAAAACAAGAATAAAATAAAATAAAAACTAGACTGAAATGCACATATCCTTTGAACAATCCCACTTCAAGAAATCTACAGAAATACTCAAGAAAGAGTACCAGGGTATTTGTATAAATATATTCAAGTAACATTGTTTATAGAATGGAACAAGCGGAGACAGACTAATGTTCAGTAATAAAGGGAGTATTAAATTATGCTTGCTTATAGCCTAGAGCTATCAGAATAGGGTAGATCTCTATGCATAGGCACAGAAATTGTTCAGGACATACTGTTGAGTGAAAAAGTACAATATTAAGAACAAAATATACATGGTCTAATTGTCATTTTAAAAACAACTCCAAAACAGCCAAAATCAAATGTATACTATTCAAAGTCTCATGAGCAAAGTAAGCTGCAAGGTATATGAGGTATATATCCATGAATACTTTAGTAATTCTGGGTCATTCTTCTGTTTTATTTATATCTCATTTATTGCATAAAGAAATTTAAATGGAAGGTTACTTAGGGAAAAAAAACTTGAATTTTGCTTCACCATTTATTCAAATTTGAAAATCAAATCACTTTTTCCTAACAGCATAAGCAGCAAATACTACCTTGTCTTCAATCCCAAAACAAAAAAATTATCCTCTTTTCTATAAGATCAGGGCTTTCTTAGGAGAGAAATATCCACCTCATTTCAGTCTAAGGGTCTCATAACATTGCGGAAAGGATGAATTCTCTGGCCTTTGAGTGTCCATTTTCTTTTTTTCCACCTCTCTGTGTTCATTGCATCTTCACACATCTGCCTTTTTGTGAAGTGATGCCCAGGAAAAGAAAATTGCTGTCAACATTTCTTTTTTTCTTCACCCAGAAGCACAGTCTAGAAACGGCCAAGCTGATCTATTCATTCTGAGGGTCAGTACCTCAGCTAAGAATCTGTAACATTTTATGAAAATGAAAATGGTCTTCTTAGAATTTCGCACAGAGATACATGGTAAGCCTTTTCGAGCTCAGAAAATATCCCCAAACTCAGTCATTCTAAACTCACATCTTCAGGCAGTTTCAGAGGGGGCACCCCATCACCTACTCCCTCCTAGTGGGCAAATTCTCAGGGTGCTCGGAAAACTTTTCAGCTGTGCTGTCTTTTCACCAGCTCCCCACGTCGGCCTGACTTCCCTTAGTAAGAGATCAGACGGTGTCACTCAAACCCAGTGACACCCAGTGATGACAAAGTGGCCCGCTTACCCTGCTCGCCTTTTCTTCTGGTGATTTAGAATTCCCTCCTGAAGAACTAACATTGACAGGACGCTCAGTGCTTTGAGTATGTAATTTTATAACCACAACACCCCATAAAGGGAAATATTGCCATTCACCTTTTACTAACAAGCAGACGGAGGCTCGGAGAGTCTAGTATGCAACTTGACAAAAATATGCTCCCAACACCTCCATAGTTTAGGTTTTTTTTCTGTTTGTCATCTTAACAGCACTAATTCATTCATTTACTCATTCCACAAGTATATATTGAATAGGTAAGCGTTCTAGGGTGGGCATGGAGCAGTGATTTGGCAGGGAAAGTGGAGTGTATGGGCTAATATACATGCTAGCCTATTATCCTTTAGCTCCTTCCTAAGCCTTGAACTGAAACATTTCCAATAAAGCTTATATTGTTATATAGGCAATGCATTGTCTAATGCAATGGCAAAGAAGCGTATATATTAAATTGTGATTACTTATTAAAATATCTGTCCCCTCCACGGATCAGTAAGTCTCCATAAGGATAGGAGTAGTAGGGATGTAATTTGTTACTAAATTCCTGGTTTTTGGCTTATTTTCTATGATGCCCATTATGTGTTTATTACATTTTACATGAATGACCCTCAGGCTCATTCTTATCAGGGACCTTATCATCACGATGTAGACATTTCTCTTTGCCAATCAAAATGTCTTCAGTTTAATTATTCTCTGAATCTACCATATATATTTCCTTGCCTTTAACATCCAGGCCATATTAGAAAGCAATCTGATGCCACGCCTAAGGGAAGAGAAAAGTCTCACACTCAAGATCA
>JAQQAC010002629.1:7286118-7301892 GCA_029783875.1 Phataginus tricuspis
ATGTGAAACAATATATTTAGCAATATTTGGTGCATATACATCTTTGTTTCACATTATATATGTGATGTACCATGTTTGTTAGCCCTGGGTACATACATCACTGTGTATAGTCATGTATGTGTGAAACACTATTTTTAACAATTCATGGTACATGGACTAGTTTGTTTAATGATATATGTTGATACACTGGGTTTAATGTGTTAGGTTTAGTTTTATACACACCTCAACACTGCCTCTCACACATTAGTAAATGCATTATCACTAATGACAAATGCCACCAGCACTATGCCTCAGACACACACATAAGTAAACACAAACACAATATCTCGCACTTGGTGCAGTACAGCTATTATCACACACATGCAACCCAACACTAACACAGTGACTGATACCCACATAACCCGCCTCACACAAACATCAGTTAACACATATCATTCAACACACCACTAAGCCCAGTGTCTCACACACAGTTATTACAGTGCTTCAAATACACTTCACAAAACAGTGTCTAACACACATATTATTAAACATGTGTCATGCACACACACAGCCATCATACAACGAAAAGCAGCGTGTTACATGTACATAATTAAACATAGTGTCTTACACAAACCCCAGTAAACACAATATCTCAAACACACATTACTCAGTACAGTGCCACACAAACAACACACCACTAAACTCCATGTCTCTACACAGCATCTTCATAGACCCCACACACAGCACATACCCCTACACTCAGAGAGTCACACACACGCACCCCACTTAACCCATTATCACTTAAGATGTGTTATTAATGTCTCACACATAACTAAGGCAACGCCTCACACCTTGTCACATGTGGTAAAAACAAACAACATCACATACTCTTGTCACTACAGTATTCCTCACACCACATGTCATCGAAACTACATCTCACACATGTTCACAAACCCAGCGCGTCACACGCATATCACTAAACCCAGGATCACACCCACCACGTAGCAGTAAACACAGTGTCTCTCACATACTTGTTAAATACAGTGTCTCTAACTCATCACTAAACAGATTATCACATACGCCAAATATCATTAACTACAGTGTCACACACACACATTACTAACACAATACTTTACACACATCATGAAATACAATATCACATGTCACATGTCATTAGAAACAGTGGTTCAAAACTACTTTAAACACAGTCACTCAAGCTCATTTTGGAATATGCTGTCACATACATTGCACACCAATGAACACAGTGTCTCATACACACATTACTAACACAGAGTGTTGCATACACAGGATCAAACAACCAAACTCAGTATCTCACCAAACCAGCATGGCATTCGCTACACACCACTGTCCACAGCTTCTCACATGTGTCACTAATCAGAGTATCACGCACAATACCTACCATGAAACACAGGGCCTCGCATACACATCACTAAGTGCAGTATCACCCATACCAAACAGTGTCTCACTATAAATCAGTAAGCACAGTGTCACACCCACCTTGCCAACACGCTGTTGGAGGAACCCAGCACGCCTGAAGCACCTAGTATATGCCAGGCACTTTTCCGGTGCAACATTACTCACTCAAGGGAAAGGAAGTGAGTATGCATTCAGCTTCAGTACCTGCTGGGCTAATCTCTAATATAATATTACTCACACATACATGGAAATAAATGAGCATACATTAAATGCCTAATAAATTACAGATATTATTCTAATACAAAATTACGTGGAATTTTGGAAAGGAAATGAACATGTGTAGAGCACATAGTACATGCCACTTACTAGTCTAATGAAAATGACATGTGGAGGAAGGTAACAGGTGTACATGAAGCACCTATGCTGGCACAATTTTGGTTTTACATTGTTTATACGTAAGGGATGCAAACAAGGATAGTTAAGCTCCTAGGATATTCCAGGCACTATCCAATTACACCAGTACCCGGAGTGAGGAAGCCAGCAGGCATGAATTGCCTAGAATACGCCAGGTGTTACCTAGTGTGGCATTGTTTAAGTACAAGTGAAGGAGACTGGCATACTTGAACACTCAGTATACAACAGGCACTAGTCTAACACATCACACCCAGGGCAAAATAAATGGCTTGCATTGAGCACCTAATACATGCTGTTACTAGTATATTATGACATCGCAGACATACATAGAAAGAAATGAGTATGTCCTAAGAACTTACTAGATGCCAAGGACATTACTCATATAGTGGGGCAGAGAGGCTATATGAAGCATCTATTTTAGGCATTATATTTTTACTCACACGTAGGAAGAAACATGTAAGCTGCATCCGTTACCTAGCATGTCAGATACTATTTTGTTACAAACGTATACGCAGGGGAGGGAGATGGGCATGCATTCATAGCCTGGCACATGCCATCGTACTACTATATAATGTTATTCACACGTAAGGAAAGGCAATGAGCCTAAATTCAGAGCTTAGTAAAGACCAAACACTCTTCTAATATAACATTACTCATAATTAGGAGGAAGGAAACAAGATTACATTAAGCACCTAGACTATGTGAGACATGATTCTACTTAATATTATTCACACATAGGGAAAAAGAAACAAGGATGGATTAGTCATCCAATACATGGCAGGCCCTTCTTCGTACAATCTAATTTCCATACAGGGGAAGAAAACACACAAGCACGAAGCACCTAGTATACGCCAGACACTAGTATGTCAGTATAGGGAGAGGAAGGAAATGCACATGCAGAGAGCACCCCAGGACATGCCTGGCGCTGTTTTAGCACAAGATAATTCATATATTGGAGAAAGAGATCAACATGAATTAATGGCAAATAATGCTAGGTACTATTCCAGGAAAATATTATCTGCACAGAAGGGAAAGAAAGGAGAATGCATTTAGTAACTAGTTTATGTCAGGCACTATTAAAATTCATCATCACTCGCAGAAAGGGGAAAGGAAAAACAACACATTAAGTGCTAAGTGCAGGGCCCTATTTTAGTATAAATTTAATTACAGATGGGGGACGGGAACAAAGATGCCTGAAGCACCTAATCTATGCCAGTCAGTGTTCTAGTAAAACATAACTGGCACACAGGGAGAAACAAACTAGAATGCCTAAGTGCCTAATCTACGCTAAGTCTTAAGCTAGGCTAAAGCATTTATTTACATCTAAAACAACATTTCTATCTCATTCTAGTAAAACATTTCTCACACATATTGGAAGGAAAAAATTGTTTTAAGCTTTTCACATGTGCCGGGCTTGTACAATGATCTTTGCACACAGGTGGAATAAGCATATTTTGCTCATCTAGTAAATGCAAGGAACTGTTTCAGTACATTACTGACACATAGTGGAAAGAAACAAGCCACTAATATATGCAAGGTGCTATTCTCATACCATCTTCCTCAAAGGAGAAAGAAATAAGCAGGCCTGACACACCTGTTACTACCTCTAGAATATTAATACGATATTATCTACTCTCAGAAGGAAAGGAACAAGCATGCATTAAGCACCGTTTATGCCAGCCAGAAGTCTAACCTCTTTACTCTTCTTGGACAAAGGATGCAGGAATGCATGGCGTGCCAAAAATATACAAGTGCTATTCTACTACAGCACTATTCACACGCACAGGGAAGGAAATGGTATTTCCTAGTACCTCAAATATGCCAGATGCAGCAGGACACCACAGAGTAAAACTGAGCATTCATCTGTCTGTAGGTTCTATAAGGCAGGTAGTAGTCTGGGATAAATTTGCTCCCATAGAAGGGAAAGAAAAAGTCGCGAATGGAGGAGCATGTTGTGTATGCCTGATACTACTAGGATGCACTGTGACCCACACATTGGGAAAAAAAAATAAACATTCACTGTCTAATACATGCCAGCTACTAATCTAGCCAAATAATACTCTCACACAGGGCAAAAAACCCCAAGCATCTGTGGACTACCAGGAATAAACCAGGCAATATTTTAGTAAGGTATTGCTCACACACAGGAAAAAGTAAGCATGCATCTATTAGTTGCCTAATTAATGTTGTAATGTTATTTGTATGTGAAGTAAGCATACATTAAGTGCCAAACATATGCCAGAAAGTAATCTGATATGACATCTCTCCCAAATAAATGAGAGAATACAACTGTGCTTTGAATGCCTGATATTTTCTGAGCCCTAGTCTCGTACAATCTACCTCACACATAGCAAAAGGAAATGGCTTGTCTCAAGTTCCTAGTATTTCCAGGCACTGTTCTAGTCCAACATTACTCAAACATAAGAGAAGGAAGCAAAGACACACTGAGCACCTAGCAAAGCAAACTGTTGTATTACCACTTTACCCACAAGGAAAGAAGAGGAAAGAGTGCATTGAGCATTGGGTACATGTCAGGCACTTATCATATTCACACATAGGGAACAGGAAGCAAGATGCACTGAGTGCCTACTATGTGCCAGGTACTCATACGGTACATTACTCACAAAAAGCAGAAAGAATCAAGATCACACTGAGTACTGAGTACATGACATACACTATTCCAGTGCAATATTCACGCATATGCTTATTTCCTTTCTCAATTTGACAATAGGTTGTACTAAAATAGCACGTGAAACAGATTCCAGTACGACATTACTCACACATAGCAGGGGTGACGCCATCATGCATCGAGCCGCTTGCATATCTAGTATAACGTAAGTCATACATAGGGGGAAGGAAAAATACATTCAGTGAACCCCTAAAACATGCCAGGTTCTATTTCTAACATTATCCATGCATGAGTGAAAGAACACAAACATGAATTGATCACATAAAATCATGCAGGGAACTTTCTAATACAATATTACTCATGGCTGGGGGAAGAAAACAAGCTTCATACTTTACCTAGTATAGGCCAGGAATTACTCAAGAATAGCATTGCTCACACATAGTGGAATTAACTAAGTATGTGTTGAGTCCCAGTATGTGCAAGGTGCCATTATATGTCCTGCTGTATGCAAGGTACAAGTTACTCATGCACAGCTGAGTGAAGAGAGCATGCAGTCGGCACCCACTACATGCCAGACCCTATTATATACAACATTGCACGCACATAACAACGGAAACAAGGAGGTGGAGCAGCTAGTACATGAGAGCACTGCCCTTGTACACCATTATTCACACACAAGCAGCAGAAAACAAGTGTCAGTGGGCAACTAGTTCATGCCAGGCACAATTCTAGTATGGCATTCCCCACATAAGTAGAAAGACAAAAATACATGTCAGGTATTACTGGAGTAAAATATTGCTCATGCATCATGTGAAAGAAAAAAACATTCATTGAGCTGCAAGCATACGCAGCAGGTCCATCTTTAAGTTACACTCTTCATGCATATAGGAAGCAAACATCCATGCCTGGTGTCTATTATGTGCTGGACACTATGTTAGTGCCCATCACCTCACACTGGGAAATGCTATGAGCATACAGGAAGTGTATGCATGCATCAGCTGACTGTTATGTGGCAGGAACTATTCTAATCAAATGCTACTCAAGCACGACTGACATGGAAGAAGCCTGCATGAGGTGCCTTGTCCTGACCAGTACAACATTACTCACACTGGAAGAAAGGTGGCAAGTATGCAGTAAGTACCTGGTATGTGTGCCACATTGTCTCTCCCAGGTAAGAAAGGCGCATGCATGGTACACCTAGTATTACTATATGCCCAGTGACTTTCTTCTGTTCCTAAGGGAAGCTATCCAGTGTTCTTAGAGCACAAAGTATTACCAAGCACTCCTCTGCTGTGGCATTGCTCAGACATAGGAGAAAGAAGACTGGGCACTAAAATGCTAGCAATTCCAAGTACTATTTAACTACAACCTTATAAAAAAGGAAAGAAAATTACCATGGTTTGAGCCCTTGGTGTATGCCTAGCCCTGTTTTTATTTTTTTATTTTTATTTATTTTGCTATTATTAATATACAATTACATGAGCAACATTATGATTACTAGACTCCCCCTATTATCCAACCCCCACCACATACCCCATTGCAGTCACTGTCCATCAGCATAGAAGGATGTTATAGAATCACTAGTTCCCTTCTCTGTGTTATACTGCCTTCCCCATAACCCCCCACCCCACCCCCACCACCGCTACATTATGTGTGCTAATCGTACTGCCCCTTTTCCCCCTTGTCCCTCCCTTCCCACCCATCTTCCCCAGTCCCTTTCCCTTTGGTAACTGTTAGTACAATCTTGGGTTCTGTGAATCTGCTGCCGTTTTGTTCCTTCAGTTTTTTCTTTGTTCTTATATTCCACAGATGAGTGAAATCATTTGATACTTGTATTTCTCTGCCTGGCTTATTTCACTGAGCATAATACCCTCTAGCAGCATCCATGTTGTTCCAAATGGAAGGATTTTTTTTCTTCTATGGCTGAATAATATTCCATTGTGTATATATACCACATCTTTATCCACTCATCTACTGATGGACACTTAGGTTGCTTCCATTTCTTGGCTATTGTAAATAGTGCTGCAATAAACATAGGGGTGCATATGTCTTTTTGAAACTGGGCTGCTGCATTCTTAGTGTAAATTCCTAGGAGTGGGATTCCTGGGTCAAATGGTATTTCTATTTTGCGTTTTTTGAGGAACCTTCATACTGCATTCCACAACGGTTGTACTAATTTACATTCCCACCAGCTGTGTAGGAGGGTTCTCCTTTCTCCACATCCTCACCAATATTTGTTATTGTTTGTGTTTGGGATGTTGGCCATCCTTACTGGTGTGAGGTGATATCTCATTGTGGTTTTAATTTGCATTTCTCTGATGGCTAGTGATGTGGACCATCTTTTCATGTGCCTGTTGGCCATCTGAATTTCTTCTTTGGAGAAGTGTCTGTTCAGCTCCTCTGCCCATTTTTTAACTGACTTATTTGTTTTTTGTTTGTTGAGGTGCGTGAGCTCTTTATATAATTTGGATGTCAACCCCTTATCGGATATATCATTTATGAATATATTCTCCCATACTGTAGAATGACTTTTTGTTCTACTGATGGTGTCCTTTGCTGTACAGAAGATTTTTAGTTTGATGTGGTCTCATTTGGTCATTTTTGCTTTTGTTTCCCTTGCCCAGGGAGATATGTTCATGAAGAAGTTACTTATGTTTATGTCCAAGAGATTTTTGCCTATGTTTTTTTCTAAGAGTTTTATGTTTTCATGACTTACATTCAGGTATTTGATCCACTTTGAGGTTACTTTTGTTTATGGGGTTAGACAGTAATCCAGTTTCATTCTCTTATATGTAGCTGTCCAGGTTTGCCAACACCAGCTGTGGAAGAGGCTGTCATTTCCCCATTGTATATCCATGGCTCCTTTATTGTATATTAATTGAGCATATATACTTGGGTTTATATCTTGGCTCTCTATTCTGTTCCACTGGTGTATGGGTCTGTTCTTGTGGCAATACCAAATTGTCTTGATTACTGTGGCTTTGTACTAGAGCTTGAAGTTGGGGAGCGAGACCCCCCTGCTTTTTTCTTCCTTCTCAGGATTACCTGGCTATTCGGGCTCTTTGATGGTTTCATATGAATTTTAGAATTATTTGTTCCAGTTCATTGAAGAATGCTGTAGGTATTTTGATAGGGATTGCATTGAATCTGTAGGTTGATTTAGGGAGAATGGCCATTTTTACAATATTAATTCTTCCTAGCCAAGAGCATGGGATGAATTTCCATTTATTAGTGTCCTCTTTAACTTCTCTTAAGACTGTCTTATAATTTTCAGGGTATAGGTCTTTCACTTCCTTGGTTAGGTTTATTCCTAGGTATTTTATTTGTTTGGATGCGGTTGCAAATGGAATTGTTCTCCTGATTTCTCTTTCTGCTAGTTCATCGTTAGTATATAGGAATGCAACAGATTTCTGTGTATTAATTTTGTATCCTGCAACTTTGCTGAATTCAGATTTAGATCTATAGGTTTTGGAGTGGATTCTTTACGGTTTTTTATGTACACTATCATGTTATCTGCAAACAGGGACAGTTTGACTTCTTCCTTGCCAATATGGATGCGTTTTATTTCTTTGTGTTGCCTGATTGCCATGGCTAGTACCTCCAGTACTACGTTGAATAAAAGTGGGGAGAGTGGGCATCCTTGTCTTGTTCCCGATCTTAAAGGAAAAGCTTTCAGCTTCTCGCTGTTAAGTATAATGTTGGCTGTGGGTTTGTCATATATGGCCTTACTATGTTGAGGCACTTGCCCTCTATACCCATTTTCTTGGGAGTTTTTATCATGAATGAACACTGAATTTTGTCGAATGCTTTTTCAGCATCTATGGAGATGATCATGTAGTTTTTGTCCTTTTTGTTGACGTAGTGGATGATATTGATGGATTTTCGAATGTTATACCATCCTTGCGTCCCTGAGATGAATCCCACTTGATCATGGTGTATGATCCTCTTGATGTATTTTTGAATTCGGTTTGCTAATATTTTGTTGAGTATTTTTGCATCTATGTTCATCAGGGATATTGGTCTATAATTTCCTTTTTTGTGGTGTCTTTGCCTGGTTTTGGTATTAGAGTGATGCCTTGTTTTGGTATTAGAGTGTATGCATAGAATGAGTTTGGAAGTATTCCCTCCTTTTCTACTTTTTGGAAAACTTTAAGGTGGATGGGTATTAGGTCTTCACCGAATGTTTGATAAAATTCAGCAGTGAAACCATCTGGTCCAGTTTTTTTGTTCTTAGGTAGTTTTTTTATTACCAATTCAATTTCCTTGCTGGTAATTGGTCTACTCAGATTTTCTGTTTCTTCCTTCGTCAGTCTTGGAAGGTTGTGTTTTTCTAGAAAGTTGCCATTTCGTCTAGGTTATCCAGTTTATTACCATATAATTTTTCATAGTATTCTCTAATAATTCTTTGTATTTCTGTGTTGTCCACAGTGATTTTTCCTTTCTAATTTCTGATTCTGTTTATGTGTGTAGACTCTCTTTTTTCTTGATAAATCTGGCTAGGGGTTTATCTATTTTGTTTATTTTCTCAAAGAACCATCTCCTG
Organism: Phataginus tricuspis; assembly: GCA_029783875.1. Taxonomy (NCBI): domain Eukaryota; kingdom Metazoa; phylum Chordata; class Mammalia; order Pholidota; family Manidae; genus Phataginus; species Phataginus tricuspis. The sequence continues at coordinate 7,295,121 of JAQQAC010002629.1, forward strand.
CTTTCATTGATTCTTTCTATTGTTTTATTCTTCTCAATTTTATTTCTGCTTTAATCTTTATTATGTCCCTCTTTCTAGTGACTTTGGGCCTCATTTGTTCTTCCTTTTCTAGTTTCATTATTTGTGAGTTTAGACTGTTCATTTGGGATTGTTCTTCTTTTCTGAGGTAGGCCTGTATTGCAGTATATTTCCCTCTTAGCACGGCCTTCACTACATCCCACAGATTTTGTGGTGTTGAATTATTGTTGTGATTTGTTTCCATATATTGCTTGATCTCTGTTTTTATTTGGTCATTGATCCATTGATTATGTAGGAGCATGTTATTAAGCCTCCATGTGTTTGTGGGCTTTTTCGTTTTCTTTGTGTAATTTATTTCTATTTTCATACCTTTGTGATCTGAGAAGATGGTTGGTACAATTTCAGTCATTTTGAATTTACTGAGGTTGTTTTTGTGGCCTAATATATGATCAAATCTTTAAAACGTTCCATGTGCACTTGAGAAGAATATGTATCCTGTTGTTTTATGATGCAGTGTTCTGTAGATGTCTGTTAGGTCCATCTGTTCTAATATGTTGTTCAGTGCCTCTGTCTCTTTACTTATTTTCTGTCTGGTTGATATGTCCTTTGGAGTGAGTGGTGTGTTGAAGTCTCCTAAAATGAATGCATTGCTGTCTATTTACCCCTTTAATTCTGTTAGTATTTCTTTCAAACATGTAGGAGCTTCTGTGTTGGGTACATAGAGATTTATAATAGTTATATCCTCTTGTTGGACTGACCCTTGTATCATTATGTAATGTCCTTCTTTGTCTCTTGTGACTTTCTTTGTTTATATTTTGTCTTATACAAGTACTGCAACTCCTGCATTTTTCTCACTATTAGTTGCATGAAATATCTTTTTCTATCCCTTTACTTTCAGTCTGTGCATGTCTTTGGGGTTAAAGTGCATCTCTTTAGGCAGCATATAGATGGTCTTGTTTTTTATCCATTCAGTAACTCCATGTCTTTTGATTGGTGCATTCAGACCTTTTACATTTAGGGTGATTATCAATAGGTACATACTTATTGCCATTGCAGGCTTTAGATTGTGGTTACCAAATTTCAAGGGCAATTCCCTTACTATCTAACAGGCTAATTTAACTTACTTCATACACTATTACAAACACAACCTAAAAGTTCTTTTTTTTCCCCTCCTTTTTCTTTCTCCTCCATTCTTTGTATGTTGGAATCATATGTTATGAATCATATTCTGTACTCTTTGTCTTCCCTTGGGTGACATTTTTTAGCCTTAGGAATACTTCCATCTCTAGGAGTCCCTCCAGAATGCACTGTAGAGGTGGTTTGTGGGAGGTAAATTCTCTCAGCTCTTGCTTATCTGAAAATTGTTTAATCCCTCCTTCAAATTTAAATGATAACCTTACTGGGTAGAGTATTCTTGGTTCAAGGCCCTTCTGCTTCATTGCATTAAATATATCATGTCACTCCCTTCTGTCCTGTAAGGTTTCTGTTGAGAAGTCTGATGATAGCCTGATCATTTTTCCTTTGTATGTGATGTTTTTTCTCTCTCTAGCTGCTTTTAAAAGTCTGTCTTTATCCTTGATCTTTGCCATTTTAATTATTATGTCTTGATGTTGTCTTCCTTGGGTCCCTTGTGTTGGGAGATCTGTGCACCTCCATAGCTTGAGAGACTATCTCCTTCTCCAGATTGGGGAAGTTTTCAGCAATTACCTCCTCAGTGACACTTTCTATCCCTTTTTCTCTCTTCTTCTTCTTCTGGTACCCCTATAATGTGGATATCATTGCATTTGGATTGGTCACCCAGTTCTCTCAATATTCTTTCATTCTTAGAGATCCTTTTTTCTTTCTGTGCCTCAGCTTCTTTGTATTCCTCTTCTCTAATTTCTACTCCATTTACCATCTCTTCTACTACATCTAATCTTCTTTTAAATTCCTCCATTGTATGTTTCATTTCAGATATGGAATTTCTTAATGATTGAATCTCCAACTTAAATTCATTCCTGAGTTCTTGAATATTTTTCTGTACCTCCATAAGCATGTTTATAATTTTTGTTTTGAGCTCTCTTTAATAAAGATTGGTGAGTTTGGTTTCATTTGGCCCTCTTTCTGGGGTTTGTAAGATTTGGGTCTGAACCATGTTATTTTGTCATTTCATATTTCTGTGTGGTGCCCACTAGTGTGCAGAAACTCCAGTCTCTGGAGCTGCTCAGCCCCTAGAGTGAGGTTGGGGGTCATAGGGCAGTGGAGCTGGTGCCTGGGGGGAGGAAAGATCTGTTTCCTGATTCTGATTCTCGTCTTCCATGCCTGTCTCCAGTGTCAGAGCCAGTGGGCCAAGCACACATGTGTAAACCTCTGTGCTTTGCATCTCTAGCTGTTGTAGGTGGGGCCTCTCTCTGGTTGGCCTGATGCCAGTGCAGTGACTGTGGGTTTGTGAGCAGGTGCCTGCTGGCCAGTAGGAAAGCTTGGCAGGCCGTGTGTCACCGTGGGGGGGCCTCAGAGCTGAGTAAGCAGCCACTGTGATGGAGCACCTGAAGCTCCCCAAGGTTCCCAACCAGCTTGCCCAGCCCTATTTGCTACAACCTTTTTCAACCATAGAGGAAACAAACCAGAGGAAACCTAGTATATAAGAGGTGTGATTCTAGCACACCTTTGTTCACATTTATGGAAAGAAAATGAGCCTGCATGGAGCAGCAAACATATACCAGGCAATCAATATTCTAGGGCATAATTATTTCCACTTATATGGAAGGAAAGTAACATGTATTAAGCATTTAGTGTATTCCATATTGGTCATCTTTCTATGGAAAATCCTGACTGATACAAGTGCCTAATACATACCTGACACTTTGTGGTACATACCTGACACATATATGCTACATGCACACAGGGGAAGGAAACAATCATGCTCGGAGCAACAAGCCTATGCCAAATTATATGCTGGAATAATGTCACTCACACGTGGGAGAATCGAGTATGTGTGCCCCGAGCACCTGGTATATGCCAGGCAGTGTTCTATCAAATATCACTCATACATCAGTGAAGGACAAAAGTTTTTTTGAGTGCCTGGTACATAGCAGGCACTTTTGTAGTGCAAAGTTACACTCATGTAAAAGGAAGGAAGCATGCATGCCTTCATCCTCTAATCTATGCCTAGTACTGTTCTGCAACACTGCTCACACCGATGGGCAGTCGAGTGCACACAGAGTACACAGTCTATCTCGCATGCTATCCTAGAACAATCATACTCAAGCACAGGGGCGAGGAATGGGCTCACACTGGGTGTCTGGTGTATATCAGTTTCTAGTCTAGAAAACATCGCTCACCATAGGAGAAGGAAATAAGACTGAATTGAGCACCAAGTATATGTTAGGAACTGTTCTAGGATAACCTGACTCACTAATAGGGGGAAGGTAACTAAATACATTGCGTGCCTCTGCTAGCTGCTCTTCCCATACCCGTTTATGCACATGCATGGGGAAGGCCACACAACTGCATTGATTCCTTTGGGTATGCCACATGCTCTGCCTGTGCCAACGCATCCCCATCGCGGGGAAAGGAAGCAAACGCGGACTGAACTCCTGCTATGTGGCACGCCATGCCCCAATACGACTCTACTCACACATAGTGGGGAGGAAACAAGCACGCCTGAGAACTTGCCATTCAGCCTCACCCATATGACAAGGAGTGAGCACCGAGGAAGCGACTCGTACATGCCAGCCAGGCTTTCTCTTTGTACCTTTCTTACCTAAAGGGGGACACAAAAGACAAGAATCAAGCCCTCTGTCTATGCCAGGTATTATTCTTGCAACATTACTCACCCAACGGGAAGGCAGCAATCATTCACTGAGCCACCGGGGAGCCAAGGGTCCAATATAGTACAAGTCTATGCACATGCGGCAGGGAGTAACCAGCAATAAGCACCTGCTGTATGCGAGGTGCTACTCTAGTAATGTTGACTGTCACAGTGAGACAAGAAATGGATACTTTTAAGGGCCAACTACATACAATCCTACATCACTCACAGATCAGCAGAGTAATACAAGTATTACTAAGGGCCTAGGATTTGTCAGGCACTATCCCAGTACAATGTACTCATTCCTGGGAGAAGAAAACAGGCATGCAAGGAGCTTCTGGTAGTGCCAAGCACTGCTGTGACACAACACATCCCACAACAGGAGGAAGAGGGCCTGTGTGCATCAAGCAACTGTGTGTGCTGCGCAGTTTTCCAGGCCAACTTACTCCTTACGTAGAATGAAGAATACATTCATACATTTCACACCTAGGTAAGCCAAGCCAAGCCCTGAGCTCAGGCACCTGCCAGACACTGATCTGATCTAACATTACTCACTCACAAGGAGGATAAAGCACTCAGCCTGAGCACCCAGTGTGACGGGCACTGCTCAAGCGCAACACACCCACATTCAGGGGAAGGACACAAGCCTACACGGAGCACCTAGTACAGGGCAAAGTGTATGATAGAATGATTTTACTCACATGTAGGCGGATTAAGTAACCATACATCGAGCACCTAGTATTTGCCAGACACTATTCTAATACAGCCTTAACCACACATCAAAGACACAATTTTTCTGAGTGCCCATGTGGTTCATAACCTTGGGAGCTTCCTGGGTGGAATTTGAAACTGGCTCCAGAAGCAGAGGTCAAGGAGAGACCACTCCAGATTGTTAGGAGGCAACTTTAGTAAGCCAGGGAACTCACTACGAGGCTTATCTTGGACAATACCGCAAAGTTTACATAGAGGCCTTAACGGGGTTTGGTCACAATATGATCCAGATGGTCTGTCTCTCAAGGTGGCATCTTTACAGTGGCTCTAGCTATGGGAATGCTGGACGAAATGGGCAAAGGATGGTGAAGGGGGTAAGGAGACTCTGATTGTTTAGGTCCAGCTCGTGAGTCAACTGGCAGTCACGTCCTCTCAATGACCTCCCCCAACACACCGCCCCTCCTCAGGACAGCTCCCAAAGTCACATGGGCCCCTCTTCTGCAATGTGCACTGTGCAGTCAGCACAGAGTTTCATCAGCATGGAGGTGGGTCACTGGGGACAGATGCCACAGCAACAATATAGGCACGTGCAAGGGAAAACACATTGATTCTCCAAATAAATAACCATTTGTTTCACTGAGTCCCATGATCTGAACCATGATTTATTGAGCCCCCTAGGCTGGGGATTGGATCACTCAGAGCGTTCACTTGTGACCTCATGTGATTTAGTAAAGATGATCCATTTGCAGGCTCATCATGTATGAACGTCCGGCACTGTTTGGATGATGACACAGGTGCCTCCCCATGAGGCAGTCATAATGACCAAGGCTTTTCTGTTTTGGGGGGGACAGCTTTTCTTGTTAGAGACATTTCAGCGTTCAGTAAAAACAGCTTTGCTGGTTATCACTTAGGCTTGCTGGGAGAATTTAGTAAGGGCCTCTCCGTGTGCTATAATATCCTCCTGGCCAAAGGCACCAGCCCAGTGATAGTACTGATGGAAAGCAGAACATGCACATCTGGCCTTGACCAGAACGAGGCTGGAAGCTTTAGGAACTTGACCTATTTGTGCAAACCACCCTCGTGTTGGCCAGAGCGGCAGCATGGTCAGGCCCAGGAGATGGGCTGGGAGTGGGACATGCCAAACCAGGCCCCCACCCTCTCCTCTCTTTCAGGGATGCGTGTCCCCTTCCAGGCAGTGCATTTAATAGGTCTGGTTTCAGGATCCCAGTGCAGTTGCAACTGATTCCTACCTGTCTGCCATTCTCCTGATGAAAGTGAAAACGATTCACCTAATATGTTTTGCCAATAAGATGTAGTCTCTCTAATTTTTCTTATTTAATATGCTAAAATTGCATGCAATCCTTTATATCTGATTAGCCCTTTAGGATACATCGATAGCCTCTGATTCTTAAGTGGCATTTGTGTTGTAAATCCTGATATCCATTTGTGATTTACCACATTGTTGAATTAATTTAGATCCTGGGTGTTTGCAAAGGAATCCTTTTTCTGGTTTCTCTTTCCCTCTTTCCCTTCTTGCTCTGGTTTTTAGCTGTTCTGACTAACTGTATTTGTATCTCTTATAAATATTCTTGAGAGATTTATAATATAATATAATGTGACGGTCATGTTTTTATTGACTTCTTCTACACCTTTCATCTTGAATAATATTACAGATGTCTTAGCCTTACCTTATTTCCTTATCTTGTGTCTGACGTTTTATGTTTCCTGTGAAGCAGGCCTGCCATGGCACCTTTGTTTAGAAGAAGCTAGATTCTCTCAACTGCTTTATTTCGGACCATTTGCCTTTATTTTCGTTCATTCCTATGGCCGTCTAAATCCATCTTCTTTATTTTTCTCTTCTATTCCTGAAAGCCCACTTGACTGTATTTCCACTTTTTTATTGTACCTGGGGACCTAGTAACAGCACTTATTTCAAAAGACCATTAGGCTGCCCTCCTCCTTTAATTCAGGCATAAACCAGGTGAATTCCTTTAAATGGATCTGATCCAGTTTGAACAGGATGATATCTGACTGTGACTGGTTTTACTCAGAAACAGTGCGATCTAAAAGGAAACTACAACTGATCAAAACATTTTAAGTTCATGCAGTTTCAGACACATTTTGAGCTGAAGGAAACTGTATATAGTTGACCTGATTCAAGTCATTTTGATAGGTTTAAGCCAGCCTGAATAAGTCCAAATTAATTTAAACTAATGAGAACAACTTTGGGTAAGCCAGAACTGGTTTAAATTA
>JAQQAC010002629.1:7313094-7404703 GCA_029783875.1 Phataginus tricuspis
GGCTTTAGATTCGTGGTTACCAAAGGTTCAAGGGTTGCTTCTTTACTATCTGAGAATCTAACTTAACTTTCTTGTTAAGTTATTGTGAACGCCGTCTGAGGTTTCTTTATCTCTCCCTTCCTATTCTTCCTCCTCCTTTCTTTATATATTAGGTGTTTTATTCTTTGCCTTTAGTTGGTATTTGGATGGTCTGCTTTCTTTGCTATGCTTTTATTTTCTCTGGTGACATCTTTTTAGCCTTAGGTGTGTTTCCCTCTAGAGCAGTCCGTTTAAGTTATCCTGTAGTGGTGGTTTATGGGTGGCAAACTCTCTCAACTTTCTTTTGTCTTGAAATTGTTTAATCCCTCCATCATATTTAAATGATAATCTTGCTGGATACAATATTCTTGGTTCGAGGCCCTTCTGTTTCATTACGTTAAATATATCATGCCATTCTCTTCTGGCCTGTAAGGTTTCTGTTGAGAAGTCTGATGACAGTCTGATGGGTTTTCCTTTGTAGGTGATCTTTTTTCTCTCTCTAGCTGCCTTTAATACTCTGTCCTTGTCTTTGATCTTTGCCATCTTGATTATTATGTGTCTTGGTGTTGTCTTCCTTGGGTCCCTTGTGTTGGGAGATCTGTGGGCTTCCGTGGACTGTGAGACTATTTCCTTCCCCAGCGTGGGGAAGTTTTCGGCAATTATTTCTTCAAAGACACTTTCTATCCCTTTTTCTCTCTCTTCTTCCTCTGGTACTCCTATAATGCGAATATTGCTCCATTTCGATTGGTCACACAGTTCTCTTATTATTCTTTCATTCTTAGAGATCCTTTTATCTCTCTCTGCCTCAGCTTCTTTGTATTCCTGGTCCCTGTCTTGTAATTCCTTGATCGTGTCTTGAACCTGATTCAATCTGCTGTTGAGCCTTTTGATGGCTTGTTTCATTTCTGCATTGTCTTTCCTCACTTCCCTTACTTCCTCCCTCAGCTCTTGCACATTTTTCTGTAGATCCGTTAGCATGGCTATGACTTTTATTCTGAATTCTTTTTCTGGAAGACTGTGCATGTCCATTTCTTCAGATTCTTTCTCTGGGGTGGTGTTTGTCTGAAGCTTTGTCTGTATCATATTCTTCTGTCTTCTCATGACTTACCCGCCTTGCCGGGACTCCCGCGGGAGTGCTGGGGTGCAGGGGCACTCTGGTCTCGCTGGATCGCGTTTCCGTCCTGCCTCGCCAGGTGCCGAGTCCTCTGTCTGGAGTGTCTGGCCGCCGGAGCTCTGGTGGGGGGGAGCGCTCAGTCCCACCGGGTCGCCGCCCCGTATCCCGTCAGCCTCACCGGCTGCCAAGTTCTCACAGGTGTAGCTGTACGCTGTGCACTTTCCTGTGTATTCTGGTCTCTCTTTTAGGGATAGTTGTATTTGCTGTATTTTCGTGAATAAATATAATGTTGGGAAGGAATTTTTCTGCTGGTCCGCTCATGACGCCATATTCCCGGAAGTCTCCATAGCGTTTTGTATTTATAGAAACATTAAGATTGTGTTAAATATGGCTAACTGTAAATTAATTAAAAGGCTTGGGAAATGTGAGTTCTTGGGGAAATATTAGGGCAAAATATCAGGAAACTAAACATTTCAAACTCCACCTGGAGCTAGATATTCTCTGGAATGTGAAGAAACCTTGGACTTACCGGGTCCCTGGGGGTTATTTGGCTACTTTCTTAGCTGGCTGTGAATCCCCTTCATCCCTCCCTGTTGGCGTCTTGGTCAGGCATGACCTACATAAGCCGGTTTATCAGCCATGAAGAAAGGCCTGCTCTACTGCTCAGGGTTATAGCTAATGCAGAATTTTTCATAGAAATGACCACAAATAATCTAATTATAAATGCATTTACAAACTTGCAGTATAGCTTCATAGAGAATACATGTCTATTTAAATAACCCCATATATGAAAACAAAGACAGCAGAGCGGCTCTGTTGCAGCAGGAGGGGTACAAAGTGATGAACGGCGCCCCCATCTCGCTTCCAGTCTGCCGACACTGAGGCTCTGAGAAACCCCGTGTGGAAACCACTCCCTAGCCAAACCACTCTATTACCACATAGGATAGTTATTATTTGCTTTTTTGTAATGCCCACCTCATTTTATTTCAATAACCATGGAATTGAAAATCTGTCCTTTGAGAGAACACTCATCGAAGTCTTCAGTTTATATTAAGGCAGGACTTGAAGTCGCTTTATATTTGTTGAGAATATAATCTAGGAATGTTTTGGGCATTCTTCCCTCTGTCCTTGTTCCCCTGGGAAGCAGGGGTGGGACCCTAAGCTGGCTCTCGCTCTCCTACTTTCAAATTAAAAAATCCTGCTCTGGAAATCTATCACCGCTGAGCACCACTAACTTTACATGGATGCAATGCAGGGGAAAGAAAGGAAATCCTGCCTTTAGAACAGGAGAAACGTTCTCACTGATTGGTTTATTCTTTGATTCCTCACCCTGTCCTCTAAGACGTGAAAAGCATATACAGCCTTAGCAAGAAATGTAGTTGAACCAAAGGCACGAAAATCAAGCCTACTCGCCTTTAGCACCAGGAAAATAGATTTATCAGAGCGGTGCCAGAGACAGGAGAGAAGGGCATGGAATACTGGCTCTGTTAGCAGACAGCCAAAGCCAAGAGGAACCTCTTAGGAAAACCTAATGAGTCAGGTGAGGTCACTGACAGTCAGATGGAGGTGTAACAGGGTCGATGCCCAAGACATGGGGAGAAAGAAGTTGTGGAGAGTGACAGGTGTCCTCGAGTCCAGGGAACCCCGAATGGCAGAGACATCAAGTAAGTGGGGTCCATTCTGGGACCTGGGAGATGGGGGCGTGGGGAGAAGAATTCTGAATGTGACACCGAATGGTGCAACTCAGACCCCCTTATGCTTTAGAGGGGCTTTTCTCACATTCCCTAAAAGAGGGCAGTATATGAAAATTGATAGGCAGGTTACTTTTAAAGAAACTAATTGAAGGGCTATAATTACTGGAAAGCAGCAAATCTTCTATCATTCTCACTGAGGCAATGATGTCCTGCGCCCAGGGATGCCAGGGAAATTCCCGTGAGTAGGTACCATCACCACAGCACCCCTGACCCCAGCCATCCTCTGATGGGTCCGGGAGGGCCAGATGCAGTTTCAAACCTCCACCTTTATCTGTCTTCACCAACAGCCCCTAAGCCCCTAGCCCCTGTAAGGCCCAAAAGTCATCTCTGAGCTTCAAGCTCAAGTGGCCACATGGCATTACCTAGGCTGCTCTTCATTCCTCCGTATATAGTACAGGTTCCTGGTATCCATGGCTGTATAATTCAGGGGTGTTCAACATCACTTCTATATCTGATCAACCAGCACAAGTAATGCTGGGAGAGAGGGGAGCAAGGCGTTTCCAGAAATCTTTCAGAAAAATGAAAGATGTAACTTTTCTATTTGAGGACAATGGGATTAATCCATAAACAGTCAGGACTGTCATGGAAAGTCAAATCCCTCCAGGTCTCTCAATAGGAATCAGGAGAAAGGATGTTAAAGACATATTTATTGCCTTTTAAAATGTCCTGCATGATCATGCATTTATCTGATCTCTTTTAAGGAAAACTATTTCTGACATTAGCCTCAGATAGTCATGAATTTCCCAAGCTTCCTACCTGAACACTGGAGTCCCTCCAAGTCTCCAGGGCCGATGAGCCTTTATAACTTATCACTGGTCCGAGGTACACAGGACCAAACATATGTTCATCACATCAATACCCAAAACTCTGAATTGCCTTCTCTAGTTAGCACCAAACACTGAGTACAGAAATTCTCAAATTCTCTACTTACTTTGCCAGACTTTGTAAATCTCTGTGCCTGCTTCTGAATGACATCTCAAACTTGGCTACGCATTGGAATCGCCTCAGCAGCCTCACAAACTACAGGGCAGTTCGGATCTCACTGGTACGCAGTGGCACTTGGGCCTTAGGACCTATTTTTAAAACTCCCCAGATGATTCCAATATGCAGCTCAAGTTGAGAACCTTTCTAGAGCAGTGGTTCTCAAGGCGTGGACCTACTAAAATAAAACCCAGGGGATGGGAACAGGACAGTGTCTTCAAAAGTCTTCTAGGGGGGTTTGATGCATGTTTAAGATTAAGAACGCTTCTAGAGCATAGCAGTCAATGCTGTGATATTAGTTCTCACAGAATGGTCCCCAGTCAACACCATCGGCAACAGGATCACCTGGGAATGTATTAGAAATACAAATTATTGCATCACACCCCTGCCCCCGGCCCCAGGCTTATTGGATCAGAAACTGATGGTGGATCCAGTTACCCTTGTTTTAACAAGTTCCCAAGCGGTTGAGAATTACTGTTCTTTGAGAATGAGGAATAATAAAAATGAAGCTTTTGTAATTCTGACACAGGAAGAAAAAGGAAGAAAGAAAAGAAGGATGGGGAGGCAGGCAAGCAGGCAGGGGCAGGTGGGAGACGTGTTCCTTTTTTCACTCTTATGCCAGATGGTTTTCTCCTTGTAATAGAGCCCCGTGGGGCGGGTGACACTTCTTTAAAGAGGAATGCTGAGGAACAAAGAGAAGGTGGTGCCCGCAGCCAAATCAAGGGAACAGAAAGAGAATCTGGACCTCTGTCTACCTGGGACTCACACTGAAGCATCTCCTAGACTCTAGCTTGGCAACCGTCTGCCCCTGTTTTTCTATATTATTGATCCTTGTCTTTGTATAAATAAATCTGACCTCCTAATTTAGAAATGTAGATCATCTGGAAGGTACTAAGAATATGAGTAATTGTCAAATACTCATGAGTATATGAGTAATAGTTTATATTTACTGAATGTTTACTATGCACCAGGCGCAATTCTAAGAACTTTTCAGATGTTCAATTTATTTGATTCAGGCAGGGGGAGCACTTAACCCTTTCTCTCCGTATGGAAACTTGGAGCCTAAGTCAAGTGCCCAAAGTCACAGCCCCTAGGTGGGGAAGCCTGGGTTTAAATGAGTCTAACCCTTTTGACTTGACTCTCACACCCAGGTTCCTCCCCAGGGCAGTCTTGACAGTGTCACCCAGATCTGGAAATAGCAAGCAACTTCATTTAGGGAATGAGTATTGCATCTAGAGATGCTGCTAACAAATCAGGAGGTCAGTAATTGGAGAGAACCAAATATTGCCACAACTCCAGGTAATGAAGTATATGAGCTAGTAAAACTGTGTACTGGATCAGGATTTTTATCTGGCTTTATCACTGTAATTAAGGAAACTAAATTAACCTGCAAACTTCTCCTGAGTGTAATAGGAAAGCTTAGTTCATTAAAATGTAATATAAAATTCCACTTATAGGTCTGGGCCCATGAAGGGAGAATTTTCTCAGGGTGTAATGAAATAAAGGCAGTCTCTGTGTGAGAGATTAGCTACTTCTTGATAAATCTGATCAATAGACATAACCAATCCAAATAACATAGGGACAAGGTCCACTTGAGAATCTGTTTTGGAAAGAACAAGGAGACACTGAAGGTGGGCTGGGGTAATCTTCAGACTTACAAACAGTCTCACTGGAGCTAAATAAATGGTGCCTGTTTCACTCACCACCTTTGAGATATAATTCATTATTTAGAAATGGCCAAAAATGGGGAATTGTATGCCTACTAATTATTTAGGATTTAGATCAACTACTTCTCTCTCTGTCTCTGTCTCCTTAGCTGGGCTGCTAGACTGTCTCAGCACCTTAGCTGTAGCACACAGAGATCTCTCCCTGTCATTTCTACCTTATGTTTGGTTATTGGTGCATGTGTCTTGTCTCCTACAGACCCTGAGAACAGGAACAGCATCTTGCAATATCTTTGCATTGTTGACTGCACAATCTAAAAGGAGCTTTATATATGTTTGCTAAATGGTGCTGTGGGTAAAATTACGATATTTCCAGAATCTCTTGCCTGTCCTTAATGCATCTCCATATCAATAGGTGATTATATGGGGAAGCGAGAGGGCACAGCTGGACTAGAGAGGTTGGGTGGAGTGCCTTTTTGCAGCAGGGTCCCTTTTTGCAGCCGGGTCCTGAGAGACATCGGTGAGCAGAAGTGGACAACTGCTTGTAAGCAATAAATGGGTTTCTCCCAGTTTTCTTCTCCCTTTGACTGGTTTCGGTTTCAAAGGTAATTTGCCCCAGGCTGGGAAAATATCCCTCCCCCAGAGTTACAGATGTACAAAAAATTAGATGGAAATCTCTCTCATTCTCATATCTGCTGCTTTCTCCTTTCCAGCTACCTTCCTTCCTGATGGGCAGGTCACTCTTTTAAAAAAGAGAAAGCATGATATTTATCTGTTTTATGTATTGATCATTTAGATTATATTACATTTGAAAACAGAAGTCTACCGTCAAAAGAGAAAAAGACTTATGTAATAATTTAGTTTAATTTCTTTATTTTTACCAGTGAAGAAACTGAAGCTGAGGGAGCATTAACTCCCCTCATCCAAAAAGCTAAAAAATAGCTGAACCAGGCCCCATAAACCCTTGACCACTTTCAGTCATCTGTGGGCCAGTCTTCATCTTTGGAAGTCGTGATGGGGCAGGGGGGTCAGTAGCAGTAGGAAGGCAGCAGCTGGGAGCATACTCACCTCAGGGGTGACTTATTATGCGAGCTGAGGAAAGATCCCCAGGCCAATCAGGTCGGCTTTACGCGTTAGTCAATTGTGCGCGTCTGCCTGTGCCTCCAAGGCCGTCAAGCTTGATCAATGACTTAGTTCCTATTTCAAAAGAAATGTACACACAGGAAATGCATTGAGCCACTGCATTAGTCAGCATGGGCTACCAAGCAAAGTACCATAGACTTGTGTCTTCAACAACAGGAATTTATTTTTCACAATTCTGAAGTCTGAGAGTCTGAGATCAGAGTTCCAGCATGACCTGGTCCTGGTGAGAGCTCCCTTTCCATCTAGCAGATGGCTGCCTTCTCCATGTGTCCCCCATGGCAGGGGTGGGGGAGCAGGGGACTCTCTACTGGGTCTCCTTATAAGGGCACTAATCTCATCATGAAGGTCGTGCTCTTATGAATTCATCTAAACCTAATTATTCCCCCAAAGGTCCACCTCCAAATACCATCACATTAGGGGTTAGGGCTTCAACATATGAATCTGATGGAGACACAGTTTAGTCCCTAACAGCCACTATCAATCATTTACTCAAAAGTATGAGCTTAGCAAGCACTCATCTGCCTGCTCTAGGAAACAGCTGAGAGAGAGCGTGATGGAAAAGTCTGTATGGTGGCAGAGGGTCCTGGAGGCTGAGAAGAGGAAGAAAGCAGAATGCCCAAAGCTGAGCTGCACCATGTCACCAGTGGGCAGAAGCCTGTTTGTTTGAAAAGGCTCTTCTGGGAAACATGAGAGCTCTAGTGAGTAAAGCTCCAGATGTAGAAATAGAATCCTTGGTTTTGCATTCCAGCTCTGTGTTTTCTTAGCTTTGTGATTGTGGACATTTCACTTCTCTGAGCCTCTGTGTATTTTCATCTGAAAATAAAAGGGCGTAATCCTGCTCTATCTGTCTTACAGGGTGGGTAGGAGGACCAAGCAGCATATTATATATGAAAGTGTTTAACAGCTGCATGGGACTTTATAACTGTGGCATGTGTCACACTATAACTACCATTATAGGATTTAACAGAGGGAGAAATAGTGTATTTAGCATCTTTTGCGACTAGGTCAGTGGTTTTAAGCTTAGTGTCCAACTTCTTGGAAAGTCAGTGCCTAAGGAAGGTGCTAATGGCCACAGCGGCACTCCCATTCCATGTCATTCACACTTAAATGCACAGCAAGAGCAGAAATCCCTTTAAAACCAACCTACGCAAATCAGGAAAGCCGCCAATACTACATTGCTGACTGTGATTCCATTTCCCTACGTAAAAAGAACATCAAGCCTGCTGAAGGAATTTGAGGGACATTTAATGCTTGGTTTGAGATTTGGGCTTTGTTCCTGGTGTGATTTTTTTTTTTTCATTCTTTTGATTTTCAGTGGAATCACCTAGGTGCTGCTGATATTTGTGATGTGAGAAAATAATGATTCACTGCACAGAACTGGGGTGTCCTGGCATCAGTGTGCACGGGAAACACATATCGGAGCAATCACAAGTATTATCTTCCCAGTCAGCATGATGTGATATAAAACAAAGAATGTCATTGCAGGAAGGAAGTGGCTCTCTAGAAGGAAGGAAGTGTGATCTTTGCTGCTTTTTGGGTAGACACTTTGTGGCTGGCCTTCCAAAGTTCAGATGCAACTGCTTTCAGAGAAGAACCTCTGACCTCTCTAACTTTCAAAAGGCAAAACCTATAAGGGAAACAGGCAGTTCTTTTTTTCTTTTCACTCTTTGAAATATAAGAGAGTAGTACTCGTAGCTACTTTTTAATCCCCCTCCCAGTGCCCCTGTCGGTTTATTGAGCCACTTTTCTATGTCTCCATTTTGCAAAATGAATCAGCAGAAATCAGATTATTTAGGTAAATATTTTGAGTAGTATGTGCTTAGATCATTATACGTGGGAAATGCTTGTTGACATTTCCTCCCTTAAAGTTATAAAGTATCAAAGACAGACAAATGTATTCGTTGCTGTCTGCATGCCAAGAGCTGTGCCAAATGCTTTTAAAAATGTTATCTTACCTAACTCTCCCATCAACTCCAGAAAAGAAATACTGAATTTTTACATTGAGAACTAAAGATGATCTTAGAGATAGATGCATGCTAGGACCTCATGAGGAAAGCACTTGTATTAGCCCAGATGCTACCTTCATTTCTCACCCCTGTACCACTGTCACTTGTTGTGGAGAATATGGGCTAAAATACTGAATGTCATTCCAATAGATGGCATGCTCTGCATCCCCTTTATCCAATTTCATGACTTATTTTCCTTCATCACTCTTGATCTTAGACACTTTGACTAGCAGTCATTGGATTCACTTGTCCCAAGTACTTGCATTTCCAGACACATCTTTTCCTAGTGATGGGAATCTACGGTGTGTGTCCAGTACTCACACCAAATTGCAGTGTAGCTGCTGTGGATGGGAATCATGGTCATGGCTGAGAATCTGAAAGAGATTCTTCACACTCTGTAGACCACAGTCAAACTCCAGTGATGTGGACTACCCCCCGTTTCACCACTTTAAAAGCTGAGGACCACAGAGAGTAAGCGACTTCAGCTGAAGAAATGAGCTATGAAAGAAGTAGGATGGGGCTTCAGGTATCCTATAAGACCAGTGCTTTTCCCACCAGGCTACAAAACTGAGTGAAGAGCTAGTGAAGGAGACATAGATGGGTAAGATAGAGTAGGAAAAGTTCTAGGAGAATAAGTTTTAGGGAAACCAAGAGAAGAATAAATTTCAAGTAGGGACTGTTCAAAAAAAGCCTGTAATGTTGCAGAGAACTCAAGGAGGCTAAGGACTGAAACATAACCACTTGACTTAGTTATTAGTATGGTTAGTGTAGAACTTTCTGGAAACTGCTGAGAGGGTGATTTTAGGAAAAAATTATGGAATAAGAAGGGGGCCCAAGAGGGTGGCGTGTGCAGGGCAGCAGAAATCTCCTCCCAAAACCATATATATTTGTGAAAAAACAACAAATACAACTATTCCTAGAAGAGAGACCAGAAGATACAGTACAACAGCCAGGCTACATCTACATCTGCGAGAACTCAGCGCCTCACGAAGGGGGTAAGATACAAAGCCGCAATCCGGCGGGACCCGAGCACTCCCCCTACCCCAGCTCACTGGCAGGAGGAAAAGAATCAGAGTGGGGAGAGAGTGGAAGCACAGGCCTGCTAGATAACCAGCCCTGGTGATCTGCACCAGGAGCACAGACACACACCACATGGTGTACTGGAGATTAGAGAAACAGAAGGGCAGGATCTGAGATGGAGACTGCGAGCAGGTCCCCACAGCCGGCTTCCCTGGGACAAAGAAAAACGGGCGCTTTTTTAAAAGTCTTAAAGAGACAACGGCCCAACAGCTGAACAAAATCGTCCCAGCACACTCAGCCCAGCAGGCTGGGATTCTTGAGGAATTTCAGGCCCCCTAACTGGCTGCTGAGTAAAGCAGCCCCGCTGAAGCCCTTCACGGCAATAAGCAGCCTGCCATTTATTCCCCCTGGCAGTGCTACAAACGGACTGGTGGATCTCCCACAGCTGCGGAACAGCGGGAGAGTGGCCCACCCATAGCAACCACACAGAATATCCTCCCGGCAGGCGTGCACCTAACTGGGAAGGGCCACAGAAGCCAGAGCAAGGTCCAGAAGGTAAGAAGAGGCACCAGATTTGCTACAGAATGCCCCCAGCATGGCTGCAAGCCCCCACAGTGCTCTAGGCCAGCCTGAGGGTAGCCCTGCCCATGGCAGCTCAGGGGATTATCACAGAGACCATCTCCCAGTGTGTAGGTAACCAGCACAGGCTGTGGAGAAGGGCAAGGGGAACAACAAGCAGTAAGGGACTTTGTTCTCCCAGCTGACACACGTGGCACCTGCCTCCAACCACTCCTATCACCATGAAAAGACAGAAGAATCTGGTTCACTCAAAAACCATCCAGAGAGGGATTAAAGATGGTGGCATGAGAGGTGAGACAGAGGCTTCCTCCTAAAACTGCATATAATATGAAAATAAAGCTACTACAACTACTCTTGAAAGAGCAATGGGAAAGAGGACGGCAACAAGCTGCATACACCTGGACACAAGAGCAGCCCTCACAGAACAGGGTAACATACTATAGCTGTGGTCCTGTGGGATTCAAGCCCTTCCCCCACCCCAGCTCACCAGCAGGAGGAACAGGAATGGAGCAGAGAGGGAGTGGAGAACTGGGACTACTGAATACCTAACTCTGGAGATCTACTCTGGGAGCACAAACCTACATTTCATGGTGCTTGCATGATACTCTTGTAATTAGGGGGTTACAATTACTGGAAAAGCTAAGACAGGCAGAATTCCAGGAGAGACTAAGATTCCAGCTACTTGTGGAAAGCAGGGATCCATATCCAGCTGCTCTGGGACAAAAGAAAGGCGGGCAGTCTGAGAGACTTCCTAACAAAGAAGCCCTTAGCAAGAGGGCTGCTAAAGGAGCAAGGATTGCACAGAGCTTACTGCTCAGGAGAAAGGACAGGTAGACAAAATTGTCCAGGTGCACTCTGCCGTGCAGATTGGGAGTGTACACGATCTTCAGGTGCACCAGCTCCCTGGCTGCCTACACAGCTCCAAGAACCCCTTCTGTGACAGGGAGACTACTGCGCCTTTCCCCTGGCCAGCCCCACCAGGCTTGCAAACTGGGAAACCCTTCCCTGGTATTAGGCCAGCCAGAGAGAAGATCTGTCTACAGCAACTAAAAACACAAAGCACAGAGGCTTATACCTGTGTGCTCAGCCCACTGGTTCAGGCCGTGGAGACAGGCATAGCAGCCGGGAAGCAGGAAACAGCCCTTTCCTCCCCCAAGGCACCAATACCACTACACTACAATCCCCGACATTACTTCAGGGCTAAGCAGCTCCAGAGAGTAGAGCTTCTGGGTACTAGAGGGCGCCAAACACAAATATGAAACACCAGAGGAACCTGGTCCAGAGTAAAATTATTAATACAACTCCTGAGAAAGATTTAAATGATATGGACCTCATGACTCTCCCTGAAAGGGACTTCAAAATAAAAATCATTAACATGCTCATGGAGGTACAGAAAGATATTCAAGAACTCAGGAATGAATTCCAGTCGGAGATCCAATCATTGAAGAACACAATGGACGGTATTAAAAGCAGATTGAATACGGTGGAGGAGACGATAAATGAAATAGAAACTAGAGAAAGGGAATACAAAGAAGCTGAGGCACTGAGAGAAAAAAGGATCTCTAAGAATGAAAGAATATTGATAGAACTGTGTGACCAATCCAAACGGAACAATATTCACATTATAGGGGTACCAGAAGAAGAAGAGAGAGAAAAAGGGATAGAAAGTGTTTTTGAGGAGGTGATTGCTGGAAACTTCCCCAATCTTGGGAAGGAGATAGTCTCTCAGGCCATGGAGGTGCGCAGATCTCACAACACAAGGGACCCAAGGAAGACAACAGCAAGACATATACTAATTAAAATGACAAAGATCAAGGATAAGGACAGAATATTAAAAGCAGCCAGAGAGAGAAATAAGATCACATACAAAGGAAAACCCATCAGGCTATCATCAGACTTCTCAGCAGAAACCTTACAGGCCAGAAGGGAGTGGCACGATGCATTTAATGCAATGAAGCAGAAAGGCCTTGAACCAAGATTACTTTATCCGGCAAGATTATCATTTAAATTTGAAGGAGGGATTAAACAATTCCAAGATAAGCCAAAGCTGAGAGTATTTGCCTCCCACAAACCATATCTACAGTGTATTTTGGAGGGACTGCTATAGATGGAAGTGTTCCTATGGTTGAATAGCTGACACCAGAGGTAATAAAACCACAGTAAAGAAAATAGAACAGCTAATTGGTAAGAAAATGAAAAATTAAACTAACTATCCCCAAAGTCAATCAAGGGATAGACAAAGAGTACAGAATATGATACCTAATATATAAAGAATGGAGGAGGAAGAAAAAGGAGGAAACAAACAAACAAACAAAAAAAGAACCTTTAGATTGTGTTTGTAATAGCATATTAAGTGAGTTGTTAGACTTTTAGATAGTAGGGAAGCTAACCTTGAACCTTTGGTAACCACGAATCTGAAGCCTGCAATGCCAATAAGTACATACCTATCCGTAATCACCCTAAATGTAAATGGACTGAATGAACCAGTCAAAAGACATAGAGTCACTGAATGGATAAAACAACAAGACCTATCTATATGCTGCCTTCAAGAGACTCACGTTAAACCCAAAGACATACACAGACTAAAAGTGAAAGGATGGAAAAATATATTTCATGCAAACAACAAAGAGAAAAAAGCAGGTGTTGCAGTACTTGTATCAGACAAAATAGACTTTAGAACAAAGAAAGTAGCCAGAGATAAAGAAGGACATTACATAACAATAAAGGGGTGAGTCCAACAAGAAGATATAACCATTATAAATATATGTGCACCCAACACAGGAGCACCAGCATATGTGAAACAAATACTAACAGAATTAAAGGAGGAAATAGAAGGCAATGCATTCATTATAGGAGACTTCAACACACCACTCACTCCAAAGGACAGATCAACCAGACAGAGAATAAGTAAAGACACAGAGGCACTGAACAACACACTAGAACAGATGGACCTAACAGATATCTACAAAACTCTACACCAAAAAGCAAAAGGATACACATTCGTCTCAAGTGCACATGGAACATTCTCCAGGATAGACCACATACTAGGCCACAAAAAGAACCTCAATAAATTTAAAAATATTGAAATTCTACCAACCAACCTCTCAAGTCACAAAGGTATAAAACTAGAAATAAATTTTAGAAAGAAATCAAAAAGGCTCACAAATACATGGAGACTTAATAACATTCTCCTAATTAATCAATGGGTTGATGACCAAATCAAAACAGAATCAAAGAATATATGGAGACTAATGACAACAACAACACAAAGCCACAACTTCTTTGGGATACAGCAAAGGCAGTTCTAAGAGGAAAGAGTATTGCAATCCAGGCCTATTGAAAGAAGGAAGAACATTCCCAAATGAACAGTCTAAAGACACAATTACTGAAATTGGAAAAAGAAGAACAAATGAGGCCCAAAGTCACAAGAAGGAGGGACATAATAAAGATCAGAGAAGAAACAAATAAAATTGAGAAGAATAAAACAATAGAAAAAATCAATGAAACCAAGAGCTGGTTCTTTGAAAGAATAAACAAAATAGATAAACCCCTAGCCAGATTCATTAAGAGAAAAAGAGAATCTACACACATAAACAGAATCAGGGAAAGGAAAAATAATGATGAACCCCACAGAAATACAAAGAATTATAAGAGAATATTATAAGCATCTATAGGCTAACAAGCTGGAAAACCTAGAAGAAATGGACAACTTCTTAGAAAAATACAACCTTCCAAGACTGACCAAGCAAGAAACAGAAAAACTAAACAGACCAATCACCAGCAACAAAATCGAAGCGGTAATCAAAAAACTACCCAAGAACAAAACCCCTGGACCAGATGGATTCACCTCTGAATTCTACCAGACATATAGAGAAGAAATAACACCCATTCTCCTTAAAGTTTTTCAAAAAATAGAAGAGGAGGGAATATTTCCAAACACATATTATGAAGCCAGCATCACTCTAATACCAAAAACTGGAGAAGACCCCACCAAAAAAGAACATTACAGACCAATATCCCTGATGAACATAGATCCAAAAATACTCAACAAAATATTAGCAAACCGAATTCAAAAATACATCAAGAGGATCATATACCATGATCAAGTGGGATTCATCTCAGGGATGTAAGGATGGTACAACATTCGAAAATCCATCAACATCATCCACCACATCAACAAAAAGAAGAACAAAAACCACATGATCATCTCCATAGACGCTGAAAAAGCATTTGACAAAATTCAACATCCATTCATGATAAAGATTCTTAACAAAATGGGTATAGAGGGCAAGTACCTCAACATAATAAAGGCCATATATGACAGACCCACAGCCAACATCATACTTAACAGCGAGAAGCTGAAAGCTTTTCATTTAAGATCGGGAACAAGATAGGTATGCCCACTCTCCCCACTGTTATTCAACATAGTACTGGAGGTCCTAGCCACGGCAATCAGACAAAACAAAGACATACAAGGCATCCAGATTGATAAAGAAGTCAAACTGTCAATATTTGCAGATGACATGATATTGTACATAAAACCCTAAAGAATCCACTCCAAAACTACTAGAACTAATATCTGAATACAGCAAGGTTGCAGGATACAAAACTAATACACAGAAATCTGTTGCTTTCCTATACACTAATGATGAGCTAACAGAAAGAGAAATCAGGAAAACAATTCCATTCACAATTGCATCAAACAGAATAAAATACCTAGGAATAAACCTAACCAAGGAAGTGAAAGACCTATACCCTGAAAACTACAGGACACTCCTAAGAGAAATTAAAGAGGACACTAAAAAATGGAAATTCATCCCATGCTCTTGGCTAGGAAGAAAAAATATTGTCAAAATGGCTATACTACATAAAGCAATCTACAGATTCAATACAATCCCTATCAAAATACCAACAGCATTCTTCAATGATCTGGAACAAATACTTCCAGAATTCATATGGAACCACAAAAGACCCGAATAGCCAAAGCAATCCTTAGAAGGAAGAATAAAACGGGGAATTATGCTTCCTGACTTCAAGCTCTACTACAAAGCCACAGTAATCAAGACAACTTGATATTGGCACAAGGACAGACCCACAGACCAGTGGAACAGAATAGAGAGTCCAGATATTAACCCAAACATATACGGTCAACTATATACGATAAAGGAGCCATGGATATACAATGGGGGAAATGACAGCCACTTCAACAACTGGTGTTAGCAAAACTGGACAGCTCCATGTAAGAGAATGAAACTGGACTACTGTCTAACCCCATACACAAAAGTATATTTGAAATGGATCAAAGACCTGAATGTAAGTCATGAAACCATAAAACTCTTAGAAAAAAACATAGGCAAAAATCCCTTGGACATAAACATGAGCAACTTCTTCATGAACATATCTTCCCAGGCAAGGGAAACAAAAGCAAAAATGAACAAGTGGGACTATATCAAGCTGAAAAGCTTCTGTACAGCAAAGGACACCATCAGTAGAACAAAAAGACATCCTACAGTATGAGAGAATATATTCATAAATGACATATCCGATAAGGGGTTGACATCCAAAATATATAAAGAGCTCATGCACCTCAACAAACAAAAAGCAAATAAGCCAATTAAAATTGGGCAGAGGAGCTGAACAGACACTTCTCCAAAGAAGAAATTCAGATGGCCAACAGGCACATGAAAAGATGCTCCACATCGCTAATCATCAGAGAAATGCAAATTAAAACCACAATGAGATATCACCTCACACCAGTAAAGATGGCCACCATCCAAAACACATACATCAACAAATGTTGGCGAGGATGTGGAGAAAGGGGAACCCTCCTACACTGCTGGTGGGAATGCAAATTAGTTCAACCATTGTGGAAAGCAGTATGGAGGGTCCTCAAAAATCTCAAAATAGAAACACCATTTGACCCAGGAATCACACTCCTAGGAATTTACCCTAAGAATGCAGCAGCCCAGTTTGAAAAAGACAGATGCACCCCTATGTTTATCGCAGCACTATTTACAATAGCCAAGAAACTGAAATAACCTAAGTGTCCATCAGGATGAAGAAGAGGTGGTACATATACACAATGGAATACTATTCAGCCCTAAGAAAGAAGTAAACCCTACCATTTGCAACAACACTGATGGAGCTAAAGGGTATTATGCTCAGTGACATAAGCCAGGCGGAAAAAGGCAAGTATCAAATGGTTTCACTCATTTGTGGAGTATAAGAACAAAGAAAAAAACTGAAGGAACAAAACAGCAGCAGACTCACAGAATCCAAGAATGGACTAACAGTTTCCAATAGGAAAGGGACTGGGGTGGATGGGTGGTAAGGGAGGGATAAGGGGGAAAAAGGGGCATTATGATTAGCACACATAATGTAGTGGGGGGCACAGGGAGGGCTGTACAACTCAGAGAAGACAAGTAGTGATTCTATAGCATCTCACTACGCTGATGGACAGTGACTATAATGGGGTATGTGGGGGGGGGACTTGATGATGTGGGGAGTCTAGTAACCATAATGTTGCACATGTAATTGTAGATTAATGATACCAAAAAAAAAAATTGCTCCTCGTTGGGAACCACCAGTCTAGCTGGATGTTCTGAGCTTCAAATAAGGTGGAAAAGGAATAGTCTTTAAGTGAAAGTAACAGGGTAGGAATTGCAGACATCACCTCTCAGTGGGGCCATATGTGGTGTCCTGTGAGCAGGTAGAAACTGAACCAGGTTTCTGTCCTGGTGAGCCATGTAGAGACAATAAATATTTCAAAATATTAAACTGATATGATGCCCAGTGACCTTTAAATCTTGAGGTTAATTCTCTTGAGTTGCCAATGAGATAATAGTTTCAGTTATTTCAATAGTTTTAATTCTAGGACTTGATAGAGAAAAAGGATATTCTTAATTTTCTAAGTTCTTCCTTATGTATCAAGTGAGTTAGGTCTTAACGTAGTTTCACTAGAAGCCGTGTATGCAGAAATGAAGGGCTCTATTTAGGCAGGTCCACCCAGGAACGAAACTGCTCTGCTTCTGAAACATTGATGAAAAGGCAAAGTGAGTCAGGCCTGAGAATCTGCTCCACTCAGGTCAGCTGGGGCCGCCTGAACCCTGGGCGCTGGCATCCCCTGGGAGCGCTCTCATTCATACCTGGCACTTGTGCTGGGAAGACACAGCAGCTGGAGCTGGAACTGGTGGGGCTCTACAGGCAGCTCTCTGAATGTGGGTGACTACTGTGAAAACCCCATCCTACCCCCCACTTCCCTTCAGTGGTTGGAGTTACTCTAGTTTTATACTTTTAGTGGGTATCATTGTTTTTAAAGGTATGTAATTTTGAGATATGTATTAATAAAATTTACCCATATTTAAGTGTAAAAAAATATATAGAACATACACCAAAATGACTGAAGTTAAAAGGGTGCAGGAAACATCTGTGATAGGAGGAGACCTCCAGCCACTCCAGAAAGAAGAGAAGGAAAGGTTACCTGATGCACTGGAATGGACTTTAGGAGGAGAGTGACCTAAGTAAGTTTATGGATAAAGACAGATAAATTGATGATAAAGGGATCATTGAAGAGCAAGAACTGGGAAAATGTTGGAGACCATGGGATCAAGCCATGACAATGAGAACTGAAGACACAGGAAGACTCTGAGGTGGCAAATAAGGAAATTAGGGGGAATTGCTTGGATTTGGCCATCTTCTCAGAGGGGTTGGAGCTAAGGATGCCCACGGAGCAGGAGCAGGAGGAATGAGGAGGATAATAGAAACCCTGGACTATCTGCTGTGGTGAGTGTGAAAAAGTGAGGATCCATAGTGGAAATTCTCTTTAACAGTTGAAGGAGACAGAGATGAAACGGTATAGGGAATTTGGAATGCAATCTGAGTTATTAACATACAATGTTATTTGACTAAGGGACCTTGAGAATTGTTGTGTCTTTATCAAGATGCGATCAAATAATCAGATGTGGTAAAAATCCAGGCTGATTAGTACATTACATGATGTCATGAGACAAACGTAAAAATGCTTCTAGCAATACCCTGGCATGACACCCTTCGACCTTCCTGGCAAGGAGCAGGCACACACACTACGATCACTGCTTTAAGTAAATGGTGTAGGAATGGGAAGAGATAATAAAGATGGGAAGCACAGTTTCTGTTTCTGATAGTCTTCCTGGGCAGGAAGGGTCAGCCCTTCAGGAATAATGAGCATTCAGGGCAAGCCACATGTCATCCTTCCTGCCAGAGAAAACAGAATGAGCCAAGTGTCTAAGAGCTGAGCATTGGCACATACGTCTGCACACGATGTGCTGGTAGTGATCACAAAGGCTTCCTGGAGTTTGAATAGGAACAGAAAGTTTTTAAGCTCCCACAATGAGGTATTAATGTTCTTTTCATCTAGAAAAAATACTTGATTTTTTTTCAATTCTCTAAAGAAATATAGGTAAGAAAGTCTGCAATCTGACACACGAGGAGTCATTTGAGTTAATTTATTACAGATGGAGCCTGTGTTATTTTAAGGAAAAATGTACTTGTTTATTACATTTACCTCTTGATAAATCAGGCATTTGTGCATTTCTTAAAATTATGGGTCCTTTTACTGTGCATTGTTAACTAGCCTACACCTTGTAATTATTGCAGATTTTCTTTCTCTATTTAATAAGGTGATTTGATTTGTACTTTATATAATTACAGTATTTGTCTCCTGCTTTCTTTGAGACAAAATTGTAATCATTAGTTCTACTACCTGAGGCTGCTAAATGAATATTTACTAAAATTAAAAAAAATAAGCCACAGAAAAAGGTATAATTGTATCTGAATCAGAAAATTCTCATTTTACATCCATCATCTTAACTTCATTCTAGCTGGTGAAAATGAAACGGTACAAAAGCCCCAAGGGAATAGAGAGTGGCAGCATCATTACATCTTCACAAAAAAATAAGTTCCTAAGAACTCAGTGCAAACAGCATCCCCCTCCTTCTATGTAGTCTGCACCTCCTACTTTGGTCGCAGTCAAGATCAGAAAGTAGGGAAGAATGATAGTGATTAAAACCAAAACAAAAAAAAAGTGGACTGAAAACAAGGAGAGAGACATGTTGTAATATGTCTCAATGAGATATAGTCCATTGAAAATAAAATCTCAACTAACAAAAACTCTTAAAGTTAGTTAACTTTTGGTGAACCTTCTTAACCAGTGTGGTGGTTATCTTTTTGTGCAAAATTGGCTGGATTATGGTGTGCAGCTTTTTTATTCTGGATGTTTCTATGAAGGTATTTTTTTGGATGAGATTAGCGTTTAAGTTGGTGGACTTTGAGTAAAGCAGACTACCCTCTATAATGTGAGAGGGCCTTATGCCATCAGTTGACTGACGACCCCTGAGCAGGAAGAAATCATGCCAGCAGCCTGACTGCCTTTGGATTCAGACTATAGCTCTTCCCTGGGTGTCCTGCCTGTTAGTCTACCCTGCAAATTCTGAGCCTACCAAGCTGCCACAATCATATGAAACAATTCTTTAAAATAAATTATATATATATAACTTATTTTATTTTATTGCAATTTAATTGATCTTATTTAATTCTACACACACACACACACTATACATATTCTGTAGTTCCATTTCTCTAAAGCACCCTAATACACTAGGTTAAACATTTTTATTATTATTGTTATTTTAATCAGAAAATATTTCCATCTGAGTTGTTTTGAGCAAGAGAATAAGGATGGTATATTTGCAAAGGCTTGAAATCTGAAAACCTGGTTACAGTCTATATTATATGGACCAGAGCCACTGCATGTTTCTCTGGAAACTCAGTTTCCCCTTCTGTAAGATGGAGGCTAGCAGGAACTGAGGTTCCTTGCCAATGTTGTGTTGAATATGTGACACTCTTATTTATTTGTGAACCTCTCCCAAATAGCTTGTGTATTTTTTTAGCAATATATCACTTTCCTTTTAATGAATAATGCTAAATTATTATCCACCTGGTTTAAAGCAAAATGTAAGCTTTGTTACTATTCATTATAGCACGTGGGAGGGAAAAATGGATATTACCCAGACCTTGGTCTCTTTGTAACACTGGAAACTGCTGTTACTCCTTTGTTGAAGGCATCTCTTCCCACCTTTAGCAACATATTACCTTCTATTTCTGCTCCAGTCAGAGGAAACAACTGGAAAAATAGTGATGATGAATATGGCAAAAGTTTGAATTCCCCAGTAAGTAAGGAATACAGATAAAGCAGTAAAACCTTACTGGGGCAAAAAGCAGGAACAGAAAATTATCAAATAAGGAGATTCAATGGCTGGCAAATATTGAAAAAACACTTCACCTCATAATTAATTGAACACACACAGAATATAATAATGTGATAGAATTTTCACTCATAAAATTAGCAAAGCTTCTCTTATTTTTATTCTATACATGATATGAGGATATGGTGAGCCTGATGGAGGTGGTATAAATTGGTAGAGAACTTTTAGAGGGCAATTAAGCAAAATGCATCAACAGACTTAAAATGTCCAAGTCCTAAAATTCACTTCCTAAACGTCAGTCGGGGTGTGGGGGAATTATGTGAAATAATTATGTAAATCACATCATAGTGCCTGGCACACTGCAAATGCTTAATAATTGGAAGGTTTGCCCGATGAAATAAAACATATGTTCCAATGCATTCCATTAATTAATTAAGATTAAATTAATTAATACTTAATAGAATTAATACTCAGTGTGAAAACTGACTTCTTAACATATTCCAGTGTGTTCCATTTTTGGTAAATTGACTCTAGTAATGGTCACTACCTCAGGGGATTATTGGATCAGGAGGGACCTGAATGAGATAATGAATCTCATGTACTTATAGAGGGCTTGGCACATAGTAAAAAAAAAAAAATCAATAAAATGTTAGCTTTTAAAAATGAAGAGCATATTCTTCATCTATAATCTCAGTTAAATGAAGAGTTTCTCCATTAATCAGTTGACCAACCAATGAGTACTAATTGATTACGATGATGCAGAAATTGTGTCAATGCAACACGAATTCACACATTCACAGTTACAAGAGACAACAAAGCAGAAGTGTGTGCTGAGATTTTTCTCCAAATACATCGTGTTTCAGTTTTCCCCCCCCACTGTTGTTCCAAAAGGGGCATATTTTCTATCTAAGTAGCTAGAAGTAGAAGGTTGGCAGAAAAATGACAACAACTGAGGGAGTTTAAAAAGGATAAATGTGACTTGGGTAATTTGATAGTGATTTCTTTTCAAATTTGGGAGGAAAGAGTAACTAAGAACAGCAGAGTTTTCTAATTTGTATTTCACTTAAAATGCCACCGCGTGTTTCCTGAAATGTTAATGACAAAATTAGCTCTGCGTGGTGTGAAAAAGAAACTATCCAAAGGCTTCAACAGGACAGCGCCACAAATGAAATAGTCTCCAGTGCGTGTTCCTGATTGGAGCAGAGACGCGCAATCTGGAAGCAAGAGGGTTATAACTGCAAACAGCAGTGTTTGGGAAACATTATCAACCATGGGGAGAATGGAAAATCTCAGTGTGAAGACATAAGCAGTCTGGCATTGCTAACCCATAATCACACTTCAAGCCTCAGTATCTTACTTTTCTCCTGTGAACATACACAGACACACACGCACGTACATGTGGAGAGAGCTCTTGGCAAGGGACGATCATGAATGTCACTTGGTCTCCAATCATCATCAGGACAGAGGAAAAGGAAATGGTCTGTTTTAAAAAGAATTAGTGACATTTATCGTCTTCAAACATTTTCCCAAACCATATTACATTTATACACACTACAGCCCTGCATGCTTGAAAGAGGAAACCTTAGTATTCCATTTGAATTTGAAAATAGAAGCAAAAGGTAGAGCAGAAAACAGAGCTGAGACACAGAACTTACCCTGGAGGTGCAAAGCCCAAGCCTCTCTCCCCTATTGCCATAAAAAAACAAGAGAAATTTAGGGCAAAACATTGCATGTTCTGACGGGTAATGTCAATATGGTGTTACAGAATTTTTTTTTTTTTTGACTAGCCACGTTGATATATAATTCTTCAATTAAATTCGTTTTCCTGCTTTTGTATTCTTATTTGATAGTAGAACAATAAGCTTACCTTTGTTGACCACAAGATCTTCACAAAAACGTAGGTAATTATAGCAGCTGTGTTATCTGTTTCTCCAAGAATTTCCCTTCATCATCAATTCCTGGCTATCTTAGTTGCATGCCCTCCAATGCCTCTTGAACCTGAATGTACATGCAGTCCCTGGGGATCTTGTTAAAATGCAGGTTGTTGTGTTAGTTTATGATTTTTCCCCAAATATGGGAACCATATAAAATAAATGTAGATGACACTAAACACTAACTTAATATGTTCAAGTAACATGAAATGAGGTTATGTATCGATCATTTGGTGACAGTGTTGTGACAAGAGACTCCAGGGAGCCTAAGTCTATTTCTTCTAGAAAAGGTGATTCAGCAGTCACTAATTCAGTCTGTGGTGACACAGAGCATAACTACCACAAATAATGAGCCTCAGCTGTATTTATGTTTGATTCATGTCTGTAATTTTACTGTTTGTGTTCTGTACGCATGTATCTTTGATCCTATTTCTCCTTTATTGTTTTTGTTTACACTAAGTGAACATTTTTCTAATGTAACATTTCAGTGTCTTAATTTCTTTCGTAGTATTTTTGAGTTACTTAGAGTGATTGCTCTAGAGTTTACCATGTACATCTTAACTGATCTGAATCAGCTTAGAATTTACACTCGGAAGGAAACCCCCACCTCTCAACCACACTCCTCCGGGACTTAGTCTCAGCTTCAGCGGGAAGAAAAATGCTGACATCTTGTTCAACCAAGAAGAAAGTCCTCTGTCTGTGTGCTGGGGGAGTGGGAGTCCTGTGTCCTCGGCCAGAGCAGTCTGGGGTGGAGTCTTTGCCCTGCTGAGCTGGGAGAAGGTGGTTTGATTCAAATCCCACAGGCTTTGCGTCGCTTTCAGGGATGCTTTTGAGTCAATGTTACTTTGCTCTTTGTTCTCAGGACCATTTGACAGAGGCTTTCCCATAATTGGCTTTTGATAGTTCATAACAGTTTATCTGGGAAGTGGCACAGTGGAGGGCCCCACACTGTCCTGCTGGAAGTCAATCCACCTTTTTTATTTTAGTGTATTAATTATTTATAGAAATAATGATATAACAGTAACAATGGCTAATATTTATTGAGTTTTTACTATACTACATGTACTAGTCCAGTTAATTTATTCACATTATCATCAAATAACACTACCAAATATTATACATATGCACAAATATACATGTATATGTGTCTGCATGTATGCATATATGTATACTATTATCATGATATAGTGGCAATAGGAATGTACATTTTTTTCTAACTGATTGAGATATAATCGACCAATTACAGATTGCAGATTTTTAAAGAAGAGAAACAAAATAAAAATAGGGATGTACATTCAAGGAGGCAAATTTCTTCTCTTCCTCTATTTTGCCAGAAAGAGTCCTAACAGTTACTGTGTTCAGTAACTTGAAAGATGGCCCTTTTCTTACATTATTAATCTTCATGAAATCCTTATGGAAGTGATGGTTGCAACCAGGCATTTAAAAATCATGAAAATCCAGCCAAAGTTGTGCTCAACATCCCATCTCTACCATTAGAATTGTTTTTGCCAGTTGCTTATTGCAATCTTTCTTGACTTCTAAGTGAACTGCTAAGTTTTAAGATCAGAGAACAGTTGGGAATAATTCATATGCAGCTCAATTTCTCTCCAGGGTCTAAGCGGTTCTATTCTCATCATAGATTCATAGGTGGACTCAGTAAGTACAAATATCCAAGCTATTTTTTTGAAACAAGTGCTTATCCTTAAGCAATGAAGCCTTGCCAATCTCAGTTGGAGGAAGCATTTATCCTGAATATGTTATGTGATCAGAAGGAGGCACTCATCTTGCTTGATCACTGCAAGCAGTTTCCACCTGGGATCTGCTGAACCCTACAGAGTTGAAAGGGTATATGATGATTTGCAAGTACTGGTTGGCCCAGAAAGGGAGCTGGAGCAGTGGAAGCTGGGAATGGCATCCAGTTGACCTTAGATACATGGAAAGGAAAGATTGGAAGGCATGACTAGTCATAGGCTGAAATCAGATAGGAGGAATAAGTGTTCTTAGAGCTGTAGAGTTGAAGCTATATTGAAGAAAAACCATAGGGGAGAGAGAGGGAAAGCCACACCTTAATCAGAGCGAGGTCTCTAGCTGCAGCTGAGCCACGGAGGCAAGCAGAAGGGGCACAAACCATGAGCATCAACCCTAGAGACGCTAGTGGTTGCCAAGGCTTGGAATCAGCACTAGGATGGGTGCTGGAGGGAATAGTCTGAAATAAGACAGATGGGCTGATGTTCAGCCCTGGTTGCAGGTTCATTTATTTATTCAGTGAATGATTTGTGAGCACCTACAGGTGCCAAAACACTTGTAAGCAAGGGAAGATAAATGAGGACCAGGACAAAGCCCCTTCATTTCATTCTAGGTTGGGGTTGAGACAGAAAGAAAAGAATAACATATAACAATAAGCAAGGGGTAATTATGTAGATGGTACTGAGTGCTATTTTAACAAGGAAAACAGAACAAAGGGATGCAGATTAAGGGTGAAGTTGTAATCAGAGAAATGACATAATCTGATTTTCATATTAACAATCCAATCTCACTGCTATGTACAGAGTGGTTTGTAAAGGTGCCAAAGGAAACCAGTTAGGGGGTTATTGCAGAGACCAGGGGAGAGGCAGGGCTGACATGAGTTGCAGTGGGTGTGTCATGTGTTGCACTGGGGAGATAATATGTATTACATAGATATCACTGGGGAAGTGGACAACAGGAGTCATTTGGGGTATGTTTGGAGACAGAAGTCACAGGGCTTAGTTGTTTGCTTGCATGTGGAGGTAAAGGAAAGGGAGGGAACAAGGAGAGTGCCCAGGTTTTTTAACTCTTCAGTGGGGAAGATGGTAGCGCCATTAACTGGGATGGAAATGACCAGTTCAGGTGATGTCTCTAGCAGTGGTACTGCTTAATGTGTTAGTATGCCTTAACTGGCAATGCTAAAGGTTCAAGGACATTAAATCATCTCAACCAAGTCCTTTTATTTTATCCCCCAGGAACTAGGAAATAACACTGTATATAATCTTAGCCTGGGCTCTCCAGCAAGCAAAGCTTCAGTCAAGAGCTGTCACCAGCAGACAAACATACCAGATGCACAGTTTTGCTTGGGCCGGGCAGCCCCCACGGCTAAGAGATCAGCATGTGGATGATGCAGAAGTAATGCCAAGGTCGAGCCTTCGTGCCCCTATCAACCTTGCCATATTAAAATAGTCATTCTGACCTTGTTATATTATACTCTCCAGTTCCCTTCCCCTGACTAATATAATTGCAAATGAAGCTACACTTTCATAGAATTGCTTTGGACTTCTTTTTTGGTCAAATAAGGCAAGTCTCAGCAGCTCAGTTTAGTTTGTTAGATGAGCATTTAATGAAAAAAAAAACACGGAGATTTCTTTCCAATTACTGGAATGTCCTTAATGATACTGAGATTAGCTATAGATCAGAATCATAATCGAGGGAGGAAAAAATGAGATTGTATTAAAATTCTCTCAAAATTAACCTGAGATTACTTTTTTAAAAATGGAAGCTCAGGTTATATGACTTAGAGTAGAAAAATAAGCTTCAATTATTAGATAAGAAAGGACTAGGCAATTATGGGTAAATGACCTGAGGAGCAATAGAGGGAACGCTAGACTACATATGAGTCAGCAGTACACAGAGTCAAGTTAAAGCACAGTGCTTAGAGAGTGAGCTCAGATGGGAACTATAGGAACCTGGAAAGTTAATAAGATCAGAGTAGGCAACTTGAACCCTGGGAATATGGAATATAGTGCTATTCCAGTAGATGGGCAGGCAAGCCTTATCCAAAGGATGCTGAAGTCAGAAGACCTGGTTCTGGCCTAGCTTTGTACCTAATAAGC
Organism: Phataginus tricuspis; assembly: GCA_029783875.1. Taxonomy (NCBI): domain Eukaryota; kingdom Metazoa; phylum Chordata; class Mammalia; order Pholidota; family Manidae; genus Phataginus; species Phataginus tricuspis. The sequence continues at coordinate 7,339,391 of JAQQAC010002629.1, forward strand.
TATAAAAACTTGACAGTTCACTTAATTTCTTTAAGCCCGAGGCTGTTCACCTATAACATGAATATGATTATAATATTGAACTTATCTTCACTACTCTAAGGAAAAGCTTTTTGAAATAAGTAAAAAGGACCATAAAATATAATACACTCTTAATAGCAGTTACAGGGAGCATTACTAAAGAAGAAAAATCAAAAAAGGTAGGACATTAGCAAATGCAATACTAACAGAAAGGCAGAACTGGCTGTTTGATTTGTGGGACCCAATGCCAATTTAAATGCAGGGCCCTTTGTTCAAAATATGTTAGGCACTTTAAGATAGCAACAGCAGAGCATCACACAAAGCATAGTGAACCTTTAGGCATGAGACTAGTGGAAATACACTGGTTGAATGTCCATGAGGAGGGTCCTGAGGAGAGGGAAAAGGTAGATAGTGTTCTAGGTAGGTAGGTAGGTAGCATGTCCCAGGGGGGTAGAATCTATACACTATTGCTCCAAAAATTGTTACAGCATAAAGTGGAATTTCTCCCTTTCTAGGCTATTGTGACTCTGAATTGCATAGTACCCTTCAGAGTCACACCTTTGCAAGGCATGTCGGGGTCCAGTAAAGTGCTGGGAGTCCTAATTCCAGCCACTAGAGAAGAAAACTCTTAGGGTGTATGTGGCAACAGTCGATACGGGAAAGACTGCTGTAAAGAAAAGAGACCAGATATTCTTTATTGTTCTAAAGAGCATAATTATAAGCAAACATGCCAAAGAATATTTTATAAAGTTTAACATATGAGTGCATTTTCTAGCAAAGGAAAATACCCAATTATGTGATGTAATCAAGTCTCAGGCACTGGGAGTTTTCAAGCCAAGATAAAAGAACTTTTGCCAGGAGTGTTATAGAAGGACTTGCTGCAGGTGATAGAGGCCAGGATACCTGACCCCTAACTTCGGTATTCTATATTTCTAGCCTAGCTTGGGAAGGAGCCACTATAGAGGTGAAGAATAAGAAAGAACATGAAGGGAGGTGAAAAATCAAAGGAGAGGAATTTCCTCTGGTGTTTCCTACAGGGGTAGGGGGCAGGGTTGCAGGAAATGTGCTTCTAAATGATATCTATAGTAGGGATAACAATGTGAACTGACTCAGAATACTCCTCCATCTGAGTTATAAATTAGAACCAGATAAAACCAGATCTAAAAGGAACACCAAAAATCATCCAACATAGATTGTTAAAATGGAATCGTGATAGAAGTAAGAATAGTGGCTGTCTCTGGAAGAGACAGAGACTGGGAAGGGGGCATGGGAAAATTCTAGTGTGCTGGAAATGTTTTATATCTTGACCTAGATGGTGTTCATGCAAGAGTGTGCCATGTAAAAAAATCAATATATACACTTAATATTAGTTATTTACTGTATATACTTTATTTTTTGAAAAAACTTTAGACATTATCAGAATCTCTGGGATAAGGGTAAGAGTTTACATGTTTCAACAAGCTCTCCAGGTGATTCTTATACACACTAAAGTTTGAGAACTACGTCAATGTACAGATTAATAAAAGAAAGCACAGGGAAGGTCATTGATTTTCCCAGTGCCACTCTGCTAGTTAATGGAGGTCTCAAAGCCAGGACTTTTAGGAATTAAGCTAAATAATCCTCATAATAAACCTTGAGAGTAGGCCTCCTCACTGCCAAGCCTAGTGACTGATCCAAGACCACTAAGAGATTAGAGATGAGTGAGAACAAAGAGAAACTGAAAAGGGACATTCATTCAAAATTTAAGGGCCTAAAAAGGAAGCTTAAGACAATTCAACTTTACTCTCTGGATAATTTGAAATTAAAGGTTTTTTTTAAAAAAAAAACAAGGTAACATAAGAGTGGGTGAGAAGAGTAGATCAGATTAGATATCCAGGAGTCCAGGGCAGCAGAAAGACCAGTCCTAAATTAGGACAGGAACAGTATGAATACAGAGAAATGTGCAGCTATGAGAGAAAGTTTAGAGCTAGAATCAGTAGTACTTAGCAATAATAATGGTTGGTATACTTACTGTGCATTTTCTGACTGTAAGATGCACTCATTTTATCATTTGGCCCTATCAACAACTCTATGAACTGGAGACGGTTATTATCCCATATTTGGCAGAATGGAAACTAAACTAAAGCAAGAAGAGAAATAACATGTCAAGGTCACAGATAGTAAGGATCAAAGATAGATTTTGAACCCAGATCTGTTTGGCTCCAACTGCTATATTATAATAAAGTGGCAGGAAAGAAGAAAATCACAGATGTCACAGTCTGTAACACTGGGTGACAGTTAACTGGTGTTATCATTAAAAGACACAGGTCACATTGAAAAAAGAACAGATATGCTGGCAAATAGGATGAGTTCAAATCTATTCGCTTTGACTTTGAGGGCCATTAATTTCTAATATCCTCCTACATTAGTATGTATTTCGATATTACTGAACAAAGGAGAAAGGGGCAAAGCAGTGCTTCAGCAACATTGATATTTTAAAACAAGCTTTCACAATGCTTTTGAAAATATCTAGGCTAATTAAAATGTATCTAGTTACAAAATTCTGCTAGAATGCTAATAGGCCTTCTACAAAGAAGTTATAGTTATTATCATACTCGGCCCTTTCTTTTTGATATTTCACACACATGTTCACCTCAGAAAGTCCTGCTAAGCTACTTCCATTTGAAGCATGGACTTGAGAATGTGGTGCTATCATGCATAATATGTTGGTTGTGTTACCAGAGATGAGTCCTTTGTCTCCTTGCAAGAATGGATGCAGAAAGCCACTGAGCATTAAGAGTTTACTTGGAGATTTAGAGTTTAAAGAAAGACAAGAGTACACATTCAAGAGTAGGGGCATGGGCAGTCCCAGAGAAGGTTGTGCCGAGGGAACAATAAGGAGCCCTTTTTTATATGAAGGGAGATAAATATTCACTAAATGAGATTAGGTTTCAAAGGGAACAGGTGGAGTCTTCCTGGAGTTCGGGCTTACCCTACCTTCATGTAGGGCAGGGAAGGTTTTTGACTATATTTGGTTCTCTTTAGGACTGTCATGGCATGGGGAGGCATGATTTTTTACTATGTTAATAATGGAAGTGCATGAATTTTACTATGTTAATGGGTGTATAATGTATTTGGAGGTGAAATCAGGGTCAACGTCTCCTCCAGGTTTGACTGATCTGTTATCTATACCCTCACTCCATGTCCCATGAGAACAGCTTGTACAGAATGTATAGAATGTAAACGAGCATCCAACTGAATACTCCCTGCATCTCTCTACTTATGTCTAGCTATCTACCTACTCTAACAATTGCATACACCAAGTTAATGCAACTGGGTATGCTATGGGCTAAACTGTGTCCCCCCAAATTCATATGTGTGACGTCCTAAGCCCCAGTACCTTAGAATGTGACTGTATTTGAAGATAGGGTCTTTAAAGAGATAAAAGTAAAATAATATCATTAGGGTGATTCCTAATCGAATATGCTGATATCCTCAATAATAAATGGAAATTAAGATGTAGATAGACGCAGAGAGAAGACCTTGTGAAGACACAGGGAGAGACCCAGGAAAAACAGTCCGGCTGATAACCTGATCTTGGACCTCTAGCCCCCAGAACTGTGAGAAAATTAATTTTGGTTGTTTAATCCACCAAGTCTGTAGTACTTTGTCGTGGCAGACCTAGCAAATAAATACACTGTGTTTTCACATCATACTTAGATTACTTTATATTCATATTACCACAAAAGACCTGTGATTACAGTTGGCTTACATTGAAGTGATTTGCATAGCATTGCTGTGGAATGGTTGGTTTGTGTGAATACACCTTGGTCAAATTATCCCCAGGCTCTTAGCTATTGAATTAACCAACTACTTATTAATCTCACCATTCCTAGAGCCCATTGTCTCCATCAAAGTGGCTGCTTATACAGAATGAGTGCAACTATGAGGCTGGGAGGCACCATTCATTCTCTGGTCTTGTGATGCTGCCCGAGGTAGTTCTACTCATTCATGGCCTTAGTTTATCTATCCTCCATATGGTAGTGGAAGGACTCTTCTATTTTTTCCCCATATTGGCTTTTCTTGAGCTCCTTTTTGTAAATTATCAGGGTAGAAGAAAGCCTTAGGGATTGATGAAGCCTCATCCTAAAAGGAGGAGGGTTAAGCAACTGAAACTCCAAGAGAAAATACCTTCCTACCCCAGGGCAAATAGGCTTTGAAGCTGAAATAAGTCAAAGAGAGAAATAAAGTGGAAGAAACCTATTTATTGCTTACAAACAGTGGTCTACTTCTGCTTGCCTGAGTCTATCACGACCTGACTGCAAAAAGGACCACACCAAACCTCTCCAGTCCAGGTGTGCCCTGCTCCCCACCCCCCTTGTAATCACCTTCTGATATGGAGATGGACTACTTCTCTCCATCCCTTGGAAACACCTATTGATATGGAGATGCACTAAGGCCAGGAGAGAATTCTGGAAATACTGCAATTTTACCCACAGCAACATAAATAGAACAGGGAAAAACAGTGGAAACCTGGGAACATGCCTGATTCCATAACTTGGCCAAAAAATGTCAGTATGGTTCTGGATTTATCATATTATTGCCAGAAAACAGAATTTCTTTCTAAGATATCAAGGGAAAAATCAAAACCACAAATTTTAATGAATATAGCATTAATAAAAATACAAATAGAAAGACCTCTCCACACATTCAGAGTCTCAGACACTAATGAGAAAACTGCCTACACAGATGAACAGATGATTTATCAGCCAATATTTTGGTAAAGAAAGAGTCATTTTCCTACCATAGTGTTTACAAAACTATAGAGTGATGAAACAATGAAGAAACAGGTTAATAATGTAAAATCAGAAGATCAGTTCCTCTAGTTTATATCAGCCCCTCCAATAAGATTTTTATTGGTAAGATCAGAAATGACATATCATAGCGCTCTCCATTGGAAAGTAGCTGCCTAAAAAAGCATTTACTGAAGCCAGAGGATTAAAGATGGCAGCGTGAGAGGTGACACAAAGGCTTCCTCCAAAAACTGCATATAATATGAAAATATAATTAATTCAACTAATCCTGAAAGAGCAACAGGAAAGAGGACTGCGCCAAACTGCATACACCTGGATAAAAGAATAAACCTCACGGAACAGGGTAACGTACCAAAGCCGTGGCCTGATGGGACCCAAGCCCGTCCTCCACCCCAGCTCACCAGCAGGAGGAAGAGAAACAGACGGGGAGGGAGTGGAGGCCTGGGACTACTGAATACTTAACTCTGGAGATCTGATCTGGGAGCACAAACCTACATTTCATGCTGTTTTCATAGTACTCTGGTGATTAGGGGGTTGGAAAGCTAAGACAGGCAGAATATCTGGAGAGACTGAGATTCTAGCTGCTGTGGAAAGCAGGGATCCGTATCGGCTGCTATGGGACAAAAGAAAGGTGGGCAGTCTGAGAGACTTCCTAACAGCAAGAGGGCCACTAAAGGGGCAAGAATTGCACAGAGCTTACTGCTCAGGAGAAAGGACAGGTAGACAAAATTGTCCAGGTGCACTCTGCCCAGCAGGTTGGGAACTTTCACAACTTTCAGGAGCTCCAGCTCCCTGGCTGGCTACAGAGCTCCAAGGACACTCTCTGGGATCCACAGCCTACTGAGCTTTTCTCCCGGCCAGCCCCACCTAGCTCGCAAACCGGCAAATGCTATCCTTGTGTTAGACCAGCCAGAGGGAAGCCCCGTCTACAGCAACTACAAATGAAAAGCATAGAGGCTTATACCTGTGTGCTTGGCCCACTGGTTCAGGCAGTGGACACAGGCATAGCAGCCAGTAATAAGGAAACAGTTCTTTCCTCCCCTGAGGCACCAATACCACTCCCCTGCGACCCCCAACATTGCTTCAGGGGCTGAACAGCTCCAGAGAGTAGAGCTCTGGACACTAGAGGGCGCCATATACCAATATGAAATGCCAAAGGCACTTGGTTCAAATTAAAATTATGAATACCACTCCTGAGAAATATTCAAATGAAATTGACCTCATGAATCTGCCTGAAAGGGATTTCAAAATAAAAATCATTCACATGCTCATGGAGGTACAGAAAAATATTTAAGAACTCAGAGATAAATTCTAGTCAGAGATCCAAGTCCAATAACTACGAAACGCAGTATAAGAAATGAAACATACAATGGACAGTTTTAAAAGCATATTAGATATGATGGAGGAGACAATAAATGAAATAGAAATTAGAGAAGAGGAATACAAAGAATCTGAGGCACAGAGAGAAAAAAGAATCTCTAAGAAGGAAAGAATATTGAGAGAACTGTGTGACCAATCAAAATGGAAAAATATTTGCATTATAGGGGTACCAGAAGAAGAAGAGAGAGAAAAAGAGACAGAAAGTGTCTTTGAGGAGGTAATTGCTGAAAACTTCCCCAATCTGGGGGAGGAGATAGTCTCTCAGACCATGGAGATGCACAGATCTCCCAACCCAAGAGAACCAAGGAAGACAGCACCAAGACATATAATAATTAAAATGGCAAAGATCAAGGATAAGGACAGACTATTAAAAGAGCCAAAGAAAGAAATAAGATCACATACAGAGGAAATACCATCAGGCTATCATCAGACTTCTCAGCAGAAATCTTACAGGCCAGAAGGGAGTGACATGATGTATTTAATGCAATGAAGCAGAAAGGCCTTGAACCAAGAATACTTTACCCAGCAAGATTATCATTTAAATTGGAAGGAGGGATTAAACAATTTCCAGATAACAGAAGCTGGGAGAATTTACCTCCCACAAACCATCTCTACAGTGTATTTTGGAGGGACTTCTATAGATGGAAATGTTCCTACTGTTTAATAGATGTCATCAGAGGTAATAAAACCACAGTAAAGAAAGTAGAACAGTGAATTACTAAGCAAATGCAAAATTAAATCAACTTTCCCCAAAGTCAAGCAAGGGATAGACAAAGAGTATAGAATATGATACCTAATATATAAAGAATGGAGGAGGAAGAAAAAGGAGAAAAAAAGAACCTTTAGATTGTGTTTGTAATAGCATATTAAGTGAGTTAAGTTAGACTCATAGATAGTAAGGAAGTATGTAACCTATTTAACCATGAATCTACAGCCTGCAATGGCAATAAGTACATACCTTTTGATAATCACCCTAAATCTAAAAGGTCTGAATGGACCAATCAAAAGACATAGAGTCACTGAATGGAAAGAAAAACAAGACCCATCTACATACTGCCTACAAGAAAGGAACTTTAAACCCAAAGACATACATAGACTAAAAGTGAAGGGATGGAAAAAGATATTTCATGCAACTAATAGGGAGAAAAAGGCTGGAGTTACAGTACTTGTATTAGACAAAATAGAGTTCAAAACCAAGAAAGCCACAAGAGACAAAGAAGGACATTACATAATGATAAAGGGGTCAGTCCAGCAAGAAGATATAACCATTATAAATATCTATGCACCAAACACAGGAGCACCTACATATGTGAAACAAATACTAACAGAATTAAAAGGGGAAACAGAATGTGATGCATTCATTCTAGGAGACTTCAACACTCCACTCACTCCAAAGGCCAGATCAACCAGACAGAAAATAAGTAAGGAGACAGAGGCACTGAACAACACTTTAGAACAGATAGACCTAACAGACACCTAAAGAACTCTACACCCAAAAACAGCAGAATATACATTCTTCTCAAGTGCACATGGAACATTTTCAAGAATAGATGATACACTAGATGACAAAAAGAGCCTCACTAAATTCAAAAAGATCGAAATTGTACCAACCAGTTTCTCAGACCACAAAGGTATGAAACTAGAAATAAATTATGCAAAAAAAATGAAAAATCCCACAAATACATGGAGGCTTCACAACATTCTCATAAATAACCAATGGATCAGTGACCAAATAAAAACAGAGATCAAGCAATATATGGAGACAAATGAGAACAATATTTCAACACTGCAAAATCTGTGAGATGCAGCGAAGGCTGTGCTAAGAGGAAAGTATATTGCAATACAGACCCAGAACAGGAAAGAAGAACAATCCCATATAAACAGTCTAAACTCACAATTAATGAAACTAGGAAAAGAAGAACAAATGAGGCCCAAAGTCAGAAGAAGGAGGGACATAATAAAGATTAGAGCAGAAAAAATAAAATCGAGAAGAATAAAACAATAGAAAGAATCAATGAAAGCAAGAGCTGGTTCTTCAGGAAAACAAACAAAATATATAAACACTAGCCAGACTTATTAAGAAAAAGAGAGAGTCTACACACATAAACAGAATCAGAAATGAGAAAGAAAAATCACTATGGATATGAAATTGAACTGGTAATCAAAAAACTACCTAAAAACAAAACCCCTGTACCACATGGCTTTACCACTGAATTTTATCAAACATTTAGTGAAGATCTAATACCCATCTTCCTTGAGGTTTTCCAAATAGTAGAAGAAGAGGGAATACTTCCAAACTCATTCTATGAGGCCAGCATCACTCTAATACCAAAACCAGGCAAAGACATCACAATAAAAGAAAATTACAGACCAATATCCCTGATGAACATAGATGCAAAAATACTCAACAAAATATTAGCAAACTGAATTCAAAAATACATCAAAAAGATTATCCATCATGATCAAGTAGGATTTATTCCAGGGATGCAAGAATGATACAACATTTGACAATCCATCAACATCATCCACCACATCAACAAAAAGGACAAAAACCACATGATCATCTCCATAGATGCTGAAAAAGCATTTGACAAAATTCAACATTCATTCATGATAAAAACTATCAACAAAATGGGTATAGAGGGCAAGTACCTCAACATAATAAGGGCCATATATGACAAACCCACAGGCAACATTATACTTACCAGTGAAAAGCTAAAAGCTTTTCCTTTAATATCAGGAACAGGACAAGGATGCCCACTCTCCTCACTTCTATTCAACATAGTACTGGAGGTCCTAGCCACAGCAATAAGTAAACACAAAGAAATAAAAGGTATACAGATTGGCAAGGAAGAAGTTAAACTGTCCCTGTTTGCAGATGACATGATACTGTACATAAAAAACCCTAAAGATCTACTCCAAAACTACTAGATCTAATATCTGAATTCAGCAAAGTTGCAGGATACAAAATTAATATGCAGAAATCTGTGGCATTCCTATATACTGACAATGAACTAGCAGAAAGAGAAATCAGGAAAACAATTCCAGTCACAACTGCATCAAAAAGAATAAAATACCTAGGAATAAACCTAATGAAGGAAGTGAAAGACCTATACTCTGAAAAATCCAAGACACTCATGAGAGAAATTAAAGAAGATACCAATAAATGGGAACACATTCCATGCTCATGGATAGGAAGAATTAATATTGTGAAAATGGCCATCCTGCATAAAGTAATTTACAGATTTAATGCAATTCCTATCAAAATACCAATAGCATTCTTCAATGAACTAGAGAAAATCATTCTAAAATTCATATGGAACCACCAAAGACCCCAAATAGCTAAAGCAATCCTGAGAAGGAAGAATAAAGCTGGGGGGATTATGCTCCCCAACTTCAAGCTCTAGTACAAAGCCACAGTACTCAAGACAATTTGGTACTGGCACAAGAACAGACCCATAGAGTAATGGAACAGCCTAGAGAACCCTGATATAAACCCAACCATATATAGTCAATTAATATACAATAAAGGAGCCATGGACATACAATGGGGAAATGACAGCCTCTTCAACAGCTGGTGTTGGCAAAACTGGACAGCTACATGCAAGAGAATGAAACTGGATTATTGGTTAACTCCATACACAAAAGTAAACTCGAAATGGATCAAAGACATGAATGTAAGTCATGAAAGCATAAAACTCTTAGAAGACAACATAGGCAAAAATCTCCTGAATATAAGCATGAGCAACTTTGTCCTGAATTTGTTTCCCCGAGCAAGGGAAACAAAAGCAAAATTGAACACGTGGGACTACATCAAACTAAAAATCTTCTGTATGGCAAAGGACACCATCAAAAAAGGAATCCTACAGTGTGGGAGAATATATTTGTAAATGTCATATCCAACAAGGGGTTAACATCCAAAATATATAAAGAACTCACACATCTCAACACCCAAAAAGAAAATAACCTGATTTAAAAATGGGCAGAGGATATGAAGAGACAATTTCCCAAAGAAGAAATTCAGATGGCCAACAGACACATGAAAAGATGCTCCATATCACTAATCATCAGGGAAATCCACATTAAAACCACAATGAGATATCACCTCACACCAGTTAGGATGGCTCACATTGAAAAGGCTAAGAACAACAAATGCTGGCAAGGATGCGAAGAAAGAGAACCCTCCTACACTGCTGGTGGGAATGTAAGCTAGTTCAACCATTGTGGAAAGCAATATGGAGGTTCCTCAAAAAACTAAAAATAGAAATATCATTGGACCTGGGAATCCTATTCCTTGGAATTTACCCAAAGAATACAACTTCTCAGATTCAAAAAGACAGATGCACCCCTATGTTTATCACAGCACTTTATACAATAGCCAAGACATGGAGGCAACCTAAGTGTCCATCAGTAGGTGAATGGATAAAGAAGAGGTGGTAAATACACACAATGAAATATTATTCAGCCATAAGAAAGAAACAAATCCTACCATTTGCAGCAACATGGATGGAGCTCGAGGATATTATGCTCAGTGAAATAAGCCAGGCAGAGAAAGGCAAGTGCCAAATGATTTCCCTCATTTGTGGAGCATAACAATGCAGCAAAATTGAAGGAACAAAATAGCAGCAGAATCACAGACTCCAAGAAAAGTCTAGTGGTTAACAAAGGGAAGGGGTGTGTGAAGGCGGGTGGGGAGGGAGGGAGATGGGATTGAGGGATATTATGTTTAGTACATATGGTGTGTGGGGTCACAGGGAAAACAGTGTAGCACAGAGAATGCAAGCAGTGAATCTGGCATCTTACTACACTGATGGATAGTGACTGCATTGGGGTATGGGTGTGGACTTGATAATATGGGTAAATGTAGTAACTACATTGTTTTTTCATGTGAAACCTTCATAAGAGTATATATCAATAATACCTTAATAAAACATTTGTTAAGGCATTTACTCTTCATTTACTTAGTGATTAATGTATGCCTTTATGTGTTTTTACTATGTTCCATTGAAAAGAGATATATTATTTAATTTGAAGATAGGGAAGCAGTTATATGAGAACCAAAATACAATCACTTGCAATGGCCACTTTAATTTTTTTATTCATTTGTATATGTTTTAACTTTTTAAATATGGTATATATACAAAAATGCACAAATCACAAGGGCACCACTTGAATAACTCACAGTAATCCCACCTGTGTAACCACCACCCAGGTCAAAAAATGCAATATATATAGCTCCAAGAAGGCCCTCTCAACATCTAAATTTCCCTACATTTCAAATGTAATTTTCTGTAGCTAGAATTTCCAGTTACAATATTAAATAGCGGTGGTTAAAGTGGGCATCCTTTTCTAGTTCCTGATCTTAGGTAGAAAGCTTTCAGTCTTTCACCATTAAATATGTTAGCTGTGAATTATTCACAAATATCCAGTCATCCATTAGATTAGTGACTTTTCCAATCTTGTTTCCCAAAGGCTATATTCCTTCTCATGTGTGATTGCTAAAAACTGTCCCTTCAGTCTGTGTTCAGCCAGCATTTCGAAAAGATTTCCTTGAATACTAGTTGCTTAAAATAATCTCTTCCAGTCTTTGCAGATTATCTCTGTCTTGAGGCACTCCTCCAGGTGTCCTTGGCATGCACTGTCCTTAGGCAGACCATGTACAACTCTGCCTTAGCCTTAATTTTCTTGTTTGCACTGAGCCAAAATGACATCTTAGGGTTTTCTCACATCTTTTCTGAGCTTGCACCCAATTGTAGGTATATGTGTGGCTTTAAATTTTTTCAAATATTCATGTGAGAATTCCAATGCCCTAATGTCCCAGAGAAACCCTGTCTCTATAGTCAATGCTCAGATATCAGGCTGTCTATTACATGCCTCAACCACAACTTATAGTTCCAAGTGGCTACGGGTTTTCCATTTGCCTTTCATGTTTTTGGTCAATGTCCACTGCTTTTCTATCCTGGGTGAATTCCAAGTTCCAAGTTAGGCAAAATAGGAATGAACCCTTTGTGCCAAATCCTTCAGGCAGCCCCCAGGCAACATAGAACAAGCAAACAGTCATTTGCACTACTCTACTCTAAGTTATCTTAAAGACCCATAGAAGCAGCTATGGCTTTATTTGGCTTTAATGTTTTTGTATTAAAAGAGCCCTCTCCACTTCATGTATCCATATGTCCTCAATGACATGCCCTAAACTATATTCTGTAACTGAACTCATTCTGTACTCATTTTTGTTCCTTTTCTCAGAATACAGTGTAAGAATTCAGTGCATCTCATCTTTAATAGAATACAACCAGGACCTTAATTTCATCTTATCCCATCTCATTTCTACAGGTCTTTCCAGAGAGAGCAATTCTTATTTTCAAGACTAGCGAATAGGGGTATCTCCTGAAAGTAAACAAGGTTTCTAACATGAAGTCTTTCTCTGAGCATTTTTCACTATAATTTGGAGAAATACATCCACAGAACAAGGTGAATCTAGAGTTCTCATCTTGGTCCCTAAACTCCTTTGCAGTTCTCTACTATGGTACCTTTCCAATGATCACACTGAGACCTTTTACCTAGTTTATGATGTGCTATGGCTGTGTTTTTTAATGAGCTTAGCCCAGAGAATGAAGATCTCATTTAGAGGATAAATTGCTCCCTGCTTTAAGGACTCAGGAAAAACTTCCCTTCTGCCAGTTTTCTCTTCACTTCATTTCACCTAATTTGTTCAGCAAAAGTTTATGTGCAAATACTATGTGCAAATCACCATACAGGAAGGGAAGTACACAGTCCTGGAATAATAGAGAATTAATCTAATTGTTGAAGTATTAAAGTGGCCATAACCACCTAAGGCAGGAGAATTGGTTTCAGTAACTACTCTGACAAGACAGCAAGTGACTAATAAACTCATGGAGGAGAGAAAAGTAGCATCAACTTATTAATGCTGCATCAGATCAGCAAAACGAAATACCACAGAGAAGGACAGGTACACCATCAACAAGGAAGTTTGGTCCAACACAGATGAGTATAGTGTCAGCCTGAGAACCTGAACAGAAGTTTCGAGGTCTGTGTTTGTACTGAGATCTGAAGTCTAAGCTTAACGTCATTACAATTTTTATGGAATGCTCACATCTCTTTGATTATGCCTATCCACTCAAGTGTAACCTAGCAGATTGGTTAGATGAACATGGAAACAGTCTCAGTATTACTTCCACACATTTGTTTCAATTACACTTTTGGAGCTTCCACATTGAAAAATAGTCCTCAGATCAAATGTCAGCCCCTGAGATGTTGGAAGTCAGGTCTACATGTCTCAGCCCACTCTATTTTTCCCTCTTGTCAAAATACAGGAAGCCTGTGTGTCATGAGATAAATTATCTGGAGGCATGAGGCCAAAAGCAGTCTGAATTCCTGAATGTCAGCTTCATCAAATATATAGATGTGAAGCACCAGCATGCCTATATGGTGACTCCAGGAATGGGTGTCAGAATTTGCTCCTGGGAAGGGTGAATTGCCCCAAAGTCCTGCTCACTCCTAACCTTGAGGGCAGTGGGGACAGGGAAAGTAGAAGGCAGAGAGGAGAACCTGCCTTCTAGATACACCAGCAGCCTGAACTTCTTCCTCATGACCTCCCTCTTCCCTGCCTTGGTGCCCCTGTAATGGATGTAGTTTATAATAGGCATAATGCCTTAGGTAATTGATACTTTGATTAAGCTATAAACCTACCCACTTGTGAGAGGGAAATAGGCTTTCAAATCCTGTGGAGCCAACAGACCACAGGGCAGGCCAATTTAGTGTAAATAATTTAGAGATGCCCAGTGAGAAGATTAACTACTACTTAAGACCCTCCTAACTACTTAAGACCCTGAAGAAACAAATCATTCCTGTTGTTCAGTGTTTTCTCTCTGGGAGAATTGCCATTAGAATAATTGCTGACTCATCTGTGATTCTATTTTAAGCCCTTGGGTCTCAGAAATTAGACTCAGGGCACAATCACAGGAGTAGAAAGCAAGAAACCCAGGATTCTTCTTGACTCTTTCTACAGAGATGGACCTCTTGTCTGGAAAGAACTAGGCATCCCAGGAAATTTAGTATCACAGTATATAAAGCCTGTAGGTATCTATCAGATCCTCTGAATGAGAGCTTGAAAAATATCCCATGGAATACAATTATTAATTGGTTAATTAAAATATATTCAAAGAAGATTCTGTTATGCCAAGTGTAGTGAGATACAAAGAATTACAATATATTGTCACTATTTTAAATCACATAATCGGGTCAGTGAAACAGACTGATGAGCAACTTGAAATACAGGGTAATAAAGGGATGTGTAGCTGAGACAAATAAATTGGGATTTAAGCAGAGCTTTGACAGAGGTTAAAATGTTGGAGCAAATAAATGAGGGAAGACTTCTCATGGTGGGAAGTGTTAGGGCCCAGAGTTGTTGAATACCCTTTGCCATGGTCCTGACACATGGAGTTATGATCACAGAACAACAGCCTAATAAGGAAAAATTAATACATTTGAACAAGTACTCTGCTCCTCAAATGCAGAGTTTTGAATCAAATATGCTCAATACTGGTGCCAAGGTGGGCTTCTTACCTCTCAAATTGGAAACAAGCAGTTCTCTGGTACAGACCTGACCTCACTTCCTATTCAGTCAGAATAGAGAGTAAGGGGTCGTCCTGGTAGCCACCATCCAGGGGTGTTTCCTGTGAGACCATACGCCATGCCCAGGTACAAGAAATAAAAGAGAAAGCATAAAGTCAGGTTCTTGACTGTGAGCAGAATAGTCTTACTTACACCATGGAAATGGGCAAATGCTAAAAATCTGGACCTTTCCCCAAAGAGAGCTGATTATTAACCTTTTACCAGCAACCTCTGCTAGTCCTCACACCCACTACCGCCTACCTCAAGGAACAAATAAAGGGGATACCCCTTCATAAAGTTCCGCTTCTCCTCCCATGGAGAGAGGACATTGTGAACTAACATAGTATTAAAAAATGTTAAAGTGAAAGAGATTTTTGTTTCCCTTTGTTCTCAGTCCACCTTCGCACCATTAAGGTTAAATCATTGAAGCTATTTTGCCAGAGAAAAAGAAGGTTCTTACAAGAGGTCAGTTTATAGATTTGAATCTCAAAGTTGACATCATTGCAACCATAATCTTAAAAAACCTACACCTGCTAATGCAGTGTCATGAAAGAGAAAAGCATAGTCTCAGTGCCGCAGAAATAAACACCACAGTGGGATAGGTACCCCCTTCGATAGGGTAGCTTGGTCCACCTAAGATGAGAGGATATGCCAGCCTGAGAATGAACAATTAATGGAAGAAACTCCATCACTCTGGTGAGATCTGGAGTCAAGACTTAATGTTATTATGTTTTATTTGCTGCTCATATCTTTTTATTGAACTTGTGGAGAGAATAAATAGTGTATTTGTTTGTTCATACTTGCTTCCCATAAACATTGTAGGGAAAACTCAGAATATAAGAAACATGACCTCCCAAAAGGAAATGGAAAGAGGAACCTTTTGGCAGGGAAAAAGTCAGGGAGGACAGAAAAAAGAAGGCTAGAAAAGGGAATAGTTGTGCCCTGTTGCCCACTCTAAGGTGAAACCCCAGGGAGCGGAGTGCTGGTGGTGGTTTTAGAAACAAGCCAACAGATTAGGGGACCCCAGAGCACCGGCCCTTACACATTATTTTGTCCTGTAAGGATGGGGGAGTTTTCTAGTTCTCCTGGACAGTCTCTGTGGTAAGCATGACCTGTCTACATGGTAGAAGAGCAATAAATAATAAATAAAGAAGCTGCACAGAGAGGAGGTCCTAGGTAGGCCCCCAGAGACTTCCTCAGGTCCCCGGATGAGGAATCAGAAGTCTCTGCTTGGATGAGACAGTATCTGAAAGACGGCTGAGTTGGGAATTGCAGGACTGCTGTGGGGAAGCCCCCGGCAGTGTTGGGGATGGGAGTGGGATGACCGCTTGAGCCAGGAGCTGAGTGCACCATGTGGCTGAGGCCGAGTTTGTAGTCCGAGCAGGAGTTGAGGTGAGTTAAGGCAGCTGATGGGGAAGGGGCCCAGGACTTTAAAAGTACCAAGAGTGCAAGCTGCATGCATCGCCAACCAGATTTCAGCAGCTGGTGGCAGGATGCTGATACAGCATAGGACCAAGTCCAGCAGGCAGGAAACCAGCCAGGCCCTGGGGCAGAACAAATTTTTCATGTAGACTAGTCACCCCTCCAGCCCCTGGGAAAAAGACACAGTTTCCCCTACAGCCAGACATCATTGTGGAAAGTGAGACTAGAAGGGAGTAGCCCCTAGTCCCAGGGGCTGGGGAGGGGGAGAAGGGGGGGCTCTCCGGTCGGCTCACCCAGGCTCAGGGCAGCCGGTGACACACAGCACCTCCAAGCCCTACTTCCAATGCCATCATCTTCGTAGCTTGAAATCAGCCATGATGGGATTATTTACACCATGGAAATGGGCAATTGCTAAAACTCAGGACCTTCGCGCCCCAGAGAGAGGTGCTTGTTAACCTTTTACTAGCATCACCCTGCCTAGTCCTCACACCCCTGACCTCAGGGTACAAATGTGAGAAGTGAGGCGTTTCCTTCCTCATAACTGGAGAACTTGCTAGTGCACAAAGAACGGCTGCTCTAAGTGCACTTGGGAAAGTGGAGACATGCTTACTCTGTGTAGGACACAAGAGAATTATCCTGGAGGATAAGGAGGGGGCTAGATTTCAGAGAACTTTAAATGCTGCTGGCCTCTATCCCCTAATCATTAAGGACACTTGAAAATTTTTATGGAGAAGAATGGTATTATGAAATGGGTATGGAAACATTACCTCTTAGGATATATCCAACTGGATGAGGTAATGGGTAAAAAAGAGTATTTTTAGGAACTCCAGTAGCACAGTCTGTTAAATGGTCCAAGGGTGAATTGATAAAGGAACGGACAATGGTGTGGAGACTAAGCCAAGAGAGAAAAAAACAGATGAAAAAAGTAGAGTTATACTGATCCATCCTTAATAACTAGCTTCACTTACTATCTATCTGCCTTATTTCCCTATTTTCCTATTGAGATCATTTTTCCTAGGTCAGATTTCAGGTCAGAGTGGCTTCAAAGCCAATGCTTCAAGGGAAAGCCAGTCTCCATTGGAATCCCCTGGCTAGTTGTTAGAATGCAGTTCCCTGGGTTCTGCTCAGACTATTGAATCTCTACTGGTAGGGCTCAGAAGTCTGGGTTTTACCTATCACTCCTGGCTGATTTTCATGCCCTGTGCATCTGAGATCAGCCTTTTCAAGTTAGTCATTATGTGGTCTGACCCTTTAAACATGTTCTGATGCTCAACTGAGAGTTGCTCAGGCGGGAGGCTGCTGTGTGTTATAACCACATAATACATGTGGTTAATGCAGGTTTAAAATACAGGGTTTCCCTTGTTAACTTCATTGGCCACAGATGGTGAGTTGAAAACCATCTCCTTCAGGGAGCTCCTCAATTTCTCTTCTTTCCAATTCATAGACTCTTCCTTCAGGCTTTGGGTGTATGAATCCGTTCTTCTTGACTGAATCATGACAAGTCATCCCGGCCTGGCTGCCTCGTCGGCGATGAGGTGAGGAAGGGTCCCTCCCTGGGCCTGAGGGGGAAGGTGCTCAGGGTAGCTGGCTGCAGGTTGAGCTTGAGTCAGGCTCTGATACTCACCGGTTCTGTGACCCGATGCGGGTAGCTTTTGAACCTCTGTTTCCTTATGCATGAAATGGAAGAGAAAAAATAACTTCTTGAAGAGGATTAAATGAGATTGCTATGTTTAAGTACCTGCTACAGTGTTTGCTGAGAAAATCTAGCTCCCACTTCTGTTTTTCTATCAATCCAGATAAAAACTTTTGCCCTGGCAGTCATCCTTATTAACAAGACAGAAAGGGTCACTTTCCAGGGGACAGACTGTCCACAGAGCTCAGGCAGCCGCTTCATCAGGCTGCTCGCCCCGCCCTCGGTGCGCTCCCGGAGAAGCTCTTCTCGCAGGCCCTCTCTCACCAGCTCGCCTCTGCGTCCTCAGAGGGCCTCCCGCTCCTCAGACCTCCTCTCCCCTCTCCAGCCCTGGCATCATCAGCCTAGCCAAACTCATCCAAATGCCTCTTGTCCCCGAAGGGCCTTCATGTTCCGACAGCCACAGCCTGGATTCAGAGAGGCCCTAACACTGACATGTCTCACAAACACAAATCTCCCTTGCGCCTTACCTTCCCGCATTCTCACTCTTGCTTGAGGCTGTGGGCGATTTCCAGGGAAGGTATTTTGTTTTCGTCTATGTTGTTCCTCCATGGCAGTCATCTTCTTGGTGACCCCGGCCCCCTCTCCCCACTTTCCCTGGGACCACAGTCTTCACCCGGTCCCAACCCCTTGGGTCACCCTACTGCAATGATTCCCAAGGGATCTTCTGT
The DNA here is from genome assembly GCA_029783875.1 of Phataginus tricuspis. Taxonomy (NCBI): domain Eukaryota; kingdom Metazoa; phylum Chordata; class Mammalia; order Pholidota; family Manidae; genus Phataginus; species Phataginus tricuspis. Next base: position 7,357,999 of record JAQQAC010002629.1, read on the forward strand.
GAGACCCACGTTGTGCTCCTCTTTCTGATTTGAAGAGATTAGCTCCTCAGGGCGTTGCATTTTCTCTGTTTGTTGCTCTCACATGTGAACGTTCATTTTAGTTTCACAGCACCTGCCATCTGGAGGACTCATAATACCCTTGGAAACAGCTGAAAGAAGTCAGTGGAGGAACATGGTACATTTTCTGGAACACTGATTTTATCTGAAGATTCAGGAAACAGGGGAATATAAGGGAAGTAAAGCAATGTAACAAGAAAAGAATTTAAATAACATTTTCATTTAAACATACCTGATTATAATTTGACTTATCTGTCAGTCAAGATGCAGACAGGAGACACATGGCATGACCCAATGGCGCAGCTGGGCAGAGTTTAGTAAAGACTATTTACAGATGTGTGGGTGTATGAGTGGAATCAAGGGAAACCAGTAAGGAGCAGCGAATCACCCTAAAGCAGGGCTCCCTTCTCACTCCTGGACCTGAGGGAGCCTGGGACAATCTGCAGCCAGGAGAAGGAACAACCCCCCTGGAGCTGTTTGGTAGAGGGATGCGCTCAAGGTGTGGCCAAATAAATAAGTACTCTGACCTCTCTGAGGTCTCATTCCCCGTGCCCGAATCGAGCCAAAAGCTGGAGGCCAAGGGGGGACTATTAATGCCAGTTCATGGGGGCAGGACAAGGAAGAGGAGACGGCAAGTGACTCTGGGGAAGCAAACAGTATCCAGCCCAGGGCAGAAAGCAGAAGTCATACCAATTTTTAAGCTTAAAAAGTGAGACTTGAAAGGAAAATTGAGCTTGAGGAAAACCCACTTTGACTCATCCCTATGTTCAGAAAGAAAATCTAGATTCCGGTGTTTACTGGACACCTGACAAAGGGTTGAAAAATCAAGGCTTAACATAAAGTATCTTTCAGTGTTACACCAAAGTGAATGATTTTAATTGTGAGAGCTGCCTACTCCTCACAGAGGATTTCAGGCTCTTCAGCGCCCCAGAGTTATGCATAAATGCCTGCTGACCTGCCCCACCAAGTGACATGTTCGTCCCCCGTCTGTGAAGCTGGGACAGCCAGAGACAGCTCCCAAATGCTCTGGGGAGGCTTCTCCAGAGAGCTGTTCCATCCCTTCACAGGGAGTTCTTTGTCAAATTCATTTGGGAAACCTTGACTATTATGTTTCTAGTTTGCATATTTGTAAAGCAGATCAGAATTCTAAAGGTTGTTAGAACATCTGGCAGGGTCACAGAATTTCTTTAGGTGTGGAGCTAGATCGCCAGGGTTCAACCTAATCTCTTCTTAACTAGTTGTGTGGCCTTAATATTGTGAAGCTTAGTTTCTTCGCACATGAAACAGAGACATTTATTATACTTTCCCCATAAAATCATGTGAAAAATAAATGAGAAAATTTCTCAAGTGTATCTTGGTATCATGAGTACCTGAACATGGCAGCCAGTCGCAGTAGTAGTAATGTTAGGATTTTTATCATTATCATTGCTTGTTTAATTTATTTAATGCAGAATTCCCAGATGAACCTGAGCGAATCAACCTCGGATGCTAGCACATGTTAACACCCTACGGAACTGCTATATTGCTGAGATTCCATACTTGGGAATCGCTGACCTGGAATTTGGTGGTGGGCATCCTGCCCAGAGCTCAGGATTTATCACCTCAGAACATAACCTTTATCACCTGAGAATCTTGTTCACGTGTACATTCCAATTCAGTGGGGCCCAAACTTCTGCATTTTTAACAAATTCCCTGTGGTGTCTATGCTGTTGGTTCCTGGACCCTGCAAAACCTGACATAAAGTGAGCTTTGCCCCACTGGAGATAAAAGAACTGGACATCTCTTTTTTCTTACCACTCCTGTTCCTGCAGAATCAAACCTCTGGCTCTGGGAGAGTCAGAGGACAGTGTTTGATGGGCAGACTAAATCCAAGGGAGTCAGTCACTTGAGCAGCTTCATGAAGGCATAGGATTCCTGGAGCTAAGAGAGACGTTCACCAAAAGGAGAGGAAGAGATGCACCCACACAAACTTTGCCCAGGGTATCATTTGCCTAGGCCAGCTTTCAGTTAAAGAAGGAGTCCTTAAGCCCCCAATACTCACTACCCAGATCCCATACACCCTTCCCTATATGCAGTTTTATCCCAATATTAAAAAAAAAATAGTTTCCATCTTGGCAAAGTTTAAACAGCAGTCAGATCATGCATTCTCTGCATTACGCTGAAAATCACACTGCAGATGTAATGGGTAGTTTCATAGAAACTGAGATCATTCCTTTCACCATTCAAATGATAAGGTCGATTAGCATTTTCCTTACCTGACATCGTAATGGCTTTTTCCACAAGCAAATGGAGAGGGTTGGTCCCCATGTGCACATGGGTAGAAATATTAACCCGGACTGCTGTTTCCTTTACTAATAAGAATTAAAAAAGGAAAATGATGGCAGGGTCATTTTTCTCTGCCCAACCTATGAAACAAAGGAAAGTCAATTATTTCAGATTCAAGCACCCAGGCTAAGGTTTGCTTTGCTCTTTTAAACCTGGAGTCAGTGACATTCCCAGAGTGCTCCAGTAACTACCAGTATATTCCTGATTCAAATATGCCAAGTCATCTGATGTCTTTCCCTTCAGAACCTGGTAGGGCTTTTATTTTGTCATTTCTGGAAACCAGCAGAATACACTTCACATATGCTCCCTACAGAACAACCTGCTATCCTCACTGTCTTCAAGATCTGGACAGGCTCTAATGCATGATGAGAAGGAGTGAAGTCTCTAGGTTAGAAAGAACAAAGCTTGAGGGCTCCCTCCCTTGTTATATGACTTTGGGTGTGTTGCTTTATCTCAGTGACCCTCAATTACCTCATCTATAAAGTGACAATAATAATATATCCCCATCTTGGTGTTTCTCTAAGTATGACAAGTCGCTGGTGAAACGGTATTCACTGCTCAAGGACAGAACCACCCATTCACCAAGTCAAAAATGTATTGACTGAAATGTCACTGTAATGAGATGACATAGGAGAAGGGAGGCTTTCTCACTGGAAGCTTCCCAGTGATATTTGTAAGGATTTTTATTAGCTTTTATGTATAGTTCCTGATCATTGCTCCACAATCCAATTTCTGTTAAACATGTTTTTGTCTTATCTAAGCTGTGGTTGTCCTTAAGGACCAGAATTATACTCTGACGGCCTTTGTTATCTCCACCCCTCGTATTTATATAGATTATGGACTTAACAAAAGCTTTTGAATTCTGAAATCCAATTAAAAAAGGGAGGAAGTAGGAAAACAGGGAGCAAAAATATTTATTAAGTGCCTACTCCAATTATCTCCCAAATCACCTCATTTTGACCTATTCTCACAACATTTTGGTGAAAAAACATATTAATCTTCCTTCTTTCCCTCCTTCCCGCCTGCCTTCATTCTTTCCTTCATCTCTTCCTTCCCCTTCCTCCCTCTCTTTTTTTATCTTCCTTTTTTCCTCAGGGTTCTGAGACAAGAGAGGCAAATGACTGTAGTGACCATAAAGCTAATAAAATAGATACAGCAGGGACGGGCAAGTGTGTAAAATTGCAAAGCCCAAGCTCTGTTTACCACCTCACGTTGCATTCTGAATAAAGACCCAGTTATGTGTCTCATATAAATAGTCAAATGGTACTTAAGGGAAAGTCATTTCTGCTGTGTCTGCAAAGGGACTAAGTAAACTCAGGCTCCTGGGGGTCAGATCCTCTGGTAGAGGAGCCACAAAGGGATTCCCTGCATGATCTGTCAGTCTGTGCGTAGAGAAGGTGCAGCTGTCAGACACGGCAAAGAAGAACTCGGCGTAACCACTAAGGGGTCTAGAACAGCCATCCGAATGCCAGAGTTAGACAGAAAGGAAGTGAACTTTGTCCAGACAATGTACTAACTGCCCCGGTGTGTGACTGACCAATAATTGCACTTGACTGGGAAAGACCAGAAGGCCTCACCCCTCAACCCTACAAGGGCCTTACCATGAATCTTCCAGACAGAATGACACAGCCAGTCAACTTTCCTCTCTGCCCCATCGAAGTGACTGTACAACCTACGATGAAAGGAAGAAAGCTAATCTTTAATCATCTATTCTGTGTAAGGTAATACATGTCATCTACATTGTTTTAGTTACTCCTCACAACCACACCATTAACATTTAAAAAAATTAAAATCCTAGTATTTCTGTCACGGCTAGAATACGTTAAAAATTCAGAGACGTGACATGACCCAAGTTTTATAAATCACACAGTAATTATTCCAATCCTAATACCTTGAGCTCAAAGCCCTTATTCTTTTCATTATTCTCCTGAATTAAATACGAAATGTGGTCTTTCACGCAGAAGTGAGGCACTTTTGATTTCCCATATTAAGCCATGTGCCTTGTGGTTTGAGAGCAGATGACCTTGAGCCACCCACCTACACACACCTCACCCCACCTTTAGGTAACCAAAAGCTCACTGCTCTTGGAATTTAGGGAATAATCTGAGTGATGGGTCATGAAGCCTTCTCTGAACTAGTTTCCCCAGAGTCAATCGTTCCTGAACCATCTTCATGATTTTTACAAGTTCATATCAACTATGCCATTATTTGTATATTTTTGTTTCTTTACATTAATTTGCTTTTAACACAAATTAATATGTGTCACCACCACAAGTAGAACACCAGCATTAATTAATTAATTTCACATTAATTAAAATCTGAATACTCCTTAAAGTCATCAGGTGTGCCATCAAGAGAATACTTACCACACTTTAGAAAACTGCTCTAGGCAAATCTAACCCATTATCAGGAATAAATTATGACCTTTAACTCATTTGCATCTCACTTTGTTGGAGTTACTCAGCTGGCATATTTCAGTGTTATGGAATGTGCCATTTTAAAATCCAATCCTGGCCTCCTAGGTCATGATGAAGAGCTGTCCTTCCCCTTCTCCTTTCCCTCCTCCTCTTCCTTTTCCTCCTCCTCCTCCTTTTGACAGATTTATTGAAGTGTAATTCACATGCCATAAAATTGGCCCATTTAAAGTATATAATTCCATGATATATTCATACAATTGTGCAATTATCACAACAATCAATTTTCTAACATTTTCATCACTCCAAAAAGAAACCCCACACCCTTTACTAGTCACCCCTACTCTCTCACCTCCATGTCCCTCCTCCCCAGCCCTAGACAACCACTAATCTACTCTCTACTTCTATGGATTTGCCTATTTTGAATATTGAATATAAATGGAATCATGCAATATGTGAGCTTTTGAGTCTGGCTTCTTACATTTAACATAATGTTCTCAAAACTCATCCATGTTGTAGAATTTACTATTACATTCTGCCATCAACTAGCTAAATGTCCGTAAGCAAATCACTTTACCTGCAATTCTCCATTGTCCTTAGTTGGAAAATAAAAGGATTGGACTTGTCATTGTCTAACATTCTTATTACTCTGTAATTTTATTAACGTATGTGAAAGCATTTTGACAAGGTAAAGTCAGTTTTAATATATATCTATCATTATCCCATATTGCCTCCCTGCTGAGAATGGCTGTGTCCTATGGTGAAATAACATCAGCATTTATGTATGCCCAAACACAAGATTTTATTCTGAAATCCTCAGGGGCTAATGGCACTTCTCAAAGAAAGGGAAAATGTATTTCTCATTTTTTTTAATGTAATTCTATTTTCCTAAATAAAGAAAAGTCTATAAGGAGAACCTATGTCCTCTCCCTATGCAATGTATTTGTAGCACTTCCTTGGTGACATTAATGGTCTTGGAAAGGAACACTGAGTTATGTCCTCTTCAGTAGCTGGAGTCAGTGACGTTGGTCCACAGGTAACTGAGTTGAGGCTTGGAGAAAATGGGCACTCAAACACATAAAATATTAAGTTACTGTTAACTGTGTGACAAGAACAAAGGACATACTTTTAGCAAAATGTGTAAGGATGATTAAGCTTGGGAATCTTCATGTAGTTTAGTTTCTTGTTATATTCCCAATTCACACAGGAAATGCATGGAGGTATATTACCTATTGTTATGTAGCACATCCTTCAATTTAAAACCACAATTTATTATGGTCTCTCTTGATTCTGTAGGTTGACTGGATTTAATTGGATGGTTCCTACCCGAGTCCCCCTGCATTCAGATATCTGGGCTTGGAGTTATTACAATGTCAGACATGTAAGATGGCTTGAGAGATGGCCACCTAGGCTCTGCTTTAATCCTTTAGTTCAGGAGAATTTATCTCAGATTCATTTGGTATTTAAAATTTTGCAGATTTTTATGCCTCAATACTTTTATGATTGGTCTTCAGGTTAGTCCTGTTAAGTAGATAAAGGATAAGAAAACAGAAATTAAAGATGATAATGGTTGTCCAGAACAACATGGCTGTTTGTGATGAAAAAAATCTCAGGAATTATTCTATTCCTGGTCCAGTATTCTTTTCATTATAACATATTATTTCTCTAGTTCTAAGGGACTCAAAACTTTTATAAAAATAGCTTCTCATTTTGCACCAAAACTTGCTTCCCAGTAATGTGTGACATTTGACCTTTATACAGCTCTATGTAATCTAGAGCAAGATTAGATTAAACCTACCTTCCACCTGGGAGCTCTTCAAATATTTGGAAACTCAGTTATTTTCTAAGATATCACCTTTTCCCAGGTCTCATTCACCTGCATAGGTGTTTTTTCTCTCTTTCACTCTCATTGCCTGTTAGTACTAGTTGATATTTTAAAGATGTAATCCTGAATGCACAAATGATTTTTTCTTTGGCACTATATGAGAAGAACCCTGAAACTATGAACCTGAGTTTTATATAGGAACTGCCACCTAGCTACCACTCTTCCCTGAGAAAGACTGAGCTAAACCTTTGCTCCTAATGTTTCAGAGTCCTTTGAATTATAAACAGATGGCCTCAGATACTTTATCCCCCTTTGAAATATAAAAAACAGCTCCTGGAAATTAAGCTCTATCTCTGAAGATCTCTATCTATTCAGTCACTCATTAGCTTCCAATATCTGTCCTTTTACTTGGTTTCTTTTGCTCAGAAGATGGTAATTATGTTAAAATATTTTCTTTAAGTTCCTCATGAGTATACCCAAGGATTCAGTCTTCAGTCCACTGGTCATTTCACACTACGAAACTGCCTAGTGCTTTTCATGCACTAAATACTACATAGATGCTATTGAATCCTCAGATTCCTTTCAGCAGAAAATTGTCCCTTTAGCTTCAGATATTCAATCTAAATTTCCAGTTGACATCTCCATGAAGATGTCTTTTGGGCACTGGAAACTCAGCCTGTTCTGTAATAAGCCATCCACCTTCCTTTCCTAAACCAGTCATCCTCATTTTTAGTTACTTGATTTTTGGAGACATCAGGACCCAGAGCCAAGGAAATAAAAAGCCTAATAATCACTTTTGTCTACTCCAATTTATGGTTATGTCCTTCCTACCTTTTAACAAATATCTTCTGAGCATCTACCATGTGCTGGAGCTAAGAATCCAGCAGCAAACAGAACGATCAAATTCCCTGCTCAGGGAGCTTATGTTTCATAAGAGAGAAAGAGAGAGAAAGATAAATCAGCAAATGATAACCTAATATTACAGGTGGAGATAAATTTTATGTATAAAATAAAGAGATCCAGGTGCTTCTATTAACTATATCACTAGACAAAGTCATATTGGAAAATATCAGCTTTGACCTCCGACAGAAGCTTTGACCTGTGAAACAGAACAGCTGAATCACCTAGGAAGAAGAGAGACCCTTTCAACCTAACACGGTTCCTCAAAAATATGGTTCAGCCAGCACCTGACACTACCCTCTTCCATCCCCTTCCAATATACATCCCAAGGGAGTGTCTTGGCCCATTGCATCCTGGAGTGTCAAGGTGGCCTAGGAAGCTGAAGAGATAGGAAATGACAGTGAGAACAGAGTATTTTGGGGCTTACCCATTTTCATGCAATTCTTGTGAAGAAATAAGAATTACCACCTGCTTCATAATGTGCAGAAAGAAATTCACCGCATTCATGTCAGAGAAGCCCCTCACCTCATTTAAGCTAGGTTTGACCACATTATTTCCACTACACAAGGAATTTGGCTGGAGTTATGCATAATGATGTGCCCCTGGCCCCCATGTCCACTCATCTTAATATGTGAATGAAAAGCTTATGGAAGTCTCCAAAAATCAAGTAAAAACCATGAAAACAGTGAGATAGATAATAAACATTGATAGACAGAAAATAGACATTAAGCCGGTGGGTAAGGGGGGATACTTTAGGGAAACCTAAGCAAAAGGGACAAGAGTAATAACCAAAGGCAGAATGGAAATAGAAATTCTAGAAGAATGAGCTGAAACCACAGCTGAAAGTGTATTAGGTATCAGGTAAAATTTATGAAAACATACCAACATCTAGATCCACTCTGGTTAAAAACAGATTTTAAGCATAAAGAAAAAAGTGAACATTTTTTCCTCCACATAAACATAGACCCTGAATATGAAAATCCTTCATCTGCATTCTGGTCCTAAGGATGTGCTGTTCACATACAACCCTAGGAAGAGCCATTTGGTCTGGAAGGGATACAGGCAGGAATATTTATAAGCATCCTATTTGAGAATGGAAGAACAGGGGAAAACAGGAGGTCGATAATACCAGGTGTTCATACAGCAGAAGAGATAAGTTCAGGAGGGAAATTGCTTCCAGAGAAACATGGAATGAACCAAAAAGTGAGAAAACTGAGAAATCCTCACAACAGGTCTTTCCCCACTGTTTTCCATGCAACCAACACTCTCTGTGAAATAAAATGAAAAATAAAAAAGATGGATGGAGAAACAAAGGTGAATCATAATCAGAAAGTACTTGAAAAGACAATGTTGAATTTTAACAGGAGAATGTGAAGCTTTTTTCTAAATTTCTCTTCACTTTTCTTTGACAGTTATTTATAAGCTGCAACACTGTAGCTGTTTTCCATTTCTCTACCACCACTTTTTGCAGGCTAAAAATCCCTCTAGATGATATGGCAGAACTGTAATACCCAGAAAAATACTACCTCTGAAAAAACAGTAAAATGCAGTAATGACCACAATTAAGTCTCATCAAAATTTGGAAAGAAAACTTAGTGCCTCAAATGTACAGTCACACACTTTATCATGTTGCCTCATTAAAAGTAAACCATTTCCCCCACATACTTGATTTTGTGGCGTTTTTAAATCCTTCACACTTGGATCTATTTTCTGGATTAAGATTTCTTTGTCCTAGAATCCTAACATCAATAGTTTTTGACAGATGCCTTAAAACACTGATGCTTCTAGGAGTCTAATCTCCTCTGCTCCCTCTTGAGTTTTATTCTGCAGACTGAGAACTGCACATGAGGTAAGGTAAAATTTCGGTTAGAAACACTCTCCATCTGTGATCCAAATAAGCGATTTTCCATGAGCATTATCAATCCATGCATTTAATTGACATTAAGCAGAGAGAAAATAAAGTTTATAATTAAAAAAAATAATTTTTTGCTAGACATGTTGGTAGCATATGGTCAAGGCCTGAACTTCCTTATAAAAATTATTCTTTTCTTTAAGAACAGTATAGTACCACAAGTTTTCTGCAACCAAAATTTCTCACCTGGGGAAAATTGAGAGAAGAGAATTTTCCCAGAGATGTAAAACAGTTTCTTCAAGAAATGGAATGTGGGGAGAGAACAGCATTCAGATACAAAGTTGCAAAAGCAATTTCTTTCAGAGCGATCAATGTATTTCTGTGAAGCTGCCACAACTTCCACTCTTAAGAATACAATTGCTTAGTCTTAACGGCAGAAACATACACACACACACACACAAAGCATATAATAGAGGAAATAAGGGAATGCAAAATTAACAAACATGTTAAGTAAGGATTGGCAAGAAAGGCAAATGTTCCAGAACAGAATCATAAGGTATATTTCTCATATCATTTTCCACTAGATTTCATTTCTCAAAGATTTCAGATGCCTCCTCTCATTTGGAGAATTCAATTCTCATATTTAGAGGCAGTTTTACTGTAGTGAACTTGTTAGTAGTCTGGACTCAACAATCACTGGTGTCTATCCATATTTTATATGATTCCATTTTCTCTCCTTTCTTAGCATATTGATTATACTTCTCTTTTTTAAACACTTTTTTTAGTGGTTGGCTTAGAGTTTGCAATGTACATTTACGACTAATTCAAGTCCACTTTCAAATAACAGTATACCACTTCATGGGTAGTGTAGTGGAGGCCAAATAGGAAATCTATACTCACACTTCCCCCCAGCCACCCCACAATACACAAAGAACCATGAGGGTCTCCCTCCCCATCCCTGCTGGGGTACTGTCAGAAGAGGCCAGTGGAGAGACAAGACTTTTACAAAATCACCCAGTACTAATGAGACTACCATTTCTGCACTGTCAATTGAGGCCACATGGGGAGTTGGAACTTCCACTGCTCCCGAGTACTAAGACTCCTATCCAAGTGTCAACAACGACTAAGGAACCTGGGTTCTGTAGCCATCAGACATAACAAGACAGTACCCTCCCTTCTGGGGAAGTGGTGTCAGAGAAATCAGCTAAAATAGAAGGTTTAAATAAGGACCTAGAGTCCTAACCTAATACAGTAAGCTCCAGGTTTCAATAAAATAATTTTGTAAAAAGGGTTCGTCATACTGAGATACTGAGGAGCAGGAGGATTTCAAACGGAATGAAACGAGACAACCATTAGATGCCAATACCGCGATAACAGGATGATTATAATTATTAGAATTATCTGACAAAGATTTTGAAGCCACCACCCCAAAAAAATGCTTTGTTGAGCAATTACAAACACTTGAATAAGGTGGAAAAATTGAAAACCACAGCAAGGAAAAATAAAATCTCAGCAAAGAAATAGAAGATACAAAGAAGAATAAGTAGAAATTTTAGAACTGGAGAATATAGTAACCAAAATTAAAAGCTCAGTAGATGGGCCTAACAGCAAAATGGAAGGGATAGAAGAAACAATCAGTGAACTTAAAGACAGAGCAATAGATAAGATTCACGTAAATATATATTAAGTGAAATGGATGACAGCAAAGATACAAGGGATAAGAGGTAAGGATTAGAATTATTTTGTTACTGTAATGTACTTCACTACCCATAAAGTGACATAGTGTCATTCGAAAGTAGACTTGGGTCAGTTGTAAATGCACATTGCAACTTCTAGGCTGACCACTAAAAAAAAAAAAGTGTTAAAAAAAGAGAGGTGTAATCAATATTCAAAGAAAGGAGAGAAAATATAATCATTTAAAATGCTCAATTAAAACCACAGGAGCAGAACGTGAAAACAGAAAGAACAAAGGTGGCAAATAGAAAACAGTAGCGATTTAGCTAGATACTAATTCAACTGTATAAATAATTGCTTTAAGTATCAGTGGTCTAAATAGACCATTTAAAGACAGAAATTGTCAGACTGGATGGGAAAACAAGACCAAGCTATGTGTTGTCAACAAGAAGCCTACTTTAAGTATAAAAATACATATAGATTAAAATAGGTAGAATTTTATATTCTTTGACCAAAACTCCCATTTTCCCCACATCCCATCCTCTTGAAACTACCACTATAGTCTCTGTTTCTATGAGTTCAGCTTTTTGAGATTCCACACATCCTGTTATACACCTTAAATTATACAATGTTATATGTTAATTATACCCCAATAAACTTGGGGGGTTAAAATAAGGTAAAATAAAAAATTCTCTGCATGCATTAAAAAACAACATAAAATAAGTGGGTGGAGAAAAATATACCATGCAAATACTAATCAAAAGAAATCAGAAGTAGCTATATTAATTCAGAGAGCAGACATCAAAGCAAAGAAAGTCATCAGGATTAAATAAGGCTTATCAACCCTTAACATATATGCATCTAACAACAGAGCATCAAACTACATGAGGCAAAGACTGATAGAATTGAAATGGGAAGCACATGAATCCACTATCACACTTGAAGACTCAAACACCCCTCTATCAGAAATGGACAGATCCAGCAAGCAGAAAACCAGTAAGGACATAACTGAATTCAAACCATCATCAGTCAACTTTATACAATTGACATGAACTACTTCATCAAACAATAGCAGAATATACATTCCTCTCAAGCTCAAAGGAAACATTCACTAAGACCACATTTTGGGCAATAAAACACACCTTAAGATATTTAAAAGAATAGAAATCATACAATGTCAGCTTTCAGATCACAATGGAATTAAATTAGAAAGCCAGAACAGAAATATAGCTAGAACACCCTCAAATACTTGGAGATTAAACAGAACACTTCTAAATAACACATGAGTCAAAGAAGAAATCTCAAGAAAAATTTTTTTAATATTTTGAACTAAATGAAAATAAAAATACAACAAAATGTGTGAGATGCATCAAAAGCAGTGCTTGGAGAGAAACTGATATTATTGAATGCATACATTGGGAACAAAAGAAAGATCTAAAGCCAGTAATTTAAGTTCCACTTTCAGAAACTAGAAAAAGTAGAGCAAATTAAATCCAAAGTAGGCAGAAGGAGAGAAATAATAAAACTTAGAACAGAAATCCAAGTTTGCATAAAGATCATAGGTTAGGTTTATTATGTGAATTGATAATGAAATTAGAGGTGTGTAAAGAAAGTGTTGATTCCTTACCTGACAATGACAAAGAGAATATTGCAGAAATCTCTATGAGGTGCACAAGGTTATCTGTGCCATCTGTTGGCAATTAACATGATTCCTTGAAGAGGTATAACAATTCAGGGCCCGTTCCTTCTGCAGAAATCAACATATAGTACCACCAGTCGCAGTCAGAATGAAATTTCCTTAGTGATAGTGTAAATCTTACATGGACTGGAGGTTTTCTTCAAATACAAAATAGTCTCAGTCTTGAAGCTATCTGCAAACCAAGATCAAAATGAAGAGAAATCGTAGGGTTGTGTGTCTTCCAAGTGTCCATCACAAACTGCCCCGAACCAATCTGTAAGATCCTCTCTGAAAGATGTGCAAACTCCCAACGATTACTGGGCCTGCTACCAGGTGGCATGTTATAATGTTATAATGCAAGAACACTTGGTGCACATGGTGCGTGTGGGGTCACGGGGAAGACGGTGCAGCACAGAGAAGACAAGTAGGGACTCTGTGGCATCTTACTACACTGATGGACAGCAATGGAGTGGGGGGGGCACGCGATAATAAGGGTGAATGTAGTAACCACTTTGTTTTTCTTGTGAAACCTTCATAAGATTGTAAATCAATGATACCTTAATTTTAAAAATACTTAAAAAACAAATAAAACCTTTCAAAAAAAGAGTCTTAGACACACAAGCTTATAATCACATACAAACATTTAATATCAAGGAATATAGACAATGACAAGAATCTTTCATGAATGTTTCATTCTAAGGCAAAGGTGAAAATATTTGACATCAGGGCCAGCTAACCTTGCAGTCAGATCAGATGCCAGGATCCACTGTTAAGTGGGGGGACAGAATACCAACTGAATTCTAGATTCGTTTTTGGGTTACTGCCCAAAAGCTACTGGGTTCCCGAGATTCTCGTATCTACTCCCAGCAAGGGCAAAGGTCCATGCACAATATTTCCAACAAACCACATGTTTGGTCATTACTCACTTACCAATGCAAAAATTCTTTCTAACATCTTAGATGCTAATTAACAAACTGCCCGGTACTGTGATTCTCAAATTAACTGCTCACAAAATCCACCGGGATTCTTGTTAAAATGCAGACTCTGATTCATCATGTCTGGGTTGAGGGCCTGGGATTCTACATATAACAAGCTTGTAGGTGTTGCCTGGTCTGGTCACTGTACCACAAGTTGAATAGCGAGAGGCTGGTGTGGATTTAGATGGTGACAGCGAATACCTGTCTGACCACTTCCAAAGGGTGGACTCCTGATGAGGGTCCTTAAAATGCTCAGTAACTGCCTTTGGCATGTGAATTTTAATAGGATATATCAAGTGTTAAGCAATTATTTTGGTGCCAAGTTAATTTTCTCACCCACATACGTATCATACAGCTTATACTGATACACTTTAAAGTATAGTATGGAAAATATAACAGTCTATCCAAATGGAATAGGCACGAATAAACAAAATATCCATTTGGAAAAAGAGGGGAAGTGATAGGGCATGTTTGCTACTTAGTGTAAAATGTTATGCAGGCAGTGCCCACCTGGCTCCTCTTTCTCATGGCAACCTGAGATTTTCCACTATGGAGAACAGTAATTAGTCATCTGTCTCCCAGCCCAATTCCCTCAGATATGTCACAGGAAAGCATTAAGCTGTATTTTTTTTTTCCAGTGGAGAAGGATATGCCAACTGGATAACATTTCATAATGAATTTATTTATTAACAGGGTTGCACCTAAAAGCAACATTCCTACTCATTGCATTTGAAACCATATGTGAATAGACAACGTTCACATCCGTCAGCATTCAATAGGATAGACTGCCTTGATATCTATATACATTGTTTATACCACATCCATAGAATCAAATTAAATGAATCCTTATCCCAGCTCACTGAAGATTAATATGTGCAGGTGCATAATATATAATCTCTCAAAATATTATTGCTTTAGTTTGTTAGTAAGAAAATATACTAAGATATATTCTCTGCCATTAGGTGTATGAAGATATATATATACATGTATATATAAGTATCTGTTGAGTAGTTCTGTACTGATATTATCCTGAATGTAGATCAAAATCTCTACTTTACTAATGGTCTTAGATTAATAATTTCCAAAACAATTCAAGGCTTGACTCTGATTCCAAATAATTCAGAAGTTTGGCATTTAAAAGTTTTGTTCACTTCATTGCCATCTCTGACTTAACCAGATAGCTTATGATTGAGACAAGTACTTGGATTAAAATCTAAATTAAAAAAGTTTTTAAACTCATCTCGTGTTTGCTGAGCACTTATACTAAGAACTGGAATATACAGATTAATAAGCTACGGACATGAACCCTTAGGAACTCATAATCTGGAAAAAGAGACAAATATGAATAAATAATAATTGATCATGGTAATAAAGTAAAATAAGTCTTGTTATGAAGTAGTACCAAGTGATGCATGAACTAACCAACTGCAAAGATATGGGTTACAAGGTCAAAACAGTAAAAATGAAAATACCTATCTTCCTACTATAAAGTCAGCTGAAGTATTATACAGATACCCTGGGATTTCACCTGTGTTGATATTTAGGGACTAAAAATAGTATATTAGAATAAATTCTGTGCTTGTTAAATTCCATTTAAAATGGCTCTACTGTGTAATTTTAAGAAATTTCTTACTGTGCACTGAGTTAACAGATAATATTTTATAAAATCAGGATATGCTCCTAAAATGCATTTAACATTTTCAACAGATAAAGAAGATTCATATTTTCTGCTTCTAGTTCTTAGAAGTTGAAAAGAAGTAAACTTCTACACAAAAAAAAGATAAAGCTATCA
Source organism: Phataginus tricuspis (assembly GCA_029783875.1). Taxonomy (NCBI): domain Eukaryota; kingdom Metazoa; phylum Chordata; class Mammalia; order Pholidota; family Manidae; genus Phataginus; species Phataginus tricuspis. The sequence goes on from JAQQAC010002629.1 coordinate 7,373,493, forward strand.
ACACTGTAGATATAAAAATGTGTATATGTAGATTTTAAATATATATTTTAATTGGGGGCCTGTTCCCTCACACTTCATAGTTTGGCCAACTGTGCAAACCAGTAAACTTTGTAGTAATTTGTTAGAGCAGCAATAGAAAGCTAATATAAAAACTAAAAAAAAGAAGTTTAAATACAACAGCTCGCTAGAAGTAGCTCACCTTAAGAGAGTGGACCTGGAATAAGTAAGTATCAATGGGAAAATGGGGGTGAGGGTTAAAGTAGTTAAAGAAGCAGGAGGCTGAGGGAACAAAGTGCCAGGCTGAGTGCAGAAATACAGTGGAGAAGTCCACACTGCAGGGGGCAGCCAGGGAATGGTCCTTCTAAGAGGGATCCTCTAGTGAGGGAGCACAAAGGCTTCAGGGACACCCCCTGATCATATCAGCCATTTGGGAGTTTCTGCCAGTCAGCACAGAGGGTTTCTTTCCCAGAACCTGCTATTCAAACAGAAGCTAAGAAAGCTTTTCTGGATGCAATTGCTAGTGAATAAGCCTTAGTCTTAAAGTAACAAAATAATCAGTGCAACTTCTTTCTAGGGATTCATTAAAAAAAAAAAGATTTGATGGTAGATTTGCTTTTGGAAATTAAATAAGTCTCTCCTGTTATCCTCAGCTCAATTTTTTATGCAGCGGTCACAGGCCATAGGATGCTTATCCTGGGCCCTGTGGCCACCTTGGTCAAATTCCAGCATAAATCATGCAACATGGCTTCTCTGAGTTGTTGTGGATTTAGACCCTCTAAAGGGTTATGTTTCCATCTTATTCAAGCATATGAAAATATTTCAGACAATCATACATGAAAATGATTCTTCCAAATTCCTCATTGGCTGAGTTGAATATTCACATGATGTGCAAAGAGTAAGAGGCAAATTTCATACATATTGGGAGCAAGTTGATTTCCGATGACCTCAGCCAAGCATGGCGGGTTTCTGGGTTTCCTGAGGGGTGGTCCCCTGCTAACCATGTCTCGCACGTCCGCATATGAAAACGCTGCTTCATGGGCCTCTATTACAAACCTTTACCCATGCCACATCCTGATGATTTCATAGCTCAGAGAATCTTGATTCCGTCCCTTGAAGGAAGGATCCTGCCATATCGCTGCCAAGTTTTGTCTATGCCCCACCCGTGAAGTGACTGACATCTGCTCATAAGGTCAGTTGTGAAAAACAGGATAAGAACACAGTGCTGACCATCGCGTGACCCAGCCTGGACAAAGTAGAGGCAACAACTCAATCCAACCACACTAAAGAAGAAAAAGGAGATCTGGGATAGGTGAGAGCAAATTAAATAAGACTTTGGGTTTTTTGGCAGCCACATCAGCTTCTTTTATGAAGTTTCATTGGTTCCTGTGGAGACCATATCTTGCATATTATTTAACACTTTGGCTTTCCTCTGAAAAAAAGAAATGATAGGCGAGCAGCAGGCACTCAGCATATCAAGTGGCATGTGATAAAGTGACATAAAAGGAGCAGCATTTGGTATTCCAATTCACTGCTGTGAATAGAACAGTGCTTTGGAGATCAAGGTCGTTCAACCTGATTCACGCAGGCATGCTGTGGGGACAACTCCGTGGCTTTGCAGTTGCCATCCATTATCACTGGCTGCGCCAGAAAGGTGCATGCTCTGAAATTCTTGTCGAGGAGGGAGAAAAAGGTTTGTCATTCTGTCTTTCTCATTCTTTCATGCTTCTGGGGCCAAGAGAAGGGAAAACTCTAAGGAGGAATTTGGGAGGCAGTTGGCCCTTTCAGGCTAGCACTCGTGAAAAAGTATTGAATCTCAGTCACTGGGAATCCCTATGCATCAAGCCAGGTCCTGCTCTTTCCTCTGAAGGGAGGTGGTAAAATCATTTGCCCAAACTAGGTCCAGCATGTCCACTAGTTTCCCAAGAACACCTGTTAAGCAAGATAATCTCCATACCTCTTTGAAGGGCTGTTGATGTTTCCGTTAAAAGGTTCTCACAGAAAAAAAGCCAGATTCCCAGAGTCCCCCAGAGATATTCAAAGCTTTGTCTCTACAGATCCTTACCTATTTCAACTCCAGCGTCCCACAAAAACTGAGCCCAAGCTGAGAAGGCTGTAGGGGGTTCATTTCTATCATTCCCCCTCCTCTACCTACAACCAGCATTGCTCTTCAGTAAAACTCTAATTAAGAATTAATGCAATTTGTAAACAGAGTTTCACAAAATTTCCACAAGTGCTGTAGGCACCTGTCAGTATCAATTTCATGTGCACAAAGCAGGATTTGATCAGACGGCATCTCAGAGGCACACACACTTTGTAGTCCCCCTCTGTCAGGGGTCACAGAGGGCCGGGTAGAGGAGGAGGGCCTTGCATTCCATACTCATTGGGTGACAGATGCTAAGAAAACAGGTGAAGGAAAAAGACGCTTCCCCATGGATGAAGGCCAGCGTGCTCTGACTCTCCTTGGCCCCAGCAACTCACTCGTCCTCACCTGTCAAATCCAACTCACTAGGAATGTTGTCTTTGCTTCTAAAATAGTTCTCAAACTCATGCCCCTTTTGCCCACTACCTAATAACCCTTCTAAACCAGGACTGTATTAATCTCTTATTTGGGTGCTCCCAGCTCCAATTTATGTATTCTTTGCTGCCCAGTCAATCCTCCCGAAACCCACTCAAAAACTCTCATGTCTGTCACCTTATAGTTGTATGTAAACTCCCTGGTATAGAAGGTCTCCTAAATTCTGGCCTGACCCTCTCAGCTCTGTTTTCTGCTCTTGTTCTAGTTCGCATCCAAAGTTATTTCCTGCCCCTGTACACAGCGTGTCCTTGGGACATCCCCTGTGATCTTCCTTCTGGAACTGGCCTGTTCTTTCTTCTCTTCTAATGCCTAACTAATGTGTTTGTTGACCGTGAGGTATTCCCCAACCCCTGTCCTGGGGCTGCTCACTCCTTCCCTGGGCTCCCTTAGCAAACCGGACTGCGTTTTTCATCTGATCTGGATCACTCTTCTTTATTTTATTGTTCACTGATTGTGAATTCAGAGAATGTAAAATTGTTATCTGGTATAACTTCCGATCTCTCAGTGAAAGCATAAGAGCCTGGCACATGATACAAATACAATAAACATTGAATGATTCCACATGCTGCTCTGACTTTTCCATTTTACCACCTGGGTGTTTATTTACAGAGGTCTTATGGTGTGATGGTTAAGAGTTCAGCGTTTGGGAGTCAAACTGTCTGGATTCAAATCCTGGGGTTTCCTGGGCTCTGTCCCCTACTATCCATGTGATCTTGGGCAAGTTACTGCCCTGCCTGGGTGTGATAATACAGACCTCACCTAGTCACCACAGAAATTCAATGAATTGGTGTGAATAAAGCACTTAGAACAGTGCCTGGTAGACAGTAAATGCTCGGTAAAGGTTGGCGAGTTCATTTAACTAAACTCTCCCTCAAGCCTATGATCACTGAAGAGCAAAGGACAGGGTGGTGAGTTGTGTAGAGATTTGTTCATAATGAGCCAGAGAGAGAAAGGAACAGGAAAGTCTGGCAGATTCTGTAGTCCAGGAAGACAGTGAGCCGGGCTAAGGGAGTCCATGAAGACAGGGAGGAGCAGGCAGGTCCAGAGTCCCCGAGAGGTAGAAACCAGAGACCAGGAGGTCAGAGTCTACAAGACCAGCATCCTGCTCAGCATGGAAAATGCCTAGTCCCAGGGCAGATGGGGCTGCTGTCTGCTCCACATTTGCTTTCCCTTCCAAGAACCTGCAGTTCTGTCAACTCGAACAATAACAGAGCCAGAGGAAAGCCCAGGCCTTCATCCAGGCCCAGCCCTTTGGAGGCAAAAGCATAGATCTACTTCATCTCGTGCTGACAGAACTGGGTGTATGCAGCTCTTGGATCCCCTGGGTTATCCCCTTACAGACAGATCAGTGACCACCTCAGTCTTCTGCATCTTGTCATTCCTTTTTTTTAAACCTCCAAAGTGATAGGTCATCACTCTAAGCAAGGTACAAGCTCTGAGGAATTAAATACAAAATGGCAATTCTTGTGCTCTCCCTTCAATACCTAATTCATTTTCTACTCATAAAACATTCAAAGCATTTAAAATGATTACTTTATGCCTGAGTCATAATGTTGTTAAAACTTGTAAAAATCATTTCAGTGTTAATTCCCTTGACTCAACTTCCTTAAATATTCATCCTCAGAAGTTGTATATACTGTAAACAGAAAAGGTCTTTTTCTTACAGCCAATTGGAGTAATCAGAAAATAGTTGAAGCAGGAAAATAAAATACAGTAGCCCCTCCCCCATCCACAGTTTCACTTTCTGAGGTTTCAGCTACCCGTGGTCAACCACAGTCCGAAAGCAGATTGACCCCCTTTCTGACTTTACATCGGAGGGTCAATAGTAGCCTAATGCAACGTTTCAATGCCTACTTGACATACCCTGCTTCATCACTTCATGTAGGCATTTTATCATCTCACATCATCACAAGGTAAAAAAGGGTGAGTATGGTACAGTAAGATATTTTGAGGAAGAAAGGACACATTCACACAACTTTTATTGTAGTGTATTACAATTGTTCTATGATTATTTTTTTTAATCTCCTACTGTGCCTAATTTCAAATTTTACTTTATCATAGGAATGTATGCGTAAGAACAAAATAGAACATATAGGGTTCGTTACCATCTGCAGGTTTAGGCATCCACTGGGGGTCTTGGAACCTATCTCCCATGGATAAAGGGGGACCACGGTAACTGCTGGGTGCATACAGGGGCTGGAGTTGGGAGTTAGAAATTAGGCCAACCAACAGCTCTGCTTGGTTTACTGATTGCTTTCTTATAAAACAATCACTTGACCTGGCCCTTTGCCCCTCTGCCCCAACATCCACACCATTCCCCACAGGCTGAGAAGGGCCATATGCAGCCAAATAGAATTATCATTTTTTGTTCTTTCTCATCATCAACACCTGTCAACTAAATTAGGAAGAGAAAGCCTCATGCTGGAAGCAGCAGAGGCATACCACATCAAAGCAAAGCATTCCGGCTCTCTCAGGGTCCATTCCTCCCTCAGAAGAGCTGCTTCGGGTGCTCAATGGCTCAGGAGGTCTGGGAGAGTCAAGAACGTGAGGCACGGCCAACAGTCATGCAGCCTGACAAAGGGACAATGCAGCTGGAGCCTAAGCTGCTACTGCAGGAGGACAGGGAACTTGGGACTGGCAAGAGCTGGGCGAGGGCTGCAGGAGCCACGGGACACTCAGGGGCAGGCTGTGCATGGTCATTTTCCCGGGAAAGAGTCTATAAACCTTTCAAGACTCAAAAAGGTCCATGATTCGAAAAGGATTAACTCATTGTCCCAGAGATCAAACAGGGAGCATCAAAAAGGATGTCCCGGTTCAGCATCTTAATGATTTAAAGGAACCCTTGGGAAGCTCTGGAATGAGTAATTGGTATCTCTTTTACAAGAGGTGGACACCACTGAACAGGAGACTACTAAGCCACTAGGTAACCGCCTGAAATCACAGAGCATGGAGCTAACGCATCAGAGGACCTAATCAGAGACGAGAGATCACGCTCCCTAGTGGTATGTGAGAACAGAACGGAAACTGGTGCTTTACCAAAACAGCCTCTCACATTCAGTTGGATGGATTACCAGAAGTATCTTTTCTGGTTGATGTTCTATGTTATCTGCTCAGTTTGACAACTCAGTTCTTAATACAGTGCATTTTAACCAAGAACAGTGGTCTCTCACTCACCAGGACAGAGGGACTATTAGAGAATATTGCAGGCATCACAATGCACTGACACAAGGCAAGTGACAAATTTAGAGCCCAAGACTATAGGCTCCATCTCATGAATGTGCTTCAAGTCATTCTGAGTACATACGTGCAGCTCTGAGATTGAACTCAGAGCCCTGTACATGGACTCCAAAGCTGATGATCAGCTCTGGCTGGAGAGATGGCTGATGGGAGTGGAGTCCTTAGAGCTTCCCCCAACCTATTCCAGTTTGGTGCCCCATGAGTGGAAAGCTAGCTTTGAGGGGTGCTATCTGAGCCATCAAAGAAACAGAACACCCAGAATGGTTCTGAATTCAACAGCAGCACTCCAATTTACATCGTGGGCAACATTAACACTCACAGCTGAAACTGAGAGACAGTATAGGCGTGTGTGCAGGAGCACAGAATGGATATGACTCTCTGCAGAAGGATCAAGCAGTGTGCATTAGTACAAAATGCTCCATTTTTAAATGGAAAAAAACGACTAATTAGTTGCCTACAGGTACTGCTGAGCAAGGGTTTGATAGAGCTGTCCCATTTGGCACAGAAACTCTAGCAATAAATAATGAAGGCAGAAACTTCAAGCCTCCGATAACTATTAGCTCAAATAACAGAGAGGGATTGTTGATTGGTTAGTTGATTAATCAGGTGTTTCTCTTTACCCTGGTTGCTCATTTTTCTCTCACGAATGGATTAGTGGTTTAGATTTTTGGATGACCAGCTTTGGTTTGCAGGGCTTCAACACAGCTGTCCTCAGCCCAGGTTAGCTGTAATTGCTAAAAATTGTCAGACCTAGCTCTCAGATTACTAGAAATGGAAAAGGTTTATTGGGTTCATTTCAGAATATTTCAGCAATAAGATACTTGAATGCTGTAGACAAAACCATAATGCTGTCAACTGTATCTCTTAGCATAGTGTTAATTAAAATAATAAAATCACAATAAAAGTCCATTTGGCCTTAGAAGTGCCAAGTACAGAAAGGTCAACAACCCTCCACCGTACTTCTTTTTAAATTTAGTTATCAGAACAGAAAAACTCAATGTAATAGTACTTGATGAAATCTCCATTTTTTAAACATCTTAGGCCCAAAAAGCTTAAATTAAAATAACAAAAGTAGACTTGTAGAAGCCAGAGTTCTGTAATATACATTCACCATGCGCACTCTGCATGGGTATGTTGAATATGCTGTCTATATTCAGATATTTAATTAACCATGGTTGGTTTTTATCTTACGTTTAGTAATCCTTAAGCCCCCAAAACCTTATAATCCTCATTTTTTTAAATACCTAAATGTATATCTACAATAATCAGAATATTTTTATTTTGCTGTTTCTTTGCCATTCAATTCAAGATAATCTAAAGGACTTTGATAGGGTAAAACTATTGATGGAAGTAGTGTGTGTATCAGCTAGCCGTTTCACATGTATGTAATATGCATGCATACCCAGCCTCAGTGACATGCTGGTGCTATTTGTAGGATATGATTTGCAGTCTAGTTTAATGTCATTTTCATAGTGGTATTTTATTTGACCAAACAGTGGGTAAATAGTTGACCTATTTTTTGAAAATTTAAATTTGTGTAAAATAGTTGAAGGATTTGTTTAGTATATAAAAATAGTATCTTGCTCTACAAGCCTACAGATTTTTTTTTCAATGTGAGGTGGGGTTTTTTTTTGCATTTCTACTAATACAATAATGCTTGAGAAAGCAAGTTTGATTATTGTAAGATAGTTTATTTGGGGATCCAAATTCTCTGTTTGATAATTATGACATTTCTCTCTTGCCTTTTTACATGTAACTAATCTTTCATTTAGTTAGTTATTGTTAAGAAGATATAATAGAAGGTAAATGCCTTGTCTAGCTGTCTGAAACAAAATAAAAAACTGAAAGTAATAATAATAATTAAAAAAAAAAACTTAAAAACCTGCTTGACCTCCTGACTCCCAGCCTGCCCTGTCCCTCTGGCCTGCACCCACTCGCTTCCTCTCTTTCTCTCTGCCCCTCCCTCTGCCTGCTACCAGACATGGGCTGCATTCAAATTATGGCCTCACCTAGCCACTCAAAAGGTTGTTAGCAATACAGTTGTGATGGTGTATTAGAGTGAAACAGTCTCAGGCACTGGTAAGCTTAGTACAAATGTATCACAAATGCTGAAGAATAGTGCTGGGCACTTCGAGAAATACAGAAGTGGAATGCATCAAGAACTGGTGCAGCCATCCTGCTCTGAGGGCCAGTGTCCGTGTAATAATACTACTAATACATGATAATGTATTTAAAGGCAACTTATGTGTTCTGAGCTATAAATGCTTCAAAGGTTCAAAATAAAAGTAGTCCAGTGATGACTGTAGTGATCAAGGAAGTTTGCCCTGAATGAGTTGAATGATGCTGAAGGATTGATGTGATTCGGTTGAGCAGAGGGAACGTGAATGATCACATGGTGGCAAGCACAATAGAAAAGATACACAAACACAAAGAAATGAAAACAGCACTTTTTCCTGAAGACAAGATTGCCTACAGTGTGTGGTACAAGCTTTTAAGACCAGGCAGTTCTGTACTGAAGGGACCTCTGAATAGCAAAAGGAAGAATGAAAGCCTGTCGGAGTGGAAAATAAGGAGCCATTGTAGGGGACTTTTGTTTATTTGTTTTCTTTTGATTTTTAAAGCAGGAAATGTTATGATGAAATTTCATAATATTATTCTGGACCAATGAATGAACATCTGCCCAGTGGATTTCCTCAGATTATAGGATCATAGCGTAATCCTGTTTACTCCAATTCACTTAGTGGGCAGACGTTAACACTCACAGCTGAGATAGACTTAAAGATCATTCAGTTCATGGATTGTAAACAAGTGGCCCGTGAGCAGAATATGGCCCACAGACATTTTGTGTGGCCCAAACAGTGATTAACAAATTCGAATCAATATTTAAAAGTTGGGACATTTCACATGAAGATCTGGATTTATGGATTCACCTAAAAAAAAAAAATCAGATGAGCCACATTACAGTCACATTTCTGCTTGCAAGTAACGTGCTGGGGCTGGTGGCTGCCTTTTTGGATGGTGCTCGAGGGCTCCAAGTGGACACGTCGCACAGCTAGGAAATCTTATTAGTCAGAACTGGCACCCTAATCCTTGGCAACAAATATGCAAATTTCAGTGGCTAAAACTATAAAGGATTGTTTTACATTCTGGTAAGTTCTAGTATAGGGCAGACACTCTCCTTCTCCTTACAGCTATGCCATCTGGAACATCTGGCTTCTGAGGCACTGTAGGAAGAGAGAAGTGGAGACAGCAGGGAAACTGGCTCTGAATTGCGTGGTTCGGAAGCCGCCCTTACCGCTGCTGCTCACGGTCCATTGGCCAAACTAAGGCGCGCGACTTCAACATTGCCGCAAGGAAGGCTGGGAGAAGGAGGTGGAGGAGAAATGGATGATTAGGAGTAAGTCAGCCGTAAAGGGAAGCTTGTATCGAAGGAAACAAAATTTCATTTAAAATATAGAATTAGAGTCGGTGGCACAGCAGTCATCTGAACGATCGATTTGATAATCAGAGATGTGAGACTGCTCTTTGGAGTAAAACCAACGTAGAGAGGTATTTGAGAATAATTAGCTGGAAGTGGGGAAGGTGAAACATGCAAATCAATGAGCGATACAGAAAGAACAGATAAAAGTTGAATTCGACAACTGGGAGTGTGTTCTGATGACTGAGATAATATTCATTGTAGCTCTATCTTTTGATGGAGACACTGAACCCATCTCAGTTTCCCTAAGTAGGCTTTGGGCATTCAAAATTCATATATGGACATGGAAAATAATATCTAGGGAAATGGTAGAGGGTTCAGGGGCCTGAGTGACAAAAGAACTGCAGAGGAAACCAAGGGCCTAATTGCTGAAATGAGGCACCTGTGGTTAATACGCCTGGGTGACAACTGACGCGGCGCCCTAGAGCTGAGTGGAGCCGCATTTACAGTTATCTCGGACAGAAGGTCACAGCAGGCCGTTTTGAAAAGGGCCCATTTCTTTCAGTGGAGTGTTTTGAACCCTTCTCCTTCCTGCTGGTGAGGAATAGGTTCTTGCCTTGGGGTTATGAGGATGGACAAACACACAACTGATGCTGGACAGATGAGATCGAGGCAATTTATAGTCCCACCCACCCACAGCCCGGGAGAGGAGGGCACGGGCGCTGGAGCAGGGCACGTGCCTGTGCGAGCAGGGCCTGACTAACCAGGGCCAGCGGGAGCCAGGCTCTGTACCATCAAGAGGGGAGTGGACACCCGGTTCCCAGGGGAGGATGTAGCTGGTCCCATAGGGACCAAGGGCAGGCTGCCCCGAGGTGTGCCATTTGGCGCGTAGAGTATTTTGAGCTGAAAAGCATCAAGGCCCAAAGACTCAGGAGAATACTTTGACCTCCTGACGCCCCCAACAACTACATAAAAGGAATTTGGATGCAGGAGCTGCCGCCGTGGGGCTCTCCTCCCTGTCACTGCGTCACCCAGCACTGACCTGATGTTGGCCTTTGATTCCGGGCCCCCTTTCTCCTCAGAAAGTCTGCCCTTGTCCTGACTTGAAATTTCTCTTTTTCAAGTTGTCTTTATATAATGAAATTTTTGAGTGAATAAAATAAAAATGCCGTTTTCATTAAAAAAGAAAAAAGAAGTGTAAACTAGGGGTGGTAGACAGGAAGGACTGTTACAAAGCTTGTTAAAATCTCTTTCTGTGCCCCATTATTTGCATGTGTCCCATCAGGTATTTTGTTTACCAGACATTGACTCTTTTCATATTCCTGTGGGTGGTTTGTCTTTTCCTTTGAAGTCTCAGACCCCTACCTGCTTCTCCTTGGTTAGGATGACAGATACACTACATTGTCCCTGACTGCCTTTGGAATCTCTGTCTATGGCTTCCTCATACCTACATAATTAAATCTTAATTAAATTTGTTTTTTTCTCCTGTCAATCTGTCTTATGTCAATTTGATTCTTAGCAGCTAGCAGAACCTTGAGGGGTAGAGGAAATTTCTTCGTCTCCAACAGCTCATTTGAATAAATCCATAGGCTGGCAGGGAACTGAAGCCTGCTACTCAGAGAGCGCAGACAGACACTGTGCCTGGTCCCAGGGTAAGAGGGCTGTTTAGCTGGAAATCCTATTCCCAGAAGCAGCGTAGGAAGGCGAACTTACGATTAGGACACTGGAAGTACTCCTGCTTTGCCCGGATGTCCAGGACCACATAATACTGGGACTTAATTTTAGGCCTTATTCCACATGAAGAAACAGGGTGTTAACAGGGAAAATCAAACAACAACAGGTTACAGTGAGCTAGGGGTAGTGCCTAGAAAAGAAAACACTATGGCCGACATGAAAGTGTTTGACAAGCTTAGGGCTGAAAGGAAACAGAGAGGAAGGTGACAGCACGAAGAAGCACCGGGGAGGAAAGCACTCCAGCAGCATTACAGGAACAGGAACAACACATCTTTCTTCACTTGTATATATATATACACACACACACACACATGCATATACAAAACCACTTTTAATGTCATTTGCGTTGGCATTTTGTGAAACTTCCAGTGCAACCACATGCATATCTTTATGAGTCAAAAGTGTTCTTTAGAATACAAAACAGTGACAGAAAACAAGACCACAGGAAAATAAGCATAGAGATTGATGAGTGTCACTCAAAATGAAGAAAGAAAACTCAGTATGTGCCCTAGAGATGTTTGGACAACAAATGGAGCAGTAGTCCATGAATACGTGATGGGGTCAGTCTGCCCCCAGCTTATGGAATAACGCCCAATTTATCATTCACAGTGATAAGAAAAGTAGACACTAAGTGTTATGGTCAGCACTGTAATAGATATGTAGGTGTGTGTGTGTGTCTGAGATCAACAGTGTTATAACTTGCCTTCTGCGTATCACTTCTCAGAAAAATAGTGTGCAAAAAAAAATCACCGAATTTGAATAACACACCGAGGTTTAGCACGTGGGATTTCCCAGACTGGTCTAAAGAAGCAATTCAACTGCGCCGCTCCTTGTCCTGGCCTGGCAGCAACCAAGAGGAGGCAGAAAGAAAATCCTATCCCACCTGCAGCCTTTGTCATGTAAAAATGAGAAAGTTTTTCCATCTTGGATGTTCAAATGCCAACTTGAAAAAGCATAAGAACAATCTCACCAACTAGTTTCAGGAAATTCGAACATCTCGGAACAAAGCCATCACCTAGGGCTCATTAGCTTCGTGCTGTGTACTTACAGACAGCTTCACCTCTGGTGCTTCACCCACGGTCCACTTTTGCAGATTATGTAACCAAGGGACAGAAAAGTCAGCTGGCTTTTCAAGATCAGGAAAGCAGACCAAGGGGTCAGCACCACAACTTTCTTATTTCCAAGAAGTGAGCTTCACCACGAGGCTGTATCCGTCCTGGATCCGCTGTTTACATCCGCACGCTGTTGTAATGCCTGCCTTGTATGTAGCATCTTTTGTAACACCGTCACAGTCATTTTCTGTTTATCAGGTTTCCCTGTAAATGTATTATAGTAGCAGCTTCATTTGCATGTCTCTTGATTGTAGTTACTGAGCATATTCATCCCTAGTGTTAAGTGTGCTAATAAAATCTATCTTCCAAAACTGCAGAACTGAAGGCCAGATGCTGGTCCTTGGTGAATTTCCCAAGGCAAATGCTTGCTGGAAAGTCTCTTGTCAGCTAACCACCTGGCATAGTGCATGAAACTGTCCAAAGCTACTGGTCACCAAGAAATTAAATCACAAGGGTGGGTTAAATGGGCTGTATGGTGATGCTTTGTTGGATGAGATTTCCTCAAACCAGTCTGGGAAGCAACTAAGTCCAAAAAAAACGCCCAGAAGTACAGGTCTAAACTGTCTAAAATTATAAAACTGATTATCAGCTAACTCAGTTCAAGTTTATTGAAACATGACTTCACTGAGGATTCATTATACATTAGCACCATCTTTTTTTGTAACAAGCGGGTAACAGATCTGTAATGGAATTTACTTCTGTGGCAGGTGATCTTCAGTATAACTGACACCCTGAACGAACATCCAGAAACCTCATGTGGTTCTTGAAATCTAAGAACGATCTTCACACTTCACCCTGCATTTTATATGCTTTTTCTACTTTCCCAGGGCAAAAGAAAACAACACAAAAAGCAAATGCTTATTTGCCATTTATGGAATTATTTAATCTCAAACTACATTGTCTTTTCTGCTTCTTTTTGTGCTCCCACTTTAACAAGAATGGTCCCCTCCCCATGGGCCAGAAGCAAGCTGACCATGTTCTCAGAGAATTAACATCTTACAGAAAGATTCGGACGACTTATCCTTGAGCTGGCGAAAAACTGCTCCAGAAATTCTGTGAAATCTTACATCGCTCATGGCAGGATTTCGGCAAGGCAAGCACACGGGCCTGAACTGCTGCTTGGTCTTCGCCAAATGATAGGTCCTGCATGGCGCACCTACATACCTAGTCACGCAGTTCTGTTGCTTGCTGGCTTCAAGATGCTCAGCTCTGAGGTTTGCCTGCGTCTTGTTAGCTAAGGGTGCATCTTATCTTCTTGGGAGCATTATCTTTCATTCTGGAACAAATCCAGAAAAGCAGTCTATTTTTCCTTGGCTGAGGGTGGGATGTCTTTCTCAGACCCAGAGGGCAGTTGCCTTAGAGACACAAGATTGGGTGCCTCACACTTGCTGAGAGTTGTGATTCCCACCTTATATATTCCCAGTTGGGAAGAAATGGAGGGGAGAGGGTTCGCTGAGCTCCACTCATATGTTGTAAACAAGAAAAGGTTTTAAGCCAGCAGGAGGATGACAGCCAGGCTTTGCAAGGAGCAGCAAAGGGCTCAGGAACTTTGGAGTCCAGCGCTGGTACAGCGGAATGATGCCGGCCTTGTGCAAGTCTTTCCACAGAGTGGCCTCGAGATGCACATCATGGTTTATATAAAATCTCAGTGGCTTCTTTCTTTGTTCAAAATAGCAGTCAGAACATTTCTAATGGGTTCTGGTGATAAATCCATAGACACTAACCTGGCCACAGGTATGCAAAGCAGTCAGCAGGATTAGGGCGTGTATGTGTCTTTAGCACCTCTATTAATCAAGCTCAACTTTGGAGCCCCCAGGCCAGGCCCTGCTCCCCATCAAGGAGTAACAGCAAAGGAGCGGCTGGACGCAGGCCGAAGCAAGCAGTCAGAGACCCCACCTCCACCTGGCCTCACCCATGCCCCATGCTCCCCACCGCACCTCCCGTCATGATCTTTTTTTTGCTTACCTTAGTCAGTCCACATGATAATTAACAGCAGGAAAAAATTTTCCCATTGGACAGCGGAGAAAACAGAACCTCAGAGAGGTTAATACTTGCCCAGTATGTTAGGAGCTGGGCACGTTCTTCCATTGCTCATGTCTCTCTCTAGGTTCCATGTCAATTTTCCTTTTACTTTCCTCTCCCACCCTAATCTTATGTACTCAGGGTGCAGAATTTACTGGGATGTAAGATGTTAATTCTCTGAGAATATGGTCAACTTGCTTCTGACCCACGGGGAGGGGACCATTCTTGTTAAAGTGGGAGCACAAAAAGAAGCAGAAAAGACAATGTAGTTTGAGATTAAATAATTCCATAAATGGCAAATAAGCATTTGCTTTTTGTGTTGTTTTCTTTTGCCCTGGGAGAGTAGAAAAAGCATTTACTGGGAGAGTGATGCATATGATTATTCAGTAATAATGATAATAACAATGATTCCTTAAGCCTTACCTAAATGTTAAAATCTACCCAAGAATATTTGCAAATTTTGCTTTTTGTCCCCCATTGTGAATTGACTTTACTATTCCCTATTGTTTTTACAAAATGCAGATTAAAAATAAATAAATTGAAATGTCTTAACTCCTTTGTACTTCGGATTAAATCTATTTATATAAAAAGGCCATTGATTTGTTATCTTCTTAAGACGATGTACATTTATAGGAAAAGAGAACATACAGCAGTGTCCCACATTAATAAATTACCTGACTTAGCAATTCAGAGATATTTTTCATATCTTATCTGCCTTAAATAACATTCTGAATCATTTCTATGAGTCTTTGAGAGACTTAAAAATGAGAAATAATTCTAATTTACTATTTTTAGTTGTTGAGTATATTGTTCACCTGAACTGTTGAGAAAACCCAAGAACAACAGATGAATATCTCCATCTAGAGCCTGTTTTAGGAAAAATGTAATTGCTTAGAAGAAGTCATTCTGTATTCTGATGATGACTTGCAAGGCAACCACCCATCAATATGTCAGGCAAAAACATCGAGGACGGGATGAAGCTTCAGGGGGAACGGACTCTGGGTGGCCGGGTTTACATCCCCCAGGATGCCGGTTTAGTTTCTGTGCGTGTGGCCTAAGATTACTGGGCACAGAGTAATTCCATGCTTTAGAGTTCAAAGGAACCAAACGGAGCTCTAACTTCCCTCTGCTTCTGGTACCATCTCTGCATAAACAATAAATAAATAATTCGGAGTCTGTGTGGTAAATTCCATCATCAAAATGAGCAAAGGATGTGTTTTGACAAAATGAGCAAAGGATGTGAAAACAAAAGAAGTGGCACTTAAGCCACACTGGGCAGTTCAAGGAGAGTCTCCCCCTAAGCTGATACATGGAGGAAATTGTAAAAGGGTGTTTTTATTTCTAATTCTAATTTTATTTTGTCTCCATGCACATTTTGAATTTTAGTCATAAATATTCACACACACTGCTTGTCCCATCTCCTCTCGCATCTTAGTCTATCAATTATTCCTTCTCTATGTACATTTTTTAAATTTCCACTTTCTCCATTTCTATTAGTACCATCCCTTTGACTTATGACTCCTCATTTCTTTTTTCCCTTATTTGATTTGTCAGTCTTTTTTGACATTGTTTACTACTTCCTCCTCTCAGAACCTCTCTCTTCCTTTGGTCCTCAGCGCACTAAACTGTAGCGAACACTGTTACCATTCCATCCGTAGCTCTTACGCACTGACCCTTTCCCTGCAATGGCGCCCAGACCTACAACCAACAGCAGCAAGTCCTCTCTTTCCCAAGGGTTCACTCTGACCACCAGAATGCACTCGTAATGTACATGGGGTAGTCTAGCAGTGCCGGGGAATTAAGAGCCCCTGTGAGTCACCCCTCCCCAGTGGCTGACAGCAAACGGTAAACTTCAGCTCCGTTATCCGTCAAGCAAGATCATTCTGGGACACACGTCTACACTGGCTGTCAGAGGTCCACAGTGAAGTGAAGCTTCGGTTGCTCACAACTGTGACTTGCTCCGTTAAGCACCTTTTATTGGCTTTCTCTTCCTTTCCTTTCCTCCTCGGGCATATTCTGGTACTTGCTAGGATCATTCGCCAAATAAATTCCTTGTACTCAGACCTCCCCTTGGAGGCTACTTCTTATGGAATCCAAATGAAGACAAAAATGTTATTCTATAATTATTTCCCTGAATTCTTCATTTCAGTAGTGGTTTCCTCTCACCGAAATTCTTTAAATATTGAGGATCCTCCAGATTCTGTTCTCTGATAGAGCTCATGCACATTCCTGCTTTCATTTGCCTCTCTCTAGGTTGATGACTCAAATCAGTTTCTCTAGCTCTGGTATAACTTCACCAGGATGTTTCTGCTCCAGTACAAGAAGGTGGACTCTTTGAAGACTGCCCTATCTGTTTGATTTCTTTATTTCCATACTTCAAAGTAGTACCTGACATGCCATAGATAATGAGTAAATGATGTCTGAATTGATCAGAAGATGAAAGCATAGGACAAGGTCCATTATTGCACACAGGAACGTACTAGAACCATTCCATGCCAACATAATAACCAAAGAGGTCTATTTGGTCAATTCATACAAAAACATATTCAAGTCTGTGAAGAGTAAAAAAAACCTGCTTTTTTTTTTTGGAGCATGAGAGCCTAAACAGGCAGCTGACTGACTGAACTTTCCATGTTCCACTGTATCTGTTGGCAAATTCAACAATTTGAATATTATATGCTGAAAATTAGTATTTAATATCTATAGCTTTTGTTCCCCTTTCAATTAATCAGCTATTCCAAAACTGTCTTGCTCAACTGAGGCCAATTTGTCTAGTTTTCAGGAGACCTGTTACCCATCAGGAACTACGTTTCTTATGTTTAAAACAAATGGGAGCAGCAACAGGACCTCTCCCTTCCATTTAGAACATGGAAGGCTGCCAGATAGAGCGCCCGCATCAACTTCTGACATTTAAATAGCTATTTGCTTCATGCCAATGAAGTATTTCATGTATAGGAACCAAGGCTGCAAGCAATAAATAAGGTACATTTTTGCTGTGAATCTTTTAAAGAATCATACTCTAGAATAGCACCGTTTTAGCATTAATTGCAATTTAAGTCAATTGCCTCATTCTATAAATGAGGAAGCTGACATCCAGAGACATGAAACAGCTTTTTCTAGACCTCAGGACACACGGTGAACTGAGACCAAGACATCACCCTCACAGTTTATATCCAAACTTTCCCCACCCCATCTGTATATTGCTTCAAAACTGCCATGTCAAAGAAACATTATAGTGGCTTTGAACCCCTTTTTACAGGGCAAAATTTTTTAGAATTAGAAAAAAAATTAGACCTGAAAGACATTTAGAGCTTATTAAATACAACTCTTCTTCAGAAAAAAAAAAGATGGCGGTGTGAGTAGGGTGGCAGAAATCTCCTCCCAAAACCATATACATTTTGAAAATACAGCAAATACAACTATTTCTAAAAGAGTGAGCAGAAGATACAGTACACCATACAGGCTACATCTACGAGAACCCAACATCTCACGGTAAAGGGTAAGATACAAAGCCGTGACCTGGCAGGACCCAAGCACTCCCCCCACCCCAGCTCACTGGCAAGAAGAAAAGATTCAGAGTGGGGAGGGAGTGGAAGCACAAGACTGGTTATTACCAGCCCTAGTAATCTGCACCGGGAGCACAAACCCACATTGCATGGTGCTGTGGATATTAGAAGAGTGGAAAAGCAAAATCTGAGACTAAGACTGCAAACAGGTTCCCACAGCCATCTGCCCTGGGACAAAAGAAAAGCAGGTGCTTTAAAAGTCTTAAAGGGACAAGGGTTTAACAGGTGGACAAAATCGTCCTGGCACACTCAGCCCAGCAGGCTGGGAACTTTAAGGAACTTCAGGAGCCCTAATCCCTTGGTTGGCAACAGAGCTGTGAGGCCCCTCACAGCAAAAAGTAGCCTGCTGTTCCTTCCACCACCCGGCCAGCACGGTAAGCAAACCGGCTGACCCACCATTGCTGCAGACCAGCCGGGGAGCAGCCCAACCTACAGCAACAACACAGCTTAACAGAGAGGCATCTCCCTGCGTGCTGCCAACTGGCCCAGACCCAGAGGCTGCTCCCTGCGTGTGGTCGACTGGCACAGACAGTGGAGACAGGCACCGAGACTGGAAGGCATGAAAAGGCTCTGTTCTCACGGCAGAACACACGCTGCTCACCTGCAACCCTCGCCAGTGCCCTAAGCCATCCTGAGGGCTGCCCTGCCCATGGCAGCTTAGGGGATTAACCCAGTGGCTGCTCCCTATGCGTGGTTGGCCAACTCAGACACAGGAGATGGGCGAAGAGTCCAGAAGGCACAAAAGGGCTCTGTTCTCATGGCAGAACACACACCACTCGCCTGCGACCCCCGCCACCACTCTAGGCCATCCCTAGGGCCGTCCACCCACGGCAGCTTAGGGGATAAACCTAGAGGCTGCTCCCTGTGTGCGGTTGACTGACACACACACAGAGGAGATGGGCGCAGTCTGGGGGGCTCGAAGGGGCTTTGTTCTCATGGCAGAATACACACCACTAGCCTGCGACCTCCGCCAGTGCACTAGGCCATGCTGAGGGCTGCCCCGCCCATGACAGCTTAGGGGATTAACCCAGAGGCTGCTCCCGGTGTGCGGTTGACCGGCACAGACAGTGGAGACCAGAAGGCATGAAGGGGCCTTGTCCTTGTGGCAAACACAGGTGCAGCTGGTCTGCGACCCCTGCCAGTGCCCAAGGCAATCCCAAGGGCCACCCCGCCCACAGAAGCCTAGGGAATTAACCCAGAGACTGCTCTCTGTGTGTGGTTAACCGTCACAGACAGTGGAGACAGGCAAGGCAACCAGCAAGCAGGCAGGGACTTTGTTCTTTCAACTGACACACGCAAAACCCGCTGGTGATCACTCCCATCACCATGAAAAGGCAAAAGAATCTTGTTCAGTCCAAAATCGCTCAAAACCAGAAAGAGGACTTGGTAAGACTAAAATCACCAATCTTCCTGAAAAAGAATTCAAAATAAAAGTCATAAGCATGCTAATATTCAAGAGCTAAGGGATGAATTCAGGATAGAGATAACAGAAATGAAACAAACAATGGAAGGATTTAAGAGCAGACTGGATGAGCTGGAAGAGAACTGTTAATGGAATAGAAATCAGAGAACAGGAATACACAGAGGCTGAGGCAGAGAGAGTTAAAAGGATCTCTAGGAATGAAAGAATATTAAGAGAACTGTGTGACCAATCCAAAAGGGATAATATTTGCATTATAAGGGTACCAGAAGAGGAAGAGAAAGAAAAAGGGATAGAAAGTGCCTTTGAAGAAATAATTGCTGAAAGCTTCCCCAATCTGGGGAAGGAAATAGTCTCTCAGACTGTGGAAATCCACAGATCTCCCAACACAAGGGACCCAAGGAGGACAACACCAAGACATATAATAATTAAAATGGCAAAGATCAAAGACAAGGACAGAGTATTAAAAGCAGCCAGAGAGAGAAAAAAGATCACCTACAAAGGAAAACCCATCAAGCTATCATCAGACTTCTCAACAGAAACCTTACAGGCCAGAAGAGAATGGCATAATATATTTAATGCAATGAAACAGAAGGGCCTCGAACAAAGAATACTCTATCCAGCAAGATTATTATTTAAATTTGAAGGAGGGATTAAACAATTCCAAGATAAGCAAAAGTTGAGGAAATTTACCTCCCACAAACCATCTCTACAACGTATTTGAAAGGGACTGCTCTACATGGAATTATGCCTAAGGCAAAATAGCTGTCCTCAGAGAAAATAAAAGGACAGCAAAGAAAGTAGAAGAAACAAATACTAACTAAATGCAAAAGAAAATCAGCTATCCACAAAATCAGTCAAGGGAAACACGAAGAGTACAGAATGAAACACCTAACATATAAAGAGTGGAGGAGGAGGAAAAAGAAGGGAGAGAAATAAAGAATCATCAGACTATGTTTACAAGTGTAATAAGTGGGATAAGTGAGATGGTTAGATAGTAAAGAAGCTTCCCTTGAACCTTTGGTAACCACGAATCCAAAGCCTGCAATGGCAATAAGTACATATCTATCGATAATCACCCTAAATGTAAATGGTCTTAATGCACCAATCAAAACACACAGAGTAATAGAATGATAAAAAAGCAAGACCCAATTATATGCTGCCTACAAGAGATTCACTTCAAACCCAAAGACATACACACACTAAAAGTTAAGGGATGTAAAAAGATATTTCATGCAAAAAATAGGGAGAAAAAATCAGGTGTTGCAGTACTTGTATTAGACAAAATAGACTTCAAAACAAAGAAAGTAACAAGACACAAAGTAGGACATTACATAATGATGACAGGGTCACTCCAACAAAGAGGATATAACCATTTTAAATATCTATGCACCCAACACAAGAGACCTACGTATGTGAAACAAATACTAACAGAATTAGAGGAGGACATAGAATGCAATGCATTCATTTTAGGAGACCTCAACTCACCATTCACTCCAAAGGACACATCAACCAGACAGAAAATAAGTAAGGACACAGAGGCACTGAATAACACATTAGAACAGATGGACCTAGCAGCAATCTACAGAACTCTACACCCAAAAGCAGCAGGATGCACATTCTTCTCAAGTGCACATGAAATGTTTTCCAGAATAGACCACATACTAGGACACAAAAAGAGCCTCAGTAAATTAAAAAAGATTGTAGTTCTACCAACCAACTTCTAAAATCATAAAGGTATAAAACTAGAAATAAATTGTACAAAGAAAACAAAAAGGCTCACCAACACATGGAGGCTTAACAACATGCTCTTAAATAATCAATGGATCAATGACCAAATTAAAACAGAGATCAAGCAATATATGGAGACAAGTGATAACAACAGCACAAGCCCCAACTTCTATGTGATGCAGCGAAGGCAGTTCTAAGAGGAAAGTATATACCAATCCAGCCTATTTAAAGAAGGAAGAACAATCCCAAATGAATAGTCTAACTTCACAATTATTGAAACAGAAAAAAGAAGAACAAATGAGGCCCAAAGTCAGCAGAAGGAGGAACATAATAAAGATCAGAGAAGAAATAAATGAAATTAAGAAGAATAAAACAATAGAAAATATTAAAGAAACCAAAAGCTGGTTCTTTGAGAAAATATAATAGATAAACCCCTAGCCAGACTTATTAAGAAAAAAGAGAATCTACACACATAAACAGAATGAGAAATGAGAAAGGAAAAATCTTGATGGACACCACAGAAATATAAAGAATTATTAGAGAATACTATGAAAATCTATATGCTAACAAAGTGGATAACCTAGAAGAAATGGAAAACTTTTTAGAAAAACAAACTTCCAAGACTGACCCAGGAAGAAACAGAAAATCTAAGCAGACCAATTACCAGCAATGAAATGGAATTGGTAATCAAAAACTATCCAAGAACAAAACTCCCAGACCAGAAAGATTCATGGCTGAATTTTATCAGCCATTTAAAGAAGGCATAATACCCATTCTCCTTAAAGTTTTCTAAAAAATAGAAGAGGAAGGAATACTCCCAAACTCAATCTATGAAGCCAGCATCACTCTAAAGCCAAAACCAGGCAAAGACACCACAAAGAAAGGAAATTACAAACCAATATCCCTGATGAACATAGATGCAAAAATACTCAACAAAATATTAGCAAACCGAATTCAAAAATACATCAAGAGGATCATACACCAGGATCAAGTAGGATTCATCCCAGGGATGCAAGGATGGTACAACATTCAAAATCCATTAACATCATCCACCACATCAACAAAAAGAAGGACAAAAACCACATGATCATCTCCATAAGTGCTTAAAAAGCATTTGACAAAATTCAACATCCATTCATGATAAAAACTCTCAACAAAATGGGTATAGAGGGCAAGTACCTCAACGTAATAAAGGCCATATATGACAAACTCACAGCTAACATCATACTTAACAGCAAGAAGCTGAAAGCTTTTCCTCTAAGATCAGGAACAAGACAAGGATGCCCACTCACCCTGCTTTTATTCAACATACTTCTGGAGGTCCTAGCCACAG
The DNA here is from genome assembly GCA_029783875.1 of Phataginus tricuspis. Taxonomy (NCBI): domain Eukaryota; kingdom Metazoa; phylum Chordata; class Mammalia; order Pholidota; family Manidae; genus Phataginus; species Phataginus tricuspis. The sequence continues at coordinate 7,395,641 of JAQQAC010002629.1, forward strand.
CAATCAGACAACACAAAGAAAAAAAAGGCATCCAGATTGGTAAGGAAGAAGTCAAACTGTCACTGTTTGCAGATGACATGATATTGTACTTAACAAATTCTAAACAATCCACTCCAAAACTACTAAAACTAATATCTGAATTAAGCAAAGTTGCAGGATACAAAATTAATACACATAAATCTGTTGTATTCCTATACACTAACAATGAAGTAGCAGAAATAGAAATCAGGAAAAGAATTCCATTCACAATTGCACCAAAAAGAATAAAATACCTAGGAATAAACCTAACCAAGGAAGTGAAAGACCAATACCCTGAAAACTACAGGACACTCCTAATAGAAATAAAAAAGGACACTAACAAATGGAAATTCATCCCATGGTCTTGGGTAGGAAGAATTAATATTGTCAAAATGGTCATACTGCCTAAAGCAATCTACAGATTTAATGCAATCCCTATCAATATACTGACAGCATTTTTCAATGAACTGGAACAAATAGTTCTAAAATTCATATGGAACCACAAAAGACCCCAAATAGCCAAAGCAATCCTGAGAAGGAAGGAAAAATCAGGGGGTATCTTTCTCCCCAACTTCAAGCTCTACTACAAAGCCACAGTAATCAAGACAATTTGGTACTGGCACAAGAACAGACCCACAGACCAGTGGAACAGAATAGAGAGTCAGATATAAACCCAAGCATACATGGTCAATTAACATATGATAAAGGAGCGTTGGATATACAATGGGGAAATGACAGCCTCTTCAGCAGCTGGTGTTGGCAAAACTGGAAAGCTACATGTAAGAGAATGAAACTGGATTACTGTCTAACTCCATAAACAAACGTAAACTCAAAACGGATCAAAGACCTGAATATAAGTTCTGAAACCAACTCTTAGAAGAAAACATAGGCAAAACTCTCTTGAATATAAACATGAACAACTTCTTCATGAACATATCTCCCCGGGCAAGGGAAACAAAAGCAAAAATGAACAAGTGGGACTATATCAAACTAAAAAGCTTCTGTACAGCAAAGGACACCATCAGTAGAACAAAAAGACATCCTACAGTATGGGAGAATATATTCATAAATGACATATCTGATAAGGGGTTGACATCCAAAATATATAAAGAGGTCACACACCTCAACAAACAAAAAGCAAATAAGCCAATTAAAAAATCGGCAGAGGATCTGAACAGACACTTCTCCAAAGAAGAAATTCAGATGGCCAACAGGCACATGAAAAGATGCTCCACATCACTAATCATCAGAGAAATGCAAATTAAAACCACAATGAGATATCACCTCACACCAGTGAGGATGGCCACCATCCAAAAGACAAACAACAACAAATGTTGGCAAGGCTGTGGAGAAAGGAGAACCCTCCTACACTGCTGGTGGGAATGTAAATTAGTTCAACCATTGTGGAAAGCAGTACAGAGGTTCCTCAAAAAACTCAAAATAGAAATACCATTTGACCCAGGAATTCCACTCCTTGGAATTTACCCTAAGAATGCAGGAGTTCAGTTTGAAAAAGACAGATGCACCCCTGTGTTTATCGCAGCACTATTTACAATAGCCAAGAAATGGAAGCAACCTAAGTGTCCATCAGTAGATGAATGGATAAAGAAGATGTGGTACATATACACAATGGAATATTATTCAGCCATAAGAAGAAAATAAATCCTACCACTTGCAACAACATGGATGGAGCTAGAGGGTATTATGCTCAGTGAAATAAGCCAGACAAAGACAAGAACCAAGTGATTTCACTCATCTGTGGAGTATAAGAACAAAGAAAAAACTGAAGGAACAAAACAGCAGCAGACTCACAGAACCCAGGAACGGACTAACAGTTACCAAAGGGAAAGGGACTGGCAGGGTGGATGGGAAGGGAGGGATAAAGGGGAATAAAGGGCATTACGATTAGCACACATAGTGTGGGAGGGCACACAGGGAAGGCAGTATAACACAGAGATGACAAGTAGTGACTCTACAGCATCTTACTATGCTGATGGACAGTGACTGTTATTGGCTATGTGGTGGGGACTTGATAATTGGGGGAATCTAGTAACCACAATGTTGCTCATGTAATTGTAGATTAAGGATAACAAAAAACTAAAAATAAACAAATAAATAAATACAACTCTTCTTCCTCATAAATGTATCTATTCTCTATCATATCTAAAAAGTCAGTTTCAATGGTATAGTTTCCAGCCTGACATGCAAAAAGTTTGGGATCATCACTTCTGTTTTCACAGCTAGAAAAAAAGCTGAACAAACTGAAAATTTACATCCCACAACTGAGGTTATAGTGCAAACTGCATCCTGAAAACTGGAGAGACAGGTGAATACAGATAATCACAGCATACCAGGAGCAGAAGCTTCTGCTGGAGTCTGTTAGGAACACTTAAAGGGTAATTGAATAATTTCTGGAGATAAAACATAATCTTGAGAAAGAAAAACTTCTGGGGGCCCAGCCTTGCAGCAGCCTCACACTTCCACATGCATTTTACCTCAAACAGCTCAACCAAGTTCTCACTGTTAAGATCAGAGGAAAATCCTTTCATTTTCTGAGAAGGGGGAAAGTAACAATTTTTAAATAAACTCAGAATGCCTTGTTCTCCTTAACAACTGCCTGACCTTATGGGAAACTATTTCACCAGATTCTAAGCAACTAGGGATTTAGCAGAATCTAGGTGACCTGGAGGAAGGAAATTGAAAACACCATTACAAGTATCCTTTTAAGAGGAGAAAATGGAGTTTTAAGAGACACACCAAGGAGACACACAGAGGAGAAGGCAAGGAGCAGAGAGATGTACCCACAAGCCAAAGGATGCCGGCAGCCTCCAGAGTCTGGAAGAGGCAAGGAACAGATTTTCCATTACAGCCTCCAGATGGACGATGTCCCCACTGACACCTTGATTTTGGACTTTGGGGCTCCAGAAATGTGGGAGAATACATTTCTGCTGTGTGAAGCCACCAGCTTTGTGGTAATTTGTTACAGCATCTACAGGAAACGGACAGAATATTTAATAGCTAGTTTCTTGGGTAAAACTCCCAAAGAATGTACTATGCAACTAGCCAAACCAGCTAATGGCTCAAGGTACAGGAGGTCACTGAAGCTGAATTCTCAGCCTAAATAACAAGTACTGGCCCTATCAGGATCTTCCAGAAGCCCTAAGTATTTTGCTCACAATGAGTTTTTATATTGAGAAGCTTTGATAAATGTCTGCGCTCCTCTTTAAAATTTATATTGATTGTGCTGAACTGGCTCTTAGAAATTCCATCCGCTTGTCTGAGTCCAGTCACACTGTACATACTGTTTACAGGAGACTTGAATAGGAACAAAGAGAGGGTGGATTTATGGTAGAGCTGCCTCAGTTGTGCCGGTATTGTCAGCCAACTCAGACAAATTGACTTACATAGCCCTTTGTTTGCAACTTTGCATTAATATGTTTGTACCTGATCCCTGCACTAAGTATTCCCCTATCTTTGTCACAGCAGAAAGTCACAAAACTCTATTTCCTTTCCCTTCTCTCCATTATCAAAACTTCCCTACTCAGCATTTTCAAGTCTTATCTCTTTTGTTCTTATTGAAATTATCTCACACTTCAAGGTCTGGTTTAAAGCTACAGATACTCTGAAATTCATATAGGTTTCTCTGTTTCCTAACTTGTGTTAATGAGATCTGTATTGAGAAGGGAGTTTATCCGGCCTTGGAATGTATTTATGAAGTATATTTAATGTTTATCTATTTATCTTTCTTAGCAGTCCAGGGATTTTCAATCTGGTAAGGGATGAGATCCGTTGTCTTGTTTGTAGTTCCTCAGCCACCCATACCCAGCCCCCTGAAACTCTGATTCGGTAGGTGGGAGACAGGAATAAAGCCCTCAGGCGGCTCTGAAACTCCCCTCCCTTCCCACTCCCTCGCCTTCAACTTTATCTGCCCAGCATAGAAACTTTTTTCCTGAATCAAGATAAGCATTCAATAAATGCCTTATATTGAGTTAATTCATACTGAAGGATTTTATACTGTATCCTGATTTTTGTACTAGTGGACACCAAGAAAACATAATGTGAGGCTTGTGATCTTAGAGAACTTATATTTTAAAGTAGTTGTTCTTATTTATATTCTTGAGGTTGCAGATCCCTTTGAAAATCCTATCAAACTATGGATTCATATTTTTAGATAAGCATGTATACAAAGTTTGCCTATAAATTCAGGGGAGTCATAACTTTATGAATACCATCCTTGGACCCTCTAGGGGTTCAAGAGCCTCCAGTTAAGGGCTCTAGGTGAAAGCATAATGTAGAAAATAATATTACATGAAGGACACTCAACAAATATTTGGTTAATTAATCCATTAGCTAATGACCTAGCTTAAGAATGCTATATAAACATATGTAGCAATCTCCTGAGCTGTCTGCAGCTGTCCTAGACTGCACTGAGATCCGGAAAGATACAGTATTCCTATAACCAGTGCATTGATAGCTCTGCTTGCGACAATTACAGAGTGAATATACTTCTAAAAACAACACAAAAGGAAGAAAAGAAAAGATATAAGAACCAAGTCAGAACTGAACCAATCTCATTTCTTTTGGAAAAAACAGAACCAAAATGTCCAGTCTTATCATCCTGAAAACATAAATCCTCAATCATTCTCCTGTCACTGCCCCCATGTTAACAAGGAAAATAAAAAGACAATCATCTGGGCAAAATTACTTCATTTATGCAAATGAAATATTTTCCTGAGACAATATTAGATTTCCTTGTTGGTGAGACAAGGCCCCACAATATAATGAAGGCTTTGGCCCAACACGATGACCCTAGAAGTGAAATCAAAAGCCAGCCCGTGAACTTTGACTACTCTTTCCCCCCGGCCCACACCCAGTTCTCAATCTTCTGATCTAGACTTATGGAGGAAATAGGAGGTCTTAGCTAAGGACCTGAACCAGTAAGACCAAGCTACACGCCTCCTTTCCTGCATCACATGACTGACTCCAGGACCGCCCAGTGATCCAGTCATGAACTTGAGACTCACACTCACCACACCAGTGCCCCCTCCTGACTGTGCTGTGGGATGGGAGACGGGACCAGACAGGGACCTTGAGCCTAATGATTGTTAAGCACCTTCCCAATACTAGTGACTCATAAAAGAGCTGGCACTGAAATCTAGATCTTTGGATAGCCAGTCCCGTGCTATTTCTATCCCACTATAAACTTTAGTCTTAATCGTATCATTGTTACAAAAGATGAAGTACATTATCATCATGAGAATAACAACCCTTTCAGGAGAAAAGCAACTTTATCTTCAGTTCGATATTCCTTAGGTCTATGGCTCATTTCTTTGCGCCCCACAGATCTTTGTTTTTCACCTCTAAGGAGGACTTATTTAACCTTGTAATTTTCCACCAATTAAAAGTAAACTCCTACAGGGCAGCATTTGTATTTGATTCACCTTAGAGTTTGTATAGGATTTTGCACATGCCAGGAACTGAATAGAAGACTGTTGAATTGGAATAAGCATGCAGGCGTGGGAAACCTCAACTCAAACCACACTTTCTCCAGTGTTTCACAAGCCCAATTAATTGGTTTAACTGACTTATTTTCAAATGAATAGTTCAGCGATGTATTTATATATCTTAAGTCCCATGCAGATTGAAGAACTAAGTTCCAGAGCAGTTAAAACATTACATATTATATGTTGCTCAAATACTAAGTATTTGACATCTGGATTTTACACTGGAATTTTCTGTTTTCCTCAAATACATTTGGTGGCATATATATTCTCAAGGTCAGTAGGAAAAAGGAGACAGAAAAGAATAGCAACAAAAAACATCTTCTGATCCTGCAGAGAACATCTAACCCAGAACACAGATCTTTCCTAGTCTTTGGACACCAGTTCGCTCTCTAACACATGCATGGCCTTGGCCAAAAAATAGCAAAGCCAAAAGTACACAAAGTAAAACAGAGATGCTGTCTTCATCCTTCAACACCATTCCCTAGAGGAAAACACACATAAACTTGCTCGCCTGTAACCTTCCCTGGTCCTCCTGTAAGAGTTATTCATACCCAGCACACTAAACACAACCTGGGAGGTCATCTGGACATTTCTGCCCTAGCCACAGTCAGAGGCAAGATTTACCTGGAAGTCTCCAATCTCAGAAGAAAGCCAAGGGTCAGCCGCAGCCAGCCATTCAACCCTCAACAAATTACCTTTATGGAGGTTATAAATTCATCATTGGGCTGAGGAAAATGCTATCAGTCATTGTGCAAATATCCATTGAGTTCCCTGTACATTTCACTGAATGAAACTAGACTTTATATGTGCAAAGAGAAACAGAGGATAAATTGACTCAAGAAAGGTTTCTGTTTCTGAGTGATCTACTTCCCAGATGCTGACTATGTCTGTCTGTTCAGAACGTCCTCGACTCCCACCCTGGCTAACCTCCATAAACGCAATGGCTTGCCATCCCTGAGAGCTGATGCTTGTCAAATGCCTCTCCTTGCCTGAACAATTCTTATAAAGCAATTTGAATATCCAAACTACACGATTGATGCTCTTTCTTGTAAATATAGTGGTTTACTAAGGGTCCTTGGCCAGAATGTTGTCAGTTGAGGGAGGCTACTGAGTCTGCTCCCACGACCATGAGCCCTACAAGCTGTCTTCCCCATCTCAGGAGCCAGTCAGACTCACACAGATGTTTGCCCAGTCCCGCATTTTCTACTTAGAAGTGATAAGGGATTGGCAGAAATAAAGTATGGCTTCCATCCATCTGGCCACAGGAGCTAACTGTCTCAGTCACTGCAAATGGCCCATGGGGTATTTTCTTTGACAGGTATCTGAATGAGCTTGGTTTCCCCACTTAGACCTTTTAGCCAAGTCCAGCCTGGATGGATATACACTATAGCTTGAGCAATGGCTGTAAATGGTTGCTGAGCCTTTCTTTCATGGGTATCTAGACAAGGCAATAGGACATGTATGCTGAGCTATTCAACCTTTCCTTACACCCTGACTAAATGCTGCCACCCATTTGAAAACCACTTGAGTGCCCATAAAGGCTGCCCTAGAAATCAGTTTTGCTGATCTCACACGATTACTGACCATATTGTGGTATCACCAAGGCAAACATCTGTTGAACGGAGGAAAAATCAACAGCATTCTCTGGAATCAGGCAGTGTTTTGCTTTTTTAAATTTTTTTCTCTGCCCCAATTTAAAATGTAAATGACTAGAAGTCAGAGGAAGCAGACACTTGTCACCAGATGCCACTTACCACATTCCATGAGCCCATCTGCTCCATTAAATACCCTGATTGGCTACTTCATACAAATGCTCCAGGAATAGCTGTTAAATTGGTCTGAGTTATCTCCAATTTGTTAAGTTAGTTTTCACAGGCAGCCATCCTTGTGAACGTATCAGTAATTGATATGTCATGGCCCTTTCCCTCACCTCCCAGGACTAATGTGGAATTTTTCCCACTGCCATTAGCCTGAGACCTATCTATCCAATTCCAAATCTCTTTAGAATGCAGTGTCGCCTTGCAGCCAGAGAGAAATGGGGAAGGAAACACACAGGCGCTTAAACATTTGAGGTTAGCCAGGCAGAATCAATCTTCAGCAAGTTTTGTAGCCCAAGGGAAGATGGATACTATCAACAGAATCAGAGGTGCCCCTAAAAAAGAACCTTCCTTAGTTACCCGATTTTATAGACTGGATTTGAGAACTCATGGCTGTCATGTCCAATCCCTTTGAGATCATTTCCTGTCTTTTTCTATAGTCATTGTGCTCAAACCACACACACCATTTCCAGCTCTGCTCATGTGCTAGTATAAAGCTGTCCTTTGCTCAGGGTGCTGGTGTGTAAGAGAAGGCCTGGGCTCCTGGTGACGGGGGAATTCCAATTGGAATTAAAACCTCTCTTGGTGACGGCTCCCCCAAACATCACCAATGCATTTCTGACGCCCCACCAATTTCACACATGTCTGAGCCTTTCTCCTTCCTCTCAGGCACATAAGAAAAATATTGGAGAAAGCGATGCTGTTTAATAATAAGTTCCAATGCTTCTACCCCTATTGTATGATAGGATCTTTTTTATATGTAAAGTCACTTTGTAAAATTGAGACGTGTCTCCTTTGAGGAGCTCTTGATTTTTCCTTCATTATGTTTTTTGGAGCCTCTGGTTCTAGCTAATTAGATCATTTGGAACCACTGTAGAGGCTTATCTTTGACAGGTCACCCTCTATTCTTTATTCATTGACAGAATAACCTTTTACTTGAGAAAGAAAACTATGAACATCACCATTAACATCAAGATCCATAATTAAGTGGATGATAAAAACCTTCTCTTTAGACCTTCAGAACACTTCCACTTGGTTTATACAAATGCAGCCCTGACATTTTAGTTTTCATCTTCACCTTGCCCTTAGACTTTGACAAGACGTTACCATGTTTTAAACAGCCAGTCAAAGCTTCACTCCATTACATGTGTGTAAGCTAGGGCGAAGATAGCTCTTTAAAAAAGCTGGCTGTCACAGTAATCAAGACAATTTGGTACTGGCATAAAAACAGACCCACAGACCAGTGGAACAGAATAGAAAATCCAAACATTAACCCAAACACCTACAGTCAATTAATATTTGATAAAGGAGCCCTGGATATACAATGGGGAGATGACAGCCTCTTCAGCAGCTGGTGTTGGAAAAACTGGACAGCTACATGTAAGAGAATGAAACTGGACTACTGTCTAACCCCATACACAAAGGTAAACTCAAGGTGGATCAAAGACCTGAATGTAAGTCATGAAACCATAAAACTCTTAGAAAAAAACATAGGCAAAAATCTCTTGGACATAAACATGAGTGACTTCTTCATGAACATATCCCCCCGGGCAAGGGAAACAAAAGCAAAAATGAACAAATGGGACTATATCAAGTTGAAAAGCTTCTGTACAGCAAAGGACACCATTAGTAGAACAAAAAGACATCCTACAATATGGGAAAATATATTCATAAATGATGTATCTGATAAGGGGTTGACATCCAAAATATACAAAGAACTCACG
>JAQQAC010002629.1:7414685-7547713 GCA_029783875.1 Phataginus tricuspis
AAAAAAAAATTAGGAGGTCTGGCTACCCTGAGACAGCAGGTAAACTCAGAGCGGAGTAGTGGCCGCACTTTGAGACACGGCAGAGTTTCCCATACCGCCCACCTTGCTCGCACGTGCCAGCACACTTCCCGAATTTACGATACCCCGGTGGCCCATAGGCGTTTGGCTTTCTCACGCCTGGCTTCACATGGCAAGTCTGTACTCGTCATAGGGCATCTGCCCTGTCCCCCCAATGCCCGGGAGCGCACCGCTCAGCGCCCCCTGCTGTGAGTGCGCGGCCCCTGCATCGCTCACACTTGCTCCTCCCCGTCTCTGCGGCCCTTCAGGAGGCTGCCCGCTCTCCTCAGGTATCTCCTATCCATGCCTTCGGAAAGACTCACATCAAAGATTTATTTCTTGTAGACAGGCACTCAAATTAATCTTTACATCAGCTCTATGAGTTTTTATGCGAATTATTTTACAAAAAGAGAAGAGGCTCGGGGAATTTACGAACTTTTAACAAAGTCAAGAGTTAGCAAGAGATGACGTTGGGATTGGAATCCATGATGCCCGATTACGAAAGGCAAACTCTGGCACACCCGTGACAAACCGGAACTTGCCGAAGGGCACATTCATAGTTTTAAACACAGTCTGAATTCTTCTCTATTTTTGTTTGTTTTCCTTGTTTGCTTTTACATTTATATTATTCCTGCTTAGATTGCCTTTACATGCCTTCAGTTTCAAGGACTGAATCCACCACATTGTATATCTTATACTACGAAGGTTTGGATTTAAACAATTCACATTATTTGAGCATCTTCTTTGGTCTAAGCACCCAGTGAAGTTTTTTTCATGCACACTAATCTCATCAAATTGGCGAGACATATTATTTTTTATCTTTTTCAGATTTGGTCATGATGGTTAATTCACTATAGAGCAGGGCAGTGGGCCTGACTTCCAGCTCCAAGCTTTTTCCTCTACAAAAACCACCGCTTAGCATCATTCGAGATCCAGAGAGGACATGTGCTTAATGCTTGTTAAATGAATGAAAACTTAAAAGAAGAATTCAATGACAATGTCATAAAAGTCACCCAAGTAGAGATATGTATTATGATAATACAAACTTCACACAAATCAGTGAATTACATGGATATCACCCTGAAGAGAATGCAAAACCACAGAAGATTTTGAAAAGGAAATTAAGGTATGGACTTTGAAAAACTAAATAATGGAGATGTGCAGGGCAGCATAAAATGGAAGAGGTGAAGACAGAATGGACAATTAGGAGACAGTTGTAAGCCTGATAGGATGAGTTAAAGGAATGCTCTTGCTGTGGGTCAGGATTTAAAGGTATCTGGTCCTCCCCGCACAGCTCTAATGCTCTGAATTGGAATTCTGGAACGAGCTATTGGCACATTCAGGCCCTCCTTCTCATTTCTTCCTACTACTATTCATGTATTCCTTTGTACAAATTGTGTGTATGGTGGGGTGGGGGAAGGGAGTTGAAATAAACCATGACTTACTATTCTTTGAATGCCTCCAGACCATATTTCTCACACTGTGTCCAAATAAATTTCAGAAATACTAGAATAAACCAAGCAAAACAGGTGTCTCTTTTGAATGCCTCCAGACCATATTTCCCACACTGTGTCCAAATAAATTTCAGAAATACTAGAATAAACCAAGCAAAACAGGTGTCTCTTGTAAAAATTCTCAAAGCTTTACCTTCCTATTACACCTTATGAATTCCCAAGAAAGGTATATAGTTTGTCGCTTTTCCCAAACTTTTAGGACCATAGATTCCTCCCCCGCACCATCACCTCCAGAGAGTATTTCTTCCTGGGGATGAATTTCCCTGAGCACAGATGAAATAACACTGTTCAAAATATTTAGCATGGTGCCACAGTTGAAGAAGGTGTCCCCTAAATGTCCATTAAATGTAGGAGTGCTTCTGTAAAAGTCAATCATATTTTACATTTTAATTATGTTGTCTTACAATTTCCCTGTCCTTTTAGTCCTGTTACTCATGTTGTGATATTTTTCAGTTCACCCACTTGTATTTACAGTGCTTGATCTTGGGCTCTTAGCTTAATATTATGCATCATAAATCCTCCTTGTTTATGTAATTTAATTGTGTCTGCATTTGTTGACCCATATCAATAGGGAACACACAAAATTTTCTCATATTGGCTAGTGTGACTCTGAGTTTTGACACACCAGAGCTCCATGATTTACATAACAAAGGTTTGTTTCTTGTGTTATGTTATCTGAAGGGCCTATGACTTTACTCCATGTTATTTTTGTTCTGGGGATGAAGGCTAAAAAGCATATATGGAATGTGCCAGTCCATACAAAAGGAAAAAAGAACATGGTGAAACCTCATAGGGCTCTTAAAGTTATGCCTCAATGTGGCGGACACCACTTCCCTCGTACTTCTTTGGACTAAGCAAATCACATGGCTAAAGCCTATGTCAGTAGGCGAGGAAAGCACACTCCTTTCACAGGGAGAGAGCATAAAATACTTTTAACATAATAAGGTCCATCCGCTACTTTCAGTCCAGCCCATATCTTATATGCAGGTAGCAAATTCATGTATCTGAATATCCTGGTTTACACATTTAAGAGATACAGTAAAGAATGAAATTATTACAGTTTTATTTTTTTCAAATTCCCTATTCTAGCAGACACACTCAGTCTTCACATTCACTTCCCTATGCACTTCCTAGTAACCAAAATTCCGGACAACCTGCTCCTGCTTCTGGAACACAAAAAGCACGTTGCTCTTTTCTGTAGCTAAAGATATAGTGAACTTACAGAATTATGCATTTTGCTTTAAGTCATGGTAGATACCCCATTCTGAATCCATTACCTGATGGCCCAACTCCACTGATGTTGATTCTAGATATAAGAAAACTAAATAAATAAGAAAACTCAAAACATTATTTGCCCTTGTAAAAGTAATTTTAATCACAAGCCTTAACATGAACGGTTTACAATTTATGCCTGTTTACTGTGCAACATAATAAGGATTATGTGTTCCATAAAAAGTCAGATAAACTGTGTTGTAAGTTTGATTTTATCACAGCAGTAAACTCTGTTCATATATTTACTTATTGCTCGAGAATCATGAATCATATGCTCAAAACAGCATAACGATGATGATGATACATAGTACGTGGTTAATAAAGTTGTTCATCGTTACCTTGAAAAAACACTACCCAGTGAGGATCACAAACCTCAGCCATTTTGTTCGACTAAATTAAAGTTATGCCACTATCTCTGCAAACACAGACCTTATCTTTCATAGTAAATGGTTTAATTTATAAAGTCAATAGGAAAATATATAGAAGCAAAATAAATACCATCAAAACTCAGGTTGGTTGTTTTCATACAAATCCAGTCTGATCAAAGCAGGCCATTTACCTGTTAGATATTAGATACTACCTGGGACCACTGTGTTGCCGAATTCCAGAGACACCCTTTTATTTTGTGTGACCTGCATATCCGGATGATACATAGACTACAGCGCAAATCCTCCCCACAGTATGAATTGATAGTATTGAGTCCAACTCTCATTTAATAGATGTGGAAACTCAGACCCAGAGAAAGCAAGTCTTCTGCCCTGACAGCTTCACAGGCTTGGCTTTGACATAGAAAGAATAAGAGTAACTGGTGTTGATACATCCTCCATGCCACTGTTCCTGGAATTCTACACATTCCTGAACTACAGCTGTAGGAAAACCTGAATTACAATTGACAAACTGAATGATGCTAATTATGGACAAGTCTGAGAGTTAAAAACTCCAGGAGGATCCAGGCATAGGGGTCCTCACAATATTATAAGATTTACCTCCAGGAGTGGTTTCCACAGTAAATAGTGGGAAAAAATCCTCTCACACCTCAGGCAGGGAGATGGGAAAAGGAACCATTCTGAAATACCACAAAGCTTTGTTCTTTTCAATAAGCCCTGCTCTCAGGAAAAACTAGTTAAACAGAGCCTTAACTGCCAGGGTATTATCAAAGCCTAACTAACCTGGGGGAAGGAAATTACCAAACTCAAGTCAACTCTACCCTTCCAAATGGCAGAAGGAAAATACATAACCAGAGCCTCCTCTAGCTTCCCATATCACATAAGAAAAATATCCAACTGCAGCCCATTCTTGCCATCCTATCCCACCTAAAGGAGGAGAAAAAACTGAGAAACATTTGTGAAGTTCACAGTCCAGGAGCATAGGCTTAATAAAAGACGAAGATCTAATCATAGGATAATAGAATGCTTTCTCTCCTCCCACACATCACTACTACATTACTAAAGGCCTATTTACAGCAGTTTCCTTTTACCTGTTATATCATGTTCAGCTATCAAGAAAAAATTATATGGCAGGCTAAAAGGCAAATAACACAATTTGAAGAAACAGAGCAAACATTGAAACAACCATGGCAGGGATATTGGAATTATAAAAATGGAAAGTTAAAATAATTATAATTAATATGCTAAGAGCGCTAATGGATAAAGTAGACATGCATTGAAAACAGATGAGCAATCTAAGGAGAGATGGAAATCCTAAGAAAGAACTGAAAACAATGCTCAAGATTAAAAAACACTATAACAGAAATGAAAAATGCCTTTGATGGGCTCATTAGTAGACTGGACAGAGCTGATGAGTTTAAGAATGTCTGAGTTTAAGAATGTATCAATAGAAATTTCTAAAACTGAAAAGCAAAGAGAACAAAGACTGAAAAAAACTGAACAGAAATATCCAAGGATTATGGGACAACTACAAAAGATATAATGTACACATAATGGGAATACCAGAAGGGTATTAAAGATAAGAATGCACCTGAATTCCCCTTAGAAGTCATACAAGCAAGGAGAGAGTGGAGTAAAATAGAGTGTTGAGAGAACAAAAACCCCGACAGCCCAGAATGCTGTACCCTGTGAAATTATCTATCAAAAGTGAAGGGGAAATACAGACTTTCTAAGACAAAAATTAAAGGGATATGTTACTAGTAGACCTGCCTTGCAAAAAATGTTAAAAGAAAAAAATTATGTAAGTCAGAAAGTTGGATGTCCTCTCGCCTTGGAGGGGAGGACATACTGGAAGTACGATCTAGTACAATTAAACAAGAGAAGGAATTAAAAGGTATACAGATAAGGAAGAAAGAAAACTTTGTGCACAGATGACATAAACATTTGTGTAGAAAATACATAAGAATTGACAAAAAAGCTTTATGTTATTAATAAGTCGTTAAAGCAATTTTTTCAGGATATGAAGTTAATATACAAAGTCAGTTACTTTACTATATACCATTAAAAATTCTAAAACAATACCATTGATATTGGCACCCAAAAAAATGAACTACATATGTATAAATCTAACAATATATATACAAGACCAGTATGAGGAAAACTACAAAACTCTGGTGAGTGAAATTTAAAAATTAAGTAAATTAATGGGGAGATATTCTATGTTCATTGATAGAAAGACAATATTTTCAAGATATCACTTCTTTCCAACTTCATCTATAGACTCCCTACAATCCCAGTCAAATCACAGGAAGTCATTTTGCGGATATCAACTAATTCTAAAGTTTATATGGAGAGACAAAGATCCAGAATAGCCGGCACAATATTGAAGGAGAACTGAGCTGGAGGTCTGATGCTACCTGACTTCAAAGATCACTGCAAAGTTATAATAACCAGGACAACATGATTTTGATGACAGAATAAACAGGTCAATGGAACAGCATAGAGAGCTCACATAGACTCACATAAATATAGTCAACTGATCTTTGACAAGGAGCAAAGGCAAAACAAAGGAGTAATAATAGTCTTTCAACAGATGGTGCCAGAACAACTGGACATCCACATGCAAAAAAAATTATCCTAGAAACACACTTTACACCTTCATATAAATTAGCTCAAAATATATCATAGACATAAATGTAAAATATAAAACTATAAAACTCCTAAAAGGTAACATAGGAGAAAGCTTTGATGACTTTGGGTATAGCGATGACCTTTTAGATACACTACAAAAGGCACAATCCATGAAAGAAATAATTGGCATGCTGGCCTTAATTAAAATAAAAAGCTTCAGCTCCGCAAAATAAAATCTCAAGAGTATGAGAAGATAGCCACAGATCAGGAGAAGATATTTTCGGAAGATATCTTATAAAAAGATTAATCAGAACACATCTTGGCCACATACTATCAGAAAGACTGATAAAGGACTGTTATCCAAAATATACAAAGAACTCTTTAAACTCAACAATAAGAAAATAAATAACCTGATTAAAAATGGGCCAAAAACCTTGACACCTCACCAAAGAAGATATACAGATGGCATATGAACATATGAAAAAGTGCCCCACATCATTTTTCATCAGGGAAACATGAATGAAAATAATAATAAGATACTTGTTAGAATGGAAAAAATCCAGAAAATTAACAGAGCCAAATGATGGAGATAATGGAGAACAATAGAAATGTCATTCATTGCTGGTAGGGGTAAAAAATAGTATAGTCACTCTGGAAAACAGTTTGGCAATTTCTTACAAAACTAAACATACTATTACCATTTGATTCAGCACTGCTTGGTATTTACCCAAAGGAGTTGAAATTTTACATCTACACAAAAACCTGCATGTGGATGTTTATAGACTATTCACAACTGCCAAAACTTGAATGCAACCAAAATGTCCTTAAGTAGGTGGGTGGATAAATAAGCTGTGGTAGATCCAGGCAATAGCATATTATTCAGCACAAGAAAGAAATGAGCTATGAAGCAATTTAAATACATTGAGGAACCTTAAATGCCTTTTACTAAATAAAAGAAGGAAATCTGGAATGACTATACCATATGAATACAACTATGCATTTCGTATATACTTTCAAGACACTTTCCCAAAAGTCCCTTGCACCACACAATGTCTGAGGATCTGTCAATTTCAATAAAATTTGCCAGACAGGTATCCTTCAAAGAATGTTTTTTCATATGGCTTTACTTACTAAACCTCACCAATAGAAAAACAGGCCTTCTTTTCCCCTCAACATTTGTTCTTGTTTTTTCTTTAACTCACTTTTACTTTCTCAGGATAAGTAAGCAGAGAATATAATGGGAGGACTTCCGTTGATTTGACAGAGAAAGAAATCTTTCTTCCTCTTTGGGCCTCTTATATTCAAAATTAGTCTTCTGGCCCCATGAGGGAGCAATGATACCAGAGCAGGAGAGGAAATCCACACATAGAGCATCAGGGTTACCGTGCACTCACTCTATGGCTACTTTTCTAATTGTTTTCATTTTGTTAAACTATGTCGCCTGCGGCTTTGGCGGGTATGATGGTCAAGCGAGCGATATGAGATCAGCCCTCTGGACTCAAAACACTTAGTATATTCCAGACAGAGAAAGTCATTTCAGGGAAGCAATTAGTTCAACTAACTGCTTGACTGCTCTGGTAAAATTGGCCAGTTGTCCGACCTTCTACAGAAGCTGGAAAGGAATTTTCTTTCCCCCCCATGATTCCAGCAAAGATATTGTTTCTATTTTCTTCAGATCAAAGGGGAGCATCAAACTCCTGGTGCTTAAGTGACTCGGCCTTTTGTTGCATTAACAGATGGAAGGAAAACCAGTAGATAGGCGTTTGTGGACTATGTGGGAAGAATCTTGTTTTTCAAGATTTAGCGAAAACCCCATTGTTCAACCTTGAGGGTAGCTTTTGAATTTTAATAAAGCATGCTTTGAAGTTGGTTGCCTTGTCATATGCAGAAATATTCAGTAAGTATATATCACCTGTAAGTGAAGCATTACCTTTTTCTGAAAGTTTGCTATTTTAGCTGCTAGTGGTTTCCAAACTGCAGATCCCTAGAATTTTGGAGCAGACTTTCAGTCTGCCACAGGGGAGAAAATGATGCTAATGAGCCAAGACTTAGATTTGCATAGTACGTTACTTATTATAAAATAATTGTCATTTTTTCAGTTGGTTCTTAAAACATGCTCTGATGAGGGCAATGGTTAATAGCCCCATTTTTTTTAATGAAGAAATTAAATTTCAGAGATTCTAAGCAACTTTCCCAACCTTACAGCTAAGTAGAGATGGATCCAGCCCTGTAATGCAAGTCCTATATCCCTGTCTCTAAAGCCAGCACTTCTTTCGCTCTTCTATACTGTTCCCACTCAAAAATAAACTCTTGGAATCAGAAGTCACATATCTACACTTTTTATCTCTCTATGCCATTTGCTTCAGTGTGATTGTGTATGTGTATGTCAGTGTCTTTAACAGACTCCCTGAAATATTTAAAATGTGTTTCCAAATGATTTAAAACACATGCATATTGGAACATACAAATTAATTAAACCTGCCTAATACCTTTATTTTCAAACATTCTAAAAACTAGTAAATGCTTGCATCATTAGGCCAGGAGGTACTATCAAGTGCATTTGAAAAAACACATATTAAGCAAAATGCAAACAATGCAACCAAGGTCATTTAGCTAGCATGTGGTGGAGCTTGAATTTATCCAAGCTTGACATTGTCTTAGGTGATGCAAGTTTTCAGGTGTTTTATGCAAATAAGGGAGAGAAGCACAGACTTTTCAGAGTGGTTTTAATTAATAGAGGACATTTACGAACAGTCAGCACGTTGGTACCAGAGAGTCTGCTCTGTAACAGTCACTTTGATTGGGACTGTTTTGTTAGGAACTCCTTTGAGCTCTTTGGTAAGTAAACCTTCTTGTATGTAAGGGTACATGCACCTTACACAAACTGGGCTCTAGCAAAGGCTCAGGGCATTTGTTCAGAAGGACACCCAGAAAACAGTAGAAAGTTCTTTAAAAGGAAATGCATTGAAACCAGCAGAAGAGGGAGATATGGTATCTTTGAAAGAAAACATTTTAGAAATAGTAGGGAAAAGTAGGTCAGGACCTGCCAAAGCCAGAACCTGTCTGTTGGCAGTCTTCATTTTCCTGTGTGTCCCTCTACAAATCCTGAAGGCTTCAGGCTGCACTTAAGGATTAGCTAGGTCCTGAGTAAAGCACCACCACATTTTCCAGCTGAGGCAAGAGCCCACCAAGCTGATACCCCAAAATAATGAGCCTGTCCAAAAGCTGTATTTTTGTGCTTTGATGTCCTCTCTTGCTCAATTCTCTGTAATTTGCAATTCCATGTACGGAACTCTAAGGGTCAACAAACAACCTCTATGACTCTGTTTTTACACTGCAAGCAAACTAGGAGTGATTTTTACATTTTCAAATACAGAAGACAAAACAAGTAAAATTCAGTGTCCATAAATGAAATTTCATTGGAACACAGACACGCCCATTCATTTACAATTTTGTATACCTGCTTTCATGCCAGAATGACAGAATTAAGTAGGTGAGACAGAGACATATAACACCCAACAACCTAAAATATTTACCATCCGACCATTACAAAGGGTGCCAGCTTCTGCTCTAGACTTACTGTTTCCCATGAACCTGTCACTTCACAAGTCCCCTACCTGGCCTACCTGCTCTGACCTCGCCAGAGCCTCTGACTCCTTCCTCGTCTCTCAGCCTGTTCCGAGATCCCCTGGTCCTGGCACGCCTCTTGCATCCATAACCACAGCACCCTGCATCAGCTCACGACACCATTGAAAGTGGGTCTGTAAGTCTTATTCAATTAGCATGTGATTTGCTGAGAGAAAAAAATTACCACTTTCTGCCTCGTGGCTGCTTTCGGCTTATTAGCACATTAGTGGCCCCTGAAGATGCACGGGCAATGATATGGTGCCTGTGTTCGCCATGTCTGTCCTGGTGGTTCTCCACCACGCGCAAGGAGACAGAGCCAGTTCAGCAAAGCACCGGGTTATGAGAGCTGAAACCGAATGAAGAGAAACGCCTCCCAAATCTGTCTTCTTGATGCTAAGAAGAGATTTAAATTTTCAGTGGAGAATCAAAGGATTGAAAAATAACAATAATAATAATTCATTTTTGAAGACTTACTGTGTTGCAGCTGATGTGCTGAGAATGTCATTGCCATTGTCACACTTAATCATTGAAATGTCCCTATAAAGTAGGCAAACCTGGAACTACAACACGAGTCCTGACATTACAGCCTGTGACAGTGAGCACTGCACAGCACAGCCTCCTTGATGCCATTCAAGGGCCTGGCTGAGACAAGTAGAAATGTGTTCTGCAAACCCTTAGAAAACAGCTAAATGTGTGGGTTATGGGGGATGGTGAGGAAAAGGAGGAATAATGGATAGAGTGGAAGCTTGTGTCCTAGGTTCTGTAAAAGGAAACTATTTCTGATAGTATTCACTCTATCAGGACCTTAGTGATCAACTGGTCCAGCCCATGCTGATTACAGATGTGGATTTTGAGCCCAAAATGGGAAGGTGACTGGCCTGGTGTCTGTGGCTCTGCGAGTAAGGGGCTTCCTCTCCTGGGACGAGTTTCCTGGGAACCCAGTGAAACTGAAGTAAGACAAGAGGAAGGACAGGTTGGGTTAAGGGGTTTTATTTCTCACAGTTCGCTTGGGTTCGCTAGCCAGACTCTGCACTATCTGTCCCCTCCGGCCTCTGTGAGCACTCTGCCCCCCTGCACACCCCTTCCAGCAGGAACTCCATGGGCAGGTCCTTTAATGGTGGGCACTAGACCAGTTAGGTACCAGCAACAGAGGGGAGGAGAGAATCGCTGTTTTCTCTCCATTCCTTGCCCTGGATTGACCAGAGGCTCTGCTGTGGTGAACATCCATTGGTATGTAAATGGCCAGGCAGGAAATTCTGGAAATTCTGGATGAAAACTCCCATTTATCCCACATGTCATATAACAACATCTTGACTCAAGTCAGTTCACCATATTCTACTAAAAATAGTGACCGTGGGTGCAGGGCTTTATATTCTACAAAGGGCCTTCACAACAATGTTTTTTATTCACATCTAACAAAGGAGGATGTCTGAGTGAAGAGAAATTAAGAGAAATCTTGGTCACCCAACATAGCAATGCCCTTCCTCTCATCTGAAAATCACCCCCAGTAAAGAAAGGGAACGTTATCATGGAGTCCTATGGCTCTCCAGAGGAGCATGCTTCTTTCTTCCTCGGGGTATTTGCCTACCATAAATAAAGTTTTTGTGCCACAGTAGCAAAGTTGAGTGGGTGTGACAGAGACACATAATATCCAACAACCTAAAATGTTTACCATCTAGCCCATTACAGGTGTAGTCTTCCATGGGCTTAACACCTACTCATGGGTGAGATATGATTTCAAATTCCTTGTGAACTAACCTTCTCCCAATTTCCCATATCAGCTTGAAATGAGTTCTACTTTACTTTCATTAGCAAGGTTTATGTGAGTTTGTCAGGACAGAAAGGTCTAACTGTATTTATTCATCCAATAAACATGATTGCACTGCTAAAATGTCCACGAAATATCTTAACTAGGTTTTAAGAAATCCTCACAAGATCCCTGTGAGATGGACAACATTATATCCATGTTGCACAAAGGTAAACTGAGGTCCTTTAATGGTTGAGTAGCTTACCAAATGTCACAGAAGGTAAGTGTCAGTCAGACTCCAAATAGTTTGCTCAGTAGTCTGCTGCCTCTCTTTCTTATGATGGATCATCAAATCCCCAAGCAAACCAACAAAACTGTTGGTTTGATAAAAGGATTGCCATTTTACCAAAGAGAAACTAAAGCACAGAAAACCAAACTGCTTGCTCAAGCCGCATAAACTGGAAATCAGGATTCAGATCTGAGTTTTCTGATTAAGTTCTGGAGCTCCTTCTGGTGTTTTATCAAAGGCCCCACATATACCTCCCTATCTACCGATTTTAGCAAACAGTATTTCTTTAGGGAACAATTGCTAGGAATACATAGGTACGTTTCTGAAATCCCATGATCCTTTGCATCTAAATTAAACACATATTGTTCATGATTGGGGTGGAGATAAGCAGAAAGATGCTGCCCCAGGCAATATAATAACTATCCTGCTTGGAGTTTTTCAATTTTGAGGTTTCTCTGCAAATTTAATCTGCATTCTGGGCCCATAAAAAACATTCTGGCTGCTCAAATAATAATTGTAATACTTTTATAATAATATTTCTCTTTCATTTCCCTGCAAATGGGGACGTATTGCAGACAAAGGCCATTTTTATTTACCTTGTGAATCATATATGGGAAAACAGCCAATTTGAAAGCAGCACAGAATTTCCTTGGGGCCTCTCACTGAGGGGATTACATGATACAAATGAAAGACTTGGTGGCAAATGAAGCACAGGGGGCCCTACTGATACACCAAATCCCACTTTGGGAAGTCTGCTTCAATGGAAGATTGCAAACAGGTCATTATTTTGTCAGTTGTAACAAAAGCCCTGATTAAAAATTAAAATACATTCTGTACTGATAAATATACAGCTGTCTAATTACTTGCAAAATTTATATTTTGTGGTGTTAATTCCCTCATAATGGTTATTTCTTACTCACTATAAACCACAACACAAGGATCTTGACAGTGACAAGCTTCAATAAACATTCAGTTGTCCCTTTTATTGGATAGATCATTTCCTGATTA
Source organism: Phataginus tricuspis (assembly GCA_029783875.1). Lineage (NCBI taxonomy): Eukaryota > Metazoa > Chordata > Mammalia > Pholidota > Manidae > Phataginus > Phataginus tricuspis. The sequence goes on from JAQQAC010002629.1 coordinate 7,427,217, forward strand.
TTAATGTTTTCAAAATCCCATTTTTAAATATTTCACCAGGAGAGAGCTGTGTCCCTTCTAGCAAATGGCATCCAATGTAGGAAAAAGTGTATATTTAAAGACTTACAGCTTACGGTTGATTTAAAAAATTTCTTTTCTGCTAACTGGACATTCTAATTTTCCATCACCCAACTTCCCTCAGCATTCACACACAATAATAACATCAAGAAACAAAAACACTAAAATAAATAAGATAAAACAAAACATAGTGAAATAATATCTTCCCGTAGCTTCAAAGAATTTTTGGAGCCTGGGATGAAAAGGACAACGGGAACCATGATTGAAGGGAGATCATAAATAAATAGAGGAGGGAATGAAATCCGCAAAATTGATGGAGTAGTGGCTCCAAGGACATCTACTTCCACAGAAACACTTAAAAATCTCGCAAAAACTGTCAGAATCAAATTTGTTACAACTGTTCAAAACATTCAAAGGTTTACAGCAACTAAGTGAATGCTGAATCAAGAAAAAGGCAACTTAAAAATGATAGGAAAGTTTTGTGGTATTTTTATTTGCCTTTGTTCCACCTTCTCCCCAGCTCAGCAGTGGCCCTGAAGACATCAGCCCCATGCCCGCTGTAAGACCCTGGGCCCTGACTCTGGGGGGGTGGGGCAGAGCAAAATTTATGTGCAAAGAGTTGTGTTAGTCTGCTGTAACCTACTGTGGCACTAAACGAAGGCCTCACGCAAAGGGATCATCTTTGTTTCACCTGATTTGGAACTCACTCAAGGCAGCAAAGCAGCAGACATTCCTCAAAAAAATACTAAGAAAAATTAACAATCCATAGCCTGGGGCAAAGGCTGTGGTTAAGGCATAACATAGAGTGCCTAGAGCTGGAAGGAAAAGCTGGGTAGAGAGTACACACACACACACACACACACACACACACACACACACACACGCACGCACACACACACATGCACACAAGGAACTGGGAAGGAAATCAAATCGTACAGAGCAAAGTATCAATTAAACATAAAGGAAGGCAGTAATGAAGGGAATGTGGGGGGAAAAAGGTAAACTAGAAATAAAAAAAAAGAACAGTAGGAGCTTCTTTATCAGCAGTTACTTTCAATGTAAATGAATTAAACTCTCCAATGAAAAGGCAGATATTAGCAGAATCAATACAGAAACGCAATACAGGGATATGCTGTTCTTCAAGAGACTGGCTTTAGACCAAAAGACACAAATAGGTACAAAGTGAAAGCATAAAAAGAATATTCAATGCAAACAGTAGCCCAAAGAAAGCTAAAGGGGCTATACTAATATCAAACAGAATTCAAGTCAAAAACTATTATAAAATGAAAAGAAAGAACATTATGTACTAATCAAAGAGTCAACTCATAAAAAAGATGTGGCAATTAGAAACACACACACCTAACAAAAGAGTCCCAATATATCTGGGCTTCAATATAACAACAGATGCCCAATATATAGGAAGCAAAATTAACAGATTCAAAAGTAGAAATAGACAGTTGTACAATAGTTGGAGACTTCGACATCCCACTCTCAATAATGGATAGAATATCTAGAAAGAAGATAGAAGATCAGTAAGGAAATAGGAGACTGGAACAACACTATTAACCACCTATATAACAAGTATTGGTAAGATTGTAGAGAAAAGGGAATTTTTGTGCACTGTTGGTGGGAATGTAAATTGGGGCAGCCACTATGGAGAACAATATGGAGTTGGCTCAAAAAATTAAAAATAGAAATACCACACAATCCAGTAATTTCATTCATGGATATTTGTTCAAAGAAAACAAACACCAGTTGGAATAAACATATGCACCCCTATGTTCATTGCAGCATTATTTACAGTAGCCAAAATCCGGAAGAAACCGAAGTACATGGACCAAGAGCATTCAATGGGGAGGTAATAATCTCTTCAACAAATGCTGCTAGGACAGCTAGAAAAACACATACAAAATAATGAAGTTGGAACAGTATCTCAAGCCATACAGAAAAATCAACACAAAATGGAAAGAAGACCTAAATACATAAGATAAAACTATCCAACTTTTCAAATAAAACACAGAGGTAAATCTTCATGACCTAGGATTTGGCTATGGCTTCTCCAGTAAGACACCAAAAGTACAAGCGACAAAAGAAATGAGATAAATTGGACTTCCTCAAAATTAAAAATTTTTGTTTTTAGTGAAAGTCAAGGAAGTGAAAAGACAACCTACAGAATAAAAGAAAATACTTGCAAATCATATAGGCAATGAATGAGTCGAGCATCTAGAATACATAAGGAACTTTTACAACTGAACTGCAGAAAACAAACAACCTAACTTAAAAATGGGCCAAGAACTTGAACAGACATTTCTCCAAATAATATATACAAATGGCCTACAAGCACATGAAAAGTGCTCAACGTCATTAATCACTAGGAAACAGCAAATCAAAACCAGAAAGAGATTCCGCTTCACACCCACTAGGATGGCTATTAAAGAAGAAAAAGAAGAAAGAAAAACGTGTGGGCAAGAATGTGGAGAAACCGGAACCCTCATACATTGCTAGTGGGGACAGACAACGGTTCAGCCACTATGGATGAACACGTGGTCAAACACAGAATGTGACTCAGCAATTCAACTTCTAATGAATTGAAAACAGATACAAATATATGTACATACATTTTCATAGCAACCTTTTGGTCAACAGCCGAAAAAAAAATTGAAATAATAAACTTCCATCAATGGATGAATGGATAAAGATGTTATATACATACAATGGAATATTATTCAAGTAAAAATAACAACGAAATATTGACACATGCTATAATGTGGATGAATCTCAAAAATATTTTGTTAAAAGAAAGAAGCCAGACACAAAATTTCACATACGGTACAATTCCATTCATATCAAATATCCGGAATAAGTGAACCCATACAGGCAGAAACCAAATGAGTGGTTTCGTTCTGAGGAAGTTTTGGGGAGAAGAGGGTATTGGGAAATAACTGCTTATGGCTATGAGGTTTCTTCTTGGACTGATGAAAATGTTTTGGAAATAGAGATGATGGCTGTACAATTGTGTGAATGTACTAAATGCTAGCGAATTAATTTTTCACTTTAAAACGGTTAATTTATCTTGTTAGAATTTCACCTCAATTTTTTAAAAAATAAAAAATTCTGAACACTGCCATAAGATTTCCTTTTTCTAAAACAAATGTATGTGCATCCAGATACCATCTCCCCCAAGTGTCCAGTTTAGAAGTATTCAGCGCACACCCCCTCCCACTTCCTTTGCCCACATGGCAGCTCCTGCAGACCGTCTTGGTCGACCTGCTCCTCTCTGACTCCTGAAGTTTGCTGTCCCCACCTCACTCCTCAAGCACCATGTGCTCCAGCACCTTCTTAGCTTCCTGCACACCACGGGATTTCTCAGATCTCTGTGCCTTTGCTCATGCTGTTAACGCTTTTGGATGAATTCTACTTCCCCTCAGGACTTAGCTTAAATGCTCTTTTTCGGTTGTTTCTACAAAAATTAAGAATTGTAGTAGAAAGAAGAGGGACTTTGAAAACAGCTAGATCTAGGCTGTGCAAAATTTGATATGCATCAATCATGTACTTTTGGGTCTTTCATTTGACTTGTGCGAGTCCAAGCATCTTAGTCCATCCAGGCTGTTAGAATAAAAACACCGTAGACTGGGTGACTTAAACAGCAAGTACTTACTTCTCACAATTCTGAAGTCCGGGCAGGCCAGGAGGAAGGTGCCGGCAGATTCTGTTTCTGAGGCCCACTTCCTGGGTTGCTGGTGGGCATCTTCTCAGTGTGTCCTCATATGTTGGAAGGGACAAGAGAGTCCTCTGGGGTCTCTTTCATAAGGTCAGTAATATTTTCATCTTCATGGCCTAATCCCCTCCTAAAGGCACCTCTCTAAATACCATACGTTGGGGGTTGGGATTTCAACATATGAATTTTTGAGGGAGCACCTTCAGTCCATTTAACACTGTCTTTCCTCCTTTTATGAAATGGGATTAATAATATCTCATTGGATTTTTGTGAGAATAAAATTAAAAATCTATGCAGGGCTTCCCTTACCTGGCAGATACTCAATTAACACTCGCATACTCATCTTCCCAGTGGTCTATGAGAAATACCTGCTAATTATAATGGAAAAATAATACTTATATGTGTATAATGTCTTAATATTTCAAAGACTATGTTACTTAAGGTCTCTCATTTGATCTGTAGAATTATTAGTACCCATTACGACAGTGTGAGCTGAAAAGGACAAAATTTAGACTCCAAGTGACTTTAACAATAAATAAATTGATAATGTTTCTTGATTGAAGTTCCAGAGGTAGACTAAACCCCACACGTGGCCTGAGCACTGACCCAATAATTTGGGTTTTTCCCATAACTCTTATTTTCAATCCTCAGCATTGGCTTCATCATGTGGCTGATTCTTCTCAGAGTCGCAAGATCACCACCAGTGATGAGTGGAAATAAATGCTGCTTTTTCTGTATGCCAGAACGATTTTCTTTATTAAACACAATAACCACTCTCTTCTACACTATATGATTCCAACTCTATGACCGTCTGGGAGAGGCACACTCGTGGAGATGTTAAAGAGGTCAGCGGTTGCCAGGGTTTAGGGAAAACAGAGGGACAACTAGGCAGAGCAGAGATTTTTAGGGCAGTGAAAACTACTCTGTATGACACTATAATGGTGAATACGTATATCATTACACATTTGTCAACACCACAGAATGTACACCACCAAGAGTGAAGCCTAATGGAAACTTAGGACTTTGGGTAATAGGCATACGTCAGTGTAGGTTCATTGACTGTAACAAACGTAGCCCTCTGGCGCAGAATAGTGGAGGAGGCTGGGGAGAAGAGAAAGGGGTTATATGAGTAATCTCTACTTTCTGCTCAATTTTAATATGAACCTAAAAGTCTCTAAAATATAAAGTCTATATTTAAAAAAAAAGGTGTTCTAGGAAGGGTCTAGGTTTTACTGATTTCGTGGCTTGGTGGCATCATCAAAGATCCAGTGTGTTTCCGCCTCTTTAGTGGCTCGTCCCTCTGCACCGGTTCCTCTCACAGAGCAAGGTGGCTACTGGAATTCAGAACATTACACCATACAAGACTATAGTCAAGGCAGAAACAATATTTTCTGTAATCTCCTGCGTAAGAGGAGAAACGCTTAAGGTTTCTATCCTTTTGGCTTCTGTCCCGAATTGAATCACAGGCTCGTCCTAAACAAATCACCAGGTAAGAGACTGAAACCCACAAGCTGTATCAGAATTGACCCCATCATGTGGGGAACACGGGGATCCTCGAACTTAAATCATGGTTCTGTGTAAAGAAAAAAGGCAGGGGAATGATCATTCAAGGGGAAACCAGCAATTTCTGCTACTGAGGATACTACTAAAAAAGTCACTTTCTCGTAGGCCTTTGTGCTCTCCTCTCCCCTTTCCCCTGGTGGCCGTGGACAGAGCCCACGGGGAGTAGGCCCCCCGATTAACGGAGGGGGTCTGCTACCCCGCAGCCACAGAGGGCCGGGGAGAGGCAAAGAGGGCGATTTTTGTTGCTCATGTATCTGGATAAGCAATAGACCGACTACTTCACAAACCTTTTGAAGAAGACCATTTTTAAATGTAACCCATTTTCTTTAAACTTTAGTGGCCTACGGTAGACAAAAGGCATGGCCAGTGACCAGCCAGGGTCTTGCTCTCTCCTTACGGCGATGTCATATCCAGCCCTCTTCATTCAGGGGCCGAGCATCTCATCAGAAATCTTCACCACGCTCTTCCGTTTTGTCCTTGGGGCCTCATACCTTTAATGACTCTCCAGATTTAGAGGATAGAATGCAACCTTCAGAGTTCGGTTCCTCACTTCTCAAGCAGAACTGCTCATTCCTGTGCCAAGGAGGGTACAAAGCCGCATGACAACTAAGACATCTTCGATAGCAGGGGCGTTTAATCTGGCCACACATCAGAAGCACTTGCCCAGTTCAAAAATATGCAGAAGTCCACCTCTGAGATTCTAATTCAGTAGAACTGAGGTAGGTCCCGAACCAAAATATTTAGGCATTGGGTGATATTTTTTATGAAAAGCAAACAGGGCTATATTGTGGAATAGAGTGCAATATTGCATACATTTTTAAAGTAAAACTATGATCATTCAAAAACATGTTTTTGAATTTTCTATAAGAATTTTCTATAGCCACTTTAGGCTGTCACCCTAAAGATACTCACTAACTCTTGTGGGTCCTTAGAGGATATTTAGAGAAAACTTTGAAATACTTCCCAGGTAAGGAATAAACTAAATACTCCTTCTCAGGAACCATGGCAGGTGTAGGAGTTTTATGACGACTGTATGCAAAATTCATTATGCAGCCAGTGCCTAATAAGCCTGAACTTTCAGTCTTAAGATGGTACAGATGTTCTTTATGGTTTAATAAAATTCCTTCTTGAAGTTTACATTATCAAGTTGCAATATTACACTCTTCTGTCTTCTCGACCTTTCTGCAGCTGGTTCACTGTCCTTAAAACTCCTCACTCCACTTACCCTGAATAAGTAGGGATGCTGTGTCATAATCTACAATCAATCAACATAAATAAAACAATTCAGCACAGATGTGACCTGAATATACATTTAGAGTCTGCTAATTACACAAAGCAGTGGCACGAGGTTTCAAGGTCAGACAAACCAGCAATGAATGTGCTCGGTGGAAAAACACAGAGGGGGCCGTGCTGCTGTTTATTATTGCAATTGCTCATTTGTGGAATTATAGAGAGCTTGCCACTTGGTAGACATTCCATAGCCCATGCCAAGTGCTTTTTCCTCAGGTAGCAATAAGAGTGGTGTTAAAAAAAGAAAAAGAGACAATGGGCCCAAAATGAAGTAACTTGTCCCCACTATAGCAAACCATGACTTTACTGGAGTCATGTGACCTTTAACCAATTAGTCTGGAATTTCCTGATCAGCGCTAGTGAGGTAATCTGTGTAATAGCCTCCTAAGGCACGTGACCTGCCCCAAACAATCCTTTCTTTTCTTTTACTAATAACTTCCTTGTCCTGTCCCTTTTTTGCTCTGTGAGTCTTCCATTTTGCACAGCGCCTCAGAGCCTCTCTTCTACTCGCTACATGGGCTGCTGCCTGATTCATGAATCATTGATTAAAGCCAGTTAGATCTTCCAATTTTCTCCATTGAATTTCTGTTATTTAACAAGAGGTAAGGAAAAGACTTGATTGCTACAAAGCTGCAGAAAGGTAAACTCAGTCTAGTGTAAACTTTCCAAGAGACAGAGAGAAACAGAGGAGAGAGAGGATAGACTTTGGATTCAGTTAGACAAGGTCTGAAGTCCAGTTTAACGCCTCATTAGTGATGGATGCTTGAACACTATTCAACTCAGCCAGTGATGGCTTGTCTTTGTGATGTGGATCAAAAACTAGCACTTGATTCTGATTCCTAGCGAGAAGCAGAATTAGCATAGGCTACTGACTCCTTCTCCTGAGATCAACGATAGTTGGGGGAACTACTGAGACTTTGAGAGACCTGAGAAATAAGAGACAACTGTAGGCATGTGGAAACAGGCAGAATTGGTTGAAATCGTGTACAGGTAAGGGGCGCGTGGGACATAAGGAAAGATTTGGAGGTGATAAATAGTTTATTACCCTGATCGTGGTGATGGTAACATGACTGTACACATATGTCCAAACCCACTGATTATATGCATTAATTATGTACACTTTGTATAATTACACCTCAATAAAGCTGAAACAATAAAACAATGGACTAAATAACAGATACCATCAGAGACAGAGATATTAAAACAGAACAAGAAATTTTATAGCAAGCATATCATATACAGTATTAAGATTATGAAATAAAACAAAATAATGTAAAATATCTAATTAGAAATACTAGTTAATGAAAATGTAATTTTAAAAATAACTATAAAACCATGTAGTACAAAATTAACTTTACCCAAAGAGAGGTTTGGCCTTTAGGAAGTAACCTATAAATGCTTGGAATTTCCCAAATAATAGGGGTATCTTTGTTATTCATGATGGGCCCCTTGAAACAGAGAATTTATGCTAATAAGAACTCAAGGTGGGAGTTGGCCATGCCAGGAAGACCAACCATATGATCAGGAGGTTGGAATTTGAACCATATGAAATTAGCCCGATGTCTGGAGAATGATTCCCCCCAGCTGGAAATTGAGTTCAACCATATAGGCAATAACTCCATCAATAATGCCAATGTAATGAAACCTCAATAAATACTCTGGACAATGCTGATGCTGCTAAGGTTAGCTTCCTAGGTTGACAATACTCTGTATTTTGCCATTTATCAAAGTCCGAAGGGTAAGGCATCCTGAAGGACACAGAAGCTTTGCATTTGGGAGGCCACCCTCCACATCTCTTTCTTTGTCTAATTCTGATTTTTTTTAGCCTTTTCCTATAATAAAAGAGTAATAACTACAGTACTTTCCTGAGTTCCATAAATCACTCTAGCAAATTACAAAATCTAAGGGACTCCATGGTGACCCTTGAATTTGTAACTAGCTGGTGTGAAGTGAGTGGAGCCCTGGACCCTGTGAACTTGCTTGCTGCTAATGTCAGACGTCACAGGCAGACTTGGAAGTCTGGAGGACTATGCCCTTAATCTTGCAGTTTGTCTAAGTATGAGTAAATATGTTGGTAAGAGATAAGGAGTGGATCCAGCAAAAGAACAAATTAGTGGATGGATACATCATGTTGAGGACCTGTTTCATAAAAAGCAGGAAAGGTTAAATATGCAAATAAAAACTTTTAAGTGACAATTTGTGAATAAGAGGAGTCACAGAAGGGCAAAAACATCAAATAGAAGGAACTGTTTGGAGAAATAATTCAGCTAAATTTCTCAGAATAATATGAAGGAAGGAAGAGAGGGAGGAAGGGAGGGAAAAAGAAGACAAGAAAGATCTGAACATCTGACTGGAAAACCCTACAGAATGTCAAACAAAAGAAAAGCTATTTTATTGGAAAATTTAAGAAAATCAAAGACACATTAAAAATGCTAAAATTTCTAGAGAAAAAGAGAACATCAGATTCAAAGGAAAAGATCATATGGATCATGGATCACTTTAACAGCAACAGTGGAGGCAAGAAATCAATAAAGACAAATTTTTAAAGAATTAAAGACAAATAATTGCAAACCTAGAGCTTCATACCCTGCCAAATTGCTGTTCAAATGTGAGAATATGTATTTATTCATTTGTGTGTATTTGTGTGTACATGGGTGCTAAGAGAATAGATAAACCTCTGTGGCAGATAAAGACTTTACAAGATTTGACACATCATTACTTCAATGAAAACATTTTGGAGAAATTAATAAAATAAGAAACCAATCAAGAAGATGCTATAGGATAACACATATTTAGTCTTATTAATACAGAGAGGCAATTAATAGAATTAAGTTTACAATTGTCCCCAGAAATTAAAAGACCAAAAAGGCATTTCCATAATAATGAAGAACTACAATTCTATATGGTATTAATAGTCTATAGTTTGAGAAAAGGGAAAATAAGTAGCTTGCAAAAACCTGCGAAGGTAAAGATATGGACATTAGTTCTTACAAAAAATAATAAAATACAAGGAAAAGGTAGGATAATTGAACAATAAACAAAGATAATAGAGATAAATCCAAAAATATTAATAATTACATTAAATATATGAATAACTTTGTCACTTAAAAGAGATTAAAGGCTGGGAATTTTTTTTAATCTGTGAAGAGGATTCAACTATTTGAGAATAAATCTGCTTCTCAAGAATATAAGTAACTATACAAATTCAGCATGTACTAGAATATAAAGCAAGCCTCCACAAATTTCAAAGAATAGGTATAAAACAGACCATTTTTTACCATAATGTAAATCAGTTAAAAATTAATTACAAAAAGTGAAAAGTCCCCACACATTTTGAAATTTAAACAAAAATGTACCTCAACTCATGAGAAGATATCATAATTATTTAGAACTTCTTCATAATGAAAATACTATATATCAAAATTTTGAACTCCACCTACAATGATGTTTTAAGAGAGATTTACACCAGTACGCACTTGCATTCGAAAATAATAAAATCTAAACAGTAAGAAGGCAAGAATCTAACTTAAGAAATTAAATTAAACAACAAAATAAACCCAAAGAAACTGGAAGGAAAGAAATAAAATAAGACCAGCAATTGATGAAATAGAAAAGAGATACAATTGAGATCAACGAAGCCAAAAATTGAATTTTTGAAAAGACAAATAAAAATAGACTAAACTCTGACAAAATTAATCAGTATAAAAAGAGGGAAAAAATGAAAATATTTTGACTAGCCAATCTAAAAAAAATCACATACTCTGTGGTTCTATCTGTATGACATTCTAGAAAAGGCAAAATTCAGAGACAATAAAAAGATCAGTGGTTGCCAGGGATTCACACAAAGGTGGATAGAGGAATTAAGTGGAGCACAAAGAATTTTTAGTGCATGAAGGTATTTTGTGTGATATTGTAATGATGGATATATGACATTTTACATTTGTCAAACTCATAAAACCATACAAAACAAAGAGTGATGTCTAATGTATATTATGAACTTTAATCAGTATTAATGTATCAATATTGATCCATCAGTCATAACAAATGAACCACACTAATACAAGATCTTAATAGTAAGAGAAACTATTTACAGGGGGATTTGAGAATTCTCTGTATTTTTTGCATTTTTTTAACCTAAAACTGCTCTAAAATAAAGCCTATTTTTAAAAAATTATGGATGAATAGTGGACAAAGCACTAGAATTTTTAAGGAAAGTATCCATATACTAAATATTTCCCATATTAATTAATTATTTTAATTAAAACAAAATTGATTCGAGCAAAAATGGAAAGCATGAATAGTCCTGTAACTATTACAGAAATTGAAATCTTAATATTAACAGTACTTTTTAAATCTTCATATGAAACAAACCAAGATAAAATAATTTTACAAGTAAACCCTACTAAACTTGTGAGGCAAATTTCATTCCAATATTAAACAAATTCCTTTAGAAAATAAAAAACTTGTGAAATTCTTTCCAACTCGCTTTACAAAGCCAGTATAAACCTGACATCATAACTGTATCAAAAATATAAAAGAATAAACAACTCCAAATTCATTGAAAAAAATAAAACTCTTTAGCAGAACGGTTAGATATAAGACAAATAGGTAGTCAATTGTACTTTTGTACATAAACAACAAACTAGAAAGTCAAATAAAAACATACCATTTACAACAGTCTCAAGGAATACCACGTGTCTAGTAATAAATATCACAATGTTCTAAGATTCTTATATACTCAAAAAAATCACAAATGTACATCAGAAAACAATTGTAAGATTGTTCATGAAAGTATTTTTCATAATAGCAAAGTCATTATTAGGAGTATAATTAAGTAAAATATTTTTTCATGCAATAGATTATTCTATAATGGTAAAATTGTATGAGTTACAGCTACATGGCTGTACAAAAACAAATGAATTAATTTTAATAATATAACATTCAGCAAACAAAAATAATGCCAAATGATTGCATTCAACATGACAATCTTTGTATAAAGTTAGAAACAATAAAACTATGTTAAAAATGCATACATCTATGACAAAACTATATAAAAATACATATGTAAGTATATATGTATATACTTATTATGGATATATATTACATATCAATAGAGATTTAAAATATGTATTCACCACATTTACAATTCATTAATTTTAAGTAAATTTATAAAATTGTGCTACTGTCAACCACATTTCCAGTTTTAGAACATTTATATCACCCCACTTTCACCCAAATTCTTTCGCATCTATTTTTAAACAAGCCCCACTCATTCTTACCCACAGGCACAATCACTGATCTGCTTTCTGTCTCTATAAATTTGCATTTTCTGAACATTCATATGCACAGAATCATACAATGTGTTGTCCTCTGTGGCTGGTCTCTGTCATTTATCATAATGTTTTTGAAATGTATTCATGTTGTAACATGTCATTGCTGAACAATATTTCATTGCATTAATATATACCATACTTTCTTTATTCATTTAACGTTTAATGGTTATTTGAGTTGTTTGGACTACTATGAATAATGCTGCTATGAACATTTGAGTACAAGTCTCTGTATAGACCAATGCTTTCATTTCTCTCCAGAAGATTCCTATTAATGACATTATTAGCCAATGATAAGTTTATTTTTAACTTTATAAGTAACTGCCATACTTTTTTCCAAAGTAACTGAACCATTTTATATTCCCACTGTTGTTTCATGAGGTTCCTGTTTTTCCACACCTTCACCAACACTTGGTCTTATCTGACTTTTTGATTATGGAATTCTAGTGGATGAGAAGTGACATCTAATAGTGGTTACAACTTGCATTTCTCTAATGACTAATGAGGACCATCTTTACTTGCGTTTATGAATCACTTGTATATCTTCTTTTCTGAAATGTCTCTTCAAGTCTTTTGGTCAAATTTTAATTGGATTGTTTGCCATTATTGAATTTAAAAAGTTCTTTATATATCTTGGATCAAGTCTTTTATTGCATTTAGGATGTGAACAAATTTTCTTTGTCTTTCCCTTTCTAAAATGGTTTCTGTTTAATTACAGCATTTAAAAATTTTGTAATATTATTTATTTTTCTTTCACAGCTGTGCTATTGGCACCATATGCTTCTACCTCGTGATGTTACTGTCACAGCCATTCCACCAGAGTCCAAACACCAAGGGGGACATAAAAGCCTCTCTGTCTTTCAATACCTCTCCAATACCTCTCTATTTTATAAATAAAATCATATTTAAGTATGCAACTACAGCTACCTAAATAGTAGAGAAGAGCTTAATATAGCATGGGATATATGCAAGAAAACTATTCATATTCCAAATCCCCTTCCATTTTGAGCCTAGCAATTGAAAAGAAAATTGAAACAAGCCAGACGTTTTGCTGTGACAAGCCAAAACTGTGACAATGCCAAAAAGCACAGAGACGATTTAGTTTCTGATATGAGCAAAAACTAAAATTACCTGCCCATTAATAATAATGGGACACACTGAGAAATTCATAGAAACTTGGATTCCTTATCCATTAATGAAAGTCAGAATATAAGCTAACTTATTAGAGCAACTGGGGGAATAAAAATATGCTTGATCCCTAATGCCAGGAAAGACAATAACTAAAAAGAATAACACCCCAAAACGGAAGAGTAAATAATAGACATTAAGAAAACACTGATGCTACAACTCATTCTGACTAGCCTCTAAAGAGGTTATATTGGTGAAGGCATTGCAAAGGCAACCATCTCCAGTCCCTGCCCCTAGCCATGGTTTTGTTTTTGTTTTTTGTCTCCCTATTCCACCACAGGGCATTTGGGTCAACTTTTACCCCAAACTGTCTCCCTCTTATATATTTCCTCTATTAATAAAACACTGGAGACCAGGTACCCAAGCCAGAAACCCACAAGTCACATACATTCTCCTTCAGCCCTGCCCAGCTGTCTAATCAATCACGAAATCCTGCTGCTCTCCCATCTTACTGATTCATCCGCCCCCCTTCTACTTTTTCAGGCCTTGTCGTTTCTTGCCTGAATCATCGCAACTGTCTCCTGGGACCCTTGCCAGTTGTTTTACCCTCTTTAATCCATTCTCCAAAGGCAGCAGTGAACTTGCTGAAATGCACATCAGACCTTCAGTGACTCCCCAAGAATAAAATAACACTTAAATTTTGTAGCATAGCCATCAAGACCTCAAACGAACCAGCCCCACTTCATGCCCCAACCTTACCTCTTTCCACATCCTTCCTTGTACGTTTCACTTCAGTCTAAGCCAGCACTGCCCAATAGAAATATGATGTGAGCAAAACCTAAAAAAAAGTGAAAATGAAACCAGTGAAGTGAATTTTAATAAAATGTTATAATTTATACCCCAAATATCCAAAATATTATCATTGCAATATGTGGCATTGACCGCATTTCAAGTATTCAACAGCCACATGTGGCTGGCAGCTGCCAGGTCAGACGGTGCACGTCTAAGACATTTACATTTTCTTCAGTCTTTCCCAGGCTTACTTGTCCCTGGAATTTTCCATAGGCTGCTACCTCTGGCTGGAATTCCCTCTGTACTCATCATCCCACCCCATGGCGGTCACTGTTCCTCCTCTGTTGTGCCCTTACTTGACTCACCTACTCCAAATTATGTGTCTCTTTCATGCAGTCTCAAAGTACCTTAAGCTTTCTCAGCAAGAAATATATAGAGTTTTGGGGGTGTTTCTTAACCTGTGTTACTCATATCTCAAAATGTACAGCCACAAGCATATTTGACTCCTGGTAAGTAAAATAGACACTTTGGTTGTCTGCCCAGCCACAACTCTGGCATCTGCCCAACCTCATAGGCCCATGTGACTCTGAGGCTATGGAGCTACTTCCACTTCTAGGACGGATTTTAAAGTCAAGCCAATCAGGACACGATATTATCCTAAGGAATATTATTGATCTAGGATAGGCATGTGACCTAAGTTGGTCCAATCATGCTGAAGGGAAAGAACTCATTCCAGACTTAAAGCAAAGGCTTTTGCTTTTTTGCCCAAAGTATGTGATCAGGAAAGTGTTGCCCCTATTGGAGCTGGCAGTCTCCTTATAAGAAGCCCTCGAACAGAGTAGGAAGAAAGAAAGAACGTGGAACCATTAAGTAACCCAGCTTGGAAGTCTGTACTGCATCTGGATTTCAGGTTTTATTAGATAATAAATTTCCTAATTTTTAAAGTCAGTTTGCATTAGTCTCTTATTACCTGCAGCCGAAAGTATATAACTGATCTTGTTAATTTATGTTAGATGAATCCTTATTATGTAAAAGACATTGTTCTAGACATTTTACAGATAATATCCTCTTTCCAACAACCCATATAAGCTTGATATTTTTGGTTTCTTTTAAATTTTATTTCTATGTCTTGTTGAAAATCACTTTCAGAGATAAGTTCTTCCTATACTAATTAGGGCATTTTTTTCCTTCTACCATCCCGAGGATGGGAAGCCTTCTGAGAATATATTCACTGGGATTTTGGATTGCAGCAGATTGGGGACATGGGGGTGTTCCCTTTATCACTTTTCTGCCTGGGGGTGTTTACTTCTGTTAGATAGTCCCCATTTCCACAATTGTATGTAGGTGTAGGGGTGGTAGATCATTCATCTCTTTATTCTTCACATCATCAAGCCAAAAGGAGGGCCAACCAATGTGAAAGAAAAGACTGTGCATTGCCCAGGGATCCTGGACCTTGACTACATGAGATTTGTGGTGTCTTGCTTAGGGAGAAAATGGGGGTATGGAGTGTTCTATGTGTGGGAAATACTGCGATGGACATTTGGTGGGCTGTACAGAGACAAAGCTATGTGTTCACAGAACCCCTTTTCATTCTCCAGATTAGTAAACCTGACCAAAGGAATGTGGCCATATATAATATAAGCCACTCCAGATCTGGTCTTTGTAACAATCCCATGTGATATTCCACATTCTCCTACAAAGATCTGTGCTAAGAATGATGCCATTGCAGAGTAGATGTCAGAATCCCCAGGGCACTGCTTAGAGAAGAGCCCAACTTCCATCAGATTGAAACATGAACCAGAAGAAGGTCTTACTGTTTTAAGCCACTAAGATTCTGAAGTGTTTTCTTAAGGCAGCTAGTGCTACTTATGCTGACTAAAACAGCATTCGATGAATGCTTGCTGAATGGGTGATTTGGGTTAGTGTAGGATATCATTTCACTTAATGGAATGCCTATAGCAATTTCTGGCAAAACAAAAAATATAAAATATAAAAAGAAGATAAAATTCAGGACTGTATACTCCATGAGTCTATAATATCTGGATCTAAATCATTGACTACTAAATGCTCAGCTTTCAGTACATGCCTGGCACAAAGTATGCACTTAATATAACATTTACTGGCACTTTTTCTAAAAGGGAGCTGTAAGCCTCATAAATGTTTAGAGTTTCATAGACTCCTCTTTAAGCCTGATCAAATATAGAGATAGGTATTTTGTAGAATTATAGTTAATTTTCTTTTTGTCTTTATATTTTTCTTCGTTTTTCAACATATATCCATTAGTCATTATTACATTGTAAGCAGAAAAATGTAAAGTTAATTTTAAGAAATTAAATATCACTGTTGGACATCTATGAGAAAACAAAAATATCAAATTAAATTAAGATTTCAGGTGACAAAACAAATGCTAGAAAAAAGAAGAAATACATTCAGAAGCATTAGCTATAACAATGAGGATTCTGTCAGGAAGCAATTCAAGCAAATGGTGCCGTAAGACACAGCTACAGAAGGAAATAACCTCATTTCTTTTTCTGTCTGATTTTGCAGCAAAAATGAAATGTTCTGCGTTATTAAAGCTTCTGGAAAATATTTGTATCACCTGGAAGCAGAAAACATGATTTAACACCGTGATCCTTAATGTATTGAAGTAAAATAATACTGTGCCCTTTGACCAACAACAAGAATTAAGGAAAGGTTACAGCGTCTATTGTGAGATTTGGAGAGGGAATTGGGAAATGATAAACAACAGGGAGTGTAATCCGGAAGGGGTGAGGGAATCTGGTAGATTTAGCATCTTGTTCAACCATTCAGCATCTTATTCCCTGAGGAGTATTTATCTTTAAGTTTTGTGGGAAGAGTGTAAATTGCACATAGGAATTAATTAATTTAAGGCTTCAGTGTCCTACCTAATCAGATTATAAATCACTGTCTCAGACAGAATCTCTTATAATCGTGACATCCTTAAGAGGTAAATTTGTAGATTAGGTTATTGATTAAATGTGGGGAGGGAGAGAGACATAAAATCGTCGGGATGACTGCCAGAGTTTGGCATGAGCAATTGGGTGGCTAATGGTGCCATTTATTGTGGCATCGCACACGCTCTAATGTTTATGGGAATCACCTGGAGAGCTTTTAACTCTCAATTCTCTGTCCCACTCCTTAAACTTCTTGCCTAGTAGATCTATAAGGAGGAGCCCAACAACTTGAATTTTTTAAAAAGCGACCTTGGATGATTTAGGTGCAGGTGGGTAGAGGACTGCCTGTTGAGGTATTTATAAATAGGAGGCACTCTGAAGGAGAAATATATTTGGGAAAAAATCCTAAATTTTAGAGGCAAAGAAGGATGTTTTGCTGATGTGAACCTGAGTAAAATTGTTCTCATTCTAGTCTAACCCTGAAGAAGAACGAACATTTAGAAGTACACACCCAGGACACTGAAGGATTCCCCAAACCATAACAACAAGGTAGCTCTAGGAACCAAGGAACTATGTGAGCTCAAACAAAGAAGTCCACCATCAAAAGGCTGTATTTCCAAGCCCTGGGAAGGGACAGGGTAGGTGGATTAGACATAAGAAGACAGTAAGACAAATGGCCTGAGGTTATTGATATAATATCCATTTGAGATCCAGACACTTTAATATCTGTTCTGTGTGCTTTTCAGTACTTTCTGGTCATTAAACTGATTTCGTGCTACAAAGAATGACAAACAGTATTGTGGCTGAGAGAGGAGGAGAGGGATACACAGAGGTGAAAATACATAGTGGCAAATAACCCTACAAAGATTATCTAGCAAATGAGGCAGGCTGTTTCTGAGAAGCATGATTTGAACTTGCAGCATAGAAAGTGGAGCTGAGGCTCAGTTAAAATTAACCTAGTCCCTTGGCCTGAGGGTAGTTCATCCAGTAGAAATCAGCCATCGCAGAAGAAAGAGCCATGTTGTTCATGCCTTTATCATCTGTTTAAGAGTTCTGGGCAATAAAAGTTTATTCTTTCATTTTAACATTCGAAGGGGGTTTAAAATAACTATTAAATACCATTGTTAGATATCCCTGTGGGTTCAAAGCAGTCCTTAATTTCCAGGTAAGTATGACTGTGGCAATTTTCTCAACTTAAAAGGGGTGCTAGAAATGTACAGAAGCCACACAGGAGATGGCAATCTGCCTCTGTCTTTAGGGATTTTTCTTTTTGAGAAAAATCAAGCAAATTATGAGGTGCTATTAATAGCCACCAAGGGGAATAACTTTGAATAAAATTCAAAGAATTTCCCTATAATGTCTTTGTACTGGTTAATTTCTTACCAATTTTTCTTTAATTGGCTCAATACAATTCCATTGCTTTTGGCATTAAGAGGTTTCATTAACATATCCCTACTTTTATTGAATTCTAAAACTGAAAAGATAAGGTTGAATGATATGCAAGAAGAAACATTTTGCATATTTCTGCTCATAAGCAACTTGGTACAGAATTCTATTCAATGTTTAATATAACTCATGTTTAATATATCCTCACCAAAATTCTATTTTCAAAATCATTCCTTTCAGTTCTTCTCATATCAGTAGGGTATGTAATGGATTACTCCACTTTTTTTAGTAGGAAAAAAATCCATGTACATTATTTTTTTAAGTGCATGTCAAATGGTAAATTTAAGTAATAATAAAAACAAATGTTTGAAATTTTCACTTGCCCTTGAAAGATCAGGAAATTGCTGTCCTAATACCTTTCAATGGAATAAAAATACTCTGATTCATTAGGGAGCAGGTTGCTCTATAATTTGCTTAGCATGTTTGGCATTCATACACTCATTATTTAGTACATGATACTTCTTATGAAGATGTGTAAATTCTCTGGGCACAGATACATTTTTAAAATCTAGTTTCTGAAACAAAGAAATTCTTGAGGACAGAAAGATGTAAAAATAAAGGTACTGTCTGCAGAGACAGCCACCTGTGGAGTGCAAGAGTACATTCTGGAGGATTTTCATGGCAGAAGGCATAAGAACCCTGAACCTTGTGTACTCTCAGGAGCCAAGTTTAAACTGTGAAAGGAGGAGGCTTCAAATAGAAAGCAAATGGATTTAATGTGGAAGGCCACTGGACACCAGTTAGAGAAACAAGGGTTGGTCAGGGAAGATGATGGGTATTTTGGATCTGCAGGTTTGACATGGACATTACATCCTCCCCCCTTGCTAAGGGTGCTAAACTGGAGTCCTCCAAATTATACAGATGACCATGCTTTGCTGTTCACCCTTAGATCATCCTCTATTCATTAGAAAAAAATGAAGCACTGTGTGAAGCACCACTGTAATATCAGTTAATTCACATATTCACTTAAGATGTTGAAGTGGGGATAAGACTCAGAATGTCTATTTCTTTGACCCAACCCCTACCCAGGAAATGGAGGCAGCAAGATTGGAAATAAGGTCTGATTGATAGCAGGGATGGGATCTCTACAGTGCCAGCTCCCTGGCATAGATTGCTCCTATTTACCAAAAGAGTAAACCCAGAGCACAGTTTGTGATTATTTACAAAATGATCTGACAGCACTTTCTCTTGCACGTCAACCTGCATGTAACACAACAACTGTTCTTGTTGATTCTGCTTCACTCTCAGTCTTATTAATTCTAATGCATGCTTATGGGATTCAAGTTAGGTAACATATAAAGTTCTTTCTGGAAACTGGGGAAACATGAAGATCTGGGTCCCCTTCTTTGTGATCTTTAAAAATGCCGAAGGATAAGATGGTGGCATGAGAAGTGAGGCAGAAATCTCCCAAAACCACACATAACAGGAAAATACAGCAAATGCAACTATTCCTGAAAGAGTGACCAGAAAGATTGCAACAGACAGCTTACATCTAGGGAAAGAGAAGACCTCACGGAAAAGGGTAAAGTCGCAAAGCTGCAATTCAGAGGGACCCAAGTCCTACTCCCACCCCAAGTCACAGATGGGAGGAAGAGAAACGGAGTAGAGAGGGAGTAGAAGCCCAGGACTGCTAAATACCCACCCCTGGAGATCTACTTTGGGAGCAGGAACCACATTAAATAGTGCTCTGAAGATTAGAGGGGTTGGAAAGCAAAGACAGGCGGAATACCTGGAGAGACTAAGATTCCAGCCTCTTGCGGAGAACAGGTACCCACAACTGGCCACTCCAGGAAAAAAGAAATGTGGGTGCTATGAAAAATTTCCCAACAATGAGAGGGCAGCTAAAAGGGGAAGGATTACAGAGAGCTTATTGCTAAGGAGAAAGGACAGGTGGACAAAATCATCCCGCACACTCAGCCCAACAGGTCTGGAACTTCAATGAGCTTCAGGCACTCCATCCCCCTAGCTGGCAATGCAGCCCCCAAAACCCCCAAAGCAATATGCAGCCTGCCGCTCCTTCCCAACCAGCACTGGCTCACAAACCTGCTGCCCCAGCCATTGCGCCAGGCCAGCCAGAGGACAGCTCTGCCTACGGCACCTACAGGGCAATAATGTAGAGGCTGCCTCCTATGCACTCAGCCCACTGGTCCTGACAGTGGAGGCAGGCACTGCAGCTGGAAAGCAGGAAAGAGCACTTTCCTCCCGGCAGGCACTGGCACCACTCAACTGCAACACCTGCCATCACTCCAGGTGCTGGGCAGCTCCAGTCCCTTCTGGGAAGTAGAAGGTTTTTCATACACAAAGATTTTACTCCAGATTATTCAGAAGAAATATGAAAAGGCAAAAGAACCTTGTTCAATCCAAAATACCTCAAACTCCAGAAAGAGGGCTCACTGAAACAGAAATCACCAATCTTCTTGATAAAGATTTCAAAATAAAAATCATAAACATGCTCACGGAGATACAGAAAAATATTCAAGATCTCAGGGATGACTTCAAGATAAAGATAGAAACTTTGAAAAAATACAGTAACTGAAATGAAATATACAATGGAGGGATTCAAAAGCAGACTAGATACGGTAGAGGAAACAGTAAATGGAATAGAAATTAGAGAAGGAATACAAATAAGCCAAGGCAGAGAGAGAAAAAAGGATCTCTAAGAATGAAAGAATAATAAGACAACTCAGCAACCAATCCAAATGAAACAATATTCACATTACAGGGGCACCAGCAGAAGAAGAAGAGAGAAGAAGAGGTATAAAGTGTCTTGGAGGAAATAATTGCTGAAAACTTCCCCAATCGGGGGAAGGAAATAGTCTCTCAAGCCAAGGAAGGAAGTGCACAGATACCCCCATACAAGGACCCAAGGAAGACAACACCAAGACATATAATGATTAAAATGGCAAAGATCAAGGACAAGGACAGAGTGTTAAAAGCAACTAGAGAGAGATAAAAGATCACATACAAAGGAAAGCTCATCAGGCTATCATCAGAATTCTAAGCAGAAACCTTACCAGTGAGAAGGGACTGGCATGATATATTCAGTGCAATGAAACAGAAGGGCCTCAAACCAAGAATATGCTACCCAGCAAGATATCATTTAAATTTGAAGGAGGGATTAAACAATTCTGAGATAAGCAAAAATTGAGAGACTTTACCTCCCACAAACCATGTCTACAAAGGGACTGCTATAGGTGGAAGCGATCCTAAGGCTAAATGGCTGTCACCAGAGAAAATAAAACCACAGTAAAGGAAGCAGGCAAATTAATTACTAAGAAAATGCAAAATTAAATCAACCACGCAAAAAGTCAGTGAAGGGATACACAAAGAGTACAGAATATGACACCTTATATAATATATAGAGTGGAGGAGGAAAAAGGGAGAAAAAAACTTTAGATTGTGTTTTAAATAGTATAATAAGTGAGTTCAGTTAGACTGTTAGATAGTAAGGAAGCTATCTTGAATATTTGGTAACCACAAATCTAAATCCTGTAAGGGCAATAAATACATATTTATTGATAATCACCCTAAATATAAATGGACTGAATGCACCAATCAAAAGACACAGAGATATAGAATAGATGAAAAAAACAAGACTATATGCTATTTATATGCTGCCTGCAAAAGACTCACTTTAAACCCAGACATACACAGATTAGAAGTGAAAGAAAAAGATAATTCATGCAAATAACTGGGAGAAAAAAGCAGAAGTAGCACTACTTATATCAGACAAAATAGATTTCAAAATAAAGAAAGTAACAAGAGACAAAGAAGGGCATTACATAATGATAAAGGGGCCAATCCAACAAGAAGATATAACCATTATAAATATCTATGCACCCAACATAGGAGCACCTACATATATGAAACAGGTACTAACCGAATTGAAGGGGGAAATAGAATGCAATGCATTCATTTCAGGAGACTTCAACACACTACTCACTCCAAAAGAGAGATCAACCAGACAGAAAATAAGTAAGGAGACAGGGCACTGAACAACACATTATAACAGATGGACCAAACAGATATATGCAGAATACCACCCAAAAGCAGCAGGATACACATTCTTGTCAAGTGTACATGGATAATTTTCCAGAGTAGTTCACATACTAGGTCACAAAAAGAGCCTCAGTAAATTGAGGATTGAAATTGTACCAACCAGCTTCTCAAACCACAAAGGTATGAAACTACAAATAAATTATACAAAGAAAACAGAAAAGACCACAAACACATGGAGGCTTAACAACATGCTCCTAAACAATCAAATGGTCAATGACCAAATAAAAACAGAAATAAAGCAATATATGGAGACAATGAAAATAACAATTCAACAACCCAAAACCTGTGGGATGCAGAAAAGGCAGTTCAAAGAGGCTAGTATATTGCAATGCAGGATTACCTCAAGAAAGAAGAACAATCCAAAATTAACAGTATAAACTCACAGTTAATGAAACTAGAAAAAGAATAACAAATGAGGCCCAAAGTCAGTAGAAGGAAAGATGTAATAAAGATCAGAGCAGAAATATATAAAATGGAGAAGAATAAAAAAATAGAAAGAGTCAATGAAACCAGGAGCTGGTTATTGGAGAAAATAAACAAAATAGATAAACCCCTAGCCAAACTTAAAGGGTTCTGCCTACATAGTTATTATTCTATAGGAAACATTAGAAATATGAAATGGTAAAAGAATCTGGTACAAACCAAAATCTCTCAAACACCAAAAAGAGGGCTAAGTGAAACTGAAATCACAATTTTCCTGATAAAGATTTAAAAATAAAAATCATAAACATGCTCTTGGAGCTACAGAAAAATATTCAAGATCTCAGGGAGGACTTCAAGAAAGAGATAGAACTTTGAAAAATATAGTATCTGAAATGAAACCACAGAAACACAATGAATTATTAGAGAATACTATGAAAATTATGTTACCAAATTGGATAACCTAGAAGAAATGGACAATTTTCTAGAGAAATACAACCTTCAGAGACTGACACAGGAAGAAACAAAATATGATCAGACCAATTACCAGCAATGAAATTGAACTGGTAATCAAAAACTACCTAATAACAAAACTCCCATACCAGATGGCTTCACCACTGAATTTTACCTAACATTAATAGTGAAGACCTAATACCCATTCTCCTTAAAGTTTTCCAAAAGGTAGAAGAGGAAGGATACTTCCAAACTCATCCTATGAAGCCAGCATCACTCTAATAACAAAACCAGGCAAAGACACAACAAAAACAGATAATTATAGACCAATAATCCTGATGAGCATAGATGCAAATATAAACAAAATATTAGCAAACTGAATTCAAAAATATATAAAAAATATCATACATCGTGATCTAGTGGGACTTATTCCAGGATTGCCAAAGATGGTACAATATCTGAAAATCCATGAACCTCATACAATATCAACAAAAAGAAGGACAAAAACCACATGATCATCTCAATAGATGCTGAAAAAGCACTTAACAAAATTAAACAACCATTCATGATAAAAACCCTCAACAAAATGGGTATAGAGTGCAAGTACCTCAACATAACAAAGGCCATGTACAATAAACCCACCGCCCACATCATACTTAACAGCAAAAAGTTGAACGGTTTTCCTCTAAGATTGGGAACAGACAAGGATGCACACTCTCCCCTCTTTTATTCAACATAGTACTGGGGGTTCTGGCCACAGCAATAAGACAACACAAAAAAATAAAAGGCATCCAGATTGGAAGAAGTTAAACTTTTACTGTTTGCAGATGGCATGATATTGTACATAAGAAACCCTAAAAATCCACTACAAAACTACTAGAACTTAAACTGAATTCAGCAAAGTTGTAGGATACAAAATTAATACACAGAAATCTGTTGTGGTCCTATAAACTAATGATGAACTGGCAGAATGAGAAATCAGGAAAACAATTCCATTTACAATTGCATCAAAAAGTATAAAATACCTAGGAATAAACCAAACCAAGAAAGTGAAAGACCTATACCCTGAAAACTACAATCACTCATGAGAAAAATTAAAGATGACACCAATAAATGGAAGTACCTCATGAGCTCATGGATAGGAAGAATTAATATTGTCAAAATGGCCACCCTGTCTAAAGCAATCTACAGATTCAATGCAATCCCTATCAAAATACCAATAGCATTCTTCAAAGAATTAGAGCAAATACTTCCAAAATTTATATGGAACCATAAAAGACACCACATAGCCAAAGCAATCCTGAGAAGGAAGAATAAAGCCGGAAGGATTACACTCCCCAACTTTAACCTCTACTACAAAGCCACAGTAATCAAGACAATTTGGTACTGGCACAAGAAAAGATCCATAGATTAGTGGAATAGAATAGAGAGTCCAGATAGAAACCCACACATATATTGTCAATTAATATACAATAAAGGAGCCATGTATATACAATGGGGAAATGACAGCCTCTTCAACAACTAGTGTTGGCAACACTGGGAAGCTACATGTAAGAGAATGAAACTGGATTACTGTATAAATCCATACACAAAAGTAAACTCAAAATAGATCAAAGACCTGAATGTACATCATGAAACCATAAAACTCTGAGAAGAAAACATAGGCGAAACTCTCTTGAATATAAACATGACGAGATTTTTTCTGAACACATTTCTTTGGGCAAAGGAAACAAAAGCAAAAATGAACAAATGGGACTACATCAAACTAAAAAACTTCTGTACAGCATAGGACACCATCAGTAGAACAAAAAGGCACCCTACAGTATGGGAGAATATGTTTGTAAATGACATATCCAGTAAGGGGTTAACATTAAAAATACATAAAGAACTCACACACCTCAACACCCAGAAAGCAAATAACCTGATCAAAAAAAGGGCAGAGGATCTGAACAGACACTTCTCCAAAGAAGAAATTCAGATGGCTAACAGGCACATGAAAAGATGCTCCACATCACTAATCATTAGGGATATGCAAATTAAAACCACAATGAGATATCACCTCACACCAACAGGATGCAGAGAAAGGGGAACCCTCCTACACTGCTGGTGGGAATGTAAATTAGTTCAACCATTGTGGAAAGCAATATGGATGTTCCTCAAAAAACTAAAGCTAGAAATAACATTTGACCCAGGAATTTTACTCCTAGGAATTTACCAGAAGAAAACAAGTTCCCAGATTCAAAAATACACGTGCACCCTATGTTTCTCACAGCACTATTTATAATAGCCAAGATATGAAAGCAAAGTGTCCATCAGTAGATGAATGGATAAAGAAGAAGCAGTACATATACACAATGGAATATTATTCAGCCATAAGAAAACAAATCCTACCATTTGCAACAACATGCATGGAACTAGAGTGTGTTATGCTCAGTGAAATAAGCCAGGTAGAGAAAGCCAAGTACAAAATGATTTCCCTCATTTGTGGAGTATAACAACAAAGCAAAACTGAAGGAACAAAAGCATCAGACGCACAGACTCCAAGAAGAGACTAGTGGTCACCAAAGGGGAGGGGTTTAAGAGGGTAGGTGGGAGGGAGAGAGAAGGGGAATAAGGGACATTGTGATTAGCATACCTAATGTGTGAGGGTCACGGGGAAGGCAGTACAGCATAGAGAAGACAAGTAGTGACGCTATAGCATCTTACTATGCTGATGGACAGTGACTGCAATGGGATATGTGGGTGGAACTTGATAATATGGTGAATGTAGTAACCACAATGTTGCTCATGTGAAACCTTTGTAAAGTTGTATAGCGATGATACCTTAACAAACAAACAAATAATGCCACAAAAGGTAATCTCAAAAATTCTGACCACACTCTGTCCCTGTGTGTATCCCATCTAATTCTGTATGCTCTTGCTTTGTTCCACATCCATTTATAAAATGGTCATAGCAATGTCACTAATAATCATATAAATTATCATAAACACTTACGGTGAGCACATGGTATTGATCAGAGTATTTATTAGTCTCCTGTCATCACAACAGTCCTATGCACAGCCTTCCCAGAACCCATCAAGCGTGTGATGCTCTCCTGCAAGTGAACATGGACCAGCCAGTCTAAATCCAGCTTAAGAGGCATCTCTGCTTCAAGCTGTGAGTCTAAGTTTGACTCCACCCTGTGGGTGAGATTCAGTTCTCCCACGTGGGTCTTCAATCTGAGTTCCAGCACCAAGGGTCACCACTGGGATTCCCACTTGGATCTGCTGTCTGACTACTAGCTAGTGTAGTTAACCTACCAGCAATCAACATTCTCTTTCCATTACTCTTATAAATTCCCTCACCTCACCCCCAGCCCAGGCCTTATGATGCTCAAGGAGTACCACAGAACTTCTGTAGACACAGATGTGTCCTTCAAGGAAGACCTTTCCTCAACAGACATATTTTCACACAGTGAATGTGGAAGCAAGAGAATAGAGACAGAATGACTTCTAGAGATGAAGAGTTAGGAAGAATAACAGTTATCCAAACAAGTTTTAGGTTTAAGAAACCATCAAACAAAATAAGAAATAACTCAGAAATATGATAGAAAATACTTTTCATTTGAAGTAAAGAAAGAAATGAACCTCCAGATTGAAAGAACAGGTGTTAAAAAAAGAACTACTACAGATTAATTGACACCAGGACACTTCTTGGTTACGTTCATTTCAAGAGCATAGAAATATTTCAGTGCCTGACAAAATTAAAATTAAAACGCGACTAACAGTAATGTGGAGGGGGTAGAAGAAAAAGTAGGGAGACATGGAAGAGGGCCATTTTCCTCTGATGTCATAGCAGGGAGCTGATAACATATAAAGTTGAATCCGTAATAAGAAAACTCACAATGATCTTAAACTTTAACAGTCCTCCTGATCTTTTTTGTCTTCTACTTAGAGGGAACCTTTACAGGGGACTATTTCTTAGGAAGAAGAACCAGTTATCCAAACCTCAGAAATCCTTTCTGTTTTCTTTTCTTTTAATTAAATTTGAAAATGATACTTCAAATAATACATCATATCCAATTTTTTTAAAATTATTTTCATCTGTCTGGGTGTAGGCCTAGGAGATGTCAGTATATTCTTCCCCTAGCTGTAAACTTAGTTTTTTCTGGTTAATGGACTTTGTGCTCATACTGTTTCATTTTTCATACATCTGTTTAATAGTTTGGTGAGCATGATCATTTTAATAAAACCACAAAAAAATGATTATTTTTAAAGAGTTGTGCATATAGACATTCAAAGGATCACTTTCCAATTTCCTAACAAAACACTTCTTTACAACCATGTAGTTTATTTAATTCAGCAAATATTGACTGAACACATGATCTGTCCGATGTGCTACACGAGGCACCAAGGCACCAAGATGGACAAATTCCTCACTGGAGGAGACAAGAAATAAGAATAATTTATATTAAAATATGTTAAGGGCTAAAAAAGACATGTCTTTATGGTGTTCACAGAAACAAAAGGGGAATAGCTCCCCAAATCTGAGTGGCTCTAATGAAGCTTCCAGCAAGGGTCAGTACTGGATCTTCACTTTGGAGAATGGTTAGGGGTTCTCTAAAAAAAAAATGAAAAAGAAAAAAGAAAGGGAGAAAAGGAAGAGGAGGAAAATCATTCCAGGAAGATTGAATATCTTGAGTCAAATCTTGGGGATTTGTAAAAGGGTTTGCAAATTAAGAGCTAGCTAAAGAAACTACAGAACAGGTTAATAGGATATAAGTATAGGTGGCATTAAAATTTAGTTGACTAATTGGACAGGATATCCACTTCTTAACTGTCACTTGAGGTCTGTGTGCCATCTAAGCCATTTATCCTTCAGTCCACATTATATCCCCTCTCGCATCTCCAAGTTACTTAACTAGGTCAGCAAAACAAAGGGATCATGAAAACCTGATTAACTTCCTGAACTGAACTTTCAACGCCCTACATGGATTACTGATATATTACTTGGATTTCTTTTTCCAAAACTGAAGCCCTCCAGGTATAACAGAATTGAAATCATGCTGTTAGAGCCATCAATCCCCTGGTCTCAGAGAAGTCACTTAAAAATGAGCACTGGACAGCAGCCTACAAAAAAACGCATGAGGGAAATGACAAACAATATGAATCAAAGGCAGAGCAGATGGCAGGAGCAGCTGGGGCATGACAGCCACACTCAGAATATAGTGTCCTTCATCCCCAGGTAAGCTGTGTCAGCCCATGTGACGCTGGCAGAAGGAGCAGATCAAAGTCCACTCCATCTCATAGAAAGTGGTGTGCATTAGCTGCCCTTACAAGATTTCCCCTTGAAATATCTCATTTCCCTAACGGCTTCAGCTGCTCTGGGGCTTTGTAGATGCAAACTCCAACCTCTATTCCCACTCTTCCTTCTGCAAAAAAGCTAGAATTAAAATTGGATACTACTAATAAGATGTTTCTACACCTGGCTTTACATAGGAGTCAGTAATTGGTTTCTCCAATGAGAATTTTGAAACTACATTGATTGTTTGGTTTTGCTGGTTATAAAGATAATCCCCTCTCCTATACAGATATGGAATATTTCAATAAATATGAAAAATTTAAATTCAGAAATAAACATTGTTAATAATTTGATTTATTTCTCTTTTTTCTATGACTGTACATATAAAGTCTTTTGACTACTTCAGCCTTAAACAGTCTCATAAATACATCTTTGATTATGTCTTTATTCCCTTAGTTTATAGTCATAGAAGTGGGACATTGGGTCCAAGAACATGAACATATTTGAGACTTCAAATGCATATTAAGAAAGTTTCCCCCAGAATATTTGTAAAATAATAACTTAAAATATATTCAGATATATTCAGATCACTACCACTTAACAGTTTTGAATATGATGTGTATATATATCATTTATGTGATGTTATTTTATCAATTCAATAAGCAACTAATAAGATATTACTTTAATTTATCTAAAATTGCTAATTTTCAGCTAATAATTAAAAATCACATGTTTTTATGTCTTTCTCTCTAATTGAGTTTTGAAGTCTTGAGATCAAGAGCTATGTTATTCTATGTTTACCATAGATGGTACAATACCACTCATACTGCATGCATTTAATAGATACTATTAATTGAATTGTGTTGACATAGTTGATCTTAAATTATCAATAGCAGAGCCAGGGCAGGAACTTCTGAATGCCTCCAATATATTGTAATAATATTTCTATGGACATTTAAAAATCTTCTGTCAAAGATCCTTTGTTCTTTCTACTTTAAAATGAGGAAAATAATTGTAATACTAGATATATAGAGAGTATTTTTTAAAGCAAATCAGATAATATAAGTAAAAAAATGATCAGGAAAAAGATCACAGTATCATATAAATGTAATAATTGTATTTAAATTGTTAATATCCATTCATGAAAGGTTGTATGACAACATTATTTCTGATTTCAAGTTTTTCATCTGTCATCTGTTATACTTTATCATATCCTAGAGTCTATAATATTTATTCCCACATATAATAATGAACTTCATGAAAGGGAAAAAAAGTAACTACTGTTATATGTATGTTTGTGCTTTGTTTCTAGTCATTCCATAAAAAGTTTAATGCAATTTCCAAAAGTAAATTCAAAATAATGGAAGCAATCGTTAAGACTGGGTTACTCTGAGCATGAATTTTAATTAAGACCTTTGTAGTAGAGTACAAAGAAAAGAAGAAAACATGGTTAGTAACAAAATTTTAAATCCAAAAAATAAAAGTTTCTTAGAAAAAATAGTTGTTTTCTGCCTCATTTGCTAATACCCATGTAAATGGCAGCACTTAAATCTAAGAGAAATGTTTAGCCAGGAGTCTGATGCAAATGTAAATATTTATGTGGAATTTCAGACAATATCTTTAATATCTAATTTACTACTTTAAATTTGCAATTTTCATAAGGCTACTCAATTCAACCTGAGCAAATTAGCCGAAAAACAGTTTCACAAATATTATTCTATTAGGAGCTAAAGAATATAGCCTAAGTAACCATTTGCCAACAAATTGGTTTGGTATTGCTGTAAAATTAAGATGATCTAAATTACTAGAACTAGAACTAGAACCCACTGGGCTTTTACTCCTTGTGGGGAAGTTGGGGTTCCTATGGCCGGGATACTCACTGAACTTAAACTACCTGATGATGTAACTGGCCTGTTGCTAGGCTACTGCTTCCATACCTTAAGGCAGTAAGCTATTTTTGTGCTATTTAGAGAGATCAGCCCAGTGCTCTGGGTGAAAGCAGAGACGCTAGTACTCAACCTACCGCTGGGAGAACAAGCCGGGTAATGAACCCTTTCACCCCAAAGAAAGTTTTGCTGTCAATTTCTTTGGCCACATTGAATCCATAGCAAACTTGCCCAGGGCTGATTCCCATTGGTAAGACAATTGGCGTAGTCGGCAGGATTCATTGTTGACCAAGGAAAAATACAGGCTGCCCTTATGGGATGGGTGCTTCAGCGGCTGCCCCTGTGAATGGGGAGACAGTGGATTGTCCCACAGTGGGTATGTGGTCTGAGGTGGCTTGCCTCCTAGAGGACTGGGCCCCACCCCAACACTGGAGGCAAGTAGAAGTGACACCTGAGGCAGTAAGGGTGACCCTTGGTATAGTAAGCAGATACTTCGAGAAACAGAGTGCCTATGAGGCAGCGGGGACTGTGGGTTGGCTGCTTCTCACAGTATTAAAAGGGTCTACAGAAGGTACCCAAGAAATTGCAGCACAAGAACACGAGTTGGAGGGGGCTCAAGATGGAGGAGTGAGCAGGGAGGCGGAAATCTCCTCCCAAAACCATATATATTTTTGAAAATACAACAAATACAACTATTTCTAAAAGAGACACCAGAAGATACAGTACAACAGCCAGGCTACATCTGCAAGAACTTAGCACCTCACTAAGGGAGTAAAATACAAAGTGGTGACCCGACGGGACCCGAGCACTCCCCCACCCCAGCGCACCAGCTAGAGGAAAAGAATCAGAGTGGGGAGAGAGTGGAAGCACAGGACTGCTAAATAACCAGCCCTGGTGATCTGCACAGGGAGCACAGACACACATTGCATGGTGTACTGGAGATTAGAGAAACGGAAAGACAGGATCCGAGATGGAGAGTGTGAGTGGGTCCCCAGAGCTGCCTCCCCTGGGACCAAAGAAAAGTGGGAGCTTTTAAAAAGTCTTAAAGGGACAAGGGCTCAACAGCTGAACAAAATGATCCCACCACACTCAGCCCAGCAGGCTAGGACTCTTGAGGAATTTTGGGCCCCCTAACGGCCTGCTGGGTAAAGCAGTCCTGAAGCCCCTCATGGCGATAAGCAGCCGGCCATTAGTTCCCCCAGGCCGGTGCTGCCAACAGACTGGCTGACCCACCACAGCTGTGGAGCAACCAAAGAGAGGCCCCGCCCATGACAACCACACAGAGTCTCCCCCCAGCGTGCAGCTAACCAGGAGGGGCAGCAGAAGCTGGAGCAAGATCCAGAAGTCACGAAGGGGCCTGTCCTGGCAGTAGAATGCACCTGGCGTGGCTGCCACATCTCGCAATGCGCTAGGCTAGCCTGAGGGCGGCCCTGCCCACAGCAGCTTAGGGGATTATCCCAGAGACTGCCTCCCAGTGTGCAGGTAACCCGCACAGGCTGCAGAAGCCAGAGCAAGGTCCAGAAGGTGTGAAGGGGCCCATCCTTGCAGTGCAAAACACCTGGTGGGGCTGCCACGCCCGTGCAGTGCCCTACGCTAGCCTGAGGGTGGCCCTGCCTATAATAGCTCAGGGGATTATCCTAGAGACTGCCTCCTGGTGAGCAGGTCACTGGCACAGGCTGCGGAAGCTGGAGCAAGGTCCAGAAGGCACGAAGGCGCCCGCCCTTGCAGTAGAACGTACCCGGCATGACTACCACACCCCCGCAGTGCTCTAGGCTAGCCTGAGGGCAGCCCTGCCCAACTCAGGGGATTATCCCAGAGACTGCCTCCCGGTGTTCGGGTAACCAGCACAGGCTGCAGAGAAGGGAAAGGTGAACAACAAACAGGAAGGGACTTTGTTCTCCCAGCTGACACACATGTCACCTGCCTGCGACCACTTCTATCACCATGAAAAGACAGAAGAATCTGGTTCAGTCAAAAATCACTCAGACAACTGCAGAGAGAGGGCCTGGTGGGATAGATTTAAACAATCTTCCTGAAAAATAATTAAAAATAAAAGTCATAACAATTCTTATAGACCTACAGAGAAATATGCAAGAGCTAAGGGATGAAGTCAGGAGGGAGAATACAGAAATGAAACAATAGATTGATGGGCTTAAGAGCAGACTGGATGAGGTACAAGAGACTGTTAATGGAATAGAAATCAGAGAACAGGAGTACAGAGAAGCTGAGGCAGAGAGAGATAAAAGGATCTCTAGGAATGAAAGAATATTAAGACAACTGTGTGACCAATCCAAACGGAACAATATTCACATTATAGGGGTACCAGAAGAAGAAGAGAGAGAAAAAGGGATAGAAAGTGTCTTTGAAGAAATAATTGCTGAAAATTTCCCAAAGCTGCGGAAGGAAATAGTTTCTCACACCATGGAAGACCACAGATCTCCCAACAAAGGGACCCAAGGAGGACAACACCAAGACATATAATAATTAAAATGTCAAATATCAAAGACAAGGACAGAGTATTAAAGGCAGCCAGAGAGAGAAAAAAGATCACCTACAAAGGAAAACCCATCAGGCTATCATCAGACTTCTCAACAGAAACCTTACAGGCCAGAAGAGAATAGCATGATATATTTAACACAATGAAACAGAAGGGCCTTGAACCAAGAACACTGTATCCAGGAGGATTATCATTTCAATTTGATGGAGGAATTAAACAATTCTCAGAGAAGCAAAAGTTAAGGGAACTTGTCTCCCACAAACCATCTCTATAGGATGTTTTAAAGGGACTGCTATATATGGAAACACTCCTAAGGCTAAATAGATGTCACCAGAGAAAACAAAAACACAAAAAAGAAAGCAGACCATACAAATACCAATGAAAGGCAAATAAAATCAACTATGCACAAAAACAGTCAAAGGAAACACGAAAGGGGACAGAATAAAACACCTAAAATATAAAAAATGGAGGATGAAGAATAAGAAGGGAGAGAAACAAAGATACATTAGACTGTATTTATAACAACTTAATAAGAGAGTTAAGTTAGATGGTTAGATAGTAAAGAAGCTACCCTTGAACCTTTGTTAACCAAAAATCTAAAGCCTGCAATGGCAATAAGTACATATCTATTGATAATCACCCTAAATGTAAATGGATTGAATGCACCAATCAAAAGACACAGAGTAATAGAATGGATAAAAAAGCAAGAACCATCTATATGCTGCTTACAAGAGACTCACTTCAAACCCAAAGATATACACAGACTAAAAGTGAAGGGATGGAAAAAGATATTTCATGCAAACAACAGGGAGGAAAAAAAGCAGGTGTTGAACTACTTATATCAGAAAAAATAGACTTCAAAACAAAGAAAGTAGCAATGGATAAAGGACATTACATAATGGTAAAGTCCAACAAAAGAATATAACCATTATAAATATCTATGCACCCAACACAGCAGCACTGACACATGTGAAAGAAATACTAACAGAACTAAAGGAGGACGTAGAAAGCAATGCATTCATTCTAGGAGACTTCAACACACCACTCACTCCAAAGGACAGATCAACCAGCCAGAAAATAAGTAAAGACACAGAGGCACTGAACAACACACTAGAACAGATGGACCTAACAGACATCTACAGAACTCTACACCCAAAATCAGCAGGTTACACATTCTTCTCAAGTGCACATGGAATGTTTTCCAGAATAGACCACATACTAGGCCACAAAAAGAACCTCAGTAAATTCAAAAATATTGAAATTCTACCAACCAACTTCTCAGATCACAAAGGTATAAAACTAGAAATAAATTGTACAAAGAAAACATAAGGTCACAAACACATGGAGGCTTAACAACATGCTCCTAAATAATGAATGGATCAATGACCAAATTAAAACACAGATAAGGCAATATATGGAGACAAATGACAACAACAGCACAAAGACCCAATTTCTGTGGGATGCAGCAAAGGCAGTTCTAGGAGGAAAGTATATTGGAATCCAGGCCTATTGAAAGAAGGAAGAACATTCCCAAATGAATACTCTAAAGACACAATTACTGAAATTGGAAAAAGAAGAACAAATGAAGCCTAAAGTCACCAGAAACAGGGATATAATAAAGATCAGAGAAGAAATAAATATAATTGAAAAAAATAAAACAAAAGAAAAAAATCAATGAAACCAAGAGCTGGTTCATTGAAAAAATAAACAAAATAGATAAACCCCTAGCCAGACTTATTAAGAGAAAAAGAGAATTTACACACATAAACAGAATCAGAAATGAGAAAGGAAAAATCATGACGGACCTCACAGAAATACAAAGAATTATTAGAGAATACTATGAAAATCTACATGCTAGCAAGCTGGAAAACCTAGAAGAAATGGAAAACTTCTTAGAAAAATACAACCTTCCAAGACTGACCAAGAAAGAAACAGAAAATCTAAACAGACCAATTACCAGCAACGACATTGAATCGGTAATCAAAAAACTACCCAAGAACAAAACTCCAGGGCCATGGATTCACTGCAGAATTTTATCAGACATATAGAGAAAACATAATACCCATTTTCCTTAAAGTTTTCCAGAAAATAGAAGAGGGGGTAATTCTTCCAAACTCATTCTATGAAGCCAGCATCACTCTAATACCAAAACCTGGAAAAGACCTCACCAAAAACGAAAATTACAGACCAATATCCCTGATGAACATAGATGCAAAAATACTCAACAAAATATTAGCAAACCGAATTCAAAAATACATCAAGAGGATCATACACCATGGTTAAGTGGGATTCATCTCAGGGGTGCAAGGATGGTACAACATTCGAAAATCCATCAACATCATCCACCACATCAACAAAAAAAACAAAAACCACATGATCATCTCCATAGATGCTGAAAAAGCATTTGACAAAATTCAGCATCCATTCATGATTAAAACTCTCAACAAAATGGGTATAGATGGCAAGTACCTCAACATAATAAAGGCCATATATGACAAACCCACAGCCAACACCATACTTCACAGCGAGAAGCTGAAAGCTTTTCACCTAAGATCAGGAACAAGACAGGGATCCCCACTCTCCCCACTGTTATTCAACATGGTACTGGAGGTCCTAGCCACAGCAATCAGACAAAACAAAGAAATACAAGGCATCTAGATTGGTAAAGAAGTCAAACTGTCACTATTTGCAGATGACATGATATTGTACATAAAAAACCCTAAAGACTCCACTCCAAAACTATTAGAACTAATATGTGAATTCAGCAAAGTTGCAGAATACAAAATCAATACACAGAAATCTGTTGCTTTCCTATACACTAATGTAGAGCTAACAGAAAGAGAAACTAGGAAAACAATTCCATTCACAATTGCATCAAAAAGAATAAAATACATAGGAATAAACCTAACCAAGGAAGTGAAAGACCTATACCCAAGAACTACAAGACAGTCCTAAGAGAAATTAAAGAGGACACTAACAAATGGAAATTCATCCCATGCTCTTGTCTAGGAAGAATAAATATTGTCAAAATGGCTATACTATCTTAAGCAATCTACAGGTTCAATGCAATCCATATCAAAATACCAACAGCATTCTTCAGTGAACTAGAACAAATAGTTCTAAAATTCATATGGAACCACAAAAGACCCCAAATAGCCAAAGCAATCCTGAGAAGGAGGAATAAAACAGGAGGAATTACGCTCCCTGACTTCAAGCACAGGGACAGCTGTACAACTCAGAGAAGACAGTGATTCTATAGCATTTCACTACGCTGATGGACAGTGACTGTAATGGGGTATGTGGTGGGGACTTGATGATGTGGGGAGTCTAGTAAACATAATGTTGCACATGTAATTGTAGATTAATGATACCAAAAAAAAAAAAAAAAAAAGAACCTGAGCCGCAAACTTCTGAGGTTCCTGAAAAAGGAAATGACATTGATGCGAGAGGTGGCATGAGAACATGAGCTGCAAACTCCTGTAGATTCCCTAAAGAGGGAAATGGCATTGATGTGAGAGGAGATGGCTCTAGAACGCTGGCAGCAAGGTGCCATTGGAGAGGTAAACAATTCTTTACAGAATGACACGGCAGCACTGCCAGGTGTTCTGAAGGAGGAAGAGGCCATCAAGGAAAAAAGACGAACTCCTGAGGAAAGCACAGGTGGAGGTGGCACGAGAACGTCAGCTGGAAAGCATTGAGATGAAGGTAAGAGACCTTCTGAAGACTGAGGTAGCATTGCTGAGAGGCACAATAGAAAAGGTAAAGGTTGTAGCAGAGGAGCCACTCTGGGGAGGAGAGAGAAAGGTGCCATCAGCCCAGAAATAGAGGAGCTGGGGAAGGATAAAGGGGTGATGCCGGAGGCACCGCCCCTCCTGTATTGAAAGCATGCCCAGTGGTTGTAAAGAAAATAAAGACCCAGCAGCTGAAAGTTCCCCAAGGAGAGGAGCAGCCCCCTCCCCAGGTCGTGGAGCACTCTATGGTCCGGCCCTATACTCAGGCTGAGCTGGTGGATTTGGGCTCCCGGTTTAGGCAGAAGCCCTCAGAGTCAATATCAGCTTGGCTCCTGCGTCTGTGGGACTTAGGGGTGGATGGAATTGTTCTGTCGGGATCAGAGATGGGAAAGCTGTCTTCCTTGACAGTGCAGCCTGCCTTGAGGCAGCAATTACAAAATGCACATCAGACCCCAGGGAGTCACTCCCTCCTAGGTTGGCTTATGGTTGCACTTCATGCTATGTGGCCCAATCCGGGTGATCTACCATCCTCTCCTGTTAGATGGCAGGTATATGCTGAGCTCCAACAGATTATGAGAGCTAGGCATAAGAAATGCCATCTGTAGTCCAGAGAATTATGGCCCAGATGAAGAGAATTTCACTACTGGAATGAGAAATGCTTCAAATGGCTCCCACATCCCTCTTTGGGTCTCTAGTGGCCATTCTTTCCCCTCACTTAGGGCATCCCACAAGTGAGGTGACATGTACAGTAGCAGACTTAGGAGAGGGTGAAGCAACGAGAATTCAGAAATAAATAAGACCTGTAATTCACAAGAAGACTTTACAGGGCCCCATGAAGGTTACGAGGACCCAGATGTGGGTTGATTTAATATGGGCAGTAGCAGATGGAAGGAAATTAGATGGGAATTCAAATAGGATCTTACTAGAGCTATGGCAACAGGTGAAACCCAAGCAGCAGTTCCAGTTACTAAGACCAAAGAGGTAGAGGTCAGAGACAGAGCCACGAGACCGGCCTGTGTTTGCAAGACTTCTTGCAGGACAGAGAGCGAACCTCACTTGAGCCCACACAGGAAGGTGATTGGGGAACACGGTTTGACTGAGGGGGAAGGTCAAGGTATCTGCCCTGAGAGACCAGGGGGGGACCAGAGACCACATGTTGAAATAGCTATCCATTGGTCCCCAGTGAACATACAATGTGTCCTGGCTCTGGTGGACACTGGGGCTGAATGTTCACTGATTCATGGTAACCCTGAGCAGTTCCCTGGGACCCCCACTATCATAGATGGATATGGGGGGAAGGCTATCTGAGTGAAGCAAGCCCAAATCCCTTTGGGAATAGGGCATCTACCCCCAAAAGAGCATACTGTATATGTATCTCCTATCCCTGAGTATATTTCGGGGATTGATATCCTGCAGAGTCTATGGTTGCAGACCACTGCAGGTGAGTTCAGACTGAGAGTACATGTGGTGAAGGCAGTTCTGAGGGGACATGCTAGGCACCAGCCCATAGCATTGCCTGTGCCTCGGCGGGTGACTAATACCAAACAATACAAACTGCCTGGAGGGCATAAAGAGATTGGAGAAACTCTCCAGGAGCTAGAAAACGTGGGTATTATAAAGCCCACCCATAGTCCTTTCAATTCCCCAGTGTGGCCAGTAAATATGCCAGATGGCTCCTGGCATATGACTGTGGATTACAGAGAACTCAATAAGGTCATACCCCCTATGAATGCTGCCGTCCCCTCTATTCCAGGCTTGATGAATACCCTCAGCCATGAACTAGGAACATATCATTATGTGGTAGATCTTGCTAATGCCCTCTTTTCCATTGACATTGAGCAGGAAAGTCAGGAACAGTTTGCCTTCACATGGGAAGGACAGCAATGGACTTTCACCATCCTTCCACAGGGATACCTCCACAGTGCCACCATCTGTCATGGACTTGTAGCCGAGGACTTGGCTACATGGGAGAAACCGCCAATGGTGCGGCTGTACTATTATATTGATGATGTCATGCTCACATCCAATTCCCTTTCAGATCTAGAAGGTGTAGGACCTAGACTGCTGCAGGAGAAAGGATGGGCTATGAACAGCACTAAGGTTCAGGGACCTGGTTTGTCTGTCAAATTCTTGGGGGTCATCTGGACAGGTAAGACCAAAGTTATACCAGAAACAGTTATAAAGTCCAGGCCTTTCCTACCCCCACAACTGTAGCATGGCCACAGGAGTTTCTGGGTCTGCTAGGCCACTGGAGAGGGTTTATCCCACACTTGGCACAAATTCTGAAGCCCTTATACCAGTTGGTACGAAAGGGTGCTAGGTGGGACTGGGATGAGACATGTGCATCTGCCTTTACTATAGCAAAACGGGCAGTCAGGGCCGTGCAGGCCTTGAGTGGATAGACCCATCAAGGCCCTGTGAGCTGGACGTTCATGTCACTGAAGACGGTTATGGCTGGGGTCTCTGGCAGCGGCTTGAATTAACTTGCCAACCCACTAGATTCTGGTCACAACTCTGGAAAGAAGCAGAGGTACGATACACTTTGATAGAAAAACAACTGGCTGCCATGTATCACGCCTTGCTGGCTACAGAACCCATCACTGGAATGGCCCCGGTAAAGGTAATAACCACCTATCCCATCTTGGGGTGGGTACGAGACTGGACCCAAAATCCAAGGAGTGGTGTGGCACAAACACCCACACTAGCCAAGTGGGGTGCTTACCTACAGCAGCGTAGTGCCCTCTCTAGTAGCCCCTTGAGTGAAGAACTGCAATGCGTCTTGGGGCCGGTGACATATACTAGTGAAAAGCAGGAAGAACTTTTTAACCATTAGTAGCAGAGAGTCCCTATCAGGACAGAAGAGCCCCTATACCCGAATTTGCATGGTACACAGATGGCTCCAGCCTGGGCAGCCCCCAAAATGGAGGCCATAGCTTTCCAGCCTAAGACTGAGACAATGTGGATGGAAGATGGTGAGGGAAGAGCAGCCAATGGGCAGAGTTGCAGGCCGTGTGGCTTGTGATCAGCCAGGAGCCCTCCCCTATAGTTGTCTGCACTGACAGCTGGGCTGTCTATCAGGGCTTGACCCTGTGGCTACCAACCTGGTACAATCCCAACTGGCTGGTTGGTCACCAACCACTTTGGGGGCAAGAATTATGGCAAGACTTATGGGCCTGTGGTCAGACTAAAATAATTACAGTATATCATGTGACAGTTCATTTGCCACTGGCATCCCCAGGAAATGATGAAGCAGATAAATTGGCCCAGATACGTTGGTTAGAAGGAAAACCTGCCTCTGATGTAGCCCAATGGCTACATCAGCGTTTGTTGCATGCGGGGCAAAAGACAATGTGGGCTGTAGCCCGTCGGTGGGGCTTGCCTTTGACTTTTGAAGAAGTTAGTAGAGCCTCGCAGGAGTGTGTCATGTGCTCCAAAAGGGACTTACATGGAGTTCCACAGCAACATGGGACAATAGCTAAGGGGCCTATACCCCTCGTCAGGTGGCAGATAGACTATATTGGGCCTCTACCTGTGTCAAAGGATATCAGTATGCAATGCCTTGTGTGGACACAGCTACTGGACTTCTGGTTGCTTTTCCTGCCCGTTGTGCAGACCAGATGACCAAAAGAGGCCTGGAGTGTCTCTTTGTCACCTATGGCCAACCACAGGTAATTGAGAGATTAAGGCACCCATTTTACTGGACATACACTGGAAGAATGGGTGCAACAGCTGGGAATCAAATGGAAGTTTCATGTGCCATTCAATTCTACCATAGCAGACATGATAGAGAGGCACAATGGCTTGTTAAAATCCGGACTAAAGTCAGACACCAATAGTCTGCGGGGATGGTCAGTCCACTTATGGACCGTGCCGCGGCATTTAAACGAGAGATCCTGAAAGGGAGCCCTGAGCCCCATAGACATGTTAACACATAAGGGAGCCTCCCCTATACAACTGCAAGTACAAACCAAGGAAGAAACACTGTAGCCAAGGTTCGGCCAGGAGAATAACATCTTGCTGCCAGCACCAACTGCACTGAACCCCGGGGACTCCATTGAGTGGACATGGCCTTGGACCTTTCGACACATGGACCAACGATGGCTGGCTCTCCTGGCACCTTGGGGACAAGGCCTGGAAGTTGGCCTCCTGTGTATTCCTGAAATAACAGCAGAGTGGCCGCCAAAGGTCACAGTAGTATATCCTGAACGGCCGGAAGGTAGGAGCATCTTACTGGGGAGTTTTGTTTTATCATTATGGCCAGTGCATGCACCTCCAGTAGCACTATATAGAGACCCTTCAGTAACCCCCACGGGGAGAGGAGTAAAAGTATGGTATACTAGACCTGGAAGGGACCCCCTTCCTGCTACAGTCCTATCACAGGACCACTCTCTTGCATGCATCCTACCTAATGGACAAGATTTGCCTATGCTGGTGGCATTAACACATGTGTCTTATAGCCCCTAAAGTCTCTGTGGATTGCGAACTTCCTCTGGCTTGAGGATTATTATAATTTTTGTTACCTGTATCAAAATTTTGTTGTATCTTAATCTTTATTATCTGTAAGTTGTTGTCATCCTCTGTTACTATTGTGGAATCTGGTTACAGTGCTCCAGCTTTCTCGCACAGGGACCATTGCGGAAGATGGAAAGCGTGTAGATTGTAAGGCGAGAATCCTGGAGGGGTGGCGTGTGGGGAAGTTGGGGTTCCTATGACCAGGATCCTCACTGAACTTAAACCACCCGATGATGTAACTGGCCTGTTGCTAGGCTACTGTTTCCACACCTTTAGGCAATAAGCTATTACTGTGCCATATAGAGAGCTCGGCCCAGTGCTCTGGGTGGAGGCAGAGACCCTAGTGCTCGACCTACCGCCAGGAGAACAAGCCGGGTAATAAACCCTCTCACTGCAAAAAACGTTTTCCTGTCAATTTCTTTGGTCACATTGAATCCATAGCGAACTTGCTCGGGGCTGAAACCCACTGGCAAGACATTGTGTGACTTGGAATAATCCTTTTATTTCTCCATATATCCTTTTCAATGATCTATAAATCCCTAAATCTGGTAGTCAAAGGTATTTATTGAGAAAAAGTGTGTGTGCGCACATTGTGTGTGTGTGTGTGTGTGTTCACATTGTGTGTGTGTGATATAAATGTAATTAAGCTAATTACTTGCTAATGAGTTAACGTTTAAGTTTCCATGAGTTCAGAAAGTTTTAAAACTCCTGTTTGAGCATATATTTCCTGACAACAGTTTAATAGGCCAAGACTAGAATAAAGTTTGTAGCTCTCTTCATTTCTAATTCTATTTTATTTTCCAAGCCATTAACAAACATCATCTCATCAATTCCAAAAATAATTCCTCTCAATCCATCTTTTCCATATATGGAGAACTACAACCTATATTTTTCATCTGTTTAATTACACATGCAGATGTTCAGAATAACAACAGTGTGATAAATATATAGTGAACTCTATCCACCAGCAAATAATAGTATTTCCTTTCAAATTATGATAAATAAAAAGCCGAGCTAAATGTGCACAGTGTATCAAAATAATGGAGTGCTTTCTAAAACCCATTTCTTATTTGTGTGTGATGATCTAACAAATATAAAATTCTGGCTCCAGACTCCAAGATATTCATAAAAGATACTTGTTTACAAATGCAACAGTAACAGTTTATCAAGGGGCTGAAATAGGTGTCTGGTTGAACTTGCATTTCAACATCTCAAGGGACCTCATATATCTAGATTTAAGTTGGAGCCAGAACTGTGAATAACGGTTTCTTATTTCCTTGCCCATTTTCACCAGGTCCCAAGGACTTACACCCTATCTTAGGGACACCAAGTTTCCGTCAACTGTGTTAGAGATATTTTTGTCTTCACAGTTTTTTTGTTGTTTTCTCTCTTCTATCTGATTTGAGGTATCCTCATTCTACCTCTAAACCCCTTTTCAAGCCCCATTCTTGAAAAACAAAATGAACTTCATTTAAAAGGGCTTTAAATATGTTAATTAATTCCTTCAAATTGTGCAAACATGTATCAAGACCTCCTGCAGTAACTTTTTTCATTTAAATTATGGCCAGTGCCCCTGTGTGGCTACAGACCACAGAAAAGCACTCAAAATGATGTGTCTAACATGTGCAGATGAGGAAGGAGAGGAATTTTGGAACACACCAGAGCCCCTCTCGAAACATCAGAAACAAAACCGCAGCAGCGAGCATATGTCCACTGTGTCAGAAGGAGATTGTTGGCCATAAGGAACCTTTTGGGCAACAGACATATAGATAAAATGTTTTGCAAAAGTTATACACAACTGCAAATTGCAGCTTTTATACCACTGCTGGACATGACTAAGTGTGTTCTCTCTCCCCAAATGCCTCTTAATAAGCTATTACAGGCCTATTTTTGGTCTTAGTTGTCCTTTCCAATAGACCATCTGTTAGGAAGTCAGTGTAGGAAGCATGGATTTACAGACTGTTTGAGTGCTAGCTTTGCCTCAGACAAGCCAAAATGGTCCTGGACCATGATGGCTTTTCCACTTTGTAGAACAGCCAGCCAAGTGGTTATAAGGATTGGTGTTAGGAGAAACACTGGCAATTAAAACAGCTTTGGTGGAAGGCAGTAAATTAAAAGATAGAAGAGAAAAGGAATGGTTCAAAAGGGAGCACGGCATAAGTGAAGATGGAAGATTCATGTGGGGGATCCAATTTTTTTTGTAAGAACATCATAAAATGACTCAGTTCACTAAAATATAGTATGCTCCACAAATTTCAGATATTATGCTAGGTATTTCATTCAAATGGAAGAAAAACATATTGCAACTAACTAACAGTGATGAATGCAAAATGATACGTGTGTTGACTATAATGCATTGTCACCCCTGGGTAAAGGAGAAGAGGAAGTTCAAGGATGCTACCGGCATGTAGTGGGTAGAGGCCAGGGATGCTGTTAAACCCCTTACAAGGCACAGGACACTTCCCTATAACAGAGTGTTGTCCAGACCAAAATGTCAAGACTGCTAAGGTTGAAAAAACTCTGTTGTAGATTGTAGGTTCTAATCCAAATGCAGAGGGTACCTTTAATATGCTTTGAACAGGAGATTTTATTTTGGCTATTGTGTGGGAACCTGACTGGATGGCAGACACGGCAGGATCAGGAAAGTCAACTGGAGGCTACAACAGTAGTTTCCATAGTAGATAATGGTGGTTTGAACTATGAATAGGAAAGTGGAGATAGACAAGAGTGGACAGATTGAGGATATGTCCTGAAGTCAAACAGGAGCTGGCAATGGATTTGAAGAGAAGAATGAGGAAAGAGGGGCATGTGGATTTGCAGATAATAAAGTGGATGAAATGAATGGGAAATGATTGGAGACATACATTGAAAATACAAATTAATTCATTTGGCTAATTTAAGTTTGAAATTCATTTTAGAACAAAACAGATTTCATGTTATCAGATATATGAGTCTGGGGTTTAGAAAAGAGATGGGGGTGGAGATAAACATTGGGAGGTCACAAAGATGCAATATTTAATGGTGTAGACATGAACATTACCTCAAGAAAGTGTGATGCATGAGAAGAGGCCCCAACACTAAGCCCTACACAATGCCAACGTTAGGCGCCGGGACAGAAAACAAAGGCGACAGAAAAGTCACTGCTGGATGAGTAGGAACAAACACAGAAGAGTGTGGTTCCCTTCAGGCCAAGAGCAATTAATATCCCGAGAAGAAAGGAGGAAAGAAACATCCAAATGCTATAGAGAGCAAGCAGGTGTTAGGACTGAGGAGTCCATTGGATTTGATAATGTGGAGGTCGTAGGTGATATAAAAAGGGAAGACAAGCCAGATGGGAATGGGTTGAAGAGTGAATGAATGCGTCATGGTGGGATGCTGCCTGATCCCTGTGATCCTGGCAAACTGCACAGGCTAAGAAATCCTCCCACCCCTTGTGTTCTAGAAAGCAAGGCACATCCTCTCCCATGTGATAAGACTCATAGGATGTCCCCGTGTGACAAGGCTTGGCAGGGCTCCTCCAAATTCCCATTCTTTGCCTCATAAATGATTAAACAGCTTGCCCCCACCGATTAATCGGAACAAAATGCTTGTTAACTACACTTTGGCTAAGAGTCTTTCCTTCACTTTTTATCCATCCTCAGGCTGAGCCAGCATGGAGCT
This sequence comes from Phataginus tricuspis, assembly GCA_029783875.1. Classification (NCBI taxonomy): domain Eukaryota; kingdom Metazoa; phylum Chordata; class Mammalia; order Pholidota; family Manidae; genus Phataginus; species Phataginus tricuspis. The sequence continues at coordinate 7,471,955 of JAQQAC010002629.1, forward strand.
CTTCCTTAAGGACCCATCCCAGAAAATAGGCTAGCCTCAAGGTAACACATTCCGTCCTCCTACCTTTTCATCCCACTTCCCCACATCCAGTCCTTTATAGTTTTGTTTCCTCTTTTCTATAAAGGAAAAACCCTTTTTAGCCTAATATTTGAGATGCTTGTAGCTCTTATGACCATAGGTACTCCCTATTGCAATAGTGCTTCCAAATACAGTGTCTCTTTACCAAATCCAAATTCATTTTTTTATTTGACAAAGTGAGAAAATAGAGAGTTGTAACTCTTGCAAAACCCTTTTTTCGTGAAGCAGCATTTTCATGCATGTGCAACTTAGGGACTGTCTGGGTTGCAAAAGTGCTAAATGACCAGAAAGTCAGCAGAGTAGCAGGGGCTTGGTTTTAAATGGGAGAAAGGAGAGGAACCCACCCCCATTACTGCACAATCACATTGGGGTCAATAAGCAGAGATGAAAATGGGTTGTGGAAAAAATGAGGGCCAACCTCTTTGTGTCTCTTTGCTACTATAGTTCAACAACATTGGGAAAGAATGATAGTGTCTTGCAAAAAGCCAATCAGGAGTTTGCCCAATCGTGGCAGCCAGGAGAAGCAGATAGGAGGACGCTATGCCAGGCTCCACTGGCCTCTGATCAGAGACATCTGAAAATCTAGCCAGAAAGAAGGTCAGACAGAAGGTTAGACCATAGGAAGAGGGCTGCTTCGCCAAACACAGACAAGACACAGCGTGGCAACCAAGTCCCCTGCTGGAATGGCCATATTCACCAGGCTTCTCATTATGAGGCAGGAAGAGTTCAGGCTGTTAAAAAACAAATTCATTCCAGTAAATCTGAAGATTGAATTGGCTCTTAAGTGATTCATGAGTCCAGCAGCATCCCTTCTAGCAAGCAGGAGTTGCATAATGTGAAAGGCTTTTATAAACAGGAGGGTGGGGGAAAGTTATTAGTAAAAGAAAAGAAGGGATTGTTTCAGGCCAGGTCACTTACTCTTAGGGGGCGGAGCAGGGGGGTTTCTAATGCTGATGACCTCATCTTCTTTTCGGGAGGCTGAAGAAGGCTCAGGCGACACATGATCTTATTGGGGATGCTGACCGGAAAATTCCTGGCTGACTACATTTCTGGGGGAGGTTGAAACTGTAATTAAGTTTAGGTATGACGCCCCAGTTTGGTGAGTTGGCCTAGCAGAAGTGACTCTATTTTCGGCCTGTGTGTTTCTTTTTAACAAGCCATTTGGTAATCAGTGAGAAAAACAAGGGAAAGCTACATACATTGTTTCTGAGCAAATCCTAAGCCTGTGGAGACTTAAAATCAATCAAAGATAAACTAAAAGAAATAGACACATACACACACACACACACACACACACACACACTCAAATTGTGACATCCTGAGGCCTTGCTACATTCCTGTCCCTGCAACCTTATAAACCTCTTCCTCTTGTGTCGGCAGCTGCAAGCTCACCTTGGATTCTACTGGTTCCAACAGATCAAGTCCTAAATCATACAAAATTACAACAGTCAAAAACCACTTATGCTCTGAACAACATTGCCTTGGCAGACATTAAGTGAAATATGCGAGAAATAAGAGAAGAAACTGACAGAAACACTATTGTAGTGGGAACTCTCCTACTTACTGCTCTGCATTTGACTGATGAAGAAGAGCAAATAAATAAGGATATATGTTCTGAATACTAAAAATAATAAGGCTACATTTTGGGAAACGTATCATACTCTCTACTCTATAAAAATCATTCTTCCGTTCAGCATATTTTTGAGAGACTATTCCACACTGGAATTGTGCTAAGCAATAGGTTTTCTGTGGGTCATAAATAAAGATCCTGCATTTGTGAAGCTTTCAGCCTGACAGAAGAGACAGTCTTTGAACACGAAACAAATATTCAACTACAAATTGCAGTAAGTGCCATAAAGGGAAAGTATGGGATGCAAACAAGGAGGATGAGCAGTAGGAGGGGTGTATTTCCTTCAGATCAGGTGGCCTGGGGAGATCTTGTAGAAGAATGAGGTCTGTGGCAGGAGACCGAGCCAGCCAGGCAACCTCAGAGACCATTCCCAGGAGAAGGGCACTATGTGCATGGGTCTGAAATGGGAAAGGGCTTGGTAAGTTCAAGGATCAGAAGAAGGCAGATGCTTCTGTGGCTAAATTACGGTAAGGAAGACAGAAAGGGGGAGACTCTGCAGAGTGCACAGGTCTTGATTCTGTCCTGAGAGCCGAAGTTTAATGGAGAGCATTTGGCATGTTAAAGAGGGATATGAACTGATTGATTCACAGGGATGACAGGTGAAAAATTGTATTGGAAAGGAGCAAGAAACCAAAGCAGGGGTAAGGGGGCCATTCTCTTGGACCAGGAGAGAGATGGTGGCTGCTTGGAGGGACGTGGAGGCAGCGGAATTGGAGACAGAAGGGCTGATGTAAAATATATTTTTGGTAGATTTGACAGAGTTTGGTAATAAATGGATTTGAGTGGTGTTGGGAAGGGAAATATTGCAAATGCCTCTGGGATTTTTTTGAAGAATTTGTGAAACATTTATAAAAATGTATCGTATATTCAGTCACTAAGGAAATCTCAATAAAGTTTACCATTCAGACGCGTGTAAGACATGGTCTCTGACAACAATTCAATAAAATAAAACTAAAGTTTAAACAACAATAAATGATCACATGGCTATAAAAACAAAAGCCTTTACTGTCCTAAATAATAACTTTTAAGTCAATAAACAAATCAACACTGAAATTATGATATTAGACATGAAGAACTCTATGTGTCAAGTCTAATAGCACAATCAAAGCCATGTTTAGAGGCAATATCATAATGTCAGATTGCTTTGTTAATAAACAAAAACAAGGGAAATTTAATAATTATTCCTTTAACTCAAATTAGAAAAAGGACAAGGACAAAATCCTAAAGAATAAAAGAGAAATAAATTAAGAATACAAGAAGTACAACTATAAATGCTAGAAAAATAGTAGAGTGGATAAATATATGAACTGAGCATGTCTTTGAAAAACAAAATCCCTCCCAAAATAAACAAAGCTCTAGAATATCAAATCAAATCAAGAGGAAAGAAAAATACTCAAAAGTACTATAAGAAAGGCTAGTTCTCCCACTTTGGTAGGACTCATTGGCTGAAGACAAAGTCCACAGGGAATGACCTCAGATCATACAGCAATCTGTTTCGCTTCTGTCAGGGGGTCCATATTAGGGATTCCTAGCAAGGAGGACTCAGATTTGCAGGGGTAACTTACACATTACTCCTAGGAGTTTAAGAGGAATACAACATATTATTCATTCCCCTCTCCTTCTCTCTTGAGATGAAAACAGGTGGACATGAGGTGATACAGAGGACGTAAGAGTTCTGCGTCAAGGCGTCATTTTCAGGAACTACCTGAGGACATCCTCCTATGGGGCCAAACACATTATTTGATTTTTATTTTAATGTTTATTAAATAGTAATATAGTTTGTACTCTATTCAAACCTTGCTCATTAATTCATTTGATCCTCATTGCAAATCTCGATTAGACAAAATTACTATCCCTGTTCTACAGAAGAGGAAGGAGTTAGAAGTCAAGTGACTTACTCAAGGTCATAGAACCACTAAGAGACACCCCGGAACCCAAGCCCAGGCAGCATGACCAGGATCCATGCTTTTGGCCCTTTCACCCTGCATGCTTTCATTAGATCTCAGCCATTTATTAAAGTTCCACATCCCCTCCTTTTTAATGTATGGAACAAGGCTTCTTAAGGCTTATAAAGCTTATATCTCAATGAAACTCTCAATATCATATGAGTCAATTATCGGAGCAATAATTTCCAAACCAGTGTACAACAGGACACAGCTTTGGGAGATAGTAATAGATGTGCACTGAAAAAACTGCCAAATATGTGTCAAATGCATTCAAGAAACTCTGCAGACTATACTCCTACCCCAAAGTGCACAAGGCCTACTACCTTCAAAAATCTTACATACAGTAAATAAAGCTGCTGAAATTTGGTAAACGATCCTAATTTATCTGAACACAGGACCCTCTCCCCTCCCCAAATCAAAGATCTTCAAATCCCATGCACACACTATAAAACATGCACTAGTTTCTGAAACAAATAATACATTCTTGGCAGGACAGAGTAAGAATCCCTACCCTCATTACTACTATAATTTAACATTGATCTGTAAGTTCTAGTCAATTAAATAAAATGTAAAAAAATGGAGTAAGAACTAGAACTATTAGAAATACACATTTTATTTTATTTTTGCTGCTGTTGCAGTGGCTTGCCTAGAAAATCCAGGTGCATTCTCTGAAAACCAGTGGAACCACCAAGAGTTTAATAAGTTGTCCAGTTAAAAATAAATTTATAATAAAGTAAAACGTTTGTTAGTAATAACCAGCTATAAAGCATCATGTGAAAAATAAATGGTCCACTCACACTAGAACATAGAACAGGGTGAACAAGACACATACAGGCCCTGTTGAAGCAAACGGCCATTCTTTACTAAGAGACATCATTCCACTCCTATCATGACCTGGAGGTTCACATTCATTGAACATTTACTAGGTATCGGGCACATTAGAGCTCTGTGTCAGCCCAATTAGTCTTCACAATAACTCCACAAGGTAGAGCTTATTGTTTCCATTTTACGAATGACTAAACTAACATTTTTGTATCAAAAAGCATAAAAGAAATCTTGAAAAACACTGAAGCAAACTGTGCTCTTAAATGAGGTTATTGTATGTAGTTATGTTAATTCTTCCTTGAGCTAATGTATGGTTTTAATAAAATTCCAACCCAAATCCTGATAGAATCTTTTTAACTTGTCATGGTAAATTTACATTTTATCTGAACAATAAATGGGTGAATACAGCCAAGAAAAAGCTTAAGAAAGAAAAACTAAAGAAATTTTTCTCCAACAGTTATTAAACCAAGTCAGAAAGTTACTGAAGTGCTAACCTAGAGAGCTAACACTCAAGACAAATGAGATGTTAGTGTTTGATGAAGGCGATCTTTCAAATTAGTGTGGAAATGATGAGTTATTTAAGAAATGCTAAGGCAATCGGCCTCAAGTTCTGGAAGACAAAGGAGTCCACACTGACAGACCAATTAAATGAATAGATCACATTCTGTCCTCTGTCTTTAGACTGATTAGCTATCCTTGAAGAGGAACATTTTCTGAAACACTGATAGGCAGGATAAAATCATTTCAGGTACAATTATCCTTGTTGTTTTTTTCCCTTCCGGAGTTGAGGGAGTGGGGAAAATATGAACATTTTCCCTTGTCCTCTCCCCTTTTCCCAATGAACACCAGCAGTTTAATGGATATCTACTGATTGCTCAACACCCTGGAAAACATGCCAAGAACACCAGTGAGAATGATGGAGAACAACAGAAGACAGGAACCAACTCTAAGAGAAGGCATAGCCCAGGGAGGGATGGGTCAGCAGAGGAACCTTTGTGTGACAGGAACTTGGAAATGTGTAGGACTCTGATGTGCAGAGGACAAGGGGATGAGAGGAGTGTTCAGAGGAGAGGGGAAGGAATGGGAGAGGGTGAGTCTGAGGGCCTGGACCAGAGGGCACATCCGGGAGCGTCAGAGGAGGAGACAGTGTGAGCAGGAAGGGGAGAAGCCCGAAAGCGGGTCAGAGGAGTTAGATGTGATAGGAGCAGGTTCTGGCAGCAGGAAAGTGGCCCAGAAAGATACTGGTCTTAAAGGAAGAAGCCTCTGGCATGAGAAGGAGAAGAAGAGGGGAAAATGAAATTCAGGGGCCCCCAAGGGAGGCGAATGCTGTAATCCAGGCATGAAATGACAAGGATAAAGCCAAAGCCTGATGATGGTGACAAAATGCAGCAGGCACTGTGAAGCAGCCTCTCCAGGACAGGTGGAGTGATGTGACATGATTTTAAGCACCAGGAATAGAATGAAATGCAGGACCCAGGTTAGTATCCACTAGAATTAAATTTTCCATCAGGGTCGCAGTTCAGCCTCTCCCCAAAGGGAAAAAAAAAGTACTGCTCAGAAAAGCCCTTCCTCCTCCCTCACCTTCCCCTGGGGGGCGCTCACCGCAGTCACTCTCTTTATCAGGGGTCTTAATCCAACTGTACTTTCATGTGTCTTAAAAGAACAAAATGTACATGTGTACTTATTCCCAAGAAAGCCTTGGTGTCTTGCCAATGGGCTTCAGCCCCAGAAGTTCACTTACGGATTCAATGAGACCAAAGAAATGACAGTAAAACATTCTTGGGGTGAAAGGGTTTATACCCAACTCTATTCCCACGGTGGCAGGTCAATCACTAGAATCCCATCCACTCGGAGCGAGTCTGCAGGCAGCAAGCAGGTCTCTGCCTCTGGGCCTTTCTGCGCCTGCAGCCGTCTCAGTCTCTGTCCTCGGTGCTGCCACCACTCCAGTCTCCGCTCTCCGGCAGCCTCTCCAGCCCGGCAGCTGTGCCACCGTGTCACCCAGAGCACAGGGTGGAGCTCTTTATATAGAGTCAGTAGCAACGTATTGCCCACACGTGTGTAGTGAGCTACCCAACAAGGGCCAGGTGAGAATCCTGGCCACAGGAACCTTCACTGTATCCACACTTGGGTTTTATCTTTCTTCACCACAAGAGGAAACCTGGAGAATAGGAATGAGTTAGCTGAATCTTATGTGTGTCTGGCACTGAATACCTGGGCAACTTTGAACAAGTAACTTCTGAGTGTCAGTTTATTTGCAAAAAGGGGTGCTGTTTCCTGACTTTCAGTGTTACTGTGACAAGTAAAGAAAAAAAATATATATATATATTAAACCTGCCAACCTAGTGTCAAGTACATAGAAGATAATAAATAAAAGGACCTGTTACTAACAACTACCAACAATGCTTTTGAAGATTGGGTCAATGTTCTCTAAACAGTGATATTTTCCTTCTCCTGCAGGTTCATTTATAACAGGAGCCCCCATGACCACCACACATATACAATTGGTTTCTTTTACCTTGATGTAATAGAATTGGGATTATATCCTTTTATCAAGTTAACACCCTCTCTCCAAGAGGGGCACTACCAAATATAACCACTCCACAGAAGAGTTTGATGAAATAATTTGCTGTAATTAGCTTTCCAAGGGGAAAAATGAATAAAAGACTCTCATCAGGTGTTAGGGCTTGGTAGTTTCTCCAGCTGACTCAAATCCCATTATTTATTTTATGCATCTGGATGGTAAATGGAAGCATCTCTAGCATCAGTTTCTCCAGGCTCTCTTCAAAGAGGTTTAATAGAGGATTAGGAGTTTAAATAGGTTTCCAACTGTTAAGAGTAGTTTTCTCATTTTTCATGTTGACATTCTCAAAACCAATTTATATTCTTGACCTTCTGGCTTGCTGCTAACTCTGAAATGCGAGGCTTGCTTCAACTAGAAGGAAGAAAGGACTGTATTTCTCTCTGTGATCTCCAGAAGGTTCACCCACTGGATACTTGTTAAGTACCCACTGCATACACAGAGCTGGGATAGGAACTAAAGAAAATTCAAAGACCTGAGTGTTGTCATTTTGTTAGAAAAAGTAGAAAGTTCCATGTGAAACAGTGAGCTTCATAGTAAGAAACAAACTAAGAGAAATGGAAATGTTTTGTGAGATTGTGGGAGAGATAAAAAACATAGAAGTCAAAGGAAAAAAGAACTGTAAAAATCTAAGAAAGTGTTTCTCAAACCTGGCTTCCTGTCTGAATCATTAGAAGCTCTTAAAACTCCCAATACCCAAGTCATACCCCAAATCAGTTCAATCAGAACCTCCAGCAGTGGGACTTGGGTCTAAATATATATTTTTAAATCTCCCAAGATGATTCCAATATGCAGTCAGGATTGAGAACTAAAAATGTAGAGCAAAGATAAAAAGGGTCCTGGAAGGTCTGGAGTATGACCATCAAGTGAGGCCGGGTGGAGAGGGAGCGGGAACAATCCTGATTTGAGTACTAAATGCATTTTATTATTCTGATGGTGAAAAATTATACCCTGTAGAGCAGTAAGTACAGGTAGCTTCTGTGGTTGAGGGGTCCTGCAGAAAACATGCAGTTCCCATGGTTACAGAGGAAGGTTGATACATGTTAACCAGCAGGTTTCACAGCATCTATGACTGGTTATGTGGTTATGTGGTTATGGAATTTAACCATTCCCCTTTATCCAAAAGTCGTCATCATGGACATTTGCTCTTAGGAATTCAATACACCTGTAAGCATATGAATAGAAGCAAAGAAGGAACCTCAGATTAGTGGGAGAGGAAGGGCATGAAGGGTAATAACAACTGAAAGAGAAGGGCCCTGGGCCTGGGCCAGTGAGGTTTGCCAGGTATCGCATGGCAGGGTGATGATGAACACACCATGGTCAGTAAAAGTGGGTGGTCATTGGGAGACCATGAAGGATCAGCACATGACTTCATCTCCCATCAAGGACTCCCACCTCCACTTTCCTGCTACCTAAACTCCCACCGCTGGGAATGTCCCTCTTCTTTTTATATAATCACAGAAAACAGACTGTTGTAACTGGAAAACAATTTGTCAATCTCTGATAAAGTTAAAGGCACATAGCCTAAGATTTAGCGATTCTACTTAAAAATTAAAACAGTAATGATATCGTAGATACACTCTCTGTATTGTCTGGCATAGTGAAGAATTAAGAGGGAAGTCTACTATTTGAGAGTAGATAAATAACATGGTATATTTTCACATGAAATTATATGTAGCATTTAAATAACAAATAGATATTAGATACACAATACGGATAAAGCAAAATTTTGAATGAGAATGGCGAGTAGCAAAATAATATATACAAGATATACTATTTTTTAAAAACACACAAAACAATACAATCTAAATGTTTATGGCTTAATATGTAAGTAGCATATGTATAAAAGCTTTTCTAGCAAAAGGGAGAGAGAAATATGATAAGGCTGGATACAATGGGAGCTTTAACTATTACTTCAAGATTTTGGTTCTTAAAAAACTAACCTGCAGCAAATACGATAAAATGTTAACCCCTGTCACATCTGGAAAATGGATACTGTACTTAACCATATGCATTTAGTATTGAATAATAAATACATGAATGATTAGGGAAAGTTTCAGTGTAATTTCCAGACAGTCATTTAAAAAAGCAATCCAAAACTAACAAATAGTATTTCTTGCCTGCTGCCACTTGTCATTCAACACATTTTGTACAGTGCCTTAAATCCACTTGCTAATTTGTGGGTACAAGTGCATGGGTATTTTTATGCACATTTCATAAAGAAACCTAAGCTCATGGAAGGCAAGGGACTTGCTCTAGACCTAGGAGTTAGGACCCAAAAGGTATCTTCTGACTATTCCTCCTTCCAAAGGTTCCTTAAGGAACCGCTGCTGCGGCATGTGGAATGCATTTTTACACAGATGCAATATCATCAGCGGCAATGAGTTTTCCAGACAAGCCCTTTAACCTCTGGCTCAGAGAGGCCGGCAGTGAGGAGCCGGGAACGGTGTTCTCCAGAACCTGCATGCATGCAAGTTGATTTCATGGCATGTAGACAGGGAATTAGGCAGCTTTTGACCCCAACTATGAGACTCATTCCTCCTCCATTTGTGTTTAATTCTTCTGATAATTTACAAGAGAAAGTATTAATTAGTTTAGTGCATTTATGTACTTAATACCTTCTAAGCCTTGTCAGATTGTCACTTAAGTAAGAGGGCTTAGGTCTCAGACTCAGCATTTCAGCAGGCAGCAGTGTCTAGCTTGAAATTAGCACTAAGGTTTATGTTTATTTTTATTGTTACTTTCTCTTTTTGGCAAGACATGCTAGTTTTCCATTGTGGTAGCAATCAGTTTTTCTTTCTAAATGAATGTATTTCAGTTTTAACAGTATATCAGTGTAAAGACAAATACCAAATAACAGCATGCTATTGGCTTGGTATGTGAGAGTTTGAAAGCAGGAGATTGCAGGGTGTGGGCTTCAGACGGGGCGGGCTGTGTATCACAGGTGTGCTTCGGGAGAGTCCTTTGCTATCTCTAGCTTGCCTTTGGAGGGGCAGTCACTCTAGGATCAAGGCCCCAAATACCAGAGTGTCAAGAATACAGGAAATAAGAAAATACAGTCAATACACCTGTGTTTCTTAAGGTCTATGGGTGGCATCAATTTCCCACTAGTCCTTAGGTGTGTCACCATCTCCCCATCTCTTGTGGCTTCCCTGAACCCTGGGTACACCTCTATAAAAAGTCCCTTCATTAAACTCTTCAGTTAGCCTTTCAAATGGGCCATCTGGTTCCTACCAGGACGTTGAGTATCACAATTGCTGACCTCCACTTCCCTTTGGGCCACACATATACTACTATGTCACATATATTTCTCAGATCAAAGAATTCTTGGCATTACAATACTACTCATTTTTGACATGACACTGCAACCTTTTCATGGAGAATGCTAATTCCACTCTGTTTATTCAAGTTAGTTATGAAAGCAGTCAGCCATAACTAATTTTCTAGTATCTTCCATGTAGTCCCTTGATCTTATTTCTAAACACCCAAAGAGTTAACAACATAATAAAAACATTTGAAGCCTTTTTTTTTTTTTACCTACTGGAAATTCTGTCAGATTTGTGACTGACAGTTCCTAGCACGGAGTCTGCGGAAGAAAGGAGAATAATCATTTCCATTCCTCCCTATAATGGGAGGCTGGGAGCCTCTGGGAAGCCCAAGGCCGTGTCCTTCCCCTGCCGTCTCCAAACCTCAGCTGCACCAGGCTTATTTCAGTTCCTTACAGAGGCTGATCGTTCCAGCTTTGGCCTGGGCTCCTTCCTCTGCCTGCGGTGCTCTTCATCCAGGTTCTCCGTCCCCTCGCTCACAATGCCTATTTACTCTTTGGTTCTCAGCTTCAACATAATTTGCTCAGAGTGGATTCCTGATTAAATTACACATCCTTCTCTGCATCCCAGAACGGCCTGTTCTTTTCCTTCCTCACCCTTCTCCTGAATAATTGCAGCTGTACTTGTGTGGTTAGTTGACTGACCCCTCTTTCTTCCATGACAGCATGAGCTCCACAGGGCAGAAACCGTGTCTGTTCTCTTACCGCTGCTTCCAGGGCTCAGCACAGGGGCACAGGCTGAGCTTCCAGGGAACAGAAGGTGAATAGATGGCAGAGCATTAACAGCTTCCTACCAAGGTAGATCATTTTTTTCCATCCACAGAACAATATTTGTTTCAGGGTAAAATGCTTTTGTTTGTGGATCTCTCTTTATGCTGAAAATGTACAAGGTTTGTCCCTTGATCAAAGATCAGGAACTTCTGTGGGCCTGTTTTGGGAACTGAGATAATATCTGTCTTTTTTTTCTGTTTTTCATAAGGTTGTGGCAACGGTCAACTGCCATAATATATGCCTAAGTATTCCATAAATGTAATGGGCAATAATGATTATTTTTAATTTTCTAAACAATGTACCCCATCCTGTATCTCCAAAACCCAGCATGCCATCCTTAGGAGCCTTTGAAATGAATTTCTAAATCAAGCACTTCCAGAATGTGACAGGGCCTCCATCCTCATGCATTTGTTGGTTGATTCACTTATAAGCACCTAAAATGGGACAGTATCTTTAAGAAGTAATGAAACTATTAAGTTAAAGGATGCCTGTGCTTGGAGAAAGACATAGCACCAATAAATGCTCTGAAGTCCTCCAGGCTCTAGATAGAGGACAGAGGGGGTCCTGTGTCAGCACGCTCCTGTAGGATGTAGGTGAAGAGACCTGTTATTGATGGAGCTGCAGTTATAGGCTGGGTTAAGAAAACTTACAAGGGATGCCAAGGGACCCAGGACTACCAACAGTTACCACCATAGGGTTAGAGAGTCGAGGGGAAGAGACAATATCACGGGAGCCCGGATCCACTGAAGTAGGGCCAACTGACAAAGAGCTGTGGCTGCAGAGGAGGCACACAGTCAAGGAAGCAAGAAAGCAGCCCAACCCCTTTTTCGTCTCCCTCTCAGATCTCCCGTCAGCCTCCCATTGACCAACCCAGTGGGAGACAGCAAGAGGGCTGGGTGATACCATTCACAGATGTCAGCATCTCAGGGAATGGAGCAGGACCGAGAAGGGCAGAGAACAGAGGCCCATGTAAAATGCCCAGCACAGAACTCCCACAGAAAATTCTTGTCTGCAGCTGGAATGGTCAAGGAGGCCTCAGAGGAACAGAGACTGTGTTCACTTCCCAGGGCTGCTGTCACAAATCACCAAGTGCATGCATTAAAACAAGAGAAATTTATTCTCTCACACGTCAGGAGGTCAAAAGGCTGAAATCAAGGTGACAGCAGAGTCACGCTTTTCCTCTAAATCTCTTGGGGAAGGAATCTTCCTTGCCTCTTCCTAGCCTCTAATGGTTGCCAGCATTCCATGGCATTCCTTGGCTTGTAGACGCATCCGTCAAATCTCTGCCTCAGTCGTCACATGGTCTCGTTCACTATGTGTATGTCTCCAGGTCTTCACACGGCCTTCTTATAAAACACCAGTTACTGAATTCAGGGCCCACCTAATCCAGTGTGACCTCATCTTAATTACGTCTACAAAGACTGTTTTCAAATAACGTCATATTCGGAGGTCCCAGGGTGACATAAACTTTGGGAGATGCTACTCGACCCACTTTGAGCTAAGTCTTGACAGTTCACAGATACCCAGCAGGCACACTGGGGAGGAGGACATGGTGCTCTCGCCACAGCATGTGGACAACCAGCAACCCTGTCCTCACTAAAAAGTCTATTCTACACACTGAGTTTCACGCCTGTTCCAAAGAAACCATAAGAATCCCTGGCCATAAGGGGATAGGAGGGCAGCAGCTGGTTCATGAGCTACTGGCTGCTGGGAGTTCTTGGCATAGAAAGGTAGAAAAGTCTCAATCTTGGAGTGTGTTCATCTAAAGTGTTCTGAGTGTTGAGTTAGACCTAAATGGAAATGATGTCATGAAATCACTTTTTCAAAAGACAGGAAGGGATGGTGTTCACAGGAGTCAAAAAAAGGAGGTCAGAAGGGGATTCCAGTTTAGAAGGGTTGGAAGAGATTGCTTTCCCTTTATTAGGTGAAGTCTGGCCAGGAGAGTTCCCATCTGTTGTAAGTGAGGAACAGGCTGGTGACCCTCCATCAGCGTCTGCAGTGGGAAGCTCCGTTCTCTGAGGACCTGCTTTTTCCTGGGCCTCAGAAGAAATACTCTGATTTTAAAATAGGCCAAGATGAAGCAGCCAGAGTAAAGAAGTGTCACTGAACATAGTGGGAAAGCGGTGCACTCCATGACACATCACTAGAGCAGGACGAGAGAGACCAAACACAGAGAAAGACATTGACAGGTTTCCTCAGATTTCTTCTCTTGTGACCAGCCAGGAAAACCCAATAGGTATTAAGCAATATTAAATATATTGGATACATTTTTCTAGCAATGGTTAGATGGAAAGTATATACCCTGAATACAGACCAGGGTATTTGCGGCGTTTGTTAGAAATGCATGACAAATCCATTTCCCAGTATCTAGAGTAGTGTCTCCATAGCAGAGCATGACATTTAGCAGCTTTCCAAACTGCATTCCTTGAAGACTCAGCCATGCCCGGGGAGGGGCAGAATAAAGTAGAAAGAAGGGCACATTTAAGATCAGGGTGAGGGAGAGGCTTCCGCGTAAGATTTTTGTGTTCACAAATGGCACAGCAAGACGCGTGCTCAGAGCGTAGATCACAGGAAGACGGTTCTATCGCCACCTCTACCGCTAGAAATTCTGTGAACACAGATGACTCACTTTACATCTTTGTGCTGCTCACAATTCATTGAGAAAAGGGTGAAAATTAAAAAGTTACAAAGACCTTTTTTAAAGGTAAAAGCGTTACCTGAGTAGCATTCGCATCAACATCGCCATTAGCACCACTGTCACAGTTTAATGTTTAAGGCTTATCTTTCTTTAACTGCCCTAATCTCACTCACTTCATCTTCCCGTTACGGCTTTAGCCAGACCTTCAGTTTCGGCCCATGTAAGTATAGTTCATCCATGTATCCACTTTCATTTTTATTTGCTGGTTTATCCCAAGCCTGTCACTGGATTGCAGTATCCAGAACCATGTCTGTCTTGTTCATCCCTGCATACCTAGGGTCATAATGCCAAGAACACAGTAGGCACTGAACAGGTATTTGCTGAATGATGGGTGAATCTAGTGTGGTCTGAAAGTGGGTGATTTAGCCCCAGTTTCTGGTTAGTGATCTTAGCCATCAAACCACACAGAGTCTAATGGAATTTCTGATGCCCTGAATGGCACTTTGATATCTTGAAAGACCCTTGATCATTAAAATAAACAGCCACAACTCACAGGCAAAATAATAAGGGTCCACTAACTGGTTTCCCAGTTTCTAATCTCTTCTTTACCTAGGATAGCCTCCCTTCTGCCTCCACAAATAAGCCCTCAAATGAAAAATTTGGATTTTCCAGTGCCCTTCCAAAATTCCTATGTACCAGGCACTCATTTATTTATTTATTCATTCACCAAGTAGACATTAGAAGAACGAGAGAAAAACACGGAAAAAGATGAAAAACAAGAAGGAGAAAAGTATAGTTTTTCAGAGTATTAGAGACATGTGGATGACAGACAGTCAGGCTAACCAGCTTGGGCAGTGTCTTCAAGGCCAACCACTAGGAAAGAAGCTGTGACATGAGATGAATGCTGCATCCAGACACGGTCCCAGGAGGCTGACTGTCCTGGCTGAGACACCAGCTGACAGAGCTACAGCCTGACTCCACAATGAGAAGGAGCCCAGAAGGGATTTTTTCATGAACGGCTATTACTTTTGGAATTTTCAGAACTCCTGAATATGAAGTAATTCAGATTTCTGGCAGTCAGCTTAGAAAGCAGTCTCCATGTTTTCCAATGGATGAGTAATGAATGAATGAATAAAATGCTGGTCAGGGGAAGGAAATGCAAACAGAGAATGAGGGGCCCATCGGACACAGAACGGACACCAGGTCTAAAAATAGGAAGCAAAAGGGCAAAGAAGTAAGAAATAGTGTGGGGAAGGGGATAAAATAAATATGAAGCCAGAAATCCTCAGTTTTAGATGATTCATTTACTAGTGGCATGATCTTGGATATAAAGCTAAACCTGGAACTTTGGTTTCCTCTCTGCAAAAAGGAGGCGGTCCAATGTCCTTAGCACCCTCTCTCCTGGTCGTCCGAGGAAGCAATGAGATAATGTATGCAAACACTTAAACCCTCTACCTTTTTTAACAGCTTTATTGAAATATCATTCACATATACAAGGGACCCACTTTAAATATACAGTTTAATAATACTTCTTAGTATATTCACAATGGTACAGCCATCATTATGATCAATTGCAGAAGATTTTCGTCACCCAAAAAAGATCCCCTATAACTATGAGCAGTCATTCTCCCAATTACCCCGCTTCCAGAAGTTTCTCCCCACCACCAACACCCCCAGCACTGGTCAACCACCAATCTACATTCTGTCTCTAGAAACTTTCCTATTCTGAACATTTCTTATGAATGGATTCATATAATATGTGATCTTTTGTGAATGGCTCTTTTCACTTAGCATTGTTTCCAAGGTTCATCCATGTTTTAGCATGTATCCACACTTCATTCTTATCTAATTTATTACCTACTAATATTCCCTCCAGGGATATACTACATTTCCACTAGCCAATCATGAGCTGATGGACATTTGGGTTGTTTGCACTTTTCACTATTATGAATAATGGTGCTGTGAATATTTGTGTACAAGTTTCTGTGTGGACTTATGTCTTAACTTCTCTTGGATGCATACCGAGGAGTAGAATTTCTAGGTCATATGGGAGCTCTGTGTCTGACATTTTGAGGAACTATCAATTTCTTTTCAAAGCAGCTGCACCACATTACAATTTTTACATTCAAGGCACCTTTGAGAAATATCCAGGAGACCAGTGTGCCTGGACAGAGGGGCAGCAGAGGACTAGGCTCTAAGAAAGTCCCATAACAGGGGTCAGATCATGTAGGTCACTGCAGGCCACTGGCATCATTTTATCTTTATTCCCAAAGAGCTGGGAGCCATCAGAAGATTCTGGTCAGGAAGGTGGCCTGATCTACATTTTAATGGAACTGTAGTGGTAGCTGTGCTGAAAGCAGACTGAAGGGAGAAGGGATTGAAACACAAGGTGTGTTACCAGGTGTTTACAATGATCCCCATGCAGAATGTTGATAGCTTGGACCAAAGGAGGTGGAAGGAAATTCCAGGAGTAGGAATATTCCTCCGAGAACATTGGGAATGATTTTACAACCGCCTCTGCACCACATTCAAGATGTGATGGAAATTTTTATTTATATTTTATTAATGTAGTGAATTGGAAGGAATCCACAGAGTTTATAGTTTAACTTGCAAGACACTCGTTACAATATAGTTTCTTTGGCATGAATGTTCATCCCCAGTGTTCTTTTATGCACCATGGTAAAAGTTTGCTGTTTTCTTCACATAGGCCCTACACATTTCTTTTTAAGAGCATTTTTAGGAGGGGTTTGTGTGTGTGTCTAACTAGTTATGGCTGATCTAATTTACTTTTGTGTATTTATTTCTTAACAGGCCATTTTACTCAACTCTCAGTAGTTCTAATATTTTTCCTAAGTATTTCAGTTTATTCTTCATGTACTGAGAAATTGATATATCCATTTCTACTATCTAGTTGTGTTAGTTCTCTACTTGGGTAGGTAAGTTTTAATGGTAAAAGGGATTTGGAATGATTCTTAACACAGTTAGTGGAGAGTGGGTCCAGTGGTACGTGCCAAGGAGCTCCGTGCCCTGGGAAGCAGTGTGAGGACACTAGGTACTCTTATGTCTGTGGTTTGGGGCAGGGAGGGATGGGGCAGAACAAAGCATTAAAGAAAGGAACTGAAATGGGGACTTGGAAAGATATTTGAAACAAGCTTGGGTTCCCTAGGATAAGGCTTTTAAGGGAATTTGGAAGTTACCAGGCTGACAGCCTCATTACATCTGTGATGAGAATGAGGTCCAAAGAGAAGGGAAACTTCCAAGGATGCCAAGGTAATGGTTAAGCAGGCTCAAACGTGATCCAGGTCTCCTTCCACTCCCACTGCCCGGGATGGGGTCCAGCCTCGCCGGGGAGGGGCCACGCCAATAGGAAGCCAGGAGCATAAAGGGTCTTTGACCCATCTGAGCACTTTGCTTGGGGAGCGGGTACGATATCTTCTCTCCTCACATCTCCACACAGTGTTGGATCGGAGAGAGGCGGGGAGAACACAGAGCAAACTGACGCATGACTTACTTCTCCTTCTACAATTATTGGATTTAGGGGAAATCCACTTACTTTGGTAGGCCTCACTATTATCAACTTAAAAGTACAGTATCCATTAAATTGGAGGCTACATCCAGCCCATAGATATGTTTTGATTTTTTGTGTTTAAAAACAATTTTAATTATTTGACATTTAGAGGTCATGAAGTTTCACATAAAACCTGGCTTTCTAGCTTTTCTTTAAAAATGTGAAGATCTTACAGCACTGGGTCCACTTGCTGCACGTTCCTGATTGTCTGCGTCAGCGGCTACCACTCACCATCTGCCATCATCCCTATTTATTCCCTCATTTAGGTTGCCCACCTTGTCCTGACGGGCTCCTCTAACATGACCTCACAGTTTCCCCAGCTCTGAGGCTCTGTGGTCTGTGACGCTCAGAATCTCGGCAGGTTCTTGGCAAATACATCTCTCTCAAGTAAGGCTGACCCACCTGTCGGCCTCTCTGAATGTCTCCCCCTCTATGTTGTTTCAAAATCAGCTGATTTCTCCATTTTCCTATTGTCTTTGCACACGTCCTCCTCCTGAAGCCTGGGTACTGGCCTCTTGGCAGTGACCCCAGAAACTTTGCCAGTCATTTGGATGTTCTCTGTTTCCCGCCTAAGATAAATGGCCTGGCTTCTGGCTTCTGCTCATCACGACTTGGGAAGGAGGAAATGACAGACCTGGCTTCCCTGACTCCCTCCTGGAAAAAATCCCTCTGCTCATTCCACAAACTCCAGGGCAGGAAATAAGTCAGCAACAAATGGTGGTCATTGTATATCTAAGAAAAAGTGTAAATAGCTGCTCAGCCTGCTAGAGGCTCCTGCAGTGGTAAAAAGCAAACAAGCAGAGAATTCATGCTGGTGCAAACAAAGGCCACTATAATCTGAGAGTCCTGTCCAGGGCAAGGGTGGGAGAAGGGGAGACGGATTTTAGGAGCAGGAAGACAGGAGGCATTTGTGCTTCAGACCAGAAAGGTGAAAGTCTTAAGGGCATCCAGGCAAAGACAGGAAGGTCAAAGGCACATCAGGAGTGCCAGGCCGGAGCGGTTGTCAGAAGAGAAAATAAGGTGGTTGAATTGAGTCTAGGGCGATGCACTACATTGTGAGAAATGAATCTTAGCCAGAAGGCCAAGCTACAAGAAGTAGGCACATTTGGGGACCACCGGCAAAACAGGTTAGACTTGCAACAGAAGCCCCAGGATGGCGGCTTCTTGTGGGAAACTGGCAGGCAGACTGGCTAATGGTCTCATCATCCCAAAAGCTTAACCCCAAGTAGAAGAAGGGCTGTTTAGGCAGACTCCATGGGGCGCTGACTGGGTGCAGGGGTACCCTGGAGCCCACCCTCACCTCTGTGTCTTTGATCATTAAGCACAGAGCCGCAAGGTGCTGCTGACCTTGGGGTCAGGACGGGTTTCCTTTGCTTTGGGGGCCTAGCGTGCTCCTCTGTGGGCGATGTTCTTGGGCCCCAGGCGGAGCAAGGGCAGACTGGGCCTCCCAACCAGTAGTTCACTAAGGTCCCAAGTCAAAATTCTATTAGAGGAATCCCACCACCAGACTGTCACCATCTGTCATAGATACTGAGTTTCCCTCTGCTCCCGCAAGCTCCGTCACTGTGTGTGTCTGCCATGCACAGAGCCCTGGAGAAGCCGAGGAGTGAATTACAGCGAATGGGTGGAGAGCTGTTTTCTATTCTAAAGTTCCTCTCGGGATCCCTCCCAGCCTCTGGGAGACACAGACTTGAGCTTTGTGCCCCGCTGCACCACCACTTCCAGAGACAGAGCCATCAACAGACAACAAAACCTCTGCTCTTCCCTCACTTGGAAAGCTATGAATGGATCTCAGTTGAGAAGTGAACGCCAGGTAAGAAAAAAATCAAGGAAACAAGAGAGCCACACGAGAGAGGATGTAATCTAACAAACATTTATTGGGTGCCCTTTAGGGGACAGGCCCTGTTAGGTGCTAGGGTTACAAAGGTGAGTGGGATATGGATCCCCTTACCCTCAAGGGGCTCTCAGGATATCAGGAGACACACATGTATCCATATAATGACAATTCAGTGTGATGAGGACTAGAAGGGAGATAAGACTTAGCTCCGTTAGGGCAGCGAGGATGGGGGTGGCCGTGTGGGGTGAGGGGTGAGGCGTGACAGGTAGAAGCCGTCACACAGAAAACGCTGTCTGATAGGACCCTTAAAATGAAGTAGAAGCTTATTTGGGGAAAAGGAGAAAGCATTCCACATAAAGGCAAAGCCTGTCTGAAGGAACAGAGATCTGAAAATAGTCCTACGTCAGTCTGACAGTGTGGCTAAGCCTGTGGCTGATTCTGCCCAGCAGGAATTCTATGACTTCTCTTCTTAAACGTACCATCTTCCTAAACTAATTTGATACACATTCCTTCCCAAAACGTTCCTTCCATTATGTTCTTCTCATGAATAATAGCCTAATCTTCCAATTGCCTAAACAGGAACATGGTTTACCCTGTATCCTGACAGTGTGCTATATACCATCTCATTTACCATCATCTCCCCCAGTTGTACAGTTTTTAACCTTCTTTATATCTATCAAACCTTCCCCTCCTTCTGCAGTCTCTATTGTTAAGGACTAGGTTCTGAATGCTGTCATGCCCTGTGGGAAATCTCCCAGCGGCTCTCTAACTCACTCTCTGCCCAGAGTCTGTGCCAGATCGAATCTGCACTCCACACAGAGGCGGGGGTGACCTTTCTAAGATGAAAATGGAGTGTGTTACATCTTGGCTTAAAACCCCTCCAGACCCCATCCTAGTTTTTAGGAGAGTGGCCATCTCAGCTCTCCATGCAGCTGAAACCTCTTTTCAACCACTCTCCTCATTTCCTCTTAATAGTACAAATTTGCTGGAAATGTGAAGGACCAGAGACCTTCTCACTGCTGTGCCTCCACCTGTAACACTTTGCATGCCTCAACATCCAGATAGCAGCTCTTACCCTTCCTTCAAAAAGCAGCTCAGTTTCTCCATCTCTAGGAAATCATTCCTGAAACTCCAGCTTGTGTTGGATGCCTTCAGCAGATGGCCACATTCTTCTGTAAGCAATGTCTTCATTACTTGATTATCTTCCCCACAAGGATGGATGATAGACATTTCAGGACCAATCACTTATCAGACTGGGTGTCCTCTGTACCAGGCATGGTGCCTGAGCACAGTAGGGCATCACTATTGAAGGAATGAATCAATAAAGTGTTTGAACAAATGGATGGATCAATCACTGTGTCATCAGTCAGTCTACTATTCCCCAAGGTCTCAGGCTGAACTGAATTCTCCATTAGTGGAAACTTACTCTGGGACCTTTAAAAGGCGCTTAAAAGAACCAGATGAATTAAATACAATCAAATTACTAATCAATTTACTCAATTCTCTGTTCTCTAAAGTTGGGAGCATGGGAATGAATATGTGTGAACATATGTAATTATAGACATTTACTCACATCAATTATCTGGCATGTTCCTGGCGCTATGCTCATAGGAGGGAAATGTTTATTTTCACTCTCTTCACTGCAGAGCTGCCTCTAAAGCACCATACTCTAAAAGCAAAATGACTAAAGACTCTCCCCACTATTATGACTTATTCATTGCCTGTTCTTTGATACTCTTCTCTCAAAGGCATCATAATTCTCCAGTGGCATTCCAAGGTAAAATAGACCCATGGGATTAGGGGAGATAAGATGTAATATTGCTGGCTTTGAAATTTCATCATGTCCCTAAGAAACTAAATGTTTCTTTCATTGGTCTTCTTTTCAAAAGATTAATTGATGACACTTATCAAGTTCTCCATCCTTTGATTCTTAAAAAGAAAACAGGGGAAAAAAATTTTTCTTTGTACTGTCACATGGAGAGGCTGGAATTGGCATTTCTATTTCTAAGAAAGTTCTCAAGAGACTCAAAGTATGTGCTAAAGCTGAGCGCTGGCAAGTCACTGTTGCTGTGCACTTCATGGTTGCTACTTTCCACCGACCATGGGAATTGTGGACCAATCCATCGTGCTGATGGCAAGAATGTTTGGAAAGTATGTGTACCAAGTGTTGGGAGAGGATTTGCCACCTTTGTGGAAGCAGTATTGTGAAAAGAACAGCTTTTGAAACAAAGAGATACTTATTCAAATCCAGCTCCACCATTTACTCGTTGTATAAACTTGAGCAAATTAATTAACTTCCTGAGTCTTTGCTTCCTAATGAATAAATTAGGACAAATAATAAATATTTCATATTATTTTTTAAAAGATAAAGCACAATAGCACAACAAGCAAAATTCCTGGTATCTAGTGAGCAGTTAGTAATAGTCCCTTCCTCCCTCTATCTTAGGAAATTACTCAATTAAAAACATAACCTTTGGTAGATACTTGATTGAGTCCCCAATTCCTAGAATTAGTGATCTAGTGAGAGAGAATATGATCCATTTTACACCAAATGATAGCCTTATACAGAACAGCAAAGCTGCCACAAAAAAGCGGGTAAGTACTCTTAAGCATCAGGCAATTAGGCTACAACAGGACCCATGGCATCTTCCTCCGGGGTTTACAACCTTCTTCAGTGCTGGGGTGAATGATACGCAACTCTGCAGGAGACTCACATTTGCAATGATGAAAATGACTTATGACTACTGACCTCCCAAGTTAGTTATTAAGTGTGATTGCAACTTGATACTCGAGTCACAATGCCACATTGGGCATTACAAGAGTTTACCAGGACTGTAGTTAAGTATTCTGTGAAGGCTTCGTACTCTGCAATCCTTGGCAATCCTGTGGTGATCCTAATGCTAACATATACATGAAGATCTCCAGTAACACAACAAGACAACTGTCAGGGCACCATCAGTGCTATTTTCAATAGGTCATTGTTTTCATTTGGTGACATTCTTGCTTGCCAATTTTGAAATACTAAGAGTTTTATTTTATCACTATCAATTATGTTTGTTGTTGGATACTTTTTTATCTGCCATGCAGAGTGGAATACATGTTTATCAGAATTTTTAACTGATGATTTTCAAATAACCAGACTTAATTTACATATATTTCACAAGTAAAAGATTTCACATCACCTACATTGCTAAGAGATAGACACCTAATTTCTCCCTACATTTGCTTTGCTTGCATACTTCTTTGCAATTAAATAAAGGTGATTTTTTTCCTCCTTTTGAAATAGAGCAAAGGAAAAAGATCTTCATTGTATTCTTCTTCATGTAAGTGAACATCTGACAAAAACAAAGTTTAAGAGCTACTGGTTCAAAAGGTGCCCATTATCTTTGGAAATATGTAAGAAGTTGGCCAATTAATCTGCCCTTTCAGAACAAGAGTTAATTTCTCATGGACTCCTAATGAGTTTACTTTACTATTCAGGGAGCAATTATTCAATTCAGTGATATACAGAATCCTACCCTGAGATTCTGAATGAGAATAGGTTATCTATAACCATGAGTTCATAAAGGATTTTATTCCTGGAGTGTAAATCAAGTTAGATTTATGGTTCCTCAAGTAGTCATTTTTGAAGTTTGCAAGAGACATCATAGAACTGATTAGCTGTGTTTCCAATATAAACTTGAGAAAGAAGTATGTCATTTAACTCCAGAAAAGGATGCTTTGGAATCAAACACCTCCCCCAGCTTCAATGCAAATGCCCCATAGGGTTTTGTGTATGTGTGGACTAAGACAGGTAACTTTCTGGGAATGAAGTCTTCCCTTCTACACCTCAGGATATATTGGGTTACCAGTGGCAAACCCCAAAGTAAAGACAAAAGGCCTAGCAGAGACTTTTTTCAAGAATTCAAGGCTACTATTTTGCCATAAAATCATAGGCTGTTAGAGTTGGAAGGGGGCTGAGAGTTTACTTGATCTAATCCCCTCTTTTTTAAAAAACTGAAGTATTGTGACCCAGAGAAGTGAAGCAACCCAGCTAATTAATCGTTTAAGTTAGTAAATAATCCAGTCACTTTTTACACTTATTGTTTAACATACAGAACACTATCCTGAGGTCTCTACTTAGTTTGATGACCACATGTGGTAGGCAAGGCACATGACACGGTCATTTCCAGCCTGGGGAATGAGAGATTAAAGGGTGGCCATAGGGAACGAACACAGAGCTTCTGACTTTGATTCCAGGAGTTTGGCATTTTTCTTCTGCTACATAAGACTTCCTAGAGCTACATAAGACTTCCTAGAGCTAGTCACACATCAGGACTAGGACTAAGATCTGCTAGAACAAGCCAGTTGGGAATTAGGCTATGCAGCAGGGTAAGCAGGACAGCCCTGTTTTTTAGGGCTCGCAATTGATGCATGTGAATGTGAGTGTTGTAATGATCCTCCTCTCTCCACGTGGAACCTCACTATGGAGAAGTAGTGAGATTTCATAACAAGAAAGCAACTTAACTACAGCCAGCTGCAGCAGAACTGGGACGTCCTTTCCCTCCCCACCTCAAATCCCTAAGTCCCACAGAGACTTGATTCGTGATTTACGTTAAGTTAGTGATTCTTAGGAACGGGATGCGTGGCTTGCAGAGTAGACCCTTGTAAGTTTAGGGAACTCACTCTATGGGCATCAGTTTCCCTATCTGAGAGTAAGGGGGTGGGGCAGATGCTCTCTAAAGATCTCTGTTATATTTCCAAGTGATCATGCTGCACCCTAGTGGTGGGATTTATACTTCCCCCCTTTTGTGTCCCAAGCCAACAGTAGTTTGACTTCCTGAGCTGCTGATCTGTGTACCCTGTCTCCTGCTCATAGACAAACAGTACAAGCAGTCTGGTCCTTTGAGCAGTTTAGAACTAATGAATCAGTGCAGTAAAATAGGCTATTTGACTGTTTAGTGATGGCCCCACATAGCTCGGTTCCACTGGCCCCCACATTTATAAAGTTCTTCAGTTATCACTCAGGATAAACACACTTTCCTGCCATCCTGACAAGACTGGCCCTTTTTTGTCCTTTTCTTCTCGACTGAACTGTGAACGTGCCTTGCACCCACCCAATGTAAAGTAGCCACCAAATTACTATCACATCTCACCACATTTTAAATTTTTCTGCAGAATGTTTATCAGCATCAGACATTGTTCTCATTTACCAGTTTGTTTATTGATTGTCTTCTTTCGGCAAAAGGAGCACAAGACCCATGACATTGTTAAGCACACAGTAGAGACTCAAGAAATATTTCTTGGATGGATAGATCCATGGATGCATGGATATCGAAGCTGGATGAGAAGCCAAAGATCATCCAATCAAAACCTCGGATTTTGTGATGAGTAAATGATGCCCGGAACAATAAAAGAGCTTCTCCAAGGACTCAAAACAAATCATTGGCTCAGCAAACCAGAAACTCCTGATTCTCACTCCAATGATCTCTCCATTATAATTTAAATTAGGAAGGAAGAGGGTCTGTTCAAGAACCCTAAGAGAGGTAAATGGGGAAGCTCATTGACTATATAGAGAATAATGGAAAGGGATTGAGAGGGCTTTGTGATGAAAAGAGATTGGTCATAGGAGGAATTTTTATAGGCAGAAGCAAAAGGTCTAGGATATTGCACAATTCACCTGCTGAAAAGTAATTTGGGCATGAAATTCATAAAACTTATCTCAAATATTATAAAAATTATTTTGTAATTTTTTAAGATCCTCCTTGAACATGAGCCCTGTATCAGCCAAACACAACGACTTCCACATCTAATTGGCAGGCAACAATGAGCATTTATTTCTTGCTCAAGAGTGGGAGCTGACTGATCTGAGTTTAGAGCGATAACTGTGTCAAGCTGCGGATCTGTGGATCTGGTTCAGCTCCATGTGTCTCTCATCCTCCTCCCAAGACAATCAGGTTAGCGGGACAAGTTCTCATGCTTTACCAGAAGTGCAAGCGCCACAGGCACAATTCCACAAGCACAGTTCAAGCCTCTGTTTGCCCTGTGTTTGCTAACATCCAGTGGGTGAGGCAAACAGCATGGCTAACCAAAGTCAAGGGATGAAAAGGTATAGTTTTCCTATGGAGACAGAAAGGACTACATGAATCATATGAGGAAGACCATAGACACGGAAGGGGTAAAGAATTGATATCAACAATTCCACCTACTTTCAGATTAACTATATCCCCAAGTCTCTGATGGACTAACTTTGCATCTCGTATGTGTTTCTGTTACTGCATTCAATCAGGATGTAGTGTAACTGTTTTGACAGTTGATCTTCCCACTTAATGAATCTAAAAATAATAACTATCATGCTACTGGGCCCACTACACACCACACAGTGCATGAAAATCTTGGCAGGTATAACCCCAGGTTTGCTTCCCAACAAACTTATGTGCTGTAGTTACCCTGACTTAACAGAGGAGGAAAGTTACACTGAGGTATCTCGTCCAAGCTCACAAAACTCAGAGCTGAGTCAAGTACTCCAAGCGAACTACAAGGCCTTTTGACTTCTTCACTAAGCTATTAAGCTATACTTTCCCTTGTTTCATAAAAAGCTCAAGCAATGCCTTGATCTAATGTGCCTTTCATCAGCCCAGTACCTATAGCAGTGCCTGGTACACAGTAGGAGCTCTATACTTGCTAATGGAATTGAGTCACACCAGCTCTGATTTGTCTTCTCAGCATCATCTCCTGCTTCTCCTGCAGGCACGCTGCTCAGGCTGGCCTGCTACTGCTTAAACAGCACCTGCTCTGCCCCCCTTCCTGCCATTCCTGGTGCTCAGTCCCTCGAGCACTAATACAAATCACCCATCTAGCATCGGCATCCCTGTATCAGAGAGACAAAACCTGAGGCTAGAGGTGAAATACTTTGTCGTACGTGGCTCTATCCATGGCTCTATCCATGAGCTTAACCACATCTGAGCTTTCAATGCTACACCCCATGGGGGGCCTGGAGGCCTTTATTGAATACTCCTCATCTATTTGGTGACAGGGAATGATATAGGGTGAGATGCATGTTTTATTTATGTCATGATCATTCTTGCCAAGATGACATTCATAAGGACCCGAATGACATGCCATATTTCATAAATATGGAGGTTTTGCTGTAATAGAAAAATCAGTGTTTAAATTATAAGACCTGTATTCTGATACTCAGCCATTACCTCAGCACTGCCTCCCCTTGCTAGTCACTTTACCTCACCCCTGTGTCATCTGTTAAACTGAAGGGTTGCATGCTCCCCAAGGGGCAGGATTAAACTCTCCATGTGAATGAAAAAAGGTGACATAAAAAGAGCTACGTTTGTATAAGCAAACATAGAGGGAAAATGTAAAAGTTACCAGTTATTAAAGAAGAACAAATTATAACCTCTGTGCATACATATATACATATAATGGCTATACATAGAGTGGCTATATAAAATATATATACTTTATATTTACATATAAAAAGTTTAAATGTAATGTGTTTATATGTTTAAAGCTTATATATAATGTGTTTATATACAAAGTATCACATAAGGCCAAGTAAACTTTAAAAGAACAAAATTCTCAGTTTTAGAAAGGTTGATTACAACTTTCACTCTTATTTATAAGGGCTGGGGGCAATGTAAACTAACACATGACTGTAAAAAACAATCTGTCAACACGCTTCTGAGGAAACACATCATATGCACAAGGATATTCCCTGAAGAGGAAGCACAAACAATGATCAGTGCAATATTTAAAAATGGTCACGTTAATTTGGCATATCACTAACATGGAATATTATTCGGCAATTAAAACCATAACTCTATATTCCATGGAAGATTATATGTAGTATGTAGAAACTCTATATCCATTAATGTCAAATTTTTTAACAGGTACAATAAAAATTTAACTACCTAAGAAATTAGGTAAACTATATATATTAGGGCCAGGCTAAGAACTACAAAAATAACCTTGAAATCTCAGTATCTGAAACTAATAAGGCTTCATTTCTCAATCACATCACAGTCTAATTTAGATGAGGGAGTGGGGGTGGGGGAGTCTCTGCTCCACACTGTTATTCAGGGACCCCAGACCCTCCGGTCCGTGGCTCCACCACTTGCTAGTGCCCGATGCCCTGGGTGCTCCTCACCTAGAAGGCAGACAGAGAAATGCAAGGTGAAGGCTTACCTGCTCTTAACTGCCTTTGCTTGAAAATGATAAACGTGGCTTCTGCTCAAAGACATTGTCAAGGCCAAGTCCCATACCCCCTGACCGACCTGAGGTGAAGGAGGCTGGAAGATGTAATGCAGATGAATGCTCAGGAAGGAGAGAAAATGGGTCTGGGGAGCATCGGGCCGGTCTGTGCCACAGTATGTTTATCAACGGACGGTAAGAGGGTATAAGAACGAAAAGAGTACATGTACTAAGGAGATAGGTTTACTTGCTAAGTAAAAGGTCTAATAAGGCAATTTTTCACTATTTTTATGATGTATGTAAGAGATACAAATAGGAAAAATAAAAATAGGCTTAAAATATTGTAATTGACTTAAATAATGTTTAAATCCAATTCCACTATCCAATGATTAATAACTGAAGCATATCGAGATTTTATAATCCAACTCCATTTCTGTCCATACTTTCTTGTGTCTTCTAAGAACCTGAACCTCAAGAAATATGATCTAAATTTTGCAGACCATTTGATGGGAGATGTGGAGCACGGACACTCATTAATAGGATAGAAAAATGTAATTAAGCTCCATAGGCAATTATAACTTTGCTGCTTATTAACAGTAATGAGAAAAATTACACAGCTATGATCACTGGCAGAGCTATTAATGGGTTTCTTGATGACATAACATTTGTTTAATGGAAGCATTTCCTTTTATGTACAAGTGCCATCTGAGGGCAATTTGTCATTATTATTAATTTAAGATCATTTGATCTGTCACTCAGTACCAGGTCCAATTAAAAGGGAGAGGATAGCATAAGCCTCCTCTGAGTAACCCTGCCAGGCAGAGAGGTTTAATAACAAAGATAAAATTGGGCCAAATATTAAAGCCTCTTTAAAAAGGTCAGGCACCTTAAAAAGCACAAAAGACCAGAAATGCGGTACAAAGAGAAAACTGATTTTTTTTTCTTCCAGAAATTTGAAAGCTCTTTATGAAACTTAATTAGTGATAAAATTCTTTGCATGCAAATTAAGGTGATCATTTCTTTCTTACAATGCAATAATGAAAGTCACTTTAGGGACAGCCAAGCCCAGCCTGGAATGTCCCTCATATAGGTGAAACTGCCAGGCCATGATAGAACAAACACATTGGAAAAAAATCACTTTTGAATAGTTTTTATAGCACAAAAGTGATTGTATTAGTCTGCGAGGGCTGCAATAACAGAATGCCACAGACGGGGTGGATTAAACAACAAAAATAAATTTTTTCAGAGTTCTGGGGACTGGAAGTTCAAGACCTAGGGGTAGGCTTGGTCTCCCCTAAAGCCAGTCTCCTAAGCCTGCTGACGGCCACCTTCAGGCTGTCTCCGCACAGGCCTTTCCTCTGTGCACCTACATCCCTGTGTCTCTCCATCTTCTAAAAGGAGGCCAGTCTTATTGGATTAGAGCCCCACCCTGATGACTTCATCTAACCTTAACTTTCTGTTTAAAAACCCTGTCTCCACATGCAGTCACACTGAGGGTTAGAGCTTCACCTTATAAATTTTGGGAAGACACAGTTTAGTCCATAGCAGTGATCATATTAACTCTTTAATTTCAAATACGGATGAAATGAAAGACTTCCAAACTCCAGGCCTCCAACTCACACTGAATCTATGAGTAAAGACCGGCAGATGAGTATACCAGCCACTCCTGCAAGGAGGAGTATCCTTTGTAAATGCTGATTGCTTGTCTACTGTACTTTTCACCTCATGCTGTCCTTCAGAGTCTCAACATTATCCCCAATTTACAGATACAGGCTTTAGGAGGGAAGGTTGCTAACCTCTCCAAGGACTCACAGCCAGCAAATTTGGCTTCAAATACTTCTGAGCATGGTAAGCTTTCTGGCAGAATTTAGGACGATGAGAGAAGCCAAGCAGCACCCAGGAGACAGAGAGGGGTTTGGAGAGACCCTGGGTACTAGTTCCATGTGCCCTGCAGCCATCCCTGCCTGAGGCGACAGTTAAAGCATTCCCAGATGGGAAGTGGGAGTCTCTTCTGGGTCACTGGTTGGGGTTAATGCAGTCAGCCAGGCTCCGGACACAAGAGGAGATGCAGATATAAGGGCAAGCAGAGGAGCCCAGTTATGCGCATGCTGAGTGAGGTGCCCATGGCTGAACCAGAAAGGTGAACTGAAGGTCACAGGGTTGAAGGGGACTACAGGGAGCTGTGTGCATTATTCTGTGTAGGGTAAGAAAACTTCTTCCTCTACCCAGGTTAGGTTTTTGCCTGGAGCTCTGTCATAAAAGACAGATTAGCAAGAGAAAAACATACAAGTTAATTTACATGTATACCTCAAGTATACTTGGGAAAACTCAAAGAGGAGCTTAGAATTCAGGCACATGAGCATCTTCAATGTAAAACAATGTTTTTTGAGTAATGGCAAGACAAAGGAAAGAGTTTTTAGACTCCCAAGGATGGCAAACTGTGGGAAGACAAATAGGGGGGAAACCGATGGTAGATAAAGGCTAGTTAGTAAAGTTTCTTATAAAGATTCTTCTGGTGCCATTTCCAGACTGATAAGAGTCTAAAGTTGTCTCTGTTAATTAACTTTTGTTTTTCCTGGTGGATATGAAGGGAGGGACACATTTGAAAATGTTTGTCCTGCTTTTAGGCAAATAAGGGGAGGCCAGCGAGCTTTTCTTCTATCTGTTTCTTCCTGATCACCCCCAGCTCAAGGTATTCCTTATGCCAAAGTGGCATATGTCAGAGTGAGAGATTGACATTTCCCTCAACTGGTAGGGAAGTTGAAGACAAGGTAGAAGAATCAAACAGCAAACAGAGAGGGTAAAGCAGAGGTGGAAGTATACTGAGGAAAAATATTTGGGTTGCATATTTCATACAGTTTCATACATAGAAGGCACACAGCACAGGCTTAAGAACACAGCATCCAGTGCAAACCACTAGGGGCCATGTTCTGGCTCAACCTCTGCCTAGTTAGAAGAGGCTACAAAAATTAGTTTGACACCCTACGCCTTAGACTCCTTTTATCTTTGTCCTATGTTTTTTTTTAAAGACTAATCAGTATATAAAGGAGCCATGGGGATGAAAGTACAGTATAGAGAATATTGCCAATAGTTCTGTAATATCTCTCTATGTTGCCAGATAGTAACTACACTAGTTGAGTTGAGGATTTAATAATGCATATAACTATTGAATCCCTGTTGTATACCTAAAACCAATGTGATATTATATATCAAGTATACTTCAATTTAAAAAATGAACCACAAAGAAGAAAAAGGAAAGGAAAAAAAATAAGTTAAAATTTAAAAAGACAAATAATAGCAACCTTCACAGAGTTGTTGAAAGAATGAAAAGAAATAATATAGGTGAATCGCATGGTAAATGTGCAGCAAATGTTTCCTGCATATTACTAGCCTCCCAGCACTGGGCAAGGAACTTAAATTCTGTTTCAAATTCCTCATTTGTAAAATAGGGATAATGATACCTTTCTCAAAATGTTGCTATGAAAAATATATTTTTACAAAATTTTAATTATGTATGTATTTAGTATAAATACATGAATAATTTACATATCAATCTAATTTAAACATATATAGTAGTAGTATTTGTATATACTGATGGTAAGTAATTTTACTTACATACACATTTGTTATTTTGATGTTATACTTAAAAGCAGCAGAAGTGACATCCAAGTGGTAGCATGTGAATGGGCTGGAGGGGAGAGAATTTTAAAATAATAATAAAACCACCTGAAAGCCCGTCTGCTTCATATTATCGCCATGTCCCAGCAATTCTAAACATGGTCAGTGATAAAATCCTCCTCCCCACAGTAGCAGACCACTTCTTCCATCATCTACCCTACTACCCTTCCCAGCCCTGCTCCTGCTTAAGAGATACTCTGTACATACTTGTTTCTCTGAGTCAGTGGTACGAACAAAGAAGATTCTGGACAAGTACCAGCTAACAAATATCAAATTGATTTCTTACATGTGTAGGTACTTAGCTTTGAAATGCATTCAGGCACATTTACTCATTTGGTGTTTTCAAAGTTGGGTCACCCTGATTGAAATTCAGCACGCGTTCCCCACATGCCCGCACTCTCTCTATTAGTACTCAGCCCTGGCTGCCATGGGAACTGCCTGGGAGCTGCGAAAAGAATCAATACCCACGCTCCACTTCAAGCCAATTAAATTGGAATTTCAGTGGGGTTGGGGGATGGGGAGATACTCGGTCACTGGTACTTTTTAAAAGCTCCTCAAACAATTGTACCCTTCAACTGGGGTTGAGAAGAGCCGAGTCAGGTGATAGGCCATGATGGTTATGTGCTTAGACGCTAGCATTGCACCCACAGGTCCAAATGGGGTACTGTGCCATGCCTCATTTTTTCATCTATAAAAAGAGAAAGAATCCACCTCAGAGTGTTGTTGTGAGATAATACATGTAACACATTTTGAGTAGTACTTGGTACACAGTGAGAATGCAGTACGTGCAGGATATTATAATTGTAGTAGCACTTTTGCACATGACCCTGGCAGGGTGCCATCACTGTCCATTATATGCATGAGGAAATAGGTTGAGAACTTCGTGGCTTGTCCAGTCATAGAGTTTGTAAGTAAAAAAGCAACAGATTGATTATAAATCTAGAGCTCAGAGGTAATTTGTGCAATACCAAGATACCCTGAGATTTATTAAACACCTACCAAATACAGAGTTTGGTATATGCGTATGAAGCCCTGCACTGCAATTGCCATAACCATTATTTGCCTATATTACATTTCCAGCCAGTATCCTGTCCTCTGCCTCAGGACACTCTAAAGCCTTGGAGCATCTTCCTCTACATTTTCTAAGTCCCCATTTGGTGGGGACTAGGACTGTGAGGGTCAGATCAGGGCAGCTAAATGGAGCACCCTGCGCCTCACTGGTTCCCTGTTGGCTTTGGGTCACATTTGGACCAGAGTATTCTCGCTGTCTGGGGGTGGTTCTCCTTTAGTGGAATGCATGAGATTGGGCCACCAGAACGGAGCTGACATGCTGATTTGGGGTGACTCAAACTTTTTATTTAGATAGGAACCCCACAAAAAATATTTGTTCAGCTCCATACACCCTAGAGGCAGCCTTGTTTCTAGTGATTAAAACTGTACATTTTAAATTTAAACAAGAAAATATTATCCCTGAAGCTATTGATCACAGAGGTAATAAAACCACAGTAAAGAAAGTAGAACAGTTAATTACTAAGCAAATGCAAAATTAAATCAACTTTCCCCAAAGTCAATCAAGGGATAGACAAAGAGTACAGAATATGATACCTAATATGTAAAGAATGGAGGAGGAAAAAAGGAGGAGAAAAAAAGACTGTGTTTGTAATAGTATATTAAGTGCATTTTCTTAAGTCTGCATGTTTCATTTACATAAGTCAGGGAAAACAATCCCATAAATCTTATGCATATTCAGAAGCAAGATCATATATAAACAGCAATACTACACACTCTATTGGAATCAGAAAGATATGCATGAATCTTATAAAACATATTCCTGTAGTCTATGACCTCCCAGGCCTGTGAAGACTGTCTGGGTTGATACCCCTTACCTACACCCAGTTAATCTTTGAAACTCAGTTTCCTGATATGTAAAATAGGACTAAATAACAACAGGACCAACTTGATAGAACTGTTCAAGAGAATAAAAGAAATAAATAAGTTGTAAATAGCACAATATGATCAACATGAGTAACATAATAGTACTAATTACACTCACAGTTATGTGAGTAACATTCTAAATGCTCACCACCAAGTGCTGGCCTCAGGGCAGCAGGCAGTAAGTAGAATGATGAAGCTAAAAACAGAGAGTAGGAGAGAAAAGTAGTTTCCACTTGGAGAATACAGAATGGCTTCTTGGAAGGAAGGTTGATAGACTGGTCTTAGAAGAGAATATGTAGTTCTTCGAAAATACGAATGACGATTTGGGGTGGGAAGAGGAAGAGAAAAGAGTAAGTCCACAGACACTACCAAAGCTCTACTGGGGGTGGGAGAGGAGGCAGGCAGCTTACACAGCTAAGCAAAGGCTGTAAGGGGCAGATCAGTAGATAAGCCTCAGAATCTACCAGAAAAATCCACAGACAAGCACTTCAATCTCTTCCCAACAAGTCTGCAGTGACCCGAGGACACGATGAGCAGCTGATGAAGTCTGATGCCTGCCACGTGTGAGCAGAGGAATCATACTTCTGACACCTGAGACAGACCTCACCACCCAAAAGTCAGTCTAGCCTCCAAATAACAGGCTGACTATAACCAGAAAACAAGGTAAAAGAAGGAAAGAAGAGGTCAGCTGAACCTGGGTCCAAAAGCTGCTGAAATCTGGGCCTTTGTGCTCCTACATGCAGAAGCATCAGCCAGCATTTGGCTCACTGTGGTGGTCCCACAGTGGCCTTTCAGCAGCAGGCTGGCCCGGTC
Organism: Phataginus tricuspis; assembly: GCA_029783875.1. Lineage (NCBI taxonomy): Eukaryota > Metazoa > Chordata > Mammalia > Pholidota > Manidae > Phataginus > Phataginus tricuspis. Next base: position 7,505,761 of record JAQQAC010002629.1, read on the forward strand.
TTGGCATGAACCGGTCTCCACCACGTGGCTGTAGCAACAAGTGGCAGCAGGATCTGCTGGGTCTTAAAATCAAGCCAGAAAGATGGCAGCTTGAGAGGTGAGAGAGAGGCTTCCTCCTAAAACTGCATATAATACGAAAATATAATTAATAAAACTAATCCTGAAAGAGCAACAGGAAAGAGGACTGTGCCAAACTGCACACACCTGGAGAAAAAAATAACCTTATGTAACAGAGCAACGTACCAAAGCTATAGCCTGATGGGACCCACGCCCTTCCCCCACCCCAGCTCACCAGTGGGAGGAAGAGAAACAGAGCAGGGAGGGAGTGGAGACCTGGGACTGCTGAATACCTAATTCAGAAGACCTGATCTGGGAGCACAAACCTACATTTCATGGTGTTTCCATGGTACTCTCATGATTAGGGGGTTGGAAAGCTAAGACAGGCGGAATACCTGGAGAGCCTGAGATTCCAGCCACTTGTGGAAAACAGGGATCCATATCCGGCTGCTCTGGAACAAAAGAAAGGTGGGCAGTCTGAGAGACTTCCTAACAGCAAGAGGGCTGCTAAAGGGGCAAGGATTGCACAGAGCTTACTGCTCAGGAGAAAGGACAGGTAGACAAAATTGTCCGGGTGCACTCTGCCCAGCAGGTTGGGAACTTTCATGATCTTCAGGAGCTCCAGCTCCCTGGATGGCTACAGAGCTACAAGGACACCCTCCGTGATACACAGCGTACTGCACCTTTCTCCCAGCCAGCCCCACCTGGCTCACAAACCGGCAAAAACTACCCTGGCATTAGGCAAGACAGAGGGAAGCCCCAACCACAGCAACTAAAAACGCAAAGCACAGAGGCTTATACCTGTATGCTTGGCCCACTGGTTCGGGCAATGAAGACAGGCATAGCAGCCAGGAAGCAGGAAACAGTTCTTTCCTCCCCCCAGGCACAAATACAGCTCCCCTGCGACCCCTGACATTGCTACAGGGGCTGAGCAGCTCCAGAGAGTGGAGCTTCTGGGCACTAGAGGGCGCCATATACAAATATAAAACGCCAAGGAACCTGGCCCAAATTTAAATTATCAGTACAACCCCTGAGAAAAATTCAAATGAAATCGACCTCATGAATCTGCCTGAAAGTAATTTCAAAATAAAAATCATTAACATGCTCAGGAGGTACAGAAAAATAATCAAGAACTCAGAGATAAATTCTGGTCAGAGATCAAATCATTATGGAACACAGTATCAGAAATGAAGCATACAATGGAAAGTTTTAAAAGCAGATTAGATGTGGTGGAGAAGACGATAAATAAAATAGAAATTAGAGAAGAGGAATACAAAGAAGCTGAGACATAGAAATAAAAAAGGATCACTAAGAATGAAAGAATATTGAGAGAACTGTGTGACCAATCTAAACGGAACAATATTCATATTATAGGGGTACCAGAAGAAGAAGAGAGAGAAAAAGGGATAGAAAGTGTCTCTGAGGAGGTAACTGCTGAAAACTTCCCCAATCTGGGGGAGGAGATAGTCTCTCAGACCATGAAAGTGCACAGATCTCCCAGTGCAAGGGACTCAAGGAAAACACCATCAAGACATATAGTAATTAAAATGGCAAAGATCAAGGATAAGGACAGACTATTAAATTGAGCCAGAGAGAGAAATAAAATCACATACAAGGAAAGCCCATCAGGCTATCATCAGACTTCTCAACAGAAATCTTACAGGCCAGAAAGGAGTGGCAGGATGTATATAATGCAATGAAGCAGAGAGGCCTTGGACCAAGAATACTTTATCTGGCAAGATTATCATTTAAATTGGAAGGAGGGATTAAACAATTTCCAGATAAGCAAAAGCTGAGAGAATTTACCTCCCACAAACTGTCCTACAGTGTATTTTGGAGGTTCTGCTCTAGATGGAAGTATTCCTAAGGTTTAATAGCTGTCACCAGAGGTAATAAAACCACAGTAAAGAAAGTACAACAGTTAATTACTAAGCAAATGCAAAATTAAATCAACTTTCCCCAAAGTCAATCAAGGGACAAAGAGTACAGAATATGATACCTAATATGTAAAGAATGGAGGAGGACAAGGAGGAGAAAAAAAGAACCTTTAGACTGTCTTTGTAATAGTATATTAAGTGAGTTAAGTTAGACTCTTAGATAGTAAAGAAGTTAAATTTGAACCTTGGTAACCACCAATCTCAAGCCTGCAATGGCAATAAGTACATACCTATTGATAATCACCCTAAATGTAAATGGTCTAAATGCACCAATCAAAAGACATAGAGTCACTGAATGGATTAAAAAACAGACCCATCTATAAGCTGCCTACAAGAGACTCTCACTTAAAACCCAAAGACATACACAAACTAAAAGTGAAGGGATGGAAAAGGAAAAAATATATATATTTCATGCAACTAATAGGGAGAAAAAAGCAGGAGTTGCAGTACTTGTTTCAGACAAAATAGACTTCAAAACAAAGAAAGTCACAAGAGACAAAGATGGACATTACATAATGATAAAAGGGTCAATCCAACAAGAATATATAACCATTATAAATATCTATGCACCCAACACAGGAGCACCTACATATGTGAAACAAATACTAACATTATTAAAAGGGGAAATAGAATGCAGTGCATTCATTCTAGGAGACTTCAACACTCCACTCACGCCAGAGAACAGATCAACCAGACAGAAAACAAGTAAGGAGAGAGAAGCACTGAACAACACATTAGAACAGATAGACCTAACAGACATCTACAGAACTCTACACCCAAAAGCAGCAGAATACACATTCCTCTCAAGTGCACATGGAACATTTTCAAGAATAGATCATATACTAGGCCACAAAAAGAGCCTCAGTAAATTCAAAAAGATGAAATTGTACCAACCAGTTTCTCAGACCACAAAGGTATGAAACTAGAAATTATGCAAAGAAAATGAAAAATCCCATAAACACATGGAGCCTTCACAACATGCTCCTAAATAACCAATGGATCAATGAGCAAATAAAAACCGAGATCAAACAATATATGGACACAAATGACAACAATAATTCAACACCACAAAATCTGTGGGATGCAGGTAAGGTCGTGCTAAGAGGAAAGTATATTGCAATACAGGCCCACCTCAGGAAAGAAGAACAATCCCATATGAACAGTCTAAACTCACAATTAATGAAACTAGAAAAAGAAGAACAAATAAGGCCCAAAGTCAGTAGAAGGAGGGACATAATAAAGATTAGAGCATAAATTAAAAAAAGAGAAGAATAAAACAATAGAAAGAAACAATGAAAGCAGGAGCTGGTTCTTCAAGGAAATAAACAAAATAGATAAACCCCTAGTCTGGCTTATCAAGAAAAAAAAGAGAGTCTACACACATAAACAGAATCAGAAATAAGAAAGAAAAAATCACTTTGGACACCAAAGAAATACAAAGAATTATTAGAGAATACTATGAAAAATTATATGTGAACAAACTGGATAACCTAAAATAAATTGACAGCATTCTAGAAAAATAAAACATTCCAAGGCTGACACAGAAAGAAACAGAAAATCTGAACAGACCAATTACGAGCAACGAAATTTAGTTGGTAATCCAAAAACTACCTAACAACAAAACCTTGGACCAGATGGCTTCAACGCTGAATTTTATCAAACATTTAGTGGAGACCTAATACCCATCCTCCTTTAAGTTTTCCAAAGAGTAGAAGAAGAGGAAATACTTCCAAACTCATTCTATGAGGCCAGCATCACTCTAATACCAAAACCAGGCAAAGACACCACAAAAAAGAAAATTACAGACCAATATCTCTGATAAACATAGATGCAAAAATACTCAACCAAATATTAGCAAACCGAATTCAAAAATACATCGAAAAGATCATCCATCATGATCAAGTAAGATTTATTCCAGGGATGCAAGGATGGTACAACATTCGAAAATTCATCAACATTATCCACCACATCAACAAAAGGAGGACAAAAAACCACATGATCATCTCTATAGATGCTGAAAAAGCATTTGACAAAATTCAACACCAATTCATGGCAAAAACTCTCAACAAAATGGGTACAGAGGGCAAGTACCTCAACATAATAAAGGCCATATATGACAAACCCACAGCCAACATTACACTTAACAATGAGAAGCTGAAAGCTGTTCCTTTAAGATCGGGAACAAGACAGGGATGCCCACTCTCCCCACTATTATTAAACATAGTACTGGAGGTCCTAGCAGTGGCAATCAGACAACACAAAGAAATAAAAGGCATCCAGATTGGCAAGGAAGAAGTTAAACTGTCCCTGTTTGCAGATGACATGATATTGTACATAAAAAACCCTAAAGAATCTACTCCAAAACTTCTAGATCTGAAATCTGAATTCAGCAAACTTGCAGGATACAAAATTAATATGCAGAAATCTGTGGCATTCCTATATACTGACAATGAACTAGCAGAAAGAGAAATCAGGAAAACAATTCCATTTAAAGTTGCTTCAAAAAGAATAAAATACCTAGGAATATACCTAACCAAGGAAGTGAAAGACCTATACTCTGAAAACTCCAAGACACTCATGAGAGAAATTAAAGAAGATACCAATAAATGGAAACACATCCCATGCTCATGGATAGGAAGAATTAATATTGTTAAATGGCCATCCTGCCTCAGGCAATCTACAGATTTAATTCAATTTTTATCAAAATACAAACAGCATTCTTCAACAAACTAGAGAAAATCGTTCAAAAATTATTATGGAACCACAAAAGATCCCGAATAGCCAAAGCAATCCTGAGAAGGAAGAATAAAGCTGAGGGCATTATGCTCCCCAACTTCAAGCTTTACTACAAAGCCACAGTAATCAAGACAATTTGGTAGTGTCACAAGAACAGACCCATAGACCAATGAAACAGACTGGAGAGCCCTGATATAAACCCAACCATATATGGTCAATTAATATATGATAAAGGAGCCATGGACATACAGTGGGGAAATGACAGCCTCTTCAACAGCTGGTGTTAGAAAACTGGACAGCTACATGCAAGAGAATGAAACTGGATTATTGTTTAACCCCATACACAAAAGTAAACTCGAAATGGATCAAAGACCTGAATGAAAGTCATGAAACCATAAAACTCTTAGAAGACAACATAGGCAAAAATCTCCTGAATATAAGCATGAGCAACTTCTTGCTGAACGCATCTCCTCGAGCAAGGGAAACAAAAGCAAAAATGAACACTTGGGACTACATCAAATTAAAAAGATTCTGCATGGCAAGGGACACCATCAACAGAACAAAAAGGCATCCTACAGTACGGGAGAATATATTTGTAAACGACATATCCATCAAGGGGTTAACATCCAAAATATATAAAGAACTCATACACCTCAACAGCCAAAAAGCAAATAACCTGTTTAAAAAATGGGCAGAGGATATGAAGAGACAATTCTCCAAAGAAGAAATTCAGATGGCCAACAGACACATGAAAAGATGCTCCACATCACTAATCATCAGAGAAATGCAAATTAAAACCACAATGAGATATCACCTCACACCAGTTAGGATGGCCACCATCCAAAAGACTAAGAACAAATGCTGGCAAGGATGCGGAGAAAGGGGAACCGTCCTACACTGCTGGTGGGAATGTAAGCTAGTTCAACCATTGTGGAAAGCAATATGGAGGTTCCTCAAAAAACTAAAAATAGAACCACTTGACCCAGAATTCCACTCTTAGGAATTTACCCAATGAATATAATTTCTCAGATTCAAAAAGACTTATGCACCCCTTTGTTTATCATAGCATTATTTACAATAGCCAAGATATGGAAGCAACCTAAGTGTCCATCAGTAGATGAATGGATAAAGAAGAGGTGGTACAACATGGTGTGGGGGATCACGGGGGAAAACAATGTAGCACAGAGAAGGCAAAGAGTGAATCTGTGTCATCTTACTACACTGATGGACAGTGACTGAATTGGGGTATGAGTGGGGACTTGGTAATATGGGTAAATGTAGTAACCACATTGTTTTTTCATGTGAAACCTTCATAAGAGTGTATATCAATAATACTTTAATAAAATAAAAAATTTTTAAATAATAAAATAATAAAAAAATAAGAGGTGGTACATATACACATGGAATACTATTCAGCCATAAGAAAGAAACAAATCCTACTATTTGCAGCAACATGGTTGGAGCTGGAGGATATTATCCTCAGTGAAATAATCCAGGTGGAGAAAGACAAGTGCCAAATGATTTCCCTCATTTGTGGAGTATAACAATGAGCAAAATTGAAGGAACAAAATAGCAGCAGACTCACAGACTCCAAGAAGGAACTAGTGGTTACCAAAGGGGAGGGTTGTGGGAAGGCGGGTGGGGTGGGAGGGAGAAGGGGATTGAGGGGTATTATGTTAATGCACATAGTGTGAGGGATCACAGGGAAAACAGTGTAGCACAGAGAAGGCAAACAGTGAATCTATGGCATCTTACTACACTGATGGACAGTGACTGCATTGGGGTATGGGTGGGGATTTGATAATATGGGTAGGACTAGTCACCACATTGTTTTTTCATGTGAAACCTTCACAAGAGTGTATATCAATAATACCTTAATAAAAAAAATTTTTTTAATAAAGAAACCTAAAAAAATCAAGCCAGAGCTGCAACGATAGCCTCAGCTCCTGGGGTCTCAGGTTCAGACCAGACTTAAAGTATCAGCTAAGCCCAGGAGGTCATCTATGTCCCCTGCTGAATCCTGCTAGTTCACACCTTCTGTATGGTTCCATTTTCTGGTCTGCCAGTTCCCTCTCCTATGGTTGTCCTACTCTGACTCTGTTTGGACTCTGGATGTAAAGGGCCATGGTCCTCTGATCTTGTAAGAAGTACCCATCACATATGGATGGATACCACTCACTCCTGACTGCCTGAGTGTTCAACCTTCCTTTGGATCTGTTACCACTGTGCCTTGGACAGATTTTATTGAGCTGAAAAGTACAGAAGTCACACCTGACCTTCCTTGCCCTTTGGCCTTTGTGCTGTGAGCCTTCACTATGACCTTCCTGTGCAGCTAGGCTTCCTTCCTTCTGCATTCTTGTCTCACATATCCACACATCCTGCACTTCCCACCTACCTCAACGGGACCGAATTTCCTGCCCAGCTTACTCCTGTGATTGACCAAAACCTGACTGAAAGTTGCTTAAGCCTGTAGGGAAAATGGTAATTCCATGGCTAGGATTCTCACCTGATCTTAATCTCACCCATTGTATATGTGAGATGAGGTAATACTTAGCCTACTGCACAGGTGCATGCTTGCATACCTGTTGGCTATAAGCCATTACTGCTGGTATTACTATAAGAAGGGAGTCTAAAGAGAGAAAGAGGGAACAGAGACAGGGGAGCCTGGAGCCTAGAGTGGAGGCAGCACCTGAGCAGAGGCTGCACCTGGGGTCAGAAAGGGAGACAGACTTGCTACTTGTAGACAACTGGGTGACCGCCTTGAGAGTAAAACTTGGTATGAGCCCCTTTTTACTCCCAACATTCCATTGTCAATATTCTATCTCACCGAATCCATAGTGAACTTGCTCGCAGATGGGAACCCCCTGCACCCAGAGCTACAAAGTGAAAGTAGCGGAAGAGTAGAGGATCATCGGTGTCTTGATCATAGAGTGTATACATCCCAAGATGCCTTCTCTGCTATAAGCTAATCTGGACCATGGGCTGAAGTCAACAGGAGATAGGCAATAATGATGACATGATGCAGGAAGAACCTCTGACCTTCTAGCAGGCTCAGCAGGAGGGGTCATCCCAGGTGGAGCTACAAATCAGATGCTACGTCTCAGTATCTCGTTCCCCATTTCCAGCTGAGACCCTCATTGTTTAGCAGGTTCTGCCTGGTGATTAAATCAAGATTAGCAGCTGCTGACCTTGGTTGTACATTAGAATCACCTAAGGAGCTGGAAAATCTGTATGCCTAGACCAATTACATTGGAATCCCTGAAGGCAGGGAGAGAAGGGGCCCAGGGCTCTGTAGTTTCTAAACTTCCCAAGTGAGTCAAGAGCAGCCAAGGTTGAAAACCACTGTCTGAAGACCAGACAGCAACTCTGGAAATGGCATCCTGTCCACCAGCCCCTGATGCCCCAACCAGACTCCAGGCCCATCCTGTCATAACTCAGGGGGAGGGAGTAAACCTTACCCAAAACAAACAAACAAAAAGCTCTTGAGAGAAATCAAATGTCACTCACTGAAGGAGAACTGGATGTGAACAGTCTCTGGTGGCAAAGAATGTGCCGTGTTCTGGAGCTCTGAAGCAACACGGAGCCCCCATCCCTGGAGGATGCAGCCAGCCCACTCTGGCCTTTGGAGAAGCAGTTTAGTTTGAGGGGGATGCTCCTCCCTGGGACACAACAGACCCAAACCTGTCACTTAACAACGGTGCCATCTTGCACAAGCCACTTCTTAAAAAGCATATTTATTGAAATATACCACATACACAGATGAACAAACAACTCATAAAGGCACAGCTCAACCAATTACAAAATGAACACACACACATAGCACCATGCAGATTCAGAACGAGAACATTGGCTAAGTCGGTTTCAATAGACCCTGAGCATCTCTTTTGTGCTGGGGAGCAGAGAGGGGCTGCACACGCCCAGAAAATGACACAGAAGGTTTCAACCCTAAAAGGGCTCCTGATCTAGAGAGAGACCAAAATATATCAGTAACTGCAGTACCAATAGCCACACAATTTTACAATAAACTCCCTTCAGGCAATAAGTAATGTGTAGTAGATGAGGATAGGTTTATTTGAAGGGTTCCCATAAGGGAATTCTCTGTGTTAGTACCAGTGCACAGGAAAGCCCCTTTCACTATAGTACATGAGGCCACGGTTTAGAAGATGACAGCAGATTAAATTGATAACTAAATCATTTTATACAAGAAAAGAACAGAAATTAGGGAGAAGCTGAAGAAGGGAGGGGAGGGGGTGTAGGAAGGGAAGGGAAAGAGGTGAAGAAATATAGGAGGAGGTCGGCACCACAGGAAACTGACCATTCAGAAATTCCCAGTTACAGGGTAATGGAGCTCTTTTAAGAATGGGGATATCTAATACTCCGATTAGAATTACTAATGTTACCATAAATCATCTTCGCTCCTTCCCAGGGCTTCCATGAACTCTGCAACGTCTTAAAATGCTGTGTGTGGATGGTTTAGAGGAAAGTGCTGAGTTGTAGAGCTGGATAAGCACAGAACAGAAAGAATGGAAAAGGGAAATGGGGCTGATGGAGGGTGGGAGTTCAGGGAGGCAGGAGCCCTGATTCAGAAGCGCCTATGAGAAGGGAACCCCCAGAAATCTTGGCAAGGGTGTTGAATTTCCTACAGGATGTTCAATGTGGTGTATGTGCACCTCAAAGCTCAGGGTGGCATCGGCTGACAGCTGCTTGCCCATGGAATGTCCTTGGATGATGTGTTTGACCTCCTCTACAGCCCTGAATGTATCCAAAATGCATGCTATTCTCTACACAAAGTGTTTAGACGACATGAAATGCTCTGTGTGCATATACTTCACAGCCTGTTTGTGATGCTAGTAAGTGCTGACATTTCCCAGTTTACCTCAGCTTCTGGTTCATAGTTGACCCTTCACATGTTCTGCACAAAAATAGAAGTCTGCTTTTCTGTTTTTCTGCTATCCCACAATGCTTCTGCATAGGCAGATAGTAGATCATCACAGGCTCACTCAGGGAGTATCACCAGGTGTATTCTTCAGAGCCTCCCGTCACACCACAGCATTACCCATTTCCAAAAGGTGAGCAGGAAACCCACCCAGCTCTGCAGAACGTGCGCTCCCCGGTGCACTGAGCAGGTTTCCAGGGCTGTGTGATCTGCATGAGCCACCATTTTCTGGAACACGCAGATCATACAGTCTTCCATATGAAATATGCACTAAAAGAATGTCAAGGGCAGATGTAAACGAGGAAAAAAGTCTAAGAAAGGCAGTATTTTTGTTTGAGAGGGAGACCATGGTCTGAATCTCAGCTGACTGAGAGATATGCTGCTTCCCAGCAGAGAAAAACTAGCAAAACAGAAAATAGAATAAGAAAAAGAGAGAAACAGCTCTTAAAATGGTCTAGTCTATATAGCCCCAGAACTGCGACCGATGGAAACCAGAGTTGGTCTCAATTTCAGAATGTTTTAGAGCTGCAGATGACTGTACAGGAAAGGTTTTCTTGATGGAAACTCAAGAAAGGGTCTGAGCTGCCATTTGTCAGATATGCTCTGGGGAGAGGTTGGGAAATACTATATGCAAATCAGAGAGATGCTCCCCAACACAGCATAAAGCAACTTAAAAGTCCTTCCGTGCATGAGTCCAGTCCTGGTCAACAGGGCAGACCCAAGGTGCTACATCAGATGGGACAGATCAAAGTGCTTTGTAGTTGTCTTAAAAGAAAATTAAGTGGACCGTGAATGGAGTGGTCACAAAGTGAACTGTGACGAAATCATGAGACACACAATGGACTGGATTCTAGAACACTGTGAGCGGCCGAGGATTAGTTCTCTACTTCCTGGGTGAATGCAGGCACAAAGTGGAGTTTCGGATGCTGTCCGCTGAGCCCAGAGATGACTGGGAGTGTGGTAGGCAAAACCCTAATCCCTCCCCCAAGAAAATGTATGGGTTTTTTTCAAAATTTCAAACACTGACTAGGCACTGCTATGAAGGGATTTTGCACTTGTAATTAATGTCCTTAGTTGACCTTAAAATATGGAGATTTCCAGATGGAGCTGATCTCATCACATTAGCCTTTCAAAACAGAGAGAATTTTCCAGCTGCTGAGAGATGAAGGAGGCAGAGGGAAAGTCAGAGGGATTCCAAACATAAGAGAGACTCTCACCGTTACTGATTTGAAAATACGGGAGCCAGGTAAGTAGCGTGAACAACCTCCCAGAACGGATTCCGCCAACAGCCTGACAGAACTTGGAAGTGGATTCTTCCCAGAGCCTCCAATAGGAACCCAGCCCAATTAACATCTTGACTTCAGCCTCAGGAGACCATAAGCAGAGAACCCAGTGAAGTGCACCTAGACCTCTGACCTACAAAACTGTGAATTAATGAATGGGTGTTGTTTTCAGCCCCTGAGTTTGTAAATTTGTTACACAGCAATAGGTGACTAGTTCAAGGAGTCACTATTTCCCATCAGAGAGGAGCACAGTAGTTCTTACATGTCAGGCCTTACCTAAGCCTCCCTGATGGAGAGCTGACCCTGGTCAGTATTGTAAAGTGGGCGAGTTTGTCTTCTGTGCTCCAAGCTTCCAATATCTGGCCTCTCTTGCCCATTGTTGGTGACTCTCATGATCTTCTACTTCCTCCCCTAATTAGAGTTTTCAGTCAAGGGAAAGTAACTTGGTATAACCCTCCCCAGGAATTTGTGCTTTAACTGGAAACAAAGTTAAGCTAAAGCATTGGAGTTTAAGAGTAGGTAGGATAGCAGCCATGATTTTCCTAGGTACCCTTGAAATACAAAACATCAACTGGTCCTGAATATGGGAGTGGCATAAGAAATTGATGGATTAAGAAGAAATAAAGTTCAACCTGGCAACTGATAACAGAGTAACAATTAAAACCTAGGCACACCATATCCCAACATCCCTTTTCAGCTTCTTACATGTCAACTTTGTCAAATGTTAACTTTAAATGCTTTTAACTAAAATATGTAGAGAGAGCCAAATTAGGGAGACAATATGCAGGAAAAAAAATTAGCCCCTTAATTAGATTCTTTTCATTCAAGAGGCTTACCCTATTTTACCCTATTAACTTCATTGATTATACTCTTAGAAAAGGAACAAAGACCCCCAGATATCTAAAATACTTTTGACTTTTAGATTAAAAAGACAAGATCAAGCTGCTGAGAGGAATATGTTTAAAGGGAAGATTGATTTTTCCTCTAGAGTATAACAAATCTATTAGCACTAACTTGGTGAAAGATTCCAAGGATGCACATTCTGGAAGCCGCATGACGTCCATTGGATTCTATTTGCCGGTGTTATGGGCTCAACCGTGTCTCCCTCATATTCAAATGTTGATGTTCTAACCCCCAAGAACTTACAATGTGACTGTATTTGGAAATAGGGTCTTTAAAGAGGTGATTAGGGTTCAACGAGGTCATTGAGTGAGCCCTAATTCAATGTGACCTTATAAGAAGAAGAGATTCGGACACAGACACACACAGAGGGAAGACCATGTGAAGACAGAGGGAGAAGACAGCCACATACAAGCCAAGGAGGGGGGTCCAAGGACAAACCAACAGTACCAACGCTTTTGTTACAGGTTGAGTTTGTTCCTCTTGGTCCTTGTCCCAGTTACAGAATTGAAAGGCAGAGACACAATATTGAAGCAACAGGAAAGTTTAATTTGAATACACTCTAAGGGAGGAGGAGCGGGCCAGAGTCAAGGGAGACCAAAGCCTTGATATGTTAGGCAGGAGGCTTATATATTGCATTCTGGTCAGGAGGCACCTCTTTGACTGACCAGGTGGGGTTATTTAATTTACAGGTCTTTCTGTATAGTCCTCCCTCTCAGTGAGCACATCCTTTCCCCGTGCTGAGGGGTGACTTGGGCACTTCTTAGTTCCATCTGTTGGGATCTGGTTGGGGAGGAAGTTATCTCCCTGAAAAGCCTATGTTGTCTCCATATGGGACCCCCTATCTGGGCAGGGTTTGGGTGGCTTTTTCTTTGAACCTTATCTGGTTCTTATCTGAAGCCTTATCTTATTCTTATCTGAGCCTTATCTTTCCCTTTTTGGGCTGCTTGTGTCTACCTAACATCCCTAGCACTTTGATCTTAGACTTCTAGCCTCCAGAATCATGAGAAAAATAAGTTTCTGTTGTTTAAGCCCCCCAATATGTGGTACTGTATGCTAACTCTCTCAAATTAATATAGACGGTATTCCAGACAAGTATATTTTATCATCTCTGTTATTTGAAAAAGCCTCCAGATATTTGCATACTATTAGCAAAAGAATATCATAAAATACCTGTTTCATTCATTAATTTACTCTCTAATTCAATACATACATATTAAGCACCACTGTGTGTTCACTGTCCACACTCCATGAGGTATCTCTGTCAAGTAGGAAAACAGAACGTTTAAAACCAATCTCCACCCTCACTGGATTTACAACCTAAAGGGGGTGACTTGTGAAGATTCAGAAAGATCTATTTTCAAGCCAGACACATCCAGGTGGGCTTGGACAGGTGATTTAAACTCTCCAAATCGGTTTCCTCATTTTAAAAATGGACCAATAATAGTGACCAGCACATCATACTGTGACACTAAATTAGATAATGTGCATAATACACTCAGCATAGTGCTGCATACATATGAAAGTGAATGATTCCTTTAGTATTAAGAAATGCATCCTCAGGGCCGAAGGAAGTGAAGCCCAAATAGAAGACATGACTATGACTTGAGTCAGGTGGCCATCCATGAAGGAAGGGTACAGGTTAGAAAGGAGGCGTTCCAATTCTATACATGAGCAAAGCGTCACACAAGGACAGATGAGATGGTCTGCAGGCACAGCAGAAGGGTCACGTAAGGGTTCAATTTCTGGAAGCTGAAATCAGGAGCAGGCTGGAGCTTAGCGAGCCTCGGGCTCCTGTAGGCCTGTGTTAGGGTTAGAACTTGAGCCCGTAGCATAGCACACTTCTACTAACCTTGAGTCCCAGCTACATGTTTTTCAAAATTTTTGTAAGTTCTCAGGCATTCACACCGACTGTCTGGATGACATTAGGCTGAAGAGGAAATTAATTTCTTATAATCCACTTTCAACTGTATCTTAACAGGCTAGGGTTGAATGATGAGCTGGATCTGACAAGATGTTCTTTTTACAAAGACAAAAGTAAATGCCTACTCTTGGGTCTGTACAGTCAGCTGCACGAACAGGCTGGGGTAAGAATATGGCCCAGCAGCAGCTGAGGAGAAAAAGCCCACAAGTTCTGGAGCTCAGTGGGGATTGTGGCGAACAAGTTCAAGGGCATCAACAGAAACACAAAATCGAAAATTGGGAAAGAACTGTTGCTTTATTTTTAGTTGACGTTTTTTTGCCCATATCTGACATATTGTGTTTAAATTCGAGCATCACCCTTCAAGGACAAACTGTGCAGACTGAAACATACTCAGAAAAAAAATAATTAGGGCTGAAGGAACATCAATTTGTATGCTTATAGGAGGAACCGTTGAGAAGGCAGATGTGAACTGGACTGGAAAAGGAAAAGCTGGAGAAAAAGGTTTGGAATCAGAGGCGCATGAAATATGCTTGGGAGACTGGGGATAGGTTCGTTTAGTTGAGTGGATTTTTAAAAGCAATTATATCTTTTTTTGCTTTCTATGGGTATGAAATGGGTCATGCCTTGAAGATAAATTTTTACCCCACCCCTTGAACCACTGAGCCCACGAAACAACTAACAATTTGTGAAGAACTAACAAGCTATGGAAAGAATAGTTTTTGTTCTGCTAAAAGAAGATCATTGTATCACCCCATACCTCCTAAGTTATCCTTTTGCACTGAAGCCCCTCCCTTCAGGGGGTTGGTAATGAAAGGAACCCTCATTGGTAATCCCAGCTCTGCCCCTGCCCACGGGGTTTCCTCCCAATCACGTTGATAATGCTGACGCTGCTGTATCACCCAAGATAACACCATCACATCTAGATTGTCAACAAAGATCAGTGATTTTCCAAACTCCCTTTTCCTTGAAAAGCCTCTTCTTGCCCGCCACCACCACCACCGACAGAACACAGCGTGATGCCCGCTCCTTCTGTAGCTCCCGGGAGCCCCCCGGCAGGGGCGGACACCACGCTGCCCTGCTGGGGGCTCCTGGCTTCTGGGATCCCGTCCCTTTGTCAGAAGTGGCCTATCCTACTGGAACACCTAGAGGGAGTGAATGTTAAACACTACTAAGTGACTAAGGGGATTATTGCCAAATAATAGTTTGACTTTGAGGTATTCTGTAACTTAGTCTCCTCTGAGGAGGAAGGGGCTTTTATCTAAAACTCAAAGTCGGGAGGCTCTTTCCCATCCCCGAACTGAATGTACCTCGAACCTGGACTCGGGTTCTCTGGGCCCTTCTGTCTCTGGGCACACAAGAGACCATCATGAGAAGCTGGCCTCTCACGCTGCTGTGGCTTTAGACGAGTAAAGAATAATCCAAAACATAGAAGAAGCTATAAACTCTGGGCTAAAACTTGTCAGGAAGGTCATTTGTTTTCATCAGGCCACACCAAGAAGAAAATAAAGACCACAGATGAGGCAGAGAAACAGGAATGACACACAGAGCAGCCAAAGGGTACTAAAAACAGGTTATTTTCACAGTGCTCATAAGCTCACGTTATGGAGCAAAACCCATCAACACCGATGACACCCATATAATCCCCCACATAAAGGAGCAGAAAGCCAAGACTGCAGATGGGCGCTTAGGGACTCCTTGGTTTGTGAAAGGCAGAAGTCAGGCTGGTATCCCCAGCTGCCTACCAGAAAGAGTCGAATCTGAACTAAGTTCAAAACCGTCAGTCCAGACTTTTCCTCTCCTCCCAGTGAGACAGGAACTCCACAGCAAATGCTAAATGTTTACCTTGATCCCCTGGCTTCTTTTTCAAGAGTCACTTTGCATACAAAAGAATTCTAATGTCCAAAGCTTTAGGAGGCTTAGGGGGATGCTAATTGGGTGGGCCACCCATAAAGGGCACCAAAACTTACTTCCGGCAACCCCGGGGCACATGCCACAGTTTTGGGAAGAACTTAGAAACTGGTCCCATAGACCCCTGCTGAAAATATTGGCTTCCAGCCGCCCCCTCAGCTCCATTCCTCTCATCACTGATAAAAAAACAACACAGAAACACCTTTTCCACCAACAACATAAAACAGCACCCAGAAAAAAACACCACCTCTGATCCCAGTAACACATCACTGCCACCAGTAAAAGTGGCTCACACTCATGAGTCCTGTGTGTCCGATACTGTGCCGTCCATGTTAAATGTAACGTCTCATTTAAACTCTACCACAGATGAGGAAACTGAGGCACAGAGAGCCAAAGGACCTTGTCCAAAATCCAATGATTAATAAATGGAGAGGCCAGCTCTCCTGGCCCCTCTACAGGCTGGTCCCAGTACTACCCATGCCCTGTAGCCTATTTCTCCAAACCAGGCTTCCTCCCCTCATAGTCCATTCTCCCCAATGTTCTCCTCCTCCCCCAACATTCCAGAATATTTCCTTGAGCACTTATTGGTGTTAAGTGATGCTCAGTGGTCCCACAACTCTGGACCTGTCTTGAGACATATAAAAAAATACTGATAATACATCTGACCCCTTACCTCCCAGTTCCTATGCTCCCTGCCTGCGCTGCCCCTTACCTGCAGCCCACAGCCAGACCTCACACATTTCCCTTGCTCAAACTTACTTCACTTCCGAGATCTGCAGCTGGCCACCTCCCCTCTGATGACAAATTCCATTCATGGATTCCTGCACACTCACTCACCACACCCTTCACATCACGATTCCCCAAAATTGCGCTTTGTTTACTCCCCACAGCCCATGGTCGTCCTGCTGGCCACGCCATGGACAGTCCCCTGAACACGGCCTGCTCCTGGCCATGGTTCGCTCTCTCACCCCTTGGCTCTGCCTCTACCATGCCTCAATCCTTCTTCTTACTTCAGTGTAATCACAGTAGGTTTTTATGCCACCCTGCCCTTGTTCGATTGATTAAAATTTTCATCTTGTGCATTTTTTAACTTGAAATACGTATATAAGTAAATAAATATTTTTCAAAGATAACAGTATGCTGGTACAGTTATGGTGGGATAGTATTTTCACATACTGCTGGTTGTGATTAAAAAAGAGTACAATCTTCTGGATGGTGTATGCAAATCAAGTCCTATTAAAATCAAGACTACTATGTAAGTTTGTGCCTAAATCATTTCCTATTAAAGTGCATACCACTTTACTTGGTAATTTGATTTCTATACATCCATACTAAGCAACTAATTAGACAGTCCCCTGAGGTGTTGTCCCTGCTCCTCTAAATCTACCCAAGTCTACATATGTATCAAGGCCAAGAACAATTTCTTTCACCTCCATGAAAGTATTCAGACCACATATTTGCTCTCTCTCCTTTGAATTTCTAATATGCTTAATGCCTTTGTTTTTCATGCCTAGTTATCAGTTTATTCAAAGTCAATAAGTTTTATGATACCCACAATGGACTGGGAGCTATGTTAACACTGGGAAGACACAGGATAGTAAGACACAACTAATGATCCTGATAGATTCCCCTTATCCTCCCCCCCTGGGCTAGGGTCTCCTGGAAGACAAGGACCAGGGCCTAGTTATTTTTTATATTGAAGCACCTAATAACAGGGTCTTGCAAAATTGCAGCAGGCATTCAGTTACTTAATAAACTTTTTGCTAAGAGACTTAATGATACAGTATGGTATCATCAATCCCAGAATCCTTATTCCAAAAGATTCCCTCATGGTATACTAACATCAACTGAGATTGCCCCACCTTGGGTAGTCCAGCCTTGATTGATGGATATTTGGGGAAGAACTTGATTTTCAGGGTAAATATTAATCCATACTTCCTCTATGTTTGACCTAAAAATGATGTCCCTCCTCCCCCAACTATTTTTCACTAGGGAAAATATATTTCTACATATCTAAAATATAATTATATATATAATAATAATAGACATATGTCATATGTTAGAGGCCTATGGCAATGCTGTCTGCACTTCACAGATGAGCCTACCCAACTCCAGCAAAGTTAAAAGATGACAAAACTAGTAAGTAGTGTATCACAAATGTATTCCCAGGTCTCTTCCTATTGCATTATTTTATCCCATATATATCTATATAGATAGATAAAGTCTATCTATGCTTCCGGAAATCAACCTTCCCAGGGGAAATTTTTTCTGTGCATCTCAAAATACCCCAATGACATTGCAAGTCCTTCAAAGACAAGAAGCAGAAGGCTTCTTGTTAAGAGGCGTCCCTTTCATCTCCAGCTCCACCCACCTCCACTCCCACCCCATCATTCACATCATGGGGTGTACTTTTTCTAGCCCTCATTTTGTCTGGCTTTTCTTTCTAAGGTCATAATTCTGCTTGTTTTTGCTTTACAAAACAGCTATTAGTCGAAAGGATAAGCCAGGGGAGAGGTGGGTGCATGGAGCATGGAGCATGGACCTTTCAAGGTGCACGGGACCTTTAAGGATCCCAATAGAAAATAGGGTCCCAAGGAGAAAAAAACGCACACTCAGATTAGTACAATTTAAGGAGGATTGGATAAAGGGACTATTTACAAATAAGTTGTTTCCTTTGTGAACAGTTGTGTCTTCTTTGTAAATACTTATTACCTCCCCTAGACTTAAAGGGACAAGGAGAAGATGCAAAATGAAGGGAAGGCCACCTTAAGAGGAGCAGCGGAGCCGGCCCCAGATGCTCTCAGAGGGATGGAGCCCAGGGAATAAACACCCTGTCTGGACTCTCCTCCCTCCCTCTGATTTCCTGCCAGGCAAATCCAATATGATGTTTCCCCCTGAGGGCAAAGGAACCCTGATGAAGTTCATGCAGGCAGAGAGCAGCATGGGAAAGTACAGTGAGTTGAAGAATGGATGCAGTGGAATAAATGGAATATATCTGGCACAAGCAGTGCTAGTCGTCCTCAGAGACTTGCCAGTAATCACTTCTTTCACATAGAGGATCAAACTTTTAAATACACAAAGGAATATTAGACTCAAAATGAGAAATTCTAATATATAGGGTACCCTAATAAAATCCACATACATCTGATTAGCATGCATTTTATTACATAGACAAAACCAACATTAACCAGTCTCTGCTTTTCCTTATAATTAGAAATGTACAAAATGTCACCATCAGGACCAAAGCATTGTTAACAATGACATACACAAGAGTAGCACACATTTTGTGTTAACTGACATCTTGGAAGAGCTCACATCTTACTGAGAGACTTCATAGTGTCTGTATAGAAGCATGTGCACAGAGCATGATGAGAACACAGCACCAGATCTTGGACATGAAAGACCAGCTGACACATCATGGACTTCAGAGTCATCACCAGTAAAGTGGGATAAATATACACTCTAGTCTCCTAGAGAGAATTGTTGCAACGGACACATGAAAGTCCTTAATGAACCATACATATGCCCTTTATTGTTGTCTCAGTGTATAAGTATTGCAGATTTTCCCAGTATACTGAAAACTTCTTAGGGACAGAGACCACTCATTTTCTTCAGTATCTACCACAAAGCCTGGAACATAGTAGATGCTGAATAAATAGCTTGTTTCTATGTAGGCACAAGTCAACACTTTCCCAATACTTAGTGAGATTCAGTCATGCCATCATCCCTAAGCACAGTGCTTTTACATAGAGAAACAAAGATACAAAATTAGGGAATTTCACAAAATTATCATGAAATGCTAGCGCCTGCCAGAGCATGTTACAAAGCAAGTACTCGCTGTGGAAATCCTATCAGTGGAAAGGATGAACCAGGAGGGGCAGGTGTATGGACTCACTGATGGAAGAAAATACCAGTCAAGGTCCACAAGGAGGTAGCACCCTTGCCAGTCCAGGCACTCAGCACAAGCACAACTGCACATGTATTTCTGCCCAATGCCCAGCCTCCCTCCAGAGCTTGTCTCCACCAAGAGAGTCACCCACCCTTTCCAGCCAGCCATGCCCTTGTAAGTCTCCTCAACATTATTCCTCTCAGTCAGGGCTCTTTTGTTGCAGCTGTTAAAACTGAAACCTTTTATGGTGTATATAAGCCAGAGGTGACACAATTAAGTGAAACTATTTGTCATATAAAATTTACATCAGCAGGAATTAAACGTCACATAACTTAGGATTGACAGCCTCTACTGAGTCATAAAGACTCTAAATGAGTCTTGTGAAGGGTGTCCTTATACAGTCCCTAATAAACTCCACTCCACCAAAGACTTACTTGCCAAAAGTGCCAAAAGGAGAATATCAATGATGAGGTGGCCTGATCCCTCACAAAAAAAAAATTGAATGGAGATTAAAATTTCATCCTGTACTAACTTTGGAAAGTGAGACATTAGAAAACTTGATTCCTGTCTCTGACTGTCTTAGTTGTGTGACCTTGAGCCAATGGCATCGCTTTCTCTGATTTTCAGGTGTCACTAATACTACTAGTCCTCACTGATTCATGAAGCTTTTTCTTTAATTAATAGACTTAATTTTTATGTTTTAGAGCAATGGTAGGTTTACAAAAAAACTGAACAGAAAGTAGATGTCCTATATATCCTCACCTGCTCTACTCTCTGTTTCTCCTGTATTAACATCTTGCATTCATATGGTTGCAATTGATGAGTCGATATTGATACGTTATTATCTGATGTCCATAGTTTACATATGGTTCACTCTTAATGTTGCACAGTTCAGCGAGTTTTGACAAAGGTCTAAGATCATATATCCACCGTGATTCATATAGTATTACTGCCCTAATTTAAAGATTTAAGGACTAAGTGATAATTAAGGAGTATTTTTTGACCTATAAATCTCTAGGTAGGGGTCAGCTTATAGCAGTGATAGGTTTCTTTCCTTCATTTATTTAACATAATACTACATATTGGTAACACAAAGATGATAGGACACAGGTCCTATCTGGCAGCTCTAAGGCTGGGAAATATTAGAGATCTCTGCAGCGATAACTGTGAATTATGACGATCTTCATGGCAGAGATCTCTAACGCCCTAACATAAACAGTTAACATGCATTTAGTATTGATTCTGAACCAGGCAGAGTTACATATTTTATATCATTTCGATCATTAATCCTATATAGCCACTTAATGGTAGATACGATCATCATCCATCTTTTCCATACAAGGAAACCTCTATCAGGAGCACATATGAGCTCCAGAGAAGAGTGATTGAGTAGAGTTTCTAAAAACAAATCAGTCACTGGGCGCATAACAGGGGAAAGGGCATGCAGAACAGGAGTAGAGGGAAGGAGGGCATAGTGAAGTCACAGTGCATACACGCGCTCAGATGCCCGGGTGAGTCGACGTGTTCAGAAAATCGACAACAAGGAGTCTGCAGTGAGAGACAAGGCGGAAGAGAAAGGCGGACCCAACCCATGGGAGGTTGTGGGCTTGCTGCTCAGGAGCTGGTCCTTTATTCTACATGCAATGGGGAGCATGGGAGGCTTTTATGTGATTTATTTAGCCTTTGGAAAGATTATTCTAGAGCAGGCTTTAGAAGAAGTTGGAAAGCAGGCAGAGGCTAATTATGAGCCCCAATTTAGAGGGTAAACACTAATACTTGGTAAACACACACTATATGCCAGGAATGCTGTGTGTGAAGTACCTCACTTATTCAATCCCCCACTCAGGGCCGGGCAGGAGATGATGGGACTCTACCTAAGTGATCATGGGGATGACGAGATACATTTTAGAGACATTAAGGAAACCAAAGAGGGAAGGCTTAGGGTCAGTATAGACCACAAGAGCTCATGACTATTTCTTAAGGAAGAAAGCTGAAATACAGGGCAGAAATAAAAGCAAAGCATGGTTCTGCTAAAGTCCTGAGAGACATGGAGACCTCGGAACTGGAACAGCTTTAGTGCCAACAGGTTCAGCAGCAAAGGATTTAGTCAGACTCAAGTGACCTCAGTTCTGGGCATAAGTGGGGATCTCGGCAGACAGCATCTCAGAAGCAGGATGTGCGGCCAGCATGTACCTTTGTCAGCATCAGCAGCATGTCAGTGATATGCACAGCCAAGTGGGGGAGACACTGGCAGCTGAGATGTGGGGAGATAATATTTTTAAATATTTCCCAATTTAATTTTTATTTCTCAGGGAGTAGTTTATCATCATCATCATAAAATCGTTACCATCACTAATCGCCTCTCTCCAACATTATGCAAAGAGCAAAAGAATGTAGCTGATTTCCTCCAAGAAGAAAAAACACAACAAGACCAAGCTGTAGGTAGTCTTTTGTGAACCTATAGCACATGCAAATGCACACACACACACACACACATTCTCTCTCTTGAAAGCCATGACTTTCAAACACAGGAACTTGATGGACACAATATTTTTGTTACTCTAAAAATCTTGACTTAAAGACTAAATAAACATCATCTCATGGAAAAAGTTTAATATCTCTAGATAAATAGTACATTGGAAAGAGAATGCAGAATACGTAGGAGCTAGGCAGGTCCCAACCAAAGGTTTCAAAAGTTTTACCTGCTGGTACAGGGCTCACCCTTCCAAGAGAAGGGGACTGTACCAGGCCAGATGTCCTGGAGAATTAATGACCCCTACAGCAGCCTTTGGTCACAAACTGGTGGGAGATGATCTGTAAATACCCTTCTTTCAATGGGTTACCTCAAAGCCCATGTTCTATGCTAGCTTTCAGAGTTCCCAGTAGGAATAAGCTGCAGTTACTTATAGAAGCAATCTGCTTGATAACAAGGCCTTTCTGGCTGCCTTCCCTCCCTGTCCACTTCACACTGTCCTACGGATGTTGCCTGGATCACCTCCCACATAATGTACCCCCACTAGAATCCTTGTCTCCGGGACTGACTTAGAGAGAACCCAGAAAAGGCACTTTGTGACATGAGTCAAATGATTCAATCTATAGCAGCAAGGGAAGAAAGATGGGGAGAGTTCATAGCTGATGGCCTTAAATTCCCCTGTGATAACAGAAAGCAAGGCCATCTTTGCAGAATATATTTGAGGAGTGGGTGGAATTGTTTAAGTGCTGTTGTAAGGAACAGATGAAGGTACCAACAGGGACCAAGTTAGAAGACCACAGAGCAGTGCTAAGAATCTAGCTCCAGTTGGAAACCACACCTGCGCGATTATGTGCTTTTCTGCTGTCTACAGCATCCAGCTGTCTGGGAGCTGGAGCCGAGAAGCAGAAAAGTAGGGAACGTATAGGGAAGTTGTAACACCGGTCCATGAAGGGAGATAGCTGAGCAAGAGATGGACGGGAGCGATGACACCAGGCGCCGGGGAAAGACCGAAAAGCCATGACCAGATGGACCAACGAGGGAGCAGAGATAAGGGTAAGGAGTATGCATGCTGAGAGAAAAGAAGCCAAGGGACTGGAGGGATGAGAATATGTGTTCAGAGACGGGTGAAACGGTGCATGACGTCTGAGATATGGAGCAGTTCTAAGGAGTGTCCCGGAGTTAAACAAGACAACACGTGGGGTCTGACGGCCAGGACTTAGGGCCGACGCTACTCTGTGGAGGCAGCATAGAACTGTTTGGATTTGCCAGTTGCTCGCATGCTTTCAGCTCCCCTACAGCCTTCAGAGAGGAGGATGGAGCTCGTTTTCCTCTCTCGCTTTTCTTTGACTTCTCTCTGTCTTCTGTCACAAAGTGAGACAATGAGATTAGATGCTGTGGCCCATTGCTCTAACAGTCTAACCGCAGGCAGGAAAATGTGCATGAGCACTTAGAAGTCACTGCGTGGAAAGAATTCCTGACCAGAGTGCTGGACGACATGAACCCTAAGATTCTTTTCATCTTTGACCGCCAGATCTGCAGAAAACCCCATCCCCCATCAACTAAATTTAAAGTACCTGAACTCATGAGCAAGTCCTATTCTGTCACCTATGCCCAGAGAATACTCAATTCATATTATTGCAGTGCACAAAAGTTCTTAAAAGCCTCTGAGCCTGCAGAAGCCAAGGGCAGCTCACAATCGGAGGCAGTCTGCACACACACATTTCAAACAGAATGCTCCCTCCAGATCCCTCGCCTGCTTCAGCCTGTGGAGCCTTGAATGAATCAGCAGATGGGGCTGAAGCCTGTCCCTGTGACTTGCTGCAAACAGGCACATCACCACGGCCACAAAGGCACTCCCCTTCCCTACTTGACTGCATAGCATTTTGTAACAATAAATACTGCTGAAAGAACAAAAGTCCCCTCAACACCCCGTGGCTGACAAGGCCTTGATTTGTGTGTGTTAATGCCAAGCTAGACTCCCTCTTCATTAATTATACATCATTGACACATTTGCCTGTGTGGCTTTGGGGGCTGATGATTGCACAGTGACAGAAGCAAGGAAGGCTGCATTTTGACAGCCTTGGCGTGCCTGGCCCTGGGGTCCCCGGGAGCCTGCGCGGGGACAATTATAAATACAAACGCTGAAGCGAGCTTGCCTAGGCTGACAGAGAAAATGAAATATCTGACTCAAAAGAGGGAAGTTGCTGAGATTGTATATTCAACTTGCTTCCAGGGAGGGGCTGGGAGATAAACAGCTGTCTGAGAAAATAAGTTCAGTTATTAATATAAGATTGTCATCATCATTTACACGTCTACTCAACATTAAAGCTAATGTTTTTTAATCAAATATCTTCTTTGATCCTCTCTATGAGGGCAGGAGCTGTTTTGTCTTAGGCACAGTGCCTAAGTCGGTGTCCCACACAGAGCGGTCTATAGACATCTAGCGTACGAAGGGATAAATGAACTAATACAAGAATAGGAAGGCAGGACAGGCATTATTACTGTGTCTGCTTCTCAGATGAAGCACCTGAACTGCCAAACCCTTTAAGGACTTACTCTGAGTCAGAAGACGCAGGTCCAGGGTTCAGTCCCAGGCTTTCTGCTTCCCAGGCCTCTGTTCTCTCCACTACACACTTGTAAGTGAGTTTTGCATGGATGTGATGATTAAGAGTACACGTATCACAAAACTTCAGTAAGTATGTCCTCATCCTCAGTGGCGCGTTCTCTAGAAGGATGCGTCCAAAGCACTGAACTCCACTGACCTCAGTGAATGGGAGAGTTTTGTTCAGTCCTTGATTCCAGCAGACGACACAGTAGTTTCCTGCTGGCTGAGGCTTGTGGGGACCTAGCTCTTCAGGACCACCTCTCAGATCAGTGCTCCAAGGTGGCACCAAAGCAATTGGGGCTCCCAAGGCCTTACTAGCTCACACCCCTGCCAATTCCACCCTAATCCCAGACTCGTCCTTTCCCTACTATGGTTCTACCTGGCCCTGCAGACCACAATGTTCTGGAATGCCCTGCCTGCTCTGAACAGCAGGTCTTCGCCCTTCAGCCCACCCAAAGTTGTCGGGGTCCACCTATCATACACCTAAAGAACATTCAAGTTGTCATTACCCTAGGGCCATTTGCCTTTTAGGCTTTGAGGATGGTACTAGTCTCCATTCCTTGAGCTGTGGATTGTTAGACAATCAAAGGCTATGTCCTGGTCCTTCCTGGGGCATTAGTGCCTACACTGAATGTAAGAGTGATCCCAGTGAGAGGATTGAAGATGGCGTGAGAGGTGAGACAGAGGCTTCCTCCTAAAACTGCATATGATATGAAAATATAACTAATACAGCTACTCTTGAAAGAGCAACAGAAAAGAGGACTGCAACAAACTGCATACACCTGGAGACAAGAGCACCCCTCACGAAAAAGGGTAACATACTAAAGCTGTGGTCCTGTGGGATCCAAGCCCTTCCCCCACCCCACCTCACTGGCAGGAGGAAGAGGAACAGAGCAGACAGGGAGTGGAGATCTGGGACTCCTGAATACCTAACTCTGGAGATGTGCTCTGGGAGCACAAACCTACATTCCATGGTACTTGCATGATACTCTCATAATTAGGGGGTTGGAAAGCTAAGACAGGCAGAATTTCTGGAGAGACTGAGATTCCAGCTGCTTGTGGAAAGCAGGGATCCATATCCAGCTGCTCTGGGACAAAATAAAGGTGGGCAGTCTGAGAGACTTCCTAACAAGGAAGGCCTTAGCAAGAGGGCTGCTAAAGGGGCAAGGATTACACAGAGCTTACTGCTCAGGAGAAAGGACAGGTAGACAAAATTGTCCAGGTGCACTCTGCCCAGCAGATTGGGAGTGTTCACGATCTTCAGGTGCTCCAGCTCCCTGGCTCCCTATACAGCTCCAAGACCCCTTCTGTGACAGGCAGACTACTGCGCCTTTCTCCTGGCCAGCCCCACCGGGCTTACAAACTGGGAAACCCTACCCTGGCGTTAAGCCAGCCAGAGGGAAGATCTGTCTACAGCAACTAAAAACGCAAAGCACAGAGGCTTATGCCTGTGTGCTTGGCCCACTGGTTCAGGCAGTGGACACAGGCATAGCAGCAGGAATCAGGAAACAGCTCTTTCCTCCCCCAAGGCACCAATACCACTCCCCTGAAATCCCAGACATTGCTTCAGGGGCTGAGCAGCTCCAGAGAATAGAGTTTATGGGCACTAGAGGGCGCCATACACAAATATGAAACACCAGAGGAACCTGGTCCAGAGTAAAATTATGAATACCGCTCATGAGAAAGATTTAAATGATATTGACCTCATGACTCTCCCTGAAAGGGAATTCAAAATGAAAATCATTAACATGCTCATGGAGGTATGAAAAGATATTCAAGAACTCAGGAATGAATTACTGTTGGAGATCCAATCATTGAAGAGCACAATGGATGGTATAAAAAGAAGATTGGATACAGTGGAGGAGACGATAAATGAAATAGAAACTAGAGAAGAGGAATACAAAGAAGCTGAGGCACAGAGAGAAAAAAGGATCTCTAAGAATGAAAGAATATTGAGAGAACTGTGTGACCAATCCAAACGGAACAATATTCGCATTATAGGGGTACCAGAAGAAGAGAGAGAAAAAGGGATAGAAAGTGTCTTTGAGGATGTGATTGCTGAAAACTTTCCCAATCTGGGGAAGGAGATAGGCTCTCAGGCCATGGAGGTGCACAGATCTCCCAACACAAGGGACCCAAGGAAGACAACATCAAGACATATAGTAATTAAAATGGAAAAGATCAAGGATAAGGACAGACTATTAAAAGCAGCCAGAGAGAGAAATAAGATCACATACAAAGGAAAACCCATCAGGCTATCATCAGACTTCTTAACAGAAACCTTACAGGCCAGAAGAGAGTGTCATGATGTATTTAATGCAATGAAGCAGAAGGGCCTTAAAACAAGATTACTTTATCTGGCAAGATTATCATTTAAATCTGAAGGAAGGATTAAACATTTCCCGGATAAGCAAAAGCTGAGAGAATTTACCTCCCACAAACCATCTCTACACTATATTTTGGAGGTTCTGCAAAACCTCCAAGATGGAAGTGTTCCTACGGTTTAATAGCTGTCACCAGAGATAATAAAACCACAGTAAAGAAAGTAGAACAGCTAATTACCATGCAAATGTAAAATTAAATTAACTGTCCCCAAAGTCAATCAAGGGATAGACAAACAGTACAGAATATGATACCTAATATATAAAGAATGGAGGAGGAAGAAAAAGGAGGAGGAAAAAAAAAAAAGAACCTTTAGATTGTGTTTGTAATAGCATATTAAGTGAGTGGTTAGATTCTCAGATAGTAAGGAAGTTAACTTTGAACCTTCGGTAACCAGGAACCTGAAGCCTGCAATGCCAATAAGTAGATACCTATCCATAATCACCGTAAATGTAAATGGACTGAATGCACCAGTTAAAAGACACAGAGTAACTGAATGGATAAGAAAAAAAGACCCATCTATATGCTGCCTTCAGAGACTCATTTTAAACCCAAAGACATACACAGACTAAAAATGAATGGATGGAGAAAGATATTTCATGCAACTAATAGGGAGAAAAAGCAGGAGTTGCAGTACTTATATCAGACAAAATAGACTTCAAAACAAAGAAAGTCACAAGAGACAAAGAAGGACATTACATAATGATAAAGGGTCAATCCAACAAAAAGATATAACCATTATAAATATCTATGCACCCAACACAGGAGCTCCTACATATGTGAAACAAATACTAACAGAATTAAAGGGGGAAATAGAATGCAATGCATTCATTCTAGGAGACTTCAACACACCACTCACTCTGAAGGACAGATCAACCAGACAGAAAATAAGTAAGGAGACAGAGGCACTGGAAAACACATTACAACAGATAGACCTCACAGACATCGACAGAACTCTACACCCAAAAGCAGCAGAATACACATTCTTCTCAAATGCACAAGTGCACATGGAACATTTTCAAGAACAGATCATATACCAGGCCACAAAAAGAGCCTCAGTAAATTCAAAAAGATTGAAATTATACCAACCAGCTTCTCAGACCACAAAGGAATAAAACTAGAAATGAGTTACGCAAAGAAAATGAAAAATCCCACAAACATATGGAGGCTTAATAATGTGCTCCTAAATAATCCATGGATCAATGACCCAATAAAAACAGAGATCAGGCAATATATGGAGAAAATGACAACAATAATTCAACACCGCAAAATCTGTGGGATGCAGTGAAGGCCGTGCTAAGAGGAAAGCATACTGCAATACAGGCCTACCTCAGGAAAGAAGAACAATCCCATAGGAGCAGTCTAAATTCACAATTAACGAAACTAGAAAAAGAAGAACAAATGAGACCCTAAGTCAGAAGAAGGAGGGATATAATAAAGATTAGAGCAGAAATAAATAAAATTGAGAAGAATAAAACAATAGAAAGGATCAATGAAAGCAAGAGCTGGTTCTTTGAGAAAATAAACAAAATAGATAAACCCCTAGCCAGACTTATCAAAAGAAAAAGAGAGTCTACTCACATAAACAGAATCAGAAATGGGAAAGGAACAACGGACAGCATAGAAATATAAAGAACTATTAGAGAATACTATAAAAACTTACATGGTAACAAACTGGATAACCTAGAAGAAATGTACAACTTTCTAGAAAAATACAACCTTCAAAGGCTGACCCAGAAAGAAACACAAAATCTCAACAGACCAATTACCAGCAAGGAAATTGAATTGGTAATCAAAAACCTACCTAAGAACAAAACTCCTGGAACCAGATGGCTTCACTGCTGAATTTTATCAAACATTTAGTGAAGACCTAATACCCATCCTCCTTTAAGTTTTCCAAGTAGAAGAGGGAATACTTCCAAACTCATTCTATGAGGTCAGCATCACTCTAATACCAAAACCTGGCAAAGACACCACAAAAGAAGAAAATTACAGGCCAATATCCCTGATGAACATAGATGCAAAAATACTCAACAAAATATTAGCAAATCGAATTCAAAAATACATCAAAAGGATCATCCATCATGATCAAGTAGGATTTATTCCAGGGATGCAAGTATGGTTCAACATTCGAAAATCCATCAACATCATCCACCACATCAAAAAGAAGGACAAAAACCACATGATCATCTCCATAGATGCTGAAAAAGCATTTGACAAAATTCAACATCCATTCATGATAAAAACTCTCAACAAATGGATATAGAGGGCAAGTACCTCATATGACAAACCCACAGCCAACATTATACTTAACAGCAAGAAGCTGAAAGCTTTTCCTTTAACATCGGGAACAAGACAAGGACGCCCACTCTCCCGACTTCTATTCAACATAATACTGGAGGTCCTAGCCACGGCAATCAGAGAACACAAAGAAATAAAAGGAATCCAGATTGGCAGGGAAGAAGTTAAACTGTCCCTGTTTGCAGATGACATGATATATTGTACATAAAAAACCGTAAAGAATCTACTCCGAAACTACTAGATCTAATATCTGAATTCAGCAAAGTTGCAGGATACAAAATTAATGTGCAGAAACCTATGGCATTCCTATACACTAACAATGACCTAGCAAAGAGAGAAATCAGGAAAACAATTCCTTTAAAAGTTGCATCAAAAAGAATAAAATACCTAGGAGTAAACCTAACCAAGGAAGTGAAAGACCTTTACTCTGAAAACTCCAAGACACTCATGAGAGAAATTAAAGAAGATACCGATAAACGGAAACACATCCCATGCTCATGGATAAGAAGAATTAATATTGTCAAAATGGCCATGCTTCCTAAAGCAGTCTACAGATTCAATGCAATTCCTATCAAAATACCAACAGCATTTTTCAATGAACTAGAGAAAATTATTCTAAAATTCACATGGAACCACAAAAGACCCCAAATAGCCAAAGCAATCCTGAGAAGGAAAAATAAAGCTGGGGGATTATGCTCTCCAACTTCAAGCTTTACTACAAAGCCACAGTAATCAAGACAATTTGGTACTGGCACAAGAACAGACCCATAGACCAATGAAACAGAATGGAGAGCCCTGATATAAACCCAACCATATATGGTCAATTAATATATGATAAAGGAGCCATGGACATACAATGGGGAAATGACAGCCTCTTCAACAGCTGGTGTTGGCAAAACTGGACAGCTATATGCAAGAGAATGAAACTGGATTATTGTTGAACCCCATACACAAAAGTAAACTCGAAATGGATCAAGGACCTGAATGTAAGTCATGAAACCATAAAACTCTTAGAAGACAACATAGGCAAAAATCTCCTGAATATAAGCATGAGTGACTTCTTCCTGGATGCATCTCCTCGAGCAAGGGAAACAAAAGCAAAAATGAACTCATGGGACCACATCAAACTAAAAAGTTTCTGTACAGCAAAGGACGCCATCAACAGAACAAAAAGGCATCCTACAGTATGGGAGAATATATTTGTAAATGACATATCTGACAAGGGATTAACATCCAAAATATATAAAGAACTTGCATGCCTCTACACCCAAAAAGCAAATAACCCTATTAAAAAATGGGCAGAGGATATGAAGAGACAATTCTCCAAAGAAGAAATTCAGATGGCCAACAGACACATAAAAAGGTGTTCCACATCACTAATCATCAGGGAAATGCAAATTAAAACCACAATGAGATATCACCTCACACCAGTAAGGATGGCCACCATCCAAAATACTATGAACAACAAATGCTGGTGAGGATGCGGAGAAAGGGGAACTCTCCTACACTGCTGGTGGGAATGTAAGCTAGTCCAACCATTGTGGAAAACAATATGGAGGTTCCTCAAAAAACTAAAAATACAAATACCATTTGACCTGGGAATCCCACTCCTTGGAATTTACCCAAAGAATATAATTTCTCAGATTCAAAAAGACATATATACTCCTATGTTTATTGCAGCACTTTTTACAATAGCCAAGATATGGAAGCAACCTAAGTGTCCATCAGTAGATGAATGGATAAAGAAGAGGTGGTACATATACACAATGGAATACTATTCAGCCATAGGAAGGAAACAAATCCTGCCATTTGCAACAACATGGATGGAGCTGGAGGATATTATGCTCAGTGAAATAAGCCAGGCGGAGAAAGACAAGTGCCAAATGATTTCCCTCATTTGTGGAGTATAACAACAAAGCAAACTGAAGTAACAAAATAGTAGCAAACTCAGAGAATCCAAGAAGGAACTAGTGGTTACCAAAGGGGAGGGGTGTGGGAGGGCAGGTGGGGAGGGTGGGAGAAGGGGATTGTGGGGTATTATGTTTAGTACACATGGTGTGGGGGATCACGGGGAAAACAGTGTAGCACAGGGAAGGCAAACAGTGAATCTGTGTCATCTTACTACACTGATGGACAGTGACTGAATTGGGGTATGAGTGGGGACTTGATAATATGGGTAAATGTAGTAACCACATTGTTTCTTCATGTGAAATCTTCATAAGAGGGTATATCAATAATACCTTAATAAAACACACACACACACACACACACAAAGAGAGATCCCAGCGAAACCTAGATATAATGGGCGCTTTCCCTTCTAGCCCCAGGGAGTCTGAGACCCTGGTTTGTGGCCAAATGAGGGCATCCATCCAATCTTCCCACTGGAAGTTGACACTGGGTCTTTTAGATACCATGTCATATCCTATACAGGTAATCAAAGTCCCTTGGCAGAGAAGTATGGGGAGGGAGTTCACTGGTGGCTTCTAACAAGCTTCTTGCTGCTGAGGCAAGGGGGGCTGCTCTTGAAGAACTAGGCAAAGCTGGCTATGCCTCAGATTGTCTAAGCTACATATACCTTTTCCCCAAGGTCTCCAAACAGCTCCTGTACCTCTGATGCTTTGACATCCCAGCATGCATTTCCCTTCTGGTAATAGCACCTGGATTCTACTGAGAAAGACTTTCCCCATTGACAGTTCATCATGTTTGGACGGAACAGGGACATGTGTGCGACCAGTCAGAATTTTCCCTCCTCTGGGCCAGTAACTGCCATTAGTGTGTGACCCAGGCTTGTTAAACCAGACTCAATCCCTAGACACTTTCTGGAACTATTGAGAAAGAGTAAGTCACTTTCATTTTGGTGGAGAATAAGTCTAGAACTCCTAGTGACCATATTACCTCTAGGAGGGAAGAGCCTGATTAAAAATTAAACCAGAGTAGAATAAAGTAGAGACAAAGCTAGAGAAATCTTAATGCTGAGGGAGTCTCTAACCTGATTATATAATGACAGCAGATGACTCAAGAACGGCTGAACCATACTTTGTAATCACAGCTCCACATATTTCAGTAAACAGTTAAATGAACGCAATTATATTCTACGGACTTTATATTCCATCGCTGTGCTGTCTAATGAAGTGGTTATTAGGCACACATGGCTACTGATTGCTTGAAGTGTGGCTAGTCCAAAATGAGATGTGCTGCAGGTAAGAAATGCATGCTGAATTCCAATGTCATAGTGTGGAAAAGATAAATGTACAATGTCTATTAATAATTTTATGTAGACTGCATGTTGAAAAACAATATTTTGGATATATTGGGTTAAATAAAGTATGTTATTAAAATCAAGGTTACCTATTTCTTTTCTTAATGGAGCCACTAGAAAATTCACAATTATTCACATGACTTGCATTGTATTTCTATTGAACAGTGCTACTCTAAGAAGTGGGAATTTTGATATTCATTTGCAATTAATCCCCTAACGATTCCATGATGGTTCTTAGACATTTGCTAAGAGTAAAGTGACAATGTAATTAATCACTGAAACCAGGACTTGAGAGTGAAAAAGGACAAAATAAAGGATTGTGCCAGAACAGCAGGTATATGCCAGGACAATCATGTGCAAATCAAATACTTCCTGACAAGGCTAAGATTCCTCTTTTCCCAAAATCCAAATTCTTCTGATTCTCTCTTGCTAGCCCCTCCCAATTATTCTCCTATGTTGCTCTAAGTGGTCATATTTTGCCTTTGGAAATTCGATATATTCCTTCTTATGTAATTGCTAAATTTTGTTTTTCAGATCTTTTACCAAAGATGTTGTTAAGAATAGTTTGCTTCTGGTACCTCCTTCAACTATTATTCATTAATTTGACAAATATGAATTAAGTTCCTGTGATGTCCCAGACATTTGATATCGCGGACCTGTCCATCCCACAGCTACAAGGGCCTTGGCAGGGCTCCAGGACCGGCTCCAGACTCGGGTGATGCACCATGTTGAACCACCGAAGCGCTATTTTAAAAAATAAACCAACTAAAAAAGGCTGAGTTATAAGAACCTCCCAGACTTGCCTCAAACCAGCAGTTTGTTTACTCCATGCCTCCTCTGGTTAGTCTGCAGGTTCTCCTTCTGTTAGTCATTTTTAAAGTAATGATCCCTTTCTTCTAGTGATGGTTTACTAATATGATTTAAATCTGTTAACTTCTCCTAACATATCATATATGTAAAGACAAAGAACAAAGGTTTAATATATGGAGAAACAGCTAATGACAATGTAAATATTTTTTAAGTGGCTTGTTGTTTTGTTTGTTTGGAAGGTAGAACAGGTTACCGATGCTAAATGATTTAATAAGATTGTAATTCTGTATTTCTTTGGAGGAAAGGGCTCTTTTTCTTTTTTTCTTGGAAATGATAACTATTCGTAGAATACGGGACTACCATTAATTGAGTTGCTTTACCCTACCAGGTGATTTAAATCACCGGGATTCGCTGATCTTCTCTGAGAGAACACTGGAGAAGCATCCACTGTAAACAGCTCAGTGTAGTACAGGGATGCTTCAAATGTTTCGCCATTCCAGCGTAAGGACACAGGCTGAACAGAGGACTGTGGTCTCCTTCCCACTCTGGTGAGCCTTTCTGCCCACGCCCACCTCATAACCCGCCTTCAGTTCATCAAATGATGAGTTTGCATTTAAAGTATGTGTGTGTGTCCATGCTTAAGTAACACTATAATAGGCATTATTATTGGAGCACGTTACTCCAGCTGGAGGAAAAAAACTATTCATCTTTTTTGGGGATGCAAGATGCCTCAACATTCAGAAGAACCTACAGATTTTCTCAGAAAATTAGCATGTGGGTATTTCCTAAATTCTGTTTCAGTAACCGTATATTGAAATACTAAATTGAAACGTCCTCCATTTCCTGTGAACGTTGTTGCCCTGTCATTTCCCACCACACCCAACCAGCAGGGGCCGGATCCAGCCTAAAATAAAGGGGTCATTGCTCATCCCTGAGTTTCAAATTGGGTTTTTAGATCCAAGGGTGAAATGATCATCTTAAAATCCTACCTGTGTTGAGAGATAAAATGGTTTTCCAAATCCCAACAGCTGCCCTCTACGTATCAAGCAAAACTTGAATTTAGCGACAGAGTCATGGGTGGTTAGCAGTGAAAGTCATTGAAGGTCAGCAGTAGCCTCACTCCCTCTGCAAACAAAAGCTTGGGAAGTAAAACCCTGCAGACCAGAAGGGAATTCTTGAACAGTGAGGGTGGTTGTTCCCCAACCTCCCTGGACTTAACAAGGGGGCACGCCATTGGAAGCTCTCATGTCCACCAGGGGTGGGAAAGGCAGAGCAGCCATGGCGGGGGGAGGCCTGTAGAGACCTGCATCTGAGAGAGGGCCCCATGTTTCAACCTTATGTTGGTAAATTCAATAATCTCACCAAAAAGCCCACATCCATTAGGATTTGTTAGAACCACTATTGGAACTAAAAGGGGGAGTTTTGAATGGCTCTGTCTAAGGTATCCCCTCTAGTGTTTCGTAGATCCATAGTGTTTAGTAATATCCATATTCTCAGAAAGAAATAGGAAAGACACCTCAACGCCAGTCACATGAAGTTCATGGATGCTTCAGTCCCCTCATGTGACTGCTAGGGGACACCCAGTCGTCTCCATGGTGTTCCCCTCCACCAGCTGTCTTTAATGGAAAACTCTCAAGGCCCCTAGAGTGGATGCAATGTAACAAGATGCTGCCATATGCGTCAGCCAGGTAGAGGGCTTTGTTTGAGACCTTAAGAGATGCTTGCTTCTGTGGTCCTTGGGGCTGGCCCTACAGAATTACTAACAGTCAGTTGGCTAACTGTGCTCACATATCCCTCTCCCTCCCTCTCTTTCTCTTTTTCTCCTTCCCTTTCAGACTGGCAAACCTCCAGAAGGAGCTTCATCTTTGGCCCTGGCAAATAGGACAGTTCCCCATGCATCTCAGCTCTTTCTAGAAGCCATTCTTCTCTCCGGGGAGACCACAGCACTTGAACCCAGTACAAGGAGACAGGGAGCATCTAGGGGAGCATGCTCGCACCCCTGTGCTTCACAGTCTGTGGCATGGGAGACATGACAGCACAGTGGACCTTTTTACCCATGGCCCAAACACATCTAATCCCAGACAAACTATTTTCCAGGATTTTTTGCACTCATCTGGCAGCTGCTCAAGTTCCTAAAGTATGTATGGTTTGAGGCTTAGACATGTCATGAAGACCTCCAGATCTCTCTTCTTCCTGGTATACCTGCTACAAAAGAGGCGCTCATTTGCTGAATGAACAGACAGCTCATGGGCAGGGAAGTCCCTTCACACTGGAGACCTGATGGCCTTGAGGTTTTCCTGAGGCTCCTTTCTATACAAGAATATTTTGGGTCACTGCTCCAGAACCCCTCCCTGATAAGGATCTGGGGCCACTCAGTGGCAGTCTGGCCAAGAAATCTCAGGACACTTAAACGACCTCATGATGTTCTTGCCACATCCTGGGAGCAAGAAATGTGATGACACTGGTGTTGCACAAAAGTTTCATGGGCTACACTCCCTCCAGGCTGACTACCTCTCCTCAATGCCCTCACAGTTCAGCTGCCTGCGGTAGACGGTACATCCCAGGACCCAGAGGCAATCGTCAGCACCTTTATCAAGAGGGACAAACGGGAAGAGGCTTTAATGTTTCTATCTGGGGAGACTCCATTTGCACCTTGTAGATTCTTATCAGTTTGCAGTAAACAGCGCTGGCCAGTGAGCACTGGCAAAGCCCCTTAGGTGTGCCCTGCTACCCCTGGCACCTTGACAACTAGTATGTCACCTGTGTGTGAGCTCTCCAGGGCCGGGGAGCCCCACACCCGGTATGCAGACAAGCCGCAAGGAAACTATATCCTTACCAGATGGAGGGAAATGGAGAATACCATCTCTGAACAACTAACACAAAACAGAGCTGTAAAAATGTGGTCAAATAAAGGGGAGGTTACCCCTGCCACACAGACAGCATGGACACTGTCTTATGGACCTCATTATCCGAAATTCTACTCCATGAGAAATCTCATACAGAAGGCTTTCTCCTCTCCCTGGCCAGGAAGGCAGGGCTGTGGATAAAGGGAACCTTGGCTGTGGTTGCAAGGAGGAAAACAAAAGTCTGCATTTTAGGCCCATTGTCTTGTAGTAATTTCCTTTTTACTCTCACCCATCTTCACTTCAAACACCTCAGACCCTGAACAAAGTCCACAAACATCTCATAGGAGCGTGCCTGCTCTAACATGAGCAAAGAATTGGGGATAGCGCCCATGTGATGACACCACCCTCCCTCCGTGGATGGTTCAGGGCGTCCCTCTCTGAGAGAGGCTCTCTCCATACAACATGAAATTGTAAGTTTTGGTCAGCTGTCCATTTTCTTCTTGGCCATTTTATAAAAATTACGTTAAAATAACAACGAACACAGCAGGATGTTCTACCTGTAAATAAAGAGGGATACTTATGTCACTAAACTTGAAGCTTTAATGATATAGACGCCAAGCTGATGTTGGAAGAGGAGAGGGAAAGACCTAGAAAGCAGGAGAGACAGAAAACGATAACTACTGCTTTGCCTTTGAAGCAGAATCCAGCCCCTCTTCTTGAGGCTTAGTATCTGCTTCCTCCATCCATCCTGGGACTTGTTCTCGGACATGGAGAACCAGGGAAAGCTGCAAGCACTCCGGCTGGAAATGAGTGAGAAGGGCAGACTCACAGTTAAAATGGGAGTCACTGTTGCATCAGGAAAGAAAATGGCAACATATGTACTGATGGTACATAGAGATGTCGCTGTGTTTGGGGGATGAAAACAAAAGGCAATAACGTTGCCATGGGAAAAACTGTGTCTCAAGGCTGGAAGAGCCCAGTGAAGTTTCAGATAGAGACCCTCTCCCCAGGAGACATTAATACTGAGGGGGTCCTCCCCTCTCATCAGCTTCACCAGACACAGTGGAGTGTCTGGCAGCAGACAGACTAACATGGCTTGCTCTCTTGTCCTGAAGCTTCTCCCAACTCAACATAATGTGAAACGTGAACAAGATTGGCTTTTTCAGACAAAACGCCTGGGCTCCATGAGAGCTTTATAACTGCCAATCCTGCGACTGGGACATGAGACTTAACCCCTGGGGCTCAGTTCTCTCGACTACAAATTAGGGATGATAACAGCTGCTCTGTCATGTTACTGAAATAATAGATGGAAAGTATTCATGTCCCAGTGTGTTGCCTATCAAAGGCCGTTGATAAATATTAGTTCTTTTGCTCCTTCTCCTACTCGTCAAGACTAAGTAAGCCCTTCTCTGAGGGGCCTCAGTAGCTCAGCCCTCTCATTTAAAAAGAACTTCTTTCTCAAGGGACAAGTGCTGGCGAAAGCAAAGCCGGGAGCCCCACAAACTTGAGGCTAAGCCTCTGGTTTGCAAATATTTTTAAAGCAGTTTAACTCTTTCTTAAAAGAAATCTTATGTAAAATGCACACAAATCAAAGTTGAAATCTAGATCTTTGCCTTTCTCCTCATCTGCTTGCAGTCCCACCAAGGAAATCTCTAAGCAGAGTTCACAAAGCTTGTCCTTGATGGTCTCACGTGTCCTCTTTAACCTGTGAATATCCTTGAGCCATTTTCTATGTGGGGTTTTTTTTTTCATTAATCTTTCTCTAATAATGACTATAATTTTAATAAACCCTTAACCCTTAAACAAAACTCAGAAAACATCTGCGCCAATGTCTGGAATTCTACCATTAGAAATGCAACCCTCTGATTCTCAAACGCACTTTAGTTTCTCAGTGATCATCTATAAACTTGTAAACTCCCTAGAAGGTCGGAACTATTTCTGTTTTAATCCCAGGGTTTTGATGTGTCTGTGAAGACAAGGCCTGGCCTGCCCAGATGATTGACGCCAAAGACGGAGGAGGAAGGAGTCAAGAGGGGCAGAAAGACAGATCTGGAAGAAAGACTCCCTTGGCCTCTGGATAAGGACTGTCCTCGACATTGCAGACTTTTCTGTTATTCCTGAAAGGACTCCATTTCATTTGATGTATAAAACAAAGCCTATCTCAAAAATCACATTGTCTTATTAATGAGGCAAAAAATTCATTTTAGGTGTTATTTCAAAACAAAAAAATGCTGTTTTTATTTATTATCTTCATGCTATTAGAATAAGCACCCATTATTGTTCTGGAATTTTGTTACACATAAAATAAAGAGACAACCCAAACTCATATCCTGAAGACATAAACTAAGATGAGAGATCAAGAGCTTGCCACGGGAATATTCCATAGAGGAATTTGCGTCAAGCCTGTAGAATTGAAGAAGGGTTATCCTTCTTTCTCCCGCCATGTGAAGTGAAGGGAAAAGGCCCACTAAGACAAGAGAGAACGTGTTACTCAGAGTAATTTCTTAGTCATTTAGTGTGAAGATGCAGAGTGTTGCTTTTTTCCTAAAGCTTCCCTTTTTTGTTCCCTCTTAGTAAAGGTCGTTACTGGTCATTATCCATGTGGCGTCCTGGGATAACGAGTGGGGCAAAAGTTGTGCCCCACCTTCTCCTCCTGGACCAATTATGACCAAGTATCCCAAAACTAGGATTGCAGAAGTACAGTCAGTTCTGCTTTAATGTGACATAAGTGTTCCCAATATTGTGCATTCGAAATTAGAGGACTTATGGGGAAAACAGGGCTGGGGGCACAGCATTCCAAAGTTTTGCCAGTGACTCAGAAACAGAAGCTAGGAAACAAAAAATGGCAGCACAATTTCACACATCTTCAATAGTTAAGAAAACCATAAATACAATAATAACTATGGCTCCTACCTGGAAAAAGATCTGAACTTTGCCTGTGCATGTGGGTGTTGGCAGGGTTGCAGCTGGGTGTTTTTGTGAAGTCGTAGCAGGAGGTTTATCTGAAAGAACATGGACATGTCAAGTGCAGATGGACGTGGCCCCTGACACAGGCGGTGAGCTGAGGGAGCTGGGAGGTGTGAACACCTCCTGTGTGTTCCCAAGCAGCTCAGGTCAGCTGAGTGCGGTCTGCATCTACCTAGTCAGAATTGTCCGTAAGCAAACACTAGACTCACATTATGCTCAAGTTGTTCACTAATATTTCAGTCACGTTGGAACAAATCTGTGCTTTCAAAACAAGCATTCTAGCAGAACTGACTGTATTAGGAATTTTTTAGGGTCTTATCGCTCATCATCCACCTCCATTCCACTTGCAGAATAAATTATCCTGAGCACAAGTCTCGTCTTGGAGAAATCAGGTGAGCTAGGGGAATGTTTCCAGTGATAAATGAGACAGGATTTTAAAGGGCAGGGAGATTGTGGTCCATTTGGGGCCCTATCAGTGTTCCCCTGCTGAAGCAGAACTGAGCCTGACATTGAAGAACAATCAAGTTTAGAAAGATGGTTAATGGCAGACAGGCAGGGCGCTACATGAGCCAAAGACTGACCCAAACTTAGGACCGGGCTCTGTACCTCCAGAAAAGAGTCTCTTTTCTCATAAGGGTCAAGGTATCAGGGAGGCACCACCCGCTGCCCTGATAGTGACTGGAAGAGCTTAACGGATGTCCCTCATGTCCCTATCTGTCCTTATTAATCTGTTAGAATACCAGCCGCCAATCAGCCTAAACCTTCCTGGTAGGACTCCACAGCTTTCTTGAGGAACACCATCGAGCAAGAGCGAGGCAGGAGTACACGGTCACTGGGGCTTTTGCTTGCCATGTGTTTAACTGAGCAATGACTGTGTGCATTGCCACCTAAGTAGTAAAAGAAGACTAAAACTCCATTATCAAGAATCTGGCAACCTCACTGCAAGTCTCTGTGGAGCTCACAGCCACGTCAAATCACAGAGCTTCCACACTCTGTGTCGACAGCTGCTGCTTCCCTTCCAGTGTTTCTCAGCTAGAGGTATCGGGACTGGTACAATTCCTTACTATGCAGGATTGCCCTGGACATGTTAGGACAATTAGCATCCCTAGCTAACACTTGCCAAATACCCCTAGTGCACCCCAGTCACATACCAAATGCCCCCCTCATGTGCTCAAACACATCTGGTAGGGGGCAGGAGGCCCCTGGATGAGAGCCCCTGCCCAGATGATCTTTCACTCAGTTTCACAATTCCTTCTCCCTGAATACTCAGGCCTGCCCACTTCCTGAGACAAATACTCATGCAGTTTTCATTCATTTACCATGGAGAAAACTCAATGGCTTGAGTAGAGTAGGAGGAGACACTCTAGCAGGGAAAGGGAGAAAAACAGGAAAACTCTAAGGGCTCCTCACATGTTCCTTCACTCCTATTACCCAAGACATTTTAACGTCATGTAAGCCTCAGAGCAGTCCTATAAAACTGGTTCTGATAAGGAAACTGACTTAGAGACATGTGCTTGGTCAGCCTGCTGGTTTGGGGCTAGAACCCAGCTGTCCTGGTTTTTATCCTCTGTTCCTCTCGCTACTGCTCACTGCTGTTCCCTGGTGCTGGGAAAAGAGCCTACGATCTCTCTCATTACTACCACAATACAGAAGGGGGTTTTTCCTTTATTACTAGGAAAACTTCTCATCAATTACATTGTGCCCCAAAAGTTACACTTTATCAAGATCCAATCAAAGACTTTTTATCTCTTTCTGGGTCTATCGTCAAGAAAATTTCAACTCCTAGTTAATATCTGCTGAATACCAGGATGACTCCAGAGGGAATCCGCTCAATAATCCGATAGCTCATTTCACTCTCATCCTACTCAGCTGCCCCAGACATCCACGGCCAACACAGCGAAATATGATATTGATCCACTACTGCATTGTTCAGTCTCTCTGAATCTTTGGGGGTCACTTGCTGACTGATAGATTAACACAAGTGTGAAAATCACTTTGGAAGTAAACTGTCAAGTGTGTGTACTGTGCTAGATGCTATACTGAAAACCCAAAGAAATTGGTTTCTCCCTAGGGGGTGTGTCATATAATCACATTTACTAAAGCTCAAATGCTGGAGAAGCAGAGGCCATTGTCAAAGCACGCTACTGGTTGTGTCCTCTGGGATGGGGACTTACATCAAGAGGAATATAAGAGGAATCATCCCCATTCCAGTCTTCAGGCTTCGGAGATCTTGTTTCTCTCATCTTGCAGGAGATACTATGAACTGAAACAAGAGTTTAACCTGAGACTAAAATAATAGTAATAGTAGTGCAAAGAGAAAATTGGGCCAAGCACAATGTTAGGTAATTTTAATGCATTACCTTGGAAAGATGATCCAGTGGTTCAGAGTACAGACTTGAGAGCTACTTTACCTGACTTCAAATCCCAGCTTTCTATTTAAACTGAGCAAGTTACTTAACCTCTTTGCTCCTATTTCTTCATGTGTGAAGTTAGCTTACATGTAGATTTAATGTGGAGATTAAATGAGTTAATT
The DNA here is from genome assembly GCA_029783875.1 of Phataginus tricuspis. Classification (NCBI taxonomy): domain Eukaryota; kingdom Metazoa; phylum Chordata; class Mammalia; order Pholidota; family Manidae; genus Phataginus; species Phataginus tricuspis. The sequence goes on from JAQQAC010002629.1 coordinate 7,547,507, forward strand.
TATGGGAAATATTTAGAACGGGGTTTGCCATATAAGAACTACTCAAGTATGGTTTTATCTTTCTTTAGAGACCTATAGAAAGAGACAGACATATGCATGCTTATAAATGTGTCTACATGTATTTGTATATATTTACATGTACCTGGTGAGTATTATAAGTATATCCATTTCACAGAAAAGAAACTGAGACATTGTGAGATCATAGGA